>OY978019.1:1825270-3025270 GCA_963854515.1 Pandemis heparana | reverse complement strand
CTCGGCCACTCTCATCCAGCTCTTGCCAGCCGCCTTGCGAAGATCCTCGCTCCACCGAGTCTGAACGTCCTACGCTACGTTTTCCGATCCGTGGTCTCCACTCAAGAACTCGTCTACCCTATCGTTATCGGTTTTTCGGGTTAGATGACCGGCCCATTGCCACTTCAGCGTTAAACTCATGAAACCGGTATTAAATTGCTTCCTCCATATTTCGCAACTCGCACGCACCGTATATGATTTTGAGACGTAACCGTTTGAACTCCGGCTTCGGATGGAACATGCGAGCTAATGTTACAAAGGCCTCGATCGACCTGCCTCTGTCAATACAACATACAGAAGCTTATATGTATACGCTATGTATGAAGAACGATACTTTTATTAATATTGTACATGAGTAACTAAGGATTGAAGTCAGTTGGGAAAAATGGTACGAGCGACCCCAGCGGAGTAATTAGGATGTAGAGATGCAGAAAAATTAGTAAAAAAACTTTATTGTTGAACAGAAATAAAACCGGCCAAGTGCGAGTCGGAGTCGCGCACCGAGGGTTCCGTAACATTATCTAGAAATATCTCTAAACCTGTGTAAGCAGAGCCCTGCTCCAAAGCAAAATGTACGCAGTGTGGGGTCACTTTATATAGGTAACTGATATATACAGACATACATACATATTTATGGTTTTCGCAATTATTACTTAATTTGTGCTATAAGACCTACCTTCATACCGAATTTCAAGATTCTGCGTTCACGCGAAGTACCCTGTAGGTTTTGATTCCCTTTAGAGTCGAAAATTTGCGGAAATTTGCGGCATAAACGGCTGTATATTTTGATTGCGTTGGTTTGTTTACAAGTTTGATTTTTTCTCAGCTCCAAAGGGCAGTTGACCTGAGTATCTAACTAATTATTATAAATGCGAAAGTATAGATGGATGGATGGTTGGATGGATGGATGGATGGATAGATAGATGGATTGATGTTTGTTTGTTACACAATCACGCCAGAACGGCCCAACGGATCTGGATGAAATTTGGCACATAGATAGAGAAAACTCTGGAATAGCACATAGGCTACTTTTCATCCCGGAAAATTGCGTAGTTCCCGCGGGATAGCGATAAACGAATTTTTTGCAGACGAAGTCGCTGGCAACAGCTAGTTTGATATAAATTTCAGCTTGATACCTCCACGCCTCCTAAAGAGATATAATAACAAATTTAATCTGAAATATACTGAAGAGCAAAAATAGCGGGTAACTTTTCACACAAAGATCTATGAAAAGCAAGCCGTTATTTTTGCTAGTGAGTATACTTCAGGAGGTGGTTGGATTAGCGTGGCTTTGTAAAAGTTTTTTATTGTAATTTTTAACTCAATGTGATTATTACGATGGCGGTGCTAGCCTAGTGATTTGACCTGTAGCCTCTCAAGCAGAGGGTCATGGGTTCGAGTTCTGGGCACAGGCCTCCTTTCAGAGTTAGAGGACTTGGGCTAGTTCCCACGCGGGCCCAGTGCGGATCGCTTACCATCAGGTAACCCACTTGCTCGTTTGCCTTCCTATTCATATATAAAAAAAAACTTCACACACCCCATTAAATCGATTCGCATCACAGATATGTGCAGGTTTCCTGACGATTTTTTCTTTCACCGACAAGCTCATGGTAAATTTCAAATGTAATATCGCTCATAAATTCCGAAAAACTCAGAGGTGCGAGCCCGTGATTCGAACCCATGACCCTCTGCTTGAGAGGCCACAGGTCAAACCACTAGGCTACCAGGGTTACCACGTCGTAATACCTACCAATGTTGTAATACCCTGCGTCAAATTACTCGCATTACAGTTGAGTCATAGTATTCGTAGCTTGCTACGAATATTGCTACGCGGCGTAGCCAGTGCTACGCTTTTGTAGCAATAGTAAAAACTCACGCATAAAAATCTGGCGTTAAAATAACTCTTGCCTGAAATGAGAATTAAGATCATAACAATTTTACAAACAAGCTTAGATAGTTTACACGGAAGTGGCATTTTTAGGGTTCCTCGTCTCAAAAAAAATAGAAAAAACAAAAGACTTAACTATCCGTCCTTCTGTCTGTCCGTCTGTCACTAGGCTGTATTTCATGAACCGTGATAGCTAGATTTGTATGTATATCTGTCTATGTAGTAACCAATATAAAATGATATCACATTGCCTACATTTTGCTTAGAAGGTAGGGCTCTGCTAACACTGGATTTCATATTCACTTGCGGAATTTGTACGAAACCCTCGGTGCTGATGCTGATAGGTACAAAACCGGTGCCGTCGTAGCAAGTTCGCGCTTGTCCGGTTTTTATCCGGGTGCGGTGCCGTGTCGGTGGCGCATTAACGAAGCCCGCTACCGTTTACATGCGGCACGTCGATAAGCAACGTGTTTATGGGCTATAGAACATTCTGGAAGCGACAATAGTAATTTGTGTCACAAGGGAGCAAAATGATGTAATTACGGCGAGAGCGGTACATTGAATCCAGAATGTAGCGAAGAATTCTAAAGTTGAATCCTGAGCGTAATGAGAGATTTCAATTATCAACTTCAAAAAATTGTATCTGCAAAAAACATTTAGAAAAACCTCGAAAGAAATGTTGCACTTTGATCCCTCTTATCAGGGTGTAAAAGTTACTTTTCTAAATGAGAGGGTGTAAAAAAAAACAATCGCGATACTTGACACTTGTGAGCACAGGTAAGTAGAGTATAGTACAGTCCTCGAGCTCTTAGAATGTCATTCGGGTTTGTCTTGCTGTCTCCCTCACTCGGCCGATTCAAGTGTCAAACCCATAAGAGTGAGTGAGACAACATGATAACCCCGAACAGCATTTTAAGAGCTCACGGACTGTAGTAGCTTCTGACCCCCGTATTCATAAACGCTCTATTGTCCTTATCTGTTACTTTGACATTTACCTTTCGCAGATAAGGACAAACGATTGCTAAGTTAGTAGAAGCCTAAAGTGCGTTTATGAATAAGGGGGTTAATATTTCGGCATTATCGGTATTCTAAATGTTCCCAATTGTATTTGAATCCAAACGGTAGGTAACAGTGGCAATCGGAAAAATTTATAGCCATAATCTTCTATTATAAAAAGCCGTGGTAGCCTTGTGGTTTACCTGTGGCCTCTCAAGCAGAGGGTCGTGGGCTCGAATCCCGGGCTCGCACCTCTGAGTTTTTCGGAATTTATGTGCGATATCTCATTTGAAATTTACCATGAGCTTTTCGGTGAAGGAAAATCATCGTGAGGAAACCTGCACACAACTGCGAAGGAATTCAATGGTGTGTGTGAAGTTCCCAATCCGCACTGGGCCCGCGTGGGAACTATACTATAGCCCAAGCCCTCTCATTCTGAGAGGAGGCCTGTGCCCAGCAGTGGGACATATGTAGGCTGGAGATGATGATGATGATGATAATCTTCTATTATTGTGGTCACTTACACGAAGTTTGACGAGGGACTCGAAGAAAACAGACTCACTGTAAACGGTTACATTTTTTTATACATAAAAATGGCGTTACCTTATCTAGCTTTCTACATCCACGTAGGAAGAAGCCAAAAACGCTCCCGTCATTACCTGGAATTGGTAAAAACAGCCGAATCACCAATCCACGCAGTCACTTACACAACCTCGTATCATGCTTTAACTTATCACCGGAGTTTGAACCTTACACGACATGTGATAAAATTAAATTTGCACCAACACAGCTGGTTGCGAAACGAGTTACGGAAGTTAACCGTGGTAATGTGCACTGGTGGTGATAATTGGCCTTCACCGCAATTACATGGTTTACGCTAAATGACTGTTATTGTAATATACGAACGGAAATTAAAGGTACGGGGGAAATATGGTGCTTTTCTTTGAATCACCGTAGAAATAATTTACTATTTTGTTGAAAAATGCAAATGAAAATGGGCGTTATGTTACTTTGAAGTGGGGCGAAAATCGGGTGTAGTAAAATAGCGTAAAGCTGTTTATTGAGTGAGTAATGGTTAATTAATGTCATGGTTTAGGGACACCATCACAAAGTGTGACAGAGTGAATTGTGGTAAGTGGCGAAATGATCTTCACTTTAGTTGAAACGTCAAAAACATTTTATTTTTAGTTCTCTTTAAACTGAAACCCTAATATTTCTTAATTGATGAGCACACAGAGCTCGCGGTGCATTTCGTTTTTAATTACTCTACAATACAAGATGTAGCTTTGAATATACGACATCCAAATCCTGCGCAGACGAAGTAGCAGGCCACAGCTAGTTTATTATAATCTAACTAATATTATAAATGCGAAAGTATGGATGGATGGATGTTTGTTTGTTTTTGTTACTCAATCACGCCAGAACGGTCCAACGGTCCAATTCGGCGCATAGATACAGAAAAGTCTGGAATAGCACACAGGCTACTTTTTATGCCGAAAAATTGCGTTTTTCCCGCGGGATAGCGATAAACGAATTCTTTGCAGACGAAGTCACTGGCAACAGCTAGTATATCAATAAGTTTACAACAATGGCCTGCAGCAGTGGGACACTATAATAGGCTATTAAAAAAAAGTTTACAAGAATGTCTTGTTTAACCTAATGTGGGATGTTTAGATGTGGTTTAGATTTAAAAAACTGTATAGACTCAGGCGTTTCTTAGCGGCGGTCCATCTCTAAATAAATTGACTGCATGAATAGAAAAGATTCAACGGGAGCGTGGCAGTTTTGAATAACATGACCTCACTATTCGCGGAGCAAAGTAAAATTATCAATTTATTTTGTTTAAATTTGGTGCGTAGTTTGTGTACCGTACGTTAAACATTTTCACTTACATTGTTTACCTAATCCTGCGGCAATTTCGAAAACCTACATTTATCTAGACACACGTTTGTTTAACGGATAATATTAAAACAAAAACGTGGTCTATCTTATTTCCCAAAGGTGTGGTTAGACGTGTCAATATTTGTTACATATTGGCCTCCAATACTTGGTATAGCCCTAGACAGACCTTGCATTTTCTTCCACGGTTGCGGTGTTGGCAAAAAAGATTTTATTTGTTTAGATGCGCCTATCTGAACTCCATTTCAATGGAATTTGACATTCTTGTAGACACATCAATTGACTGTCGTTGGTTATTAAAAATATTTGAAAGACAACCTTACAAAGTCACAAAGTTTACCTCTTTATAATATTAGTAGAGTAAAAATGAATTACTAAGTAAACGACCACTTTATACAGTGACAAGCAAAAAAATAACGGTATGCTTATTGTCTAACTCGCTCGCAATCGCCATCGTGTTCATTTTGACAGTTCATGTATGGGCTGACAATTGGCATCGGAATCAGCTAGCTGTCACATACATACAAGAACTGTTAAAATGAACACGATGGCGGTTGCGAGCGAGTTAGACAATAAGCCTACGGGTCGGTTCCCATACAAAGTTGTATAGTTGTGATCTGTTATTTTAGTTCGTCAGTTATCTCAATTTACCCGCTTTTTTTCATTATAAATTCTCATTCATTTTGCATAACAATTTTTAAAATCCTGCTAATAAACTCAAGCCAACGAGGACATGACTTAAATACGAGCTTTTCCAAGAGGAAAAGACGTCGATGTCGTTCTTGTGAATTCACCATACATTTTTAATGAGCGTATTCCTATTTCCTCTTTCTCGTTGAATTTTTGGGTCTAGAAAAGAGTTTTTCTTCATAGTACCTACCCTACTGACAAGAATCTGATACTAACCAGGCATTAGTGGTAGTGGTAGGGCATTGTGCAAGGTCCGTCCGGATAGCTACCACCATCTTACTCGCTAATCCTGCCGCTAAGCAGTAGTGCTTGCACTGTTGTGTTCCGGTGTGGAGAGTAAGACAGCCGGGGAAATTACAGGCACAAGAGGCATTTCATCTTAGCCCTCTAGGTTGGCAACGCATCTGCAATCCCTCCGGGGTTGCGGGAGTCTATGGGCAGTGGTGATCGCTTACCATCAGGTGACCCACTTGCTCGTTTGCCTTCTTATTCGCATAAAAAAAAAAGGGGAATGAAAACCAGACCAAATTTCACATAACCATGACCGTCATAAACAGGCTGTAACTAGGTATTTGCTTGGTAAGTAACTAAGCTAAGTGTTCAATTCTATGGGATTTTGGTCCTGAAATAAATGATTTTTATTTTATTTTATTTATTTATTTAAGCCCTTTCATTATGAGAGGAGGCCTGTGTCCAGGAGTGGGACGTGTATAGGTTGGGGATGATGATGAGAAAATGAAAGACGCTAAAGCGAGTGGATGGAATCTTAACAAAACGATGTACCTGAATGTCATTATGACAGTCCAGTGTTGCCGACATCAAAGCCCATAATTGTCTAACGCGCTAACATTCGCGATCTTTTTTTGCCTTGATTATCAGAGAGGCATCTGTACTCCAGACTTTTTTCTTTTTGAAAAGGAATGCCGGTGATTTTGATGCATTCCCAAATTTCTTAATTTGGGGAAAAAATAGGTACCTATATTATTATAAAAACGCCCTTTGATTATATCCATCCAAATTGCAGTTTACAACATGTCTAAAGCTTATTCACTATACAAAATAAGCTTAACATAACCTGGGCTAATTGCTCGCGATAATCGTTTTATTTATGCACGTTGGGTCAGGTTATCTCGACGGAGATTCGCATAATCTGCGCTGTTTCATTCCGACCCGACCTTTTTTATAATTAAGTGTTTAGGGGCACCGAGTGATGCCCTGCGTATGCTTACATAAGTATAGTAGTTTGATGTTTTGTAGCATTTTGTTTTTAATCGGTATCTATAGGAAGACGTTTATACATTGTAGCCTTTGGCTGAAAAATTCTAAAACAAAATGTTCATGGACGTCAAATGATTACCTGCAAGCAAAAGAGGTGCGTCAGGATCGTAGCAAGTGGAACAAAGTAGTATCTGCCTTGCCTACCCCTGTCGAAAATAGACGTGATGGCATGTATATATTTTCTTTGACTTTCAAATACTGTTAAAGCTAATAGTAGTTAGTATGTATCAATCAGAGCCAAAACACGTTAATTGCCCAACGTTTCGGTACAAAATCGATACTATACCATTAAATCGCTATTATCATTAAATTTATCATTTCAATTTGAAAATTCCCTTTGGAGCGTAAACGTAAATTACGCAATTATCTACACTGATTTAATAAATATACGCTCTTGAGGCGATTTGCATATCTATGGAATAAATAATTGAGGAACGAACTCTACCGATCCATTTGAAGGGTTAACATTTAACGGATAAACGTTTGGAGAACTTCGTAATTTCACGTTTTGCGCTACGAGTTTTAATGCTTATTAAATAACTAGCGACCCGCCCCGGCTTCGCACGGTATATTATGCATGTATTATACATATAAACCTTCCTGTTGATTCACTCTAACTATTAAAAAAAACCGCATCATAATCCGTTGCGTAGTTTTAAAGATTTAAGCATACATAGGGACATAGGGACATAGGGACAGAGAAAGTGACTTTGTTTGACTATGTAGTGATGAGCATGTTTATCGCTACCCTGCGGGAACTGTGCCATTTTCCGGGATAAATAGTAGCCTATGTTTTAATCCGGGGTACATACGTCTCTTTCCCATAGCCGTAAGCAGATACTACATTGTTCCACTTGCGATCAGACATACCTCTTTCGCTTCCACATTCATCAATCTCTTTATACATGCTTGTCGGTTTGGGCTAACTCTTGACCTGGCCTCTATTTGAGCAACGCGACAATTGTCGGTGACATGTGACAATTTAGTCTAAGTACATTACAAAATCGACGAGATACGGCGTTGGCTTCATATTGATTACGCATTGCATTTAGAATTGTCACTGATCACCGACAATTGTCGCGTTAGTGAAATAGGTGCCTGACCTATTTCATAACGTCCCCAATTTGGTCACGAAAAGTCCGTGCGTTCCTTCTCTTCTCTTTCTCTCAACGCACATAATCACACTTTATAACTTTTCCAAATAGTTAATTAGCAGAAAATAATGGGTTGTGAAACGATACATTTTTCAAAGAACCTAAAAAACACCGGGTAGCACTCCGGGAGTGTCGGCAGAAGTGAAAACTACACACACGCACACTCGCGCAAAAAGAAAAAAAAATGAAAAAAAAAACTTTTTCTACACGAGATTCGAACTGCGGTCACTTAAGAGAACGCACTTCAAAAATCGAACACGACTCTAGCTTCATTCGTATTTCAAAATAAGCTCTTAGCTTAGAGGATCCGATATCCTGGTACTTCAACTCTCCCTTCGTCTTACGCCTGACGCGAGTTTAACAGTTTTTACCCATCCCAAAAAGCGCTCAGCGCCGTTAAAGAAGTTTCACTTCAAAAAAGTCGAATGGGTATACAAAATGACCACAAAATGGCGACCGCATGTAAATGTAATGTAATGTAATGTCCTGTATAATGGTAAATTTCGCGCCCCAAGCCATAGTACCCGATTTATAACGCCACGCCCCCTGTCCAGTGAAACATTTCCATTTAATACAGACTCAACGAAATAAAGCAAGTTATTTGGTGTTAACCCTTAATGCTTCATTGACACGAAAACCGCAGTCTAAAAACTTTTGTTTTTTTTTCACCATAAAGGATTCCAATGCGACTTGACCCTTGACGGTTGGTATTAAAGTTGAATTTGCTTCGTTGGTGTTGCAGCTATATAGTGATTGATGCCATAGAGCAAATAACCATAGAGTGGCCCATAAATAGCTGTTGCCCGCGACTTCGTCTGCAAAGATTTCGTTTATCGCTATCCCACGGGAATTTTCCGGGATAAAAAGTAGCCTATGTGCTATTCCAGACTCGTTGGGCCATTCTGGCATGATTGTGTAACAAACAAACATCCATACAGTCTCACAAACTTTCGCATTTATAATATTAGTAGGATTATAACGAGATTGTCTGACATTTCTACTCTATTAGTTACTTCCTCCATGACTGATGCATACCGGAATAGTTGGTATTTTTAATAAATGAGTCGTTCTACGAAGGGGCGTCGTGAGACATGCATTGCCGTTTATGATTTTTGGCTCATTTCACGGTTTGATTTATGATAGAGATTTTGCCAGGAGTGTTTTGTACAGCATAAGATCATCATCTCCAGCCTATATACGTCCTGCTTCTGGGTACAGGCCTCCTCTCAGTTGCAGGGCTTGGGTTATAGCTCCCACTCAGGTCTGCTATGCCGGAGATGAAGATAGGTTTGTCAATACTGTTCCTTATTTTTCTTATCTTCCAAAAGTAATATATGCAATACCTTAGATACGAGTATATAATTAATTCCCTTTATGATAAAACAAAATTACCTTGAAGGTTTCTAACTAAAACGCAATAGCACTAAGAAGAAATGTGACTCTATTGCAAATCAACTATAATAATAAATCAGTAGAATGTTCGTGTCTGTACATTAAATAAATTCATCAAAAATAGAGTACTAACAATTAGGGGAGAGTATTAGAACACAAAAAAGTAGATTTTATAATTTTTGTCTGTCTGTATATATGGATGTGTGTGTATATGTTATGTATGTGTTCGCTAATCTCCAAAACTACGCAACGGATTTTATTGCGGTTTTAACAAATAGTTAGCACTTATATCAGGGAAACTTATAGGCTATATTTTATTGAAATCTAAGGTCAGCAAAAAAAGTTGTCGTCATTTGAAGTTTAAAGTGTTAAGTGCCTGTTCAAATATGCATAGCAATATTTATTTATTTATTTATCTTTATAATTATATACATAACATGACAGTTGACACCATAGCGTTACATTAGATACTTAAAATTAGATAACTATACGCTAAACCTAAACCTAAACTAAATACCTACTAGTGACATACATCTCCTATACATCCTGCATCCTCTCTAGCACTCTCTTCCATTCCAGCTTATGTGAATTTTGTCAATAAATGAAGTCGACGCGGGCCAAGTCGCGGGTAAAAGCTTGTCAACTATAAAGCAAAATGTCTAAAGCTTTAAGGTAAATGTGCTAAAATAATAGCTTTCGGATCCGGTGTCTAGATTATAATGATTCGTGTTAGGAGCTATTAATTTTCTAAGAATACTCGCTATTCGACATTAATTCAAAATAAATCAAATATCAAGATAATCGCTGGAGTCGTGCGAGAAACTTAAACGTTTAGTTGAACTTTTAGATGATACTACAAAATGTAGAGACGTTAATGATAGTAATCATATTAGGTATATTAATTTAAAGAATCTGGTACACATAATAAATAGTTCCTAAAGTATCACACGAATCTCATATTCTGTTGCGATTACGACGTGTAAAATAATCATGACAGCAATAATAGTAATTAATATGAAAATTAAATAACCAAATTACAGTTCTTTTATGACGATTTTAGTGTGACGTTGACACTTTTAAATCGAGTTTAATCTCTGGTGTATGCAAAGAGTAGGTTACTTGTAAAATTTAAGGCCATCTTTTTCTTTTTTAATCAGAATCAGTAAAATAGATACCTATTATTTGAGATAAACGACACCAAAATGCTTTTTTTTTTCATTTTCCACATACAAGACGTTGACACTAAATTGTGATTAAAAATTTTCTAGTAAGACGACTTTAGTAGTGTCAAAATGTAAGGAAAGGTGAAATTTTCCTGCAAAACATCAAACCATTAATTTATTTGACAATAAATCGATAGCCGCCTCCAAACATTTGTATCAATCTAGCAAACTTTCGCCAACGACTTGTGTAGGTAGATCAGTGCGGGAACAGTTCAAGTATTCACGTGAAAGCAGTAATGAGATGTTGCTCGTTAACTTTATTATCCACGTGATGCCCCGGGGGCCTGGGGGGGCAAGGGGCAAGGGGCCTAACAATGAAACTTCCCCCGTTTGGGGAGTGGGGCGCGTTTGTTAAAACGTTTTAAAGCGCTTCGTTATCTCCCGCTTTCGTAGTCAGGTCTTGATATGGTTGAAAAATAAATATGAATGGCGATGGTGAAGGATTCGACCAGCTTTGGGCTTAAGTTATGATTTAGGGAGATTCCGTCTCTATTTATTACTACGAAACAGACAGAGACGTCATCATAGATAACTGACACTTAAGACAATTGGAACTTAATAGAGAGTGGTGAAGCAGGCCCTTAATGAGTAAGGGAATTTGAAGTAGCACCTATCAGAATTAATGGACAACCACTAGAGTTGACCATAGAATAAGGAACGTGTACCGTCGAGGGCATAAATATCGATACAACTATCATGTCAAAATATATGTCATCGACCTTATTGTTCACAGCATAAAGGTGTTATAGATGTTTTTAACGTCTTGGTAACATGATATTATTATATTATTTTAAATATATTATAGGGCATAAATTTTATGCCCTTGATAAATGGCCTTACTACCAACCACCACCACTACTAACCAGCGGCCTCGCTGAGTCTCCCTTCCATTTTACGTTCACATAATAATTCTAACATTTGGCTTTAATCACTTTGTTTTGAATTGTTGTGTTGGTGAATAAAAATTTCTTCTATTCTATTCTATTGTACTTCGCTGCATAGTCTCTCATGGTATTTTAGACAATGTAGTTACGCATTCGCCAGCCTTAAGTCACACGATTTTCAGAGCTAAAAACGCCTGAATCCAAAACCTAAAATCAAAAGAAAAAACACCCTACATGTGGCGCCACCTAACGGCGCTACCTAGCTTCATTATCGTTTTTCGTGCAGCCGGCGTCGCACGTTATTAATTAATTTTATTGTAAAACTAGTAATAAAGGGATATATTATAAAGATGCCCAAAAGGAAACGAGACGACGAAGAGCGTCTTAAAAAGAAAATGAAAAAATACGAAGAAAAACTTAAAAAATTGGCGGTTGAGGTTGAGGCGACGCGGGTGCCTAAATCGCCAACGCCACCGCTCGCGTCTCAAGAAATCGAAGACACTGAGGATGATCACCAACAGGATGACACTATTACGGAAATAGAAGGTAAAATGGGTACACCATCTTTATATTATTTTTTAATACTTTTTTAGGTTAGGCTAGCGACATACACTTGTTTTATGGCGTTCCAATACGATGTCTAGTCACCTATTTAGGTGGTCTTGCTCGTATTTAAGGGAATAATTAACCCCTACTCCCATGGGTATTCACCCTAAAAACTATGGGTATTGACCCACATAAACCATATCTGCTATTGAGTAGAATAGAACCACGCCTATAGGTTTACGTTATTTACAAAACCGCATGGCAACTTTTATAAATTTTTCCCTCTTTGGTGGAAAACCCGTTTGGTATGACACGTGGCACGCGTCTTGTCACCTATTTAGGTGTTTTTTGCTTGTAATTTATGAGGTTATTTAGCCTCTACTCACATGGATATAAACCTCTTAAATGTATACATTACGTATAAATATTATTAAATATTAATATTATTAGTATTAAATATTATTAATAGGTCCAATGCCTACCAGTAACTGTCTATCAGTCTTCATGAAGCACATGATATTTTTTCAGAAGATAAACTGGATGAGGAAATTCTATGCTTACTTGGAGATGCTCCTCAAGTACAGAAGTTTGGCCCGTCCATTCACAAGGAGCTGGCAACACGGTGGGCAGGAACCATTAAAAATGGTCTTAACAAGGAAAAAAGAACTGAACTAAAAGCAAAGTATTTACCACCTGAGAATTGCAAGACCATTGATGCCCCAAAGCTAAATTTGGAAGCTCAAGCTGCCATGGTAGACATGGCCGTCAAGCGCGACAAAGCAATTGCTAGCAAACAGAGCCAGCTTGGTTGTGCCCTCACTGCACTATCCAGAGCTTTTGGTAAGCTCCTAAACAAAGGCAAGGAGAACATGGAAATTATAAATTGCATCAGTGATGCTGCTCGTCTTTTGTGTGACCACCAACACCAGGAGTCATTGACGAGGAAAAATTTTATTTTACAAGGCCTTGAGCAATCTACCCGAGACGCTGTAAAAGAAACTGAAGTAGATGAATGGCTCTTCGGTGAAGGCTTTGCTGAAAAATTAAAAGCCTCAAAGGCTATAAAGAAATCTGGTCAAGAAATAAGTGCTAAGTCTAAAAAACCTCCACAACATCAACCTAAGAAGTCTTTAAACTTCAGGGGCCCGGGCAACACTCTGCCCAGGAGTCAAGTACACAAACCCGGGCCACGTCAGTCATACCAGAACTACAAGAAGACATTCCCTCAAACGGTGAAACCTCAGAACAACAAAGTTCTGCCCAAAGCAGCAACCAACCGCAACTGACTCAGGTGAGACAATCATATTGTGGTCGCTTGGCTAATTATAAAAACCAATGGGCTAAGATAACATCTGACCCCACTATTATGAGTTGGATTTCTGGTTATAAGATTCCATTTATAAGTACTCCTTCACAGCAAATAATACCCATCAATGAATCTTTTATAGCAAAAGATCAACAAGATATAGAAGAATGTATAAATAAATTGTTAGGAAAAGGGGCCATTATTCAATGTGAACCATGTAAGGGCCAGTACCTATCCAAAATATTTACTGTACAAAAGCCCAATGGTGAAAGTAGATTCATACTTAATTTAAAGGAATTAAATAAATTTGTTCATACTGACCACTTTAAGCTTGAGGACACCCGCACTGTTACCAAACTGTTGTCTCATAATTGCTACATGAGTACCATTGATCTCAAAGATGCTTATTTTTTAATACCAATTGATAATAGCCACAAGAAGTATTTACGATTTTTTTGGAAAAAACAAATTTATGAATTTCAAGTCCTTCCTTTTGGGCTGAATACGGCACCATTCGTGTATACCAAACTTTTAAAACCAGTGATGCAGTTCTTGAGGTCAATGGGTTTTGTCTCTGTCATATACCTAGATGATATCTGGTGCTGTGGGCGTTCCTTCACAGAGTGTAATAATAATGTACAAGAAACCATAAAAATATTAACTCATTTGGGATTCATAATTAACTATGATAAGAGTTCAATAACCCCTAGTAGGTGTGTCAAATATTTAGGCTTCTTGTTTGATTCAAAAAATCTAACTGTGTCATTGCCTCCAGAAAAAAGACATATAATTAAAACTGCGGTAGAGAAGTTTGCATCTTATAAACAATGTAAAATAAGAGATGTTGCACAATTAACTGGACTGCTAGTTTCAGCAAGCCCAGCAATAGATTATGGTTTCTTATACACAAAGCAACTGGAGCGGCAAAAATTTATTTACTTATGTAAATTCAACAATAATTATGAAAAAGTTATGCCAATATCTGACATATTGCAGCCTGATTTACAATGGTGGTTTTCACATATAAGCTCTTCAGTTTGCAACATTAGATATGGTAAATATGCTATTGAAATATTCACAGATTCATCTATGACTGGTTGGGGTGCCTCATGCGGTGATAAGAGTGCTGCAGGTTTGTGGAACGAACAAGAGAGAAAACAACATATAAACTATCTGGAGTTGGTAGCAGCTTTCCTCGCGCTGAAGACCTTTACTAAAAATCTTCACAAATGTGAAGTCCTGCTTCGCGTCGACAACACTACAGCTATCTCTTATATTAACCGCATGGGGGGTGTTCAATATCCGCACTTAAATTCAGTGGCTAGGCAAATTTGGCAATATTGTGAAGGCAAAAATATTTTTGTATTTGCTTCATACATAAAGTCAGCCCAAAACGTGATTGCAGATGCTGAATCTAGAAAATCACACTCTGATATAGAATGTGAACTGAGTGATAAATACTTTCAAGCAATTGTCAATGCCTTTGGTTCCCCTGAAATAGACTTATTTGCAAGCCGTGCTAACAGAAAGTGTGAACTGTATGTAGCATGGAAAAATGACCCTGATACTTTTAAAATTGATGCTTTTACTTTGTCTTGGAAACCATACAATTTTTATGCTTTTCCTCCTTTTGTTTTAATTACAAAAGTGCTTCAAAAGATTATCTCTGAACAGTCGGAGGGTTTTGTGGTAGTACCGGACTGGCCCACACAGCCATGGTACCCTATATTTAAGAAGCTAATTATTTCAAAACCGTTGTATTTCGGTCCTCATGATGATTTGCTTAAATCCTATTCCAGCAACCACATATTCCGGCAGCGCCTTATCCTGGTTGCCGCGCGCTTGTCCGGCAAGCGTTTTCTCGACGAGGCGTGTCGACCGGCCCGATGACTGTCGTGCTGGCGTCTCTGTCGAACAATACTATCAAGCAGTATGATACATATTTAAAACAGTGGTATAATTATTGTCTCAATTATAATATTAATCACCTCGAAGCATCAGTTCCACATATTCTATCGTTTTTGTCTAAATTATTTGAAGAAGGCGCCGCTTATGGTTCCATTAACTGTTGTAGATCGGCACTGTCTCTCGTTTTGGGCTCAAAAGTATGTAATGACGATAGAGTAGCTCGCTTTGTCAAGGGCGTTTTTAAGCTTCGGCCTCCCCGTCCCAAATACGACCTGACCTGGGACCCATCCACTGTGCTTAATTACTTAACACATATGGGAGAAAACCACTCACTATCTCTTGAAATTTTATCTAAAAAACTAATCACACTCTTGGCCATTGTGACTGCTCATCGAGTCCAGACATTTTCGCTTATAAAAATACCAAATATACAAACTCTTTCAGACAAAGTTTGCATAAAAATACCTGACCATATCAAAACTTCACGACCTGGCAGTGCACAGCCAAGTCTGATACTTCCATTCTTCAATAGTAACCCTAAGATTTGTCCGGCGACCGCCTTATTGAATTATTTAGACAGAACGAAAGACATTCGCAAATGTGATATTCTTTTTATTGGTTTTAAAAAACCGCATAATGCGGTGACGACACAGACGCTTAGCCGCTGGATCAAGTGCACCCTGCAAAGCAGCGGCATAGACGTGTCCCAATTCACGGCGCACAGCACGCGGCACGCCGCCACCTCCGCGGCCAGGCGTCTGGGCGTTAGCATCGACGTCATACGGAGGACTGCTGGCTGGACCACTTCCTCTAGAGTCTTTGCACAGTTTTATAATAGGGATGTGATTACGAATGAAGATTTTTCTTTAATATTAAGCTCAGTAGATAAAAATTGAGTTTTTTGTTTTTGAATTTAAAGTCTTAATTTTTTTAGCCTAAGTTATTTTTGTCTTAATTGCAAATACATAGTTGCATTAGGAGCGTGCGTCCAATATAAGTGTATATTAGTAAATTGCTGTTTATTATTTCACGACTCTCTAAACATCTACATTGTCTAAAATATCATGAGAGACTATGCAGCGAAGTACAATTAGAAATTAAACGAACTTACCCAAGTGAAGTTCCATTTTAATTGTACGAGCTGCATAGTCTCGAAATGATATAATAACCCACCCGCCCATGCTTAATTACATAAATAAAGCAGTGCCCGATATAGGTAAGTCTTCCTTGCCGTAAAATAATAAGGGTACCGTAAATTCTGGACTCTAGTACCTGGAACTCTGAACTAAATGAAGCTAGGTAGCGCCGTTAGGTGGCGCCACATGTAGGGTGTTTTTTCTTTTGATTTTAGGTTTTGGATTCAGGCGTTTTTAGCTCTGAAAATCGTGTGACTTAAGGCTGGCGAATGCGTAACTACATTGTCTAAAATATCATTTCGAGACTATGCAGCTCGTACAATTAAAATGGAACTTCACTTGGGTAAGTTCGTTTAATTTCTAATTCTATTGTATACTAATAAATTGAATCATGTTCCTTGAAATTTTAATTATTGACTATCGTAAATTATACATGCACATATTAAGTTACTGCATTCGAAATATTATAGACGGGATATCAACCGCGATTATCTTTATTGAGCTCTCGATATTTCAACGCAGTTGCATGCATCATGATCACGGGTAGACGGGGGTGGGTAATCGCGGTTCATATCCCGTCTATAATATTTCGAATGAACTTAAACGTGAATCATTGAAAACTCTTAAAGTTACTGCAGTCTAAGTGCATAAAGAGAATAATAATTTTGATAAAAATAAAGGGCGTAAAAGTGAAATTAAAATTCTAACCCGGTTTTATGACGTGGCTTACTTAAACACGGCAACATGCACGGCTCTTGGTTAATATTACACACATTCATTGACAAAACATACGAATTCATAGTCGCTGAATAAAACCGCCATCAAAAACATCTAATAGTCCCAAACCCAATAGGCACCGACTTTCAACAAATCAGTAGGTAGCGCACACGAAATATCTAAGGTTATCTTTCACTTTTTAGCGGTAAATTTTTTGAAGGCGGTTTTATTTTTGATTTAAAAAAATGACACTTTTTAGCGAATCGTTTTCTTTGTAATACCTACATAAGTCAGAATTAAAATCTAAGAGCAATCAATCAATCATCCCCTTTTCATACCCTCAGGGTTGGATTTTTTTTCCAAATTTATATGGGACTAGTCTTGGGCCCTTTCCAACAAAAAAATAGAATTATCAAAATTGGAACATAAACGACGGAGTTAACTTTTTCATATATATCTTGCTATAGATACGCTCCAGAAGAAGAAGAAATTATCAAAATCTAACACGAAGAATCAATAAGGGTGCTCGTTTTACTGCCGGTAGCTTTATAAAAAAGGGGCAGTAAAAGTGTTAAATTCCTGAACGCAATTAATACCCAAGTTTACGAGGTAATTCGTACTGCAGACCGACCTAAAGGTACAGAGCATAGGATCGTAAAAAAATAATAACATAATATTTCTTGGCATGAAACACTTGCTTACGTTTCATGACTTCCATGAACTATCGCGGTATTGGTAAAATGACCTATTTTGGGACTGAATACTACTATTCCGAAATACCTTTTTTTACCTGCGGCTTTTACTTGTGTCTGTGCTCTTGCTCGGGGATATTGCGACCCCTTAATCAATTTTCAGTATGATTAGTCAATATTCGCATAGTAACAAGGTCACGTGACAGTTGGTAACAGATGGAAAATTCGGAGGCTTACTCACCTGCTATGTGTGGTGTAGGGGTAGCACGCGCCACGGAATGACGAGGACCTGGGTTCAATTCCCGGCCATAGCTTTACTTTTCGGATTTTTCTATTTGTTCTAATTTTCAGTGTCGTTTGGAAATTAGTATGATTAGTATAAGTTTTCGGTAAACAAAATAGGTACAATTGAGGGCATAAATATCTATACAAACATCGTATCAAATATATGTGTCACCGGCCTTATTGTATGGGATAAAGGTGTACACAGATGTTTCTGACGTCTTGGTAACGTACATATATATTTATGCCCTTGACTGTACGTCTCGAACGCGTTTGCGTTAAAATGTCAAATGCCAAGCAAATGCAAAGGATTGTTTGTTGCCGTTTCGATCCGCAAGTGGCGCTGCCTATTTTCCATAGATATTGAGACGTAAAAAAGCCGTGGTAGCCTATCGGTTTAACCTGTACCCTGTGGAGCTGTTTGAGCAGAGGGTCATGGGTTTGAATTCCGGGCTCGCACCTCTCAGTTTTCCGGAATTTATGTGCGAAATCGCATTTGAAAATTAACAAGATATTTTCGGTGATGGAAAACATCGTGAGGAAACCTGCACACAGCTGCGAAGCAATTCAATGGTGTGTGCGAAGTTCCCAATCCGTACTGGGCTCACTTGGGAACTATAGCCCAAGCCCTCTGATTGTGAGAGGCCTGTGCCCAGCAGTGGGACGTATGTAGGCTGGAGATGATGGTGATGAATTGAGACGTTTACGTGAACTTGTTTGAGATTTTATACATACATACATACACTTAAATTACCTTTATGTCAGGTAAGGTAGACAGAGCCTATGGTATGATGGTGAGATCTTATTTATGTGAAAACTAGCTGTTGCCAGCGACTTCATCTGCAAAGAATTTGTTTACCGCTATTCTGCGGGAACTATGCAATTTTTCGAGATAAAAAGTAGCCTATGTGCAATTCCAGACTTTTTTCTATCTATGTGCCAAATTTCATCCAGATCCGTTGGGCCGTTCTGGCGTGATTGAGTAACAAACAAACATCCATCCATCCATCCATACTTTCGCATTTATAATATTAGTTAGATATATACACTAGAGGCTTTGATATCAATAGACAATACGTTTTGCTGTGATAACGAACCCATTATCTCGGCTCAGAACTAGGTTAATAACGAATGTACCCCCCACAGTGCTTGTTTCCTCAAATTCTGTTAGGTTCCGTCTCTATTTATTACTACGAAACAGACAGAGACGTCATCAATATCAACTTAACAGAAAGTGGTGAAATATTTAGCCTTAAGAGGGTGCATCCGTATTTGAGCTCGCAACGTCGCATTTTTGGTGATTTTTTGCGATTATTTCACAGAAATTGAATGAAAGTATCTAATATCCGTCTGTAGTGCACTTCGTTTTTAGGGTACTAATGTGTCCAAAGCAATGATTAATGGTGATGGACTTTTATTTTCGTATTAGAGGGATAAAATATTATATCTCGTTTAATAAGAAAATAAAAGTCCATCACGATGAATTATTGCATTGGACACATTAATACACTAAAAACGAAGTGCACTACAGACGGATATTTGATACTTTCATTCAATTTCTGTGAAATAATCGCAAAAAATCACCAAAAATGCGACGTTGCGAGCTCAGCACGGATGCACCCTCTTAAATATTTTCACGAATTTTAGTGTTTTCTATAGGTATGTACCTAAACTGTATCTACTCACCTTTCTTCAAAAATGTCTGCGCCCATTTTTAAGCCCTCCTAATTCAGTTATTCTACAAATTTGTTCTACGTTATCGCTTAAGCTGGTTGAACATAGGGGCTTCTAGATTAAGCCACATAAATACGGATTTAAAATCAGCTTTGGAAGCTGTGCCGCAAACGTGTTGCGCATCTTATAAAGATAATGCGCGATTAAATTTGTTATAATTAAAAGCTTTGCATTAACTCGGAATCTGTCCGGGTGGCATCTTGGGACTCAATTTTGAAGTAGATATCTTCATTAGATTGAGCTGAAATTTTGCATACGTAAGTCAAAATGACAATACAATGATCTGGCAATAAAATTCTGGAGGTCCAGCCAGGACCCAAGAGGCAAGAGGGAACTCTTCAACGGTTAGGACGGATGACAACGCAAATACAGTTAACAAAATGTACAGTCAACAAAAAAGCTTGCATCTAAAATTAAATTTTTAGGTTAGGTTATGTTATTTACAATCGAAACAGTCATTATCTATGAAACTTAATAATGTTGTAGATGAAAGAACGTCGCGCTTGGTACGATAAATGACGAGAAATGAGATACGTATGTTGCTTATTTGTTTGAGAGAGAGAAAGAGAGAGAGAGAGTGAGAGAACCTGACTATAAAGCTTGAGGTCCCGTGTTCGATCTTAGGTCGGAGCTGATATTCTGTAAGAAAAATACGAATGTCAGTACTCGAGTCTTTGATGTTCAGTGTGTATCTTGTACGTGTAACCTACGTTTATTCGTTGCCTAGTACTACCACCGATAGTTCAAGCATTGATTAGTTTGGTAGGTACATACATGGACAATTAGTGTTAGTTTATTAAATTTAATACTAGCGACCCGTCCCGGCTTTGCACGGCATATTATGCATGTATTATACATATAAACCTTCCTCAAGATTCACTCTATCTATTAAAAAAACCGCATCAAAATCCGTTGCGTAGTTTTAAAGATTTAAGCATACATAGGGACATAGGGACAGAGAAAGCGACTTTGTTTTATACTATGTAGTGATGATTTTGTTCCTAGAAACTATTTAAAAATACAAAGGCGTTAAAATGGCAGCTGAACAATTTTAATTAGCCACCATATAGGAGCTGTCTTTACAATTTGACGATCTCTTTCGATCAATCATAGGTGTACTTTACTTGAGACTAAATCAGTAGCTTGTTTTTAAAAAAAAACATCCTGCAGGTAATCTTTAGAACAAAAGAACTAAACACCAGAAAAAATCAATAACGGCTTACACAGCGGTTATTCACATTACGAACAAATTTGTGATCATCCCCAAAAACTGTATAAAACGGTCTGTCAATGATAAAAAACTTGGAAATGGAATCAGAAAACTGTCCGTGAGAAACACCCGCGGGAGAAAATGGCGAGGAAAAACGAAATAAGTGAAGATTTTCTTTAGAACTAAGTATAATAACCGGAAAATTAAGGCCCTCGATTTTGTTCGTTTTTATCGGAAACTGTCCTTTTGACTCCTCCAACCCCGCAGTCACTGTAACTGTTACTTTTAAACCGTGGCTAGTAGTTTGTATAGACCGAAGTAGGACAGTACTGTTATTGTTCATAGAACGAAAGGAGTCATTGAAACAATTGAACGGTCCGCAACAGGCAATGGTTTTTTCGCAACAATGTAATCAGACTTTTATATTTTTTGCCTTTGGAAAGGTATCAAGTAATTGAGTGAGTAGTATGAGTGAGTGATATTGTCACAGTTAATTTGTAATACTAATAATTATTTTTTTAACTATCAAACATTCAATTTTGCTTTGTACTAAAAACCTGTGTCATAATGACTCAACAATCCAAACATGTTACAAGGCATGAGTAAGAACTCGCAAAAACGTTTATTATGCGCTACAATTATTTATAAAGCGTGCGTTCGCCATTGAAATGAGTTTTTGTTGCAAATTTCTGACACTGAATTGCTATAAAAAACTGGATAATATCGACAATAGTCATAATGCTTTTGTCGTCAAACAAAATTGTAATAATAAAATTATGTTTGTACTTACCAAATTGTAAGTCAATTCAACCACTTGAAATAGTCAAGTTTGATTTTGTAAGATTTAACCCACACAAGCACAGATACTATCACGATAAGTTTGAAAAGAGTTTGTAAATATACGCATTACTTCACACCTTGTTAGTATTTGGAACTCGCGTCAAACATCAAGATAAACTGGCAGCATCGACTCCTCCACAAAACAAGTTATAATATTTATGAATCCTCCTCGTGAATTGCCAAAGTTTTTCTTATAAATCTTAAAGTAGCCCTTCGCAGATTTCGCTGGCTTAGCTGTACTTTCGGTACACTTGTATTCATGTACAATGTGTACTACATTCAAGGGTGGATAGAGAGTAAACATGATGTAAGGACCCTCACCGCGAGCTGCGATTTATGACATTACTAGCTGTTGCCAGCGACTTCGTCTGCAAAGAATTCATTTATCACTATCCCGCGGGAACTACGCAATTTTCCGGGATAAAAAGTAGCCTATGTGCTATTCCAGACTTTTCTCTATCTATGTGCCGAATTTCATCCAGATCCGTTGGGCCGTTCTGGCGTGATTGAGTAACAAAAAAACATCCATCCATCCATAATTTCGCATTTATAATATTAGTTAGAGACTTAAATTTTTCAGAATTAGAAACCACAACGACATTATATTGCGGCTCGTGAACTGTAATCTCTTTACAATTTGTACTAGAGTAACAATTTTGTGTTTAATGTGTTTTATGTACAATAAAGAGTTATACATACATACATACATACATACAATTGACGCCACGCAAATAAAGTGACATTAAAACAATTTTATTTTCCGGCTGCCAAACTATAGCACTGTACTATTTGCTAGGTAAGAAGTAGTTGACCAGACGCAATTTAATGTTATTGTGGTTTCTAATTTAAAAAAATCGAATTATAGACGCACGCCAATCCTTCAACTTAAGGTGCGACCACGCCGCCGCTTAAAAAACGGTGACGTTACGGAATCGCAACAAAATGTATGAAGAAACGGTGAGAAAACGTAACGCCTACGACACGTCACTGCGTATACGCGGCGGTTTGGTCGCACCCTTAAACGTAAAAGTTGTATCTAGGTATTTCTATACGATACTGGAAACTGGAACACATGGAAAATCCGAAACGTATAACTATTATGGCCAAGTATTGAACCCGGATCGTGCACAATGGCGTGTAGTTGGAGAGGCCTTTGCCCAGCAGTGGACGCTGATGATGATGATGAAGATAATGATGAAGCAGGACAGTTGTCAAAAGCGGCTAATGAAATATTTAAGTTAAGGGATACCTAATATTTATGTTACTACCTAGGAACTGTCATCAAAAGACGCAACTCAAGACTTATTGAAGAGAATATTATTATGTACAGTCAAGGGCATGAGTAGCCATCATCCTACTAATCCTACTAATATTATAAATGCGAAAGTTTGTGACGATGTGACGATGTGAGTTAGTGAGTGTGTATGTTTGTTCCTTCTTCACGCTAAAACGACTGGACGGATTTTGATACAATTTGGAACAAAGATAGCTGTTACTCTTAATTAAAACATAGGCTACTTTTTGTCCCGGAAAATTGCATAGTTCCCGCGGGACAGAGCGATAAACATGTCAAAGGTCGTAGCTGCCTAGAGTCGCAACGTAAATAATTATTACAGAACTAGCTTCTGCCCGCGACTTCGTCCGCGTAGAAGCAGCAATTGACATGTCTATCGTTAATTTTCCGGGATAAAAAGTAGCCTATGTTTTAATCTAGGGTACCAGCAATTCTCGTTCCAAATTTTAGCTAAATCCGCCCAGTCGTTTTAGTCGTTTTAGCGTGAAGAAACAAACATACACACTCACTCTCATCGTCTTATCGTCACAAACTTTCGCATTTATAATATTAGTAGGATAGGAAGTAGGATATACTATCAACGGTCTTTAGTCTAATTCTACGCGGTCGAAGTCGCGGGCAGAAGCTAGTGTTAAATATATGTGTCACTGGCCTTATTGTTTATGGCATAGAGGTGTATAGATGTTTTCTCGGTAACGTACATATATTTATGCCCTAAACTGTATACAAAATAATAAAAATGAAAATAATAATAATAAATAATATGTACATAAAACACATTAATTTACTTTAACATTATTATTATTATTTATTATTATTATTATTATTTTAAAGAGTTATACATACATACATACACTCAAACTTTTTTTTTATATGAATAGGAAGGCAAACGAGCAAGTGGGTCACCTGATGGTAAGCGATCACCACTGCCCATAGACACCCGCAACCCCGGAGGGATTGCAGACGCGTTGCCAATCTAGAGGGCTAAGATGAAATGTCTTAAAAATAAGTTACGTTTGCCATGTTGCTGACTGTACCTATACGTACATCGGTGATATTTCACGCGAACTCGTTAGGAGCTTACTTACAATTTTATGGATAGATTTTTCAAGTTCTGTTTACTTTTATGCGAACTGTAACGACGTGTAGGAGTTTCAGCTGGCATTGTATAACTTAATAATAGAGAATAGAGCTTAAATTGCCTCGTTTGCACGAGTAGTAAAAGAAAAGTAGTATTTTGTGTCGGGTAAAATTGTGCAATCATTTTCCGAGCTGAAGGAAGATATTTATTTGTTACAACTCTATGTGTTTGTTTTTATTTAAACTATTATTATTTTCTCTTTTTTATGTAAAATTAAAAAAAAAAATTTTGACTTGCCATATACATATCTTCTTAGCTAAATCCTAAAAATCATCTAAAATTAAACAAATCGTCTGAACCAACTTCAGATAAGTAAAACAAAGGGTTGGCGATTTTTAAAAAACAAATGAAGCGGCAAAGTACTTGTAACGGCGCAGGCGATTTATTTAATTTGTCAGCTTAGGCGCTGACAAATTTACCACTTTGCGAGTGGAAGTCAAAAATTAGCAATAATTAAGGCAATTCGTAAGACAAGCAAGCTCTGAAAGAAATGTATAGGACACTTTGTGAGACTGGAATTAATTGAAAAGAAAGAATGGAGATTAGTAGTTGTTTGCGCATTTGTACCTGAGTTAATTAAGTGCAAGAGTCGGCTGGTCGAAGACCTTAGTGCTCATACATACAGTTTATCTTGAGTTGTTCTTTATTATTTTCACTAAACACACATAGTTTCAATGAATGTGAATGTGATTAAAATTACTTTAACACACACATACTCCGTCTATCCCTTACGGAGTAGACAGAGCCTAAGGTAACAAGACCTAAAGGCCACGTGGAAAGGGGAATATAAATAATAGTAATAGGTTGCTAGCCGCATCGCCTATAACATTACCATCTGCGCAAGAAGAGAAGCAACTCGTACATTCTATGTTTTTTCGTTGCTCCCAGAAGCATGGAAGTTACCTTAACAGATAATTTTTTCTATAAGTATAGAGTAATATTGAACATGTTACGTTCCCTGTGCATGAGTCATAATGTGATGCACTGCGAGGCACAAACTATACGTTTCGTGTAGCACATATATGACTCACGGCCCCAGGTAAACTGCCAGACTAATCAAAACTTGCACGTGTCAGCTAGATGAGTTTTATTTGCTTGCACGTATGAACTACAAAAATACATTGTAATTGAGCTAGTGGGTACCAAAGTAGGTACCAGGGGCCCTACCATGACGTCCTAGATGCGACTCAGTTCAAGTTTTAGCTGTCACTTTTAGTATGGATCTGACAGCGAGCGATCCTAAACTGAAACGCATTAAGACGTCATGGTAAGGCCCCAGACGACTTTAAGCGAATGTTACAAACATAATTGCACGTAAGGGTCCGATTTTCATTTCCAGTTAGACAACAATCGTGTTAACAATATAATATACTTTTTGCCTGTTTTAATATTTCTGTCATATAATTTATTTGAATTCGACGCTGCGAGGCGGCACGCTAATGCGCTTGCTGAAAAGCCAAATAAGATTTCATCGTAAAGTTATTTGCAATGTACAAGATACTTAACGTTACAATATTTAAATGATGTTATTATTTAGTTGGTTATTTACCATCGATAGTCGATTATTTACCATCGAAAATAGTAATCATGTCACACGTTATGAAAGATAAATAAAAATAGAAAAACATTGCTTGTTGTTCAATATTAACATACGAGTAGAGGGTGTGGAGTGTTTTGTTCGTGTTGCGGTATGTTTCTTACTTTTTATAAAATTATATTTATACTTGTCTTTATCATTTTATCTTGTCTTTGTAAAATACTCTTGATTAAATAAACTTTACCTACAACAACTTTTTACTACTACCACAACGGCAAATCTCAAAGTACCTATGTAACAAAAAAAAACGAAAGAATGACAAGTTAACACTCATATTTTATGCCAAGATCTTTCTCTAGCTTGCCTTTTTTTGCAATATCACCAAGCACAGATTTGTGATTTCCAATAAATAATGTCTTTTTGCTGACAGTATTGTCAAAATCCAATTCATGTATAAGTTTGAAAACTGCATAAAATTTACACGCGGCGCTGACTCGTTCACAAATAAAACGTGTTTTAAATTTGGGTCCATTTCAAAATGGTTTCTAGAGCATTAGTAACACGATCAATGAACACCATTGGCACCAAAGTGGCAAACGTTGTTAGGGAGAACTGCAGCGAGCCAGGTCTCCATTCGTGCAGTCAAGAACGACGTGGAAATATCGGGTCGGGTTTGTTTGAATAGTAGCTTGGAGGTAACTTGGTTGTATTATTAAAAAATACGGTATCAACTATATAAATAGCATGTAATATACATGCAACTATTGAAATATGTTTAAAGGCGTTTTTTGTAATTTGAATTATTAATAATATTTTTTTTTATTTATTCTTAATTAAACCGAATGTTACATACATTTACAACTAGCTTTTACCCGCGACTTTGTCCGCGTAGACTTAATTTTATGTTCAATTATCTAAGCAATTTTTGAGTATAAATGTATCCAATAACGGGTTTTTTATAAGAGTTCTAGTGATAGAGCCACTTTAAAGGAAATTTATCGATCTCTTATCCCGTGAGTTTTTTTTTCTCATAGCTTTACTAACTATTACTACTACTTTACTAACGTACCCTACCTACAAACTGCCTCTGTCCCAAATTTATATTTCTATAGCCAGCCACGTTGATAGGACAACAATGAAAAAAATACATACATACATATCGTCACGCCTCTTTCCCACAGGGGTAGGCAGAGACTACTATGAAAAAAATAAAAATAAAAAAGTATCCTATTACCTATTCCTGATTCTCAGCTACCTCCCCACCAATTTTCAGCCAAATCGGTTCAGCCGTTCTCGAGTCATAAATAGTGTAACTAACACGATTTTCTTTTATATATATAGATGAAACTGCTGAAATTATAAATAAAGCATTATACTTTACTATATATTATCATCCACCAACCTTTTGCTTCGAAGTTAGGTACTATCTAAACATACTATGTTAAGCCGTGCAGAAAAAATCTGCGCATCCAATAGGTACATTTGATAAAAAAACCATTGAGGTTTCTTGGGTTTAAACCTAGCCTGGAGCATTAAAAAGACTTTTTCCGTTAAAAGTTATACTGTAACTAAAATTCAAAGACTACTTTTAATTTGTCACTTTCATGTAAAGTTCACGGATATATGAAGTTGCGGATGCTAGCTAGGAAATAAAAAATATTACTTACTTCTAGATAATTTGATTTTATTTATATTCTAATTCGATGCTGCGAGCCGGCACGCTAATGATGCTTACGTTGAACAGAACATAGATTTCTGTGACAGCTCGAATAAATTAGCCGTTTCTAATTTGTTTGCCATCCGATGCTACCCCTACCGGCGTTATTTATTAATTTATAAAGTCAGAACAGCAATTACAGATTGTGTATTCAGATATACGTTACAGCAGAAACAAAAATGTTTGCTAGCAACGCAGTGGCAATTGATTGTGTTTTGTCATTGATAGAGACTGAAACCATAGCGCGACTTGGCAGGGGCACTGCCGTGCCCCCACATAGTAACTAGGGAGGTAGCTCAACCGTCTAAGCACTTGAAAGATCACACTTAAAATTTTACTTATGTGTAGGTATAAAAAAAAAAAAACAATTTCTAAACGACACTGAAAATTAGAACACATAGAAAAACCTGAAAAGTAAAGCTATGGCCGGGAATCGAACCCGGGTCCTCGTCATTCCGTGACGCGTGCTATACCCCTACACCACCCATAGCAGGTAATTTCTAACGGTAAAAGGTAAAAACACTAAAAATAAAAAACATTAAAAATCAAGAAGTAAATTTCCTGATTAATTTGATATTTCCAATCAAAAAACACAAAAATTCGGTGTGGTTCCTCTGCTAGTTCGATTTCCTAACTTACGTACTTAGTCGGTTTTTATATTTCTACGATGATCCAGTTATAACTGGTTTTAACTGGTTTGAACTGCTTACTTAGATCATGGCAGACTTAGTACTAACTCACAGACCATCATCATCGCTCTTAATCAATCAATCAAGTTATCAATCATCATTGCGAGAGTTGACACTAGGTACCGCCTCGCACTTGATTTGATTAATTAGACAAGTTTAACCTAAATACGGTTTTAAAATGACAACCGTAGCGAATATTGATTTTAATATTGTACTTTGGTTACATCGATATCAATAAGTTTCTGTCAAAAATTTCAGTTTTTACAGAAACAACAAAACTTTTTTTTAATACAAGCTTTTTTGCTGATTGTACTTGCATTGTCATCCGTCCTACATATGTGTGCCAAAATTTCAAGTCAATCGGACCAACCGTTGAAGAGGTTCCCTCCTGCGGAGACGGTCCTGGCTGGGTCACCAGAACTCCACTACCAGATTATTGTATTGTGATCGTCATCTGACTTACATAAGTATGCACAGCTCAATCGGTTGAAGATTATCTGCTCCAAAATTGAGCCGCAAGATTCCACAACCTTACAATACGTTGCAAGTTAATTATATAACAAGTCACTATCACTGTCACTACATACACTACTACATACTAAATCTTTCAAACTACGCAACGGATTTAGATGCGGTTTTTTTAATAGATAGAGTGAATCAAAAGGAAGGTTTATATGTATAATACATGCATAATATACCGTGCGAAGCTGGGGCGGGTCGCTAGTTTATAATATGAGTCGCATGGTAAAATAAAACTCACTTGTTTTTAAGAAAAGTATTTAAATACCTACACGAGTTAATCATAATTCGAATAAGGGTGCGACCAAACCACCGCGTATACGCAGTGACGTGTCGTATGCATCACGTTTTCTCACCGTTTCTTCATATATTTTGTTGCGATTCCGTAACGTCACCGTTTTTTAAGCGGCGGTGTGGTCGCACCCTAACTTGGATAACCTTAAATTGTATCGTGTGGGGGATAGAGAGTAAAAATTATCCGTTATTTATGAAATGGTAAACCATAATAATAAATCACTAATTTGCTGCAATCGGACAACCCATGTTATCATCTTATCTCTTGGTTTTACAATAGAGCAAATAGCGCTACTTTACAGTGCTTTAGATTAGCTAGATATTAATTAATTAGTACCTATACCTACGGTTAACATTTTAACACAAGATATTAAGCTAAGGGCTGTTCAGTCCGTAAAATTCAAGCAGCATTACAATCCAGACTTCGATATCTACAAGAGCAAAAGGATTCAATTTAAAATAAATTATAATACGCTTAAGGAGAATATTAAATGCAACGAAGCTCCGGGGATCTTGTAATGCTCGAAGACACGCGGCAACTAAATCCTGCTTAGGAAATAAACCGGTGCACTAAAAGACCACGAATGCACAAAGGGGTCAGCACACACGCCCGCTATTTCAAAATGGCGATTAAATATTTTTAAGACTACAAAGTTCTGCCGGATCCTCTGGGATCCCTCGCGAAATCTTCTTATTCGAGTAAGAAGCTTACCCAGTAAGTCTTTGACAATCGAACGCAAGCGAGATTGGGGGCCGCCCTGTTAGAATTCAACGAATTTAAATTTTCCAAGACGGTCCCGTGAATTAATTCGGACTGGCGCTAATCCGGAACACCTTAAGACTGTAATACATCTGTCAGAGGCGTTTTTTGAATGCAAATGCGATTGATTTGTATGCGGCGTGGCCGACGGGTTTATGGTGTAAAAAACGAGCAAAGGATAAAGTTTGAAAACGTCCTTTTAGTTTTCAACTAGAATTTAGAGTTGAACTTGCGCGTGATAACGGGCGTTATCTCTTCAATTGCTCTTGTAATTTATCGAGATGACTCTGGCTGGATGTATTAGTGGTTCGTGCTAGTTTTAGAAAAAAACATGACATTGGACTATGGTATATAAGGTGAAAAACTTAAGTAAAACGACCTGTTGTATGTGTGAGTAATGTGTGCGAATAGACAAATTGACGTTCCAAATTAGAAATTACTTAAGTCCCATATCAGTTCTGTACACTACTACATACAACAGGTAATTTGAGTACCTACATTGTTTGTGAGACACATCACAGAATTAATTAATATACTTGATGTCCCTTTTTTACGAATAAATATTTAATAATTAGGCACCAATAATGTATTAAAAAATTTATTATAATTAAGTATGATCGTTGGGAAATCTTCATAAAAACTTATAAGATGCAGAGATTATCTTATTCTCTAAGGTGATCAGCCTGTTTGTTATAGTTTTATGTGTCTTAAAAATTGAGGGGAATCTAGATGGCTTTAAGTACCTAGCTTAAGATTACGGTAACTGTTGTAAAACCTCTATCCATAAACTTAAGAAAATTAAGCCCAATTTACTATTACAAAACCACTAAGACTCGGTTTATTTTAGCCATTATTTTTAAGTCTACTGAAACTAATTGAAGTTTAATCTCAAACGCAAACATTCATATTACAAAATAGCAAATGATAAAAATCTATGCATAACTTGGAATACTGTTTTATTTAATTTATATTATATCAAGTTAAAGCCCTACTAAGTACGTATTTATGAATGAAAGAACATTTTGCTGAATAATTTTCTTTTCATTACTTGCCTACTTTAGTATTCCAAAACAGCCGTAAAATAAACTCATTCAAACAATGAAAAGTGTCTTTATGGAATCTTTATTGTGAATGTGAATTAATTTTATTTGTTTTTTTTTTACCCAGGTAACATTCTGGTAACGCTGGCAACATTTCCTTTGTCTCATAACAATGGCGGTACACGTTCTGAATTCCAAATTCAAATTCGAATACAACACAAATATTATTGTTTGCTGCATTTAAAATAAGCGCAAAAAATTCCATCTATTATTCTTTTTAGGATTCCGTAACTTTTAGGTGCCTACGTACATAACTCTATTGGTCCATAACATATTATTAAGTACTCGATTTTTCTGATAGTGTACCTGTCAGTGTTAAAATATTATAATCTTATCAGCATAATATTGGCAGTCCTAGAAAAACTATTTTGCCGCCTTAAAAAAGGTCAATTAATAATAATGTATTTATTTTTGTGCAACAAAGTGTAATTATAATTACCATACATGAAGCAGAAATAATAGTCCGAAAATTAATAATAATAGTAGCTACATTTTGTTCTGAACTATAAAACAAAAATCAACAAAGAAAAGCCAGTTCAACTTGAAACGAAAAGATGCCCAAAAGTAATCTAAAATGCGCACTTCTCATCGATTGACAATACCAACCGTCAAGTTCAAATATTTTTTGTTATACCTATCTAATTATTATCACATCGGCTCAATGTCAACTCGAAGACGTTGAAAAACGTAACAATGTTTACCAAAGCTAAATACAACAAGCAAATGTAAAAGAGACTTCCCTTACAAGAAATAAATCTTATTATTTACATACATTTCATAATTAATTCGTTTCCTTAAACAGAGGCCCACTTAAGATTCCCGAAATAATTTTCAATTTGGGCCAAACAAATTTGTGATATTAAATCTTCGCAAATTTTCACTCTAGGCTTTGGCATAAATTAATTAAGGACCAAATACCATCGCAGCTTGGAAGCTGACAAGTTCTTGGATTCTCTTTCTGTTGGGGTCTTAATTACAACTAGTTGCCAGGGGGTTCAAATAGTCCACGTGATATCTTATTTGGCTACAGCAGAACTATGATCGACTGCTTAAATAAGTCGACCACGGAGGCCGAGCTCTATGTGGGCGGGTAGTACGCCAGCCGCCCGCACCGCTCTCAGCCCCCTTTGTTGTCCTACCCCGCGCCCCTGCACCGCGCGGTCGAGGACTCCTTTAAGCGGTCGGTCTAAGTATACCTAGAATAGTAGTTAAGGAGCTTTAAAATGGCAATGATGTGCTGCGTCGCATGTCAAATCAACGATACCTAATATAGACTAAAGTTTTTTTTAATACTTTGCTGAATGGAAATTTGTGCATTGGCAACACACAGATAACAAACACATCACTATATTTAATCTGATATAAAACAAATAAATGCCACAGCGGCAGACTAAATAATAAAATGGTAAGTTAAATAAACTAAGTAAGGGGAAGGGGTATCTGATCGTAGTATACAAGATACAAGAAGTTATACTAGTTAAGTTCCCATTCAAAACACTTGCCCATTAATTTAGATTAGGGAAGTATTTTTTTTATAAAACAATGCTAATAATAAAGTGTTTAATGTCACCGTAATCATGAAAAATTTTGCGGGTGGTAGGGCCTTGTGCAAGGTCCGTCCGGATCGCTACCACCATCTTACTCGCTAATCCTACCGCTAAGCAGCAGTGCTTGCACTGCTGTGTTTCGGTGTGGAGAGTAAGACAGCCGGGGAAATTACGGGCACAAGAGGCATTTCATCTTAGTCCTCTAGGTTGGCAACGCATCTGCAATCCCTCCGGGGTTGCGGGTGTCTATGGGCAGTGGTAATTGCTTACCATCAGGTGACCCACTTGCTCGTTTTCCTTCCTATTCACATTAAAAAAAAAACAAAATATAGTCGGTCTTACGAAGGCTTGTGCAAAAACTAGAAACATCACGATTAGCCAAACATGAACTGCCTATAGTTATTAATAAAAAGAGCGTTTTCTACTTTAATTCTACTTTTAATTCTTTGATAACAACTTCCAGCCTTTATATTAAGGGTCCACTTGAAGTGCAAGTTAAAATTCGAAAGATTTCCCTCAGACGGAAGGTAAAAGAGAAGAGAATAGTAAAGTTATTAGGTATGACGTCAGAGCCTTCGAGACCTGAGCACTAATCCGCAAAGAACTAGGCATTAATTGAAGAGGCCTAAGTCTATAAATTAATTGTTACATTTTCATAAGTCTGGTATAATATTATTATTATTATTTTTTTTTTTTTATTTATTGGGAAAGCAAACAGCCTACAATAATACATTACCTAATTATTAACACATAAGGGTGAAACATAAGCCAGTAAAGTTTCCACTAATAAATCTACACATAATCAGAAATTGGTACACAAAATCTAACAATCTATTGACACCAAGCCAAAATACACTTTTGCATGCATAAATTTACGTTATATTCTATATGGCATCTAAAAATATGCACAAAATACAAAAAAGTATATTTAATAAGAAAGAGGTATGCCTTCTCTTTGGAAAGTAAAATATTAGGCCAGCAACAAATCTTTATTAGTCTGCAAGACCGTTTAATAAAAGAACGATAGTAGGCAGAGGGTTGTACAAAAATGAATTTATGCCTTATGACTCGTTTCTTCAAGCTACAAGTTAGAATTTTACATTGTACTAGCAACATTGGTTAAGTCTCAAGCACTGATTAGTTGATTACCTATTCCAATGTCGCTAGTTTAGACTTGTCGAAATAGTAACTTGTCTTGTAATTTCGAGAAACGGGCCAATTAATCGTGGAGAAGCGCTACTTCAGAAGTGAACGATACAAGTATCTGTAGTGACGAAATGTAAAATGTACAATGTGCACACTTCTTGGAGGTTTTCATTGTGAGATCTTTTCCAGTAAAACTAACTCTGTGGCATTTCCTATCGGCTCCACAAAAGAGTTTTCAATTGGCGACGGATTACCCCGCTCTTGGCCATAAGGAATGTATTTTAGCGTTCCGTTCGACACGTCTCGCGGAAAAATATCTGCAAAGTAACCCACGTAAAAATTATGAAGTCATGGTAAAAATTATGAAGTCGTTATTTAGGTTTTAAATTTTTATATCCACTAAATATTGCCGCGTGTAATGTAAACTCGCTTGTAGTTGGTCACGTGGAAGGAAAGAGGAGTCGTGGAAGATCTCCAACCCGATGGACTGATGCGGTGAAGGAAGTCTGCAAATGCAACTTGCAGAGTTCCATCTGGATGGCCGAGAACCGCGCTGCCTGGAGAGAGCTGGGGCGCCGCAACGACCTCGCATGGTCATGACCCTCAGTCATGAGGAAGCGGCAGAGAAGAATGTAAACTCACTAAATGCGGGTTTAAATGAAATATTATTTTGATTACAATATATATAATTATTATCATCATCTCCAGCCTATATACGTCCCACTGCTGAGCACAGGCCTCCTCTCAGAACGTGAATAAAAATTAGGAAAATTAAATGACTATTTCTTTGCCGTCATGTTGTTGTACTCAAAACAGTTATGCATAACTTTCGCAAAAATAATTTATTTTTTGTTTAACATAAAAAATACTGATTATACTGAATTACATACCTAATTTTTATTTTATATTTTATAAGCCTTTTTATTCCGAATTCGCTACAATTTCAGTAAGTACATGTTGTTGTTATTGTCGTTTATTTATTAACTTGTCGCGTAATTCGGCGTGCCTCGTGGCATAGGCCTCCTCCGTGTATTGGAGGGTTTGGGCTATAGTTCCCACGCGCGCCCAGTGCGGATTGGGAACTTAACACACACCATTGAATTTCTTCGCAGATGTGTGCAGGTTTTCTCACGATGTTTTCCTTCACCGAAAAGCTCATGGCAAATTACAAATGTAATTTTCGCACATAAATTCCGAAAAACTCAGAGGTGCGAGCCCGGGATTTGAACCCACGACGCTCTTTTACATTTTTTACATACCTAATACAATACTCCAAATTACTAAAGTAAAGGCAGATAGAACAAATTTAATACCTAATAGTCCAACAATGAAACGCAAAACAGTTTTCCAATACTCTTACCTAACTCTCCAAAAGTAAGAGCTTAGACTTTGTAAATTCCAAATTTCCGCCTCAAATTTGTCACGTAATAACTCTGCAAAGAAGCCATAGCATTACAAGCGGAATCCTACTCCGGCGGAGCTCAAAGCCAACTTTTAACGAGATTTTAGGGTTTATTAAAAACTGAATCTAGAAGTTTTTTAGTTTATCTGATTAGTCGTGCGCTACGCTGCGAGTTTATTAAAGGTATTATAAGAATAATCATTTTGAGAGTTTATTTTGGATAATTTTCAGCCTAGATTTTTGCGTAATACAACTTACCTACCTTTACTTTGCAAATAAATCTATTACTATCCTGAATGTGTAGTAGACTGTGAGCTTGAATTAGTTGCTAATAATTTATATTCACAAAGTTTAATAGCTTTTTATGGATGACCTAATAGTCTAGTAGTTAGAGGAACTGACGACGAAGTTTGAAGTGGGTTAGATCTCCGGTCGGGGTTGATAAATAATAATTCATTAATTCTAAAACATACGCTTAGCCCAGATTCGTCACTTCTATCAATTGATTACAGAAATCACGGACTTATTAGATTGAGTGGACGAAAATTGTGACAAAGAGCTCGAAGTAGGGACTTCCACGTGTCGCAATCCTGTTCTCTAGTATCAAGGTTTTGCTAGCTGCAACCGACTGAGGCTCTTTCTCGATCAACCGTCTCAATGTGGTTCGAGGTTGTTTCGAGGCTCTCTACTATCAGAAGCATACCTTTACAGTAATACAATTAAAGTAGTTCAAACTAAACCGCACGCGATATCTACTAACTCTTCTGCATTATGCACTGTAACATCAAAGCGTCCATCTTTATATTCCTAGATGCGTCGTCATAAGCCTCATAAACCTGGGCTTACTGGCTTAAAAGCGATTATGTAAATCTACCTTCATTAAACATAACGAACTCTGCCCCAGCGGATTACTGTCTATACAGTTTTTGTGACGCTTCGTTATGCACATGGCGGTGTGTCGCATTGTTTCGGTACGTTGATTTGAATCGAAACGATAAATCATACGAGATACGACGGCTCCATTTCAGTGTGATCAGGCGAAAGATAACCCTAAAATATTGCTTTAATGGAATGGAATTTAAACAAAACTCGCACTCCACAGCTTACATACATACATACATATCGTCACGCCTCTTTCCCACAGGGGTAGGCAGAGACTACTTTGTTCCACTTGCTACGATCCTGACATACCTCTTTCGCTTCATCCACATTCATCAATCTCTTCATACATGCTCGTCGGTTTCGGGTACTCTTGACCTGGCCTTTTTCCAAAACGTCCCTAATTTGATCATGGAACGTCCGTCTAGGCCTTCCCCTCCCAACGCACCCATTCACACTCGCCGTATAAATCTGTATAGTTAATCTTCTTTCATCCATCCTCTCACAGCTTAGGTTATGGAAAATTAAGTTTTTGTGTTATTACACTGTTTTAAGTTGCCAGAAGATTTATGGTTGTAACTTGCGAAAATATAGTTTCCAGATTCCACTTGAAACTTTAGTCGAAGTCACTGGAGACTGCTTACAAAAATCTTGTTTTTATCAAGCCGTCATTCAACACAAGTGAATTAAAAGAAAACTTACTAAGACACAGACTTTATTATATCTTCAACCCTCTCTCGCTCATAAACTCGCCAATAGATAAATAAAAGCCCCGGGTATTGCCAATGTAATGAGCAGTAGAACTATGTTTGAACTTGCATCATCCTTCCATACTAAAAAGGGTTACAGAGATAATTATGTTTATGCCAAGATAGGCCGCCTTGGAAGCTCCCAAGCTCGCATTGGCTGTAGGCCTATCCCGCGGCCAGCGGGCGTCGAGGTCATCACCAGCACCCTAGTTCCACTGTGGCCAAGAGGGAACGTGCGTGGTTTTTAGTGGTTAGTGCAACCTTTAAAGAGCCCCCTATATATACTGAAAAAAATAATTTGCTAAATGAAACCGAACCTTCGTCAGCCTGTAACTTAAAAATGTGACTACATAGGTATGTAACTAAGCATTAAGGCGAAGGGATAGGCAAAAGCTCATAAATTGGTTGTTTTTGTGCATGTTTTATGGCGATAATACACAATTTGGAGTTTTGAAAACTGCACATTCTATAAAACATGTCTTGAATTAGAATTCACCGGTGAAAACATATTCCTTAATGTCGTAGTTAGTACAAAAATTCGTTTGCTCTAAGAGTCTCGAAAATATTTTGAGCACGGTTTGCTCGGGTGAAACCAATCTGTTTGCTACCAATCTCGACGAGGTCACTCTAGTAACTCATAATTAAAATTCCGCGGTGCGTTTGCTTCAATTAGCCAACAAATAAGGCTTTAGAGAGTAGTACTGCCCTGATCCTGTGAAAAGGGCGAACGCAATATTTGCCCGCACATTCAATCAGGCGCTTTTCAATGTACAAAAAAATTCGGAAACCAAAAAAATGTTAAAAAGATAATACGGTGAAATAAATTATTAAGATAAAACCAAAAATGTTCATAAAAAAATAATAAATAAATAATAGATAAATAAATAAAAAAATAATTTGGATAAGACGTATGAAAATAATAAGGAAAAAGCAACGTTGCATGTTCGCTCGGTGGCGGCAGTGCGTAAGCGACGCGACGTTGCCAATATTCGCTTCGCGTTTTTTCATATTGGTTTGGCTAAGCATGTTGTTTGAGTCACAGAATAGGCGCGAAACAGTGCTTCAAAAAGTCGTACTCGTTCGCTTCGCACGTATAATACCTATATTAAGTTAAAAGTTATTATTTTCAATCCGTTTTTTGGGAACTTAGTGGCAGGTTGGTTTGATACTAACTTACTTGCTGTTTAGCGAACAAGCATGGGAAATAGGATTTTGGTTGGAATTACTGCATGAAAAATTTTGATAATGAGGCAAGTAGTACTCCAATGTATAGTCTATCATTAGAAAGAAAAAAAATGATATCTGAAGGTCAAAGTGGTTCCCAAACATGGATCCGTTATCAAAATAAAAAAGACCGCCATATTGAAATCTTTAGTTTTTCGACCGATTAATTTCAAAATCGATATCTGAGGATCCGAGTTGTCTCCAAACACGTATCCGTTATCAGAAATGACAAAAGTGGCCGCTATTTTGAAATCTTTAAGTTTTGGGCCGATTATTTTCAAAATCGATATCTGAGGGTCCGAGTGGTCGTCAAACACAAATCTGCTACCGAAAATGAAAAAACTGGCCGCCATTTTGAATTCTTTACTTTGTGGACCGAATATTTTCAAAATCGATATCTAAGGGTCCGAGTGGTCGTGAAACACAAATCTGCTATCAAAAATGAAAAAACTGGCCGCCATTTTGAAATCTTTAGTTTACCGACCGATTGATTTCAAAATCGATATCTGAGAATCCGAGTTGTCTCCAAACACGTATCCGTTATCAAAAATGACAAAAGTGGTCGCCATTTTGAAATCTTCAGTTTTTGGACCGATTATTTTCAAAACCGATATCTGAGGGTCCGAGAGCTCCCCAAACATAAATCCGTTATCAAAAATGAAAAAAGTGGCCGTCATTTTGAAATCTTTAAGTTTTGGGCCGATTATTTTCAAAATCGATATCTGAGGGTCCGAGTGGTTGTCAAACAAAAATCTGCCACCGAAAATGAAAAAACTGGCCACCATTTTGAATTCTTTACTTTCTAGACCAATTGTTTTCAAAATCGATATCTGAGGATCCGAGTGGTCCCCAAACATGATCCGTTTTTAAAAATTAAAAAAGTGGCCGCCATTTTGAAATCTTTAAGTTTTGGACCGAATATTATCAAAATCGATATCTAAGGGTTCGAGTGGTCGTGAAACACAAATCTGCTATCAAAAATGAAAAAACTGGCCGCCATTTTGAAATCTTTAGTTTACCGACCGATTGATTTCAAAATCGATATCTGAGAATCCGAGTTGTCTCCAAACACGTATCCGTTATCAAAAATGACAAAAGTGGCCGCCATTTTGAAATCTTTAGTTTTTGGACCGATTATTTTCAAAACCGATATCTGAGGGTCCGAGAGCTCCCCAAACATAAATCCGTTATCAAAAATGAAAAAAGTGGCCGCCATTTTGAAATCTTTAAGTTTTGGGCCAATTGTTTTCAAAATCGATATCTGAGGATCCGAGTGGTCCCCAAACATGAATCCGTTTTTAAAAATTAAAAAAGTGGCCGCCATTTTGAAATCTTTAAGTTTTGGACCGAATATTATCAAAATCGATATCTAAGGGTTCGAGTGGTCGTGAAACACAAATCTGCTATCAAAAAAGAAAAAACTGGCCGCCATTTTGAAATCTTTAGTTTACCGACCGATTGATTTCAAAATCGATATTTGAGAATCCGAGTTGTCTCCAAACACGTATCCGTTATCAAAAATGACAAAAGTGGCCGCCATTTTGAAATCTTTAGTTTTTGGACCGATTATTTTCAAAACCGATATCTGAGGGTCCAAGAGCTCCCCAAACATAAATCCGTTATCAAAAATGAAAAAAGTGGCCGCCATTTTGAAATCTTTAAGTTTTGGGCCGATTATTTTCAAAATCGATATCTGAGGGTCCGAGTGGTTGTCAAACACAAATCTGCTACCGAAAATGAAAAAACTGGCCACCATTTTGAATTCTTTACTTTCTAGACCAATTGTTTTCAAAATCGATATCTGAGGATCCGAGTGGTCCCCAAACATGAATCCGTTTTTATAAATGAAAAAACTGGCCGCCATTTTGAAATCTTTAGTTTACCGACCGATTGATTTCAAAATTAATATCTGAGAATCCGAGTTGTCTCCAAACACGTATCCGTTATCAAAAATGACAAAAGTGGCCGCCATTTTGAAATCCTTAGTTTTTGGACCGATTATTTTCAAAACCGATATCTGAGGGTCCGAGAGGTCCCCAAACATGAATCCGTTTTTAAAAATGAAAAAAGTGGGCGCCATTTTGAAATCTTTAAGTTTTGGTCCGATTTTTTTCAAAATCGATATCTAAGGGTCTGAGTGGTCGTGAAACACAAATCTGCTATCAAAAATGAAAAAACTGGCCGACATTTTGAAATCTTTAATTTTCCGACCGATTGATTTCAAAATCGATATCTGAGGATCCGAGTTGTCTCCAAACACGTATAATACGTTATCAAAAATGACAAAAGTGGCCGCCATTTTGAAATATTTAGTTTTCAGACCGATTATTTTCAAAACCGATATCTGAGGGTCCGAGAGGTCCCCAAACATAAATCTGTTTTTAAAAATGAAAAAAGTGGCCGCCATTTTGAAATCTTTAAATTTTGGATCGATTATTTTTAAAATCGATATCTGAGGGTCCGAGTGGTCATCAAACACAAATCTGCTATCGAAAATAAAAAAAACTGGCCGCCATTTTGAATTCTGTACTTTTTGGACCAAATGTTTTCAAAATCGATATCTGAGGATCCGAGTGGTCCCCAAACAAGAATCCGTTTTTAAAAATAAAAAAAGGTGTCCACCATTTTAAAAACTAGTTTTTGTACCGATTGTTTTCAAAATCGATATCTTACGATCTGAGTGGTTCCCAAACACGTATCCGTTATACAAAATAGAAAAGTCATCATCTTTTGAAATGTTTAGTTTTTGAACAGATTGTTTTCAAAATCGATATCTGAGCTGGCGGCCTCTTTTTCCATTTTTGATAACGGGTTGATAAATGGTGGCCAGTTTTTTCATTTATAAAAAACGGATTCATGTTTGGGGACCACTCGGATCCTCAGATATCGATTTTGAAAACAATTGGTCTAGAAAGTAAAGAATTCAAAATGGCAGCCACTTTTTTCATTTTTAAAAACAGATTTATGTTTGGGGATCTCTCGGACCCTCAGATATCGGTTAATAATCGGTCTGAAAACTAAACATTTCAAAATGGCGGCCACTTTTGTCATTTTTGATAACGTATACGTGTTTGGAGACAACTCGGATCCTCAGATATCGATTTTGAAATCAATCGGTCGGAAAACAAAAGTTTTCAAAATGGCGGCTACTTTTTTCATTTTTAAAAACGGATTCATGGTTGGGAACCACCTGGATCCTCAGATATCGAATTTGAAAACAATCGGTTCAAAAAGTAAAGAATTCAAAATGGCGGCCAGTTTTTTCATTTTCGATAGCAGAATTGTGTTTGACGACCACTCGGATTCTCAGATATCGATTTTGAAAATAATCGGTCCAAAACTTAAAGATTTCAAAATGGCGGCCACTTTTTTCATTTTTGATAACGGATTTATGTTTGGGGAGCTCTCGGACCCTCAGATATCGGTTTTGAAAATAATCGGTCCAAAAACTAAAGATTTCAAAATGGCGACCACTTTTGTCATTTTTGATAACGGATACGTGTTTGGAGACAACTCGGATTCTCAGATATCGATTTTGAAATCAATCGGTCGGTAAACTAAAGATTTCAAAATGGCGGCCAGTTTTTTCATTTTTGATAGCAGATTTGTGTTTCACGACCACTCGGACCCTTAGATATCGATTTTGAAAATATTCGGTCCAAAACTTAAAGATTTCAAAATGGCGGTCACTTTTTTCATTTTTAAAAACGGATTCATGTTTGGAGACAACTCGGATTCTCAGATATCGATTTTGAAATCAATCGGTCGGTAAACTAAAGATTTCAAAATGGCGGCCAGTTTTTTCATTTTCGATAGCAGATTAGTGTTTCACGACCACTCGGACCCTCAGATATCGATTTTGAAAACAATCGGTTCAAAAAGTAAAGAATTCAAAATGGCGGCCAGTTTTTTCATTTTCGATAGCAGATTTGTGTTTGACGACCACTCGGATTCTCAGATATCGATTTTGAAAATAATCGGTCCAAAACTTAAAGAATTCAAAATGGCGGCCACCTTTTTCATTTTTGATAACGGATTTATGTTTGGGGACCTCTCGGACCCTCGGATATTGGTTTTGAAGATAATCATTGGAAAAACCATGCCTTATTCTGTATCTTTCCCGACACGTACAAGTTTTACTTTATTCTGCAATAATAATTTACGTTGCGACTCTAAACAGACTCTGGACACCTTTGACGTCACGTTCATCACTATCCCGCGGAAACTGCATTTTTCTGGGATAAAAAGTAGCCTGTTTTAATCTAGGGTACCAACTGTCTTCGTTCCAAATTTCATCCAAATCCGTCCAGTTGTTGTAGCTTGAAGAAGAAACAAACATACATACACACTCACTCACATCGTCACAAACTTTCTCATGTATTATATCACATACATACATACATAAATAACGTCTCTATTCCTTGCGGAGCAGACAGAGCCCAAGGTAACAAGACCTTAAAGGCCACGTTACGAATGCCGAAATGTTAATTTTTTTTATTATTTTTGCAAAATCTGATTTGAACATTATGCTGTGTCTGTGTAGGCAATCGGAAAACTAAAGCAAGCGCCATCTACTAACATCACAGTGCAATATTTCAATCCATCAGCCCGCGCCCATTCGCATCGAGTTCACGCGTCGATTATTTAACAGATGTCGCGTTGATCGGACTGCTTGCCACGTCACGAACGGGCAAGGTCATTTGCCTATCCCTTCGCCTTAACTAAGGCAATATCTTACCAAAATCTTTGGTTATGTTTTGTTCTTTATAGGTAAACCTGTTTGTTAAATCAAATTAACTTTAATAACGCCTTACCGAATTATCGTTATTGATGAAAATAGCCGAAGTAGTTTGGTTAAATATTTTTTTCAGTGTACCGCTTGCTGCCTCGAATAGGTGCATTTTCCCCAGGTTAAGTACTAATAAAAACGCTTCAGCTTCTGAAGCAATCACGCGCATATAATTATCCAAGGCACACTAATAACAGTAATTCCTCGATGTCTCAACACTTAATCTCTGGAACAGCGTCATTCGCAGCCAAAATCGCCGCCCGCAAAAATAAATCAGTGCCGCGTAAAAAGTTTCGTGCGCAATCAATGTATATTGTTGTTTAAATTTGCCCTCCAAGGGAAATTCGTTTAGAAAATTAAACATTAAAATCAAAATGTCCGTAAAACGTAATTCCAGCACTAATGGAGCAAGAGGTGATTAATGCTGCCGCCGACATTACCTAAATGAGGATAAATTACATCTTTGAGTGTCCCCGTAATAGCTTTCTTAATTATTCTTTTGCTTGGTTTAAAGCTGTTAAAGCGTACTTAGCGCGATGGTTTTCAGGTGAGTCGATGGTTTCCGGGTATTAAGTTTGTCATCACCGGGAATACTAAACAGTCTCCAAGACCGCTTTATAAGCAATCGGAGTACGCATTGATAAGTAGTTAAGCGAGCGAATTAGCAGACTTTTAATGCAATAATAAGCCGTGGTAGCCTAGTGGTTTGACCTGTGGCCTCTCAAGCAGAGGGTCGAGGATTCGAATCCCGGGCTCGCACCTCTGAGTTTGCCGGAATTTATGTGCGAAATTGCATTTGAAATTTACCATGAGCTTTTCGGTGAAGGAAAACATCGTGAGGAAACCTGCATACATCTGCGAAGCAATTCATTGGTGTGTGTGAAGTTTCCAATCCGCACTGGGCCCGCGTGGGAACTATAGCCCAAGCCCTTTCGTTCAGAAAAGGAGGCCTGTGCCCAGCAGTGGGACGTATATAGGCTGGAGATGATGAGATGATGAATGCAATAATTACTATGCGCAATACATACATACATACATACCGTCACGCCTCTTTCCCACAGGGGTAGGCAGAGACTACTTTGTTATAAATACACATGCATGCATTGATGGCTAGCAAACCATCACTATTTTGATTCCCCTTTCCACCTATACGCCCACAATCATGTTAAACGTGGCCTAAGGTCTTGTTACCTTGGGCTCTATCTACACAGTAAGGGTTAAAGGCGTGATTGACATATGTCTACATACGCATACATATGTATGTACTCATTAGGCGATTGGTTGATGATTCCACGTTGGTCTTATCAATTAAAAATGTAAGTCGCAGTTCTGCAAACAAACACAAACTTTCAATTTTTTTTATATTACAATGTGGTTGTTTCCTTGGCTCTTGATAGACAGTACACCCAGAGCATTTAACTCAAAATAAGTATCCTCCAAAAAGTTTTTATAGCTCCTAATTCCGCAAACAAAATCCTCCGGAAACCGCTAGAAATACATAAAAATGTGGCCGAGTTAAATGAGGTCTTATTTAAACATTAATCTCCATTCCATTAGCTGCGAATGAGAAAATTTCATGTCCTTTGTAAAACCACTGTCCGATGAACAGTTTTTTGGGTATTTTAATTTTTGTTACACGTATAAAGACCTATGAACTGAAAACATTTGCCTACCTTTAAACTTCACTAGGTACCAATACGTAATATTCATTTTTTTTTAATAAAAGCTTTCGTAAAAGCTTATTTAAGTAGGTAATAAAAAATACAAAAAAACTTTCGAATATAGTAAATATAAAAATAACGGAGATTAGAGAAAGAGAGAGAGGATATGTCTGTCTCTTTCTAGAAATAACCTTAAATTAAAAATTTAAGAAACCCTCCACCGTAAGGAAACCGGAAACTGGCTTTCGAATGAAAAAAAACCGCATCGAAATCAGTCCTTGAGGGCTACGATGCCACAGACCCATACACACACACACACACACACACACACACACACACGACGCAAAAAGAGGGGTCTTTTTGCGTCGTGGGTTAAAAAATAATTTTATTATGGAGTTTAATATAGGCATATTACTTGTATAGGCACTTAAGTGTTTTATGACGTCGCACATGTCGGATCACTCTTTCTAATCTAACTAATACCTATATTATAAATGCGAAAGTATGTATGGATGGATGGATGGATGTTTGTTTGTTACTAATCACGCCAGAACGGCCCAACGGATCTGGATGAAATTCGGCACATAGATAGAGAAAAGTCTGGAATAGCACATAAAATGAAAATGAAAAAGTTTATTATATAAAAATATAACAATCAGTGTATCTTCTACTCTGGATCCTGAGATAGGAGTCCCTGTGTGACAGGATCCAGTTGAGAAACTAGACAGCAATATTACTAACTAAACTACACAGAGTTAATCAAAACAATATAATATACACTTATCCTAACTTATATTCTAGCATTCTCCTACTATTCCAATGCAACGTGCTTACGTGCACCCTACTCTAGTACACCTAGGTGTTCTTGAATGGGTATGTGTGTGTATTTGAGTGGGTGTGTGTATGTGTGTGTGTGTGTGGGGGGGGGGGTGTATTTGTGGTACTTACTCTGTCTACGGCCAATTGTGCAGATATTGCTTACACATTTCCCTCCTATTGCACTACAGCCATGAGCATTCCGGTCTCTCGATAATCGTGCTGCATAAGCCACTCCGTTAAAAGTCGCTTATGCGGAGGTCTGTTTTCATGGTATGCTTTACAATACGTTTTCATGATAAGTGGTGAGATGAATGTATAAAAACGCTTGGCAAATTTGGTGTTACATTTGGGGATTTTCCAGCGTCGTCTCCTTCCTGTATAGGCGTCAAAGTTTTACATAGGCTACTTTTTATCTCGGAAAATTGCGTAGATCCCGCGGGATAGCGATAAACGAATTATTTGCAGACGAAGTCGCTGGCAACAGCTAGTTGCTGTATAATTAGAAGCTTAAAATTCTTGACCGATAGTACTTTACATTTCGCTGTTTTCATCTAACATTATTCTCATATTTTGTAAAGAAATGTGTAATTTTTAAAGCATATTCCCTAGAAGATGGACCACCGCAAAGTAAATGCCTGGGGCCTTGGCCTTACCATGATGTCTAACGCGATTCAATGGATCTGAGCGAGCGAACCTAAACTGAATCGGGATTGAATCGCATTAAGACTTCATGGTAACCCTCTGTTATGTATAGAAACCGTAAAGTACCTTGAACACGTGATATGGGCCGGGTCGTTCGCTTTCATCAGACCGTAGCACGCTGAAAACATTCAATGTTGCAAATCCCTTAAGTTCGTTAAGCGAGTCCTACAAAAAATACATTGCATCGCCACGCGGCAAGCACTGCACGCTTTTTTAATCCGCTATGTGCCTAATCCGCGGTCTTGTTACTACCAGCGAACAGAGTCAATTATACATGAAACAATTTTAATCATTGTGTCTTACTTAGTACCTGAGTTTAAGCTTATTTGGAACTTTGTCGTAAGGTTACTTGCTGTGATTATCAAACTTTTACTTATTATTAAGAGGTTCTAAACATTTAATTTCCTACCCGACTACAGCGAAACAAAAGTGTAAGTAATGTTTGCAACCCGTACGTATACCATCAACCGTATACGTACTGTAAGCGATGCGGCTAGCAACCCATCACTATTTTGATCCCCCTTTCCATCTGTACGGCTACAATCATGTTTAGCGTGACCTTTGGATCTTGTTACCCTAGGCTCTGTCTACCCCGTAAGGACAAAGACGTGATGTATGTATACATACCGTCACATACGTGTATACCATTTTCATTCTTACCTGTCCTATTTAGTAAACAAAATTCTAACCTCAATGTGCAAATTTTTGTAAAGAATAAGGTGTATTATGTTATCAAATAAACCTGAGGTAATATTTTGTACATAGTTTTGCTGATATTTTATCTCCAGTTCCTTTATTTACGATGAAATAGTTAAAAAATAACAAAAATGAGACGTTTTGAGGTTAGAATTTTGTTTACCAAATAGGACATGTAGGAATGAAAATGGTGTAAGTGTATGTATGTTGATTTATGCGCCTAACTTCTAATTTAAGGCCGGCTCACACTAGATGCGTGCTGCGTGCTGCGTGACACGCGCAAGCACCAGTTGTAATGTATGAAACTATAAGATAGATGCCAGACCAGGGAACCGATTTTTGAATGTCACCAACCTGACAAATTGTCAATGATATGACAAATACTCACCGACTTTCAAAAGTTCGTATTTTTTAAAGACATCGCTGACATTAATTGTCATACCTATGATATCTGGTCGAGTGCCCCCTCTCACTCGTAGATATCTCACAGCGTGACATTTTTTTTTGAACTTGACATTGATGTACTTAACGGTAAGCAACTCATGATTTTGAACGAGTAGCGCCATCTAACGGTGCGATAGCGGAATAACACGACACTGACACTGACAGCAACTGAGCGTCACTACGTTTCGTTTTACGTTTAACTCAATTGATTTACCTAACTATTCAAAGTCTTAGTATGAGAAACAAAAACCGGTATTAAGGTCGACACTATAATTATCTGCGTAAAATTGAACGTAACTGAAAAATTATCTATGACTAACACTGCGAACAACTGTGAGATATCTGCATGTCGGTACACAGAGTGTGAGATTCAAAAATACGATTTTTGATAAACACTGACAAAAAAGTCACCAGTGATTAATATGTCACGGGTGAGTTAGAGTCATCGGTGAGATTCAAAAATCGGTCTCCAGTATGCTTAGTGTAAGTTTTCGGTCACAAAATACGTCTCGACCGCGTTTGCGTTAAAATGTCAATTACTATGGGAAAATTGACAGCGCCGCTAGCGGAACGAAACGGCAACAAACAGTTCTCATAGTATTTGACAGTTTAACGCAAACGTTATCGAGACGTATTTTGCTTTCGAAAACTTACACTAAGCATCCAGATGCGTGGTCACTGCGTGGCAGTTTGGTATGATCCTTAAGCCTTAAAAAATCATAATCTGATAGGTATATAAATATAAAGGTGTATCATTAGAAGCTTTTTGCTTGCCTCACTGATAGGTTACGCGCTGCTAACTGCCGCTTAATCGCAAAACCCTGTAATACACATTTAACTGAAACTTGAAATATGTCTATAGCGAGTTGTTACTGAGTAATAGCGGCCACGTGCCAAGGGCGTCGTTTCACCTGAGACGTGACGCCAGGAGCCCTGGAGGACTCGTAACGAAACGATACATGGTACGCTAGTTAACTGTACTTGTATTTTATTTTATTAAATTGGGGTTTTCGTTCAAAATTAAGTAGGCATGTCAAATAAAACTCACTCTAATAATAATAAGATCTCTTAAAAATATTCCAGAACTTGCTTCTGCCCGCGACTTCGTCTGCTTAGAATTATACATAGGTACTAATAAACCTTCCTTTTGAATCACTTTATCTATTAAGAGGGTGCATCCGTGCTGAGCTTGCAACGTCGCATTTTTGGTGATTTTTTGCGATTATTTCACAGAAATTGAATGAAAGTATCAAATATCCGTCTGTAGTGCACTTCGTTTTTAGAGTATTAATGTGTCTAATGCAATAATTCATCGTGATGGACTTTTATTTTCTTATTAAACGAGATATAGTATTTTATCCCTTTAATACGAAAATAAAAGTCCATCACGATTAACCATTGCATTGGACGCATTAATACACTAAAAACGGAGTGCACTACAGACGGATATTTGATACTTTCATTCAATTTCTGTGAAATAATCGCAAAAAATCACCAAAAATGCGACGTTGCGAGCTCAGCACGGATGCACCCTCTTAAAAAAAAACCACGTCAAAGTCTGTTGCGTAGTTTTAAAGTTCTAAGCATACACAGACAGCGGAAAGCGACTTTGTTTTATACTAGTTAGTGATATTTCAAAAGGTGGTTGGATTATTTTCATTAAACACTCCTATCCATTTTTTTATCGCAGTTTTGGACTTTTAAATTAAATCACTCCTTTGATTCCGTACACTTTGAATATCGACAAATGTATGAAAACATCTGACATGCGCAATTGAAAAATCCTGAAAAACATTTCCAAGTGTCATTCGAAATATTATAAACGGGATGTGAACCGCGATTACCTTTATTGAGCTCCCGATATTTCGATACAGTTGCATGTATCATGATCACGGGTAGACCCCACCAACATGCAACATGGGTACATGCAACTGTATCGAAATATCGGGAGCTCAATAAAGGTAATCGCGGTTCACATCCCGTTTATAATATTTCGAATGAACTTAACCGTGAATCATTAAAAACTCTTATTTCCAAGTGTGTCCAGTGAAACTAACGCAACCACCTGGGGCCATAAAATGTCTTAATGCGTTTCAATTCAGATTCAGTTTAGGTCCGCTCGCTTTCAGATCCATACTAAAAATGACAGCTAAAAACTGAACTGAGTCGACATTGAATCGCATTAAGACGTCATGGTAAGGCCCCACTCAACATACCACGTTTGGCATGATGAAGGGCATATAGCTACAAAAATCTGTGATACCTACTACCTATATTATGTTGGTAGGAGAGCGTAGCTTAGCTAAAAAAAAAAGTAAAGACCCAGTTTCACAAATAGAATTTCAGCAATTGCCGTCACAAACACGAAAGTTTTCAATAAAATAAAACGAAGCAACAACTTAATAAAACTGAAATTTTCTCATAACACAATTTATCTTCGGCAAACGGATACAAATAAAGTATCGGAAACTTTCTATAATCATTATAAAGTTCGGATTGAGGAAATGTGTCGGCGCGGGGCCCAGAGTGCTAAATAACCGGCCATTTTCAAATTTTCTTCAGTATTTTTGCATGATTGGTTTCACTGAGTAATTATGGAAATGAAATTTCTATCAGTTGGTAAATAGATGATTATTTTAAGCGCTTGACGATTTTTCTATTGATAGATATAATTATCATCAGCTACAGAAGTTTCAGTTTTCATTGACATTCCCCATGTATGGTAGTTAGTAGTAACACAGATTGCAGACGAGTCACTTAGCCGTTGCTTCTTTTAGCTTCCGAGAGAGCTGTGCTGTCAATGTCAGTGCCAAATGTCATTGTGTGCTACAGATTCAAGCAGCCATTTTTGTTTTATTTGTGATGTTCTTATGGACGTTCCTCTTAGCCGTTATGGGGCCGACAAGAGACTAAGTAAAATGTTTTTATTTTAAAATTTATGGCTCAACGGAAAAATGTGTTACTTTTTTCTGTAGCTTAAGATAGTTATTCAATCAATAGAAGGTTTAAATCCTCTAGCGACGGCTAATAATAGAGAGATGTAGGACCTGTTTCACCAATGTCAGATGTCTGTCTCTATCCATTTCTACGAAACAGGCAGAGACGATGCCATAGAAAAGTGAACCGAGCCATAAAGCTATGATTTTCGAGTTCCCTTACCAAAATTGCTAAAACGAAACTCTTATAGTACCTGTCCATCTAGATCTGCATGCCAACATTTTAATCAGAATCTACAAGGTTGGTAAAATCTACTATTTCATCCTCGGCTCGGATTACGTTTAAAATCAAAACCGTCTGTTATCATTTCAACTTACGCAAATAGGCCGCACCGTTTGGATGAAATGTAGCCCTCGGGGAGTTCTGTTTAGTTCAGAGCTTTAAGGGACAGCATTTACCAATTCTACCCTAAATCTTTACAATTTTGCTAAATATAAATTTGGTTTTGTATTTTGCGTGAAACGAAATTTTATGATGTACACTCGAGGACTTTAATTGACAACATTTCATATTTCTGAGCCTATAATTTTAATGATTCTCTGTATTTTGTTTGAAAAGATGAACATGCTGACAGTTTAATTTTTTCGCTAGGGCTTGTATTTAATTTATAATTAATTTATTAATTTGTGCTTATTCTAAACGGGCGTAACTCCGATACTATCACAGAATACACACTTATCCCTTTGTCTTTCCTCTATAGAAAAAAAACCCGACGTTAATTTCAAGTTGTCAATGTTAGGCCCTATTCTCCAATATTCGATTTTCGAGGTTCGCTTCGTGCTGTTCCGCTCATACTAATAGTCATTATCTTGAGAGTGAGAGAGAAGGTATGCAACGAACTTCGAAAATAGAATTTCAGAGTTGCCCCCCTTGTAGTTTGAAGTTGTCAAAAATACAAAGTTATGATCGCTTATTTTTTCTCGTGAAAAAAGCAAAGGCGTTTTACCTATCATGTGGTAGTTTTGGTAAAATTAGGACATATTTTTAATTATTTTTTAATTTTTATTATAAGCGATATTAAAATTATTTAAACATATTGCAGTGATCAGGAGGCAAAATGATTTCGAACCATATATACATTTTCGGGTGTTATAAAAATGAAATGTTGTCAATTGCTGAGCATACATGGAATGCTGGCACAGTGAAAAATGCTTTTTCTCAAAGATGCAATGAAATGTTAACCTTACGTTCCAAATAATAGGCCGGGACGTATCACGTTGCGGGCGCGGTTAGACAAGTGGTATGTAATGGATTTTCATACAAAATGGCAGGCCTTGGCCTGCAAAGCGATCGTGTTTAGTTTTGTGGTGGTCGTCGTCGTGCGCTGCGCGGGCGCTGGAGGACACGCACGTGGAGGATTTGCACCTGCTGCTGCTCGGCCGCTGCCTAATGCACGCGCTAGCGGCAACATTCTAAGGGTTTTTTGGAGTTTTTTTATTTATTTCATTGCATGTTTGAGAAAAGCACTATACAAGCCTCGGCCGGAACAGGGGTTGCCGGCTCTCGTATCATGCCGGCCTCGTGTACCACTCCGCCGTCAAACTTACTCGGCCGGCAACCCCTTACTTCCCGGCCTTTGCAGTAATTTACTATTTAACACCCGGAGCAAAAAGAGCGGTGTTATAAGTTTGACGTCGATGTCTGTGTGTTTGAGGCATCGTATCTCTCAAACGGATGAACCTATTTCGAAGCGGTTTTTTTTCATTAGAAAGCCAGTTTTCTTGCGGTGGTTCTTAGCTATGTTTGGTAAAAATTGGTCCTGTATTTTGAAGAATATAAGCACTTTTCCAAAATAATGTAAGGCATTTTTGGCCTTAAAACTGAAATATTATTTTATATGGGTACCTACTCGTGTGATTACTTGATTAATGCAACATTGAATAATAGGTATGCATTACCTATAATAATATGCAAAGTTTCAGCTTTTGAGCTAATCGTTAAGTCAGTCGCCAGGCAAGGGTCAAACTAAACAGTTGTCCACCTTCGCAAAATTCGTGCGGAAGCTTTCCGTTGTAACACGAAAATAAGGGAATTTTCCGTGTTACAATGATTTTTTTTCCAGTCGGGCGTTTTGTACGACTGACTACCACTAAACGTAGGTCTACTTTTTGTTCCGTACCCGAAAATTCTCTTTGTATGTTAAGATTCTCTTCTTCACCTTGATACTTGTAATTAGCTCTTACAATTCCTATCATAAAAATTTCATCCGTTTTGATTTGAATGTCGTTTCCCTTTCGTAGGTATTTTATCGTATTGTGCCTACATTGTGCCTACAGCTTTAGAGGGTACGTTTTGTAATATACACGTAAAATACCAAAGATATTTTATTGAACGGAAATTTCGTTTGTATCGCGCTGTATGTGCTCGTATGATAAAATCAATGGAGTAATGTATTCATTCTATATTTGGACTTTATTGGTTTCGTATTATTATTCAACTGGTACTGGATTCAATTTGTTTCACGTTACGACTCTGCTTGGAAATGATTTAGTAAAAGAGAATGGATTTTATGAGTTGCTCATGAACGCACCTTTATGTTACAATTATTTGTGTAATGTAACATTATTGCTTACGCCACAATAAAGCTGGATTTTTTACAAAGAATCTCGAGAGATAGCGAAAAGAAAGATATTGATAGCACAGGTGACGGAAATAATGGGTCAATTATACTAAGTCTATCGCCACATGCAGCATGCGGTGACCGCAACAGCTTAGAAAAACGATAGTCTGCTGCAACCACTTAGTTAGGTAGCTGAAGTAGGATGCCAGACTAATTTAATAATACTAGATAAAAATGAAATACTACAAAAGACTAATACTTAGTTATAGTCAAGGCAACATTTGTTGAACAAAGTAGTTCAGCGGCCACATTAAGCGAATGCAGCAATGTAATTGCCCTTAAGATAAACTGCGGGTGGCCAGCAGACCTTATATAATATATGGAGAAAGCCAAACAGCGTGGATTTAAGAAACATAACTTTAACCACAAAAAAATTGAATTTCCTAACATCTACAATATTTCACAATTCAGAAGAAAGGCTTATTATTGTTATTATTTACACGAATTTAGCATTACGCGTAGCATTTTTTTTATAAAACAGGGTGGCAAACGAGAAAGGGGATTAGCTGAAGGCAAGTGACGCCAACACTCATGAACATCCGCTACACCAAAGGAATGCAGATGCGTCGATAGCCTAAAGGGCTTGCGGGTCGTAGGGCCTTGTGCAAGGTCCATCCGGATCGCTACCACCATCTTACTCGCTAATCCTGCCGCTAAGCAGCAGCTTGCACTGCTGTGTTCCGGTGTGGAGAGTAAGACAGCCGGGGAAATTACGGGCACAAGAGGCATTTCATCTAAGTCCTCTAGGTTGGCAACGCATCTGCAATCCCTCCGGAGTTGCGGGTGTCTATGAGCAGTGGTGATCACTTACCATCAGGTGACCCACTTGCTCGTTCGCCTTCCTATTCACATAAAAAAAAATGAAATACTTCACATGACAGTAATTTCTGATAGGTAGTCGTTGTTGTCATAAAGTTCTAGAGAGTTGACTGCGTACTGGAAAGCAAAGTGTTGGTAGAACTCTTGCAAGATGGATGGACGATCTGGTAAAGTGATTGTGTTGGAAATTTTTGAGAAAGGTCTATGTCCAGCAATGGATGTCTACCGGATAATTTTATTATGATGATATTACAGTAAAACCTGGATAAGTGAGAAACCTCCATAGCTGGAACTCATGCTGTGGTCCCAGCACCTTGGCACTGAATTACCTCTATTAGTGAGACAAAACGAACGTCTATATCTGGGATTCGTTCTTTCGATTTTATCGTCATAATTTTGACGACCGGATAGCCTAGTGGTTAGTGACCCTGACTACGAAGCTAGAGGTCCCGGGTTCGAATCCCGGTAGGGGCAGACATTTGTATGATGAATACGAATGTTTGTGCCCGAGTCATGGATGTTGTATGTATTTAAGTATGTATTTACCTACATTATATAAGTATGTTTATCCGTTGCCTGGTACCCATAGTACAAGCCTTGTGCTTAGTTTGGGACTGGGTCAATTGGTGTAATTTGTCCCATGATATTTATTTATTTATTTTATTTATAATTACCTCTATAACTGAGACTTCGAGTGTATTTTACCTCTTTTACTGAAATTTTATTTTAAGGAACAATTTCTTTAAAATTGTTACCTTTGAATTTCACTGGCAAAGACTTCTGTAACTGAGACAAAATTTTATCACCTCTGTAACTGGCACTACCTACGTCTTCAAATTACCGTATTATTTACTAAATTCCGTTATATTTACTAAATTTACCTGCTAATTTTGTACTTGGCTAATTTTGTGCCTCAATATGTCCTCCCGTTTTAGTTTTGTTTTGCTATTATCGGCGTCTATTTCAAAATGCCGAAATTAAGGCTCAAATCTTTACTTGTGTTTTTGTACTGTTTATTATTTAAAAAAAAGTATTTGTTCTTTTTTGTTTATAAAGTAAGCACTTTTAATTACTCGCGTAGGTATGAATGTATGCATAATGTTTCCATAATACGTTATTTCATTTCATAATCGCACCTATAACTGAAATAACCTCTATATTTTCACCTCTATTAATGGGAGCCTCTGTAAATGAGACACATTTATTTATCGTCGATTTTATCGTCATAATTACCTCTATAACTGAGACTTCGAGTGTATTTTACCTCTTTTACTGAAATTTTATATATTTTAAGGAACAATTTCTTTAAAATTGTTACCTTTGAATTTCACTGGCAAAGACTTCTGTAACTGAGACAAAATTTTATCAGCTCTGTAACTGGCACTACCTACGTCTTCAAATTACCGTATTATTTACTAAATTCCGTTATATTTACTAAATTTACCTGCTAATTTTGTACTTGGCTAATTTTATGCCCCAATATGTCCTCCCGTTTTAGTTTTGTTTTGCTATTATCGGCGTCTATTTCAAAATGCCGAAATTAAGGCTCAAATCTTTACTTGCGTTTTTGTACTGTTTAATATTAAAAAAAACGTAGTTGTTCTTTTTTGTTTATAAAGTACGCACTTTTAATTACTCGTGTAGGTATGTATGTATAATGTTTCCATAATACGTTATTTCATTTCATAATCGCACCTATAACTGAAATAACCTCTATATTTTCACCTCTATTAATGGGAGCCTCTGTAAATGAGACACACATTTTTTATACCTGGCAATCTGAGACACTGGGTAAGTGGAATACCTCTTTAAGTGAGACTAATTCGCAGGTCCCTTGAAGTCCCAGTTATCCAGGTTTCACTGTATTATGATTATATAAACTTCAATCGTTGTTTTCAAAGCGGAAAATAGCCTTAGGGGACTGTAATAATGTGGCCATGGCACAAAATAAAACAGGAGCCGCATCACGGGATTCTAAATCGAAAAAGTAAAGAGAAAAATTTCGAAACAAAAAGGGCAAGAAAATTGAGCAACATATTGGAACTTGCACAAAGGGGATTGAATTTTTTAAATTTGAAATCGCCGGCGCGGTAAATTACTAAAAGTGCGGTTTCGACACGCGGGCAAAGCCTGGAAACAGCGCTATAACCTTACGAGGTAGGTATTAGCTTTACCGTTTAGACTACCTAGCTAAGTTTTTCTAGAGTTAACAGAATTTACCTAATTAAAAGTATCTACCTACACCAACTCTTAAAGGGAGTCGTGGAGATCGAGAGGCCTTTGCCCAGCAATGGGACACAAATAGAGACTGATAATAATAATAAATGTACGTAAAAACATATGGCTAAATGTAAATGACGGTTACGTTGGATAAAATCAGACTTTATTTAATATTTTTGTTTTAATTCCTAGGTGTGGTTTTTATGAAGGTTTTGACGGAATCGTTATCGTTGTATTCATTTTATTACCTCATTCATTTGAATTTCTGGTAAGTACCTACTTACTGCATTTTTAAGTTTCCAATCCTAATAGACCAAGCCCTCTTATTATGAAAGGCGTCCTGTCCTGTGTCTATGTCCCCATCAGTGGTACGTACTCAAACCGATAGACTGGAGGATGATGATAATTATTTAATTTCTAAACGACACTGAAAATTAGAACACATAGAAAAATCCGAAAAGTAAAGCTATGGCCGGGAATCCTGCTATGGGTGGTGTAGGGGTATAGCACGCGTCACGGAATGACGAGGACCCGGGTTCGATTCCCGGCCATAGCTTTACTTTTCGGATTTTTCTATGTGTTCTAATTTTCAGTGTCGTTTAGAAATTAAATTTCTAACGGTAAAACCGTAAAAGTAAACATAAAAATTAAGAAATAAAAATTTCTTGATTCATTTGATATTTCCGATAATTATTTAGCAATTTATTTCGCTTTGGTATTTAGGTAAATATAAACTTTTCGGCTACGTCATCAGATCCTCACTGCAGTAATGAATAGGACTCATCAAGCCACAGCTAACAAGCCGAAAGGTTCATTAGTGATTATAGAAGAGTTTCATCTTCCTCCATCATCAGTTTAGCCACAGAATATCTACACTGCCATGCAAAAACGGGTAACTTATGATAGAAGACTCCATACAAAGCAACTCTTTATTTTTTTCTCGTTTGTATATTAGTACCTACGGTGTGATGCTCTAGCCAGCGGTGCCAGATGTACCGCTATTCCTTATTTTTCTACCGCCTTTTTGACCATAGATCCGCTTTCCGCTTTAGGGTGCGACCACACCGCCGCTTAAAAAACGGTGACGTTACGGAATCGCAACAAAATGTATGAAGAAACGGTGAGAAAACGTGATGCCTACGACACGTCACTGCGTTTACGCGGCGGTGTGGTCGGACTTTTACACCACCGCGTTTCGCTTTTTCTGAATCAACCGGAAAATCTTCCGAAAGAATTTAGTCACCCATTCATTAGGTATGTTTAGCTATATTGGCTATGATACTTTAGCATATCCAATTTTTCAGAAAATAACCCGACAAAATACAGCAGTTTTTTATAAGACTTACGGTCTAGCCCTTTCAGTCAGGCTGACGAGTTAACTCATTTAATGTAGTATCTCTTAGTGTAGTCAGTGATCCAATAGCCGAGTATACTCGTTATCAACATTTTGTCACTACATCCTGGATTGGGCAATCGGCATTCCCATCCACAGACTGACATATTGCGTTGCGTATTTTTGATCGCGTAAGGGTGCGACCACACCGCCGCTTAAAAAACGTTGACGTTACGGAATCGCAACAAAATGTATAAAGAAACGGTGAGAAAACGTGATGCATACGGCACGTCACTGCGTATACGCGGCGTATAGGGATTCGTTTAGACGTGAAAAAACTATAATTTCCTGTTCGAAACAGGTGAATTCAAAACCTCAAATTTTAAGTCGGTTAAAAGAAACAAAACAATAAAGCGCTGAGCGATCACAATCCCGCCTACTTAATTACTTACTAACATGCGTTTGAAGCAAATCTCTTGTAAGCCAGAATTACAAATATCCCTTCCGGTGTTACGCAGCCGTAGATTGCCTAATAAACAGGTTTATTTTAATCCACTACCCTTCAGGGGTCATGTAATATCAAAAGCGCTTAAAGCCCTGGAAAAATGTGAGATTTACATTTGAAGACTAATTTTTACCCGCGGATTCGCTTGTTTGCACCATCAGTAAGCTTAGTCTTAGTTTTAGATAGTAAAATAAATCTCTATCACGTTTTGCTGTTTCGTTCCGCTGGTAATTTACCCATAGTTGATGTTTACAAGAAGGCGTTCGAGGTGGTTTTTTGTGTCAAATTTATACTTACACTATTAGTAGTAGTAGTTTAGTTTAAGTATTCGGTAGTAAAATACGTCTCGATGATCTGACGTTTGCGTTAACCCTGGGATGGACATAGAATAGTGTTTATCTCGGTAAGAAAAATGTAGTTCCCATGGGCGCGCGATAGACGAAATCCTGAGTAGACAAAGTCGTGACCAACGGCTAGTTTTTAAATAATTTGAGACGTGTTTTCGCATCGGTGACCGAATCGTGCCTGCGCCTAAAAATAACTCACAGTGCAACTTCGAGAGTTGTTTTTCCGTCACAATTTTCAACCGGCACAATTTTTAATCCTGAACAAATTATCGATGGCTTTACGCAAGTGGAACTTACATTGTTTTATAGTTTGAGCGGAAAAGAATTCCAACTTCAATTACAGCAAAAAATATTTTTCTAATAATAATTTACAGGCTTAAATAAGAGCTGCAAAGCCTTTACGGAAATAAAAGACTCGGATGCTTTCAAAAGATTTTCGTTTCCTTTTCGTGACCAAAGAGATCCAGGTGTAATTTTCTTTACCTTGCAAAAAATCCCGAGGGATCTTTAATGTTAACACTCGTTAAAAGTATTTGATGTTGATAATATGCTTTACGTTTATTTATGCCGATTTTTGTGTTGTCAAAATCATAACCAAAGTAAGCGGCATTTACTTAGATTTTTGACAAAGAAAAGTTTATCAAACCAACGCATATTATTTTTTAATGTACGTTTTTTTATGGGTCTGGGAGTGAAGCAAAAACATACAATGTACCAGTCGCTTCTCTTCTGGCGCAGATGGTAAAAACCTATCGAGGGAATCGGCGAAATTCTTAGGAAACATGTTATAGGCGATGCGGCTAGCAACCCATCACTATTATGATTCCCGTTCTCACCTGTATGCCCACAATTATGCTAACCGTAGCCTTTAGGTCTTGTTACCATAGGCTCTCTACCTCGTAAGGGATATAAACGTGATATGTGAATGTATATAAGCCTTTCATTCTTAAGGATTTTTGATGTTAGGAAATTTCAATTTATTGTGCTTAAAGCATGTTTCTTAAGTCCGCGTTGTTTGGCTTTCTTCACATTATAAGGTCTGATATACTATGAAAAGTTAAAATTGTAAGTAGGTATGTAGTTAAAAAAATAATTTATCTTAATTATTACGTTAGAAACAAACAGGACTTAAGAACAAATTTAACATGCAAATATCTGCCCCTACCGAGTATCGAATCCGAGATCTCAAGTTTGGGTTTTCTAACAACTTTGCTATCCGGTCACCACCAACTAAGTTGAAATCAGTTTTGAATGGTCAATAGTTATATCACTTAACTAGAACAAAAAAACAATTAAAAAAGAACAAAGCAAAATCGATAGTTTAAAACACTTTGATTGTAGCGTGACGACTCATATTAAACCGAAATCGCTCGAGGGGACTCGCTTCATTATACTACGTTCATTCAATTATTGCGCACCGTCTGTCTATTACAAGCAATTATTTTAAAAGCTCACCAACCACTTTCGGCAGACCTTCCTCCCCTCTGCACTTGCTTAATAATACGAGTATTAGAGGGATGGGTAGATTGTGATTCATGGTTCACGATACCCTGGTTACTATTCGATATTTCGATCCTTACAAACGTTGTAGTGATCACGACTGTATTAATATGAATGGAACAAATATCATATTCGTTTTGTGAATGATACTAGTATTTACTTATTGAATTATGACAAATTTAATTGTGTACTTATTCTTTATTTTTTGCGATGACTACGTAAGCTGACTTTGCGAAACATTTATTAATAATTAACTTTAACATTTAGTGTTTGGTAGGTACTATGCATAGTATCTTTCACAGTCATGTTTATTTTGGTGCATTATTCTTGACAATGGTAGTTTTACCAGAGCCGCTGGTAAAAAAAAACACTGCAAAAATATTATGCAAAATGGCCCGTAATAGGTATTGTTTATCGGTGAAATAATTTTTTCTTCTTCTATCATTAGAATAATTAATATTACAATTTATTTTTGTTTTTCAAAATTCCACATTTTTTTTGGCAACATTGTAATTTATAGTTGAAACTTAAAATTAATTTAGCATGTAGTTTTTTTTTCGAGTTAACTATTGAAGTGGAAACTATTTGACTTATGTATTTACTGAACGTGTATAGCTTGTGCTCTGTTTCCCATTTCATAATAAGTAAATAAAAATGCTTTTTCTCATCATACATACATACATACATATCGTCACGCCTCTTTCCCACAGGCGTAGGCAGAGACTACTTTGTTCCACTTGCTACGATCCTGACATACGTCTTTCGCTTCATCCACATTCATCAATCTCTTCATACATGCTCGTCGGTTTCGGGTACTCTTGACCTGGCCTTTTTTCTTATCAAAAATTGATAAAACGTCTCTCCTACATCGGTCGAACGCGTCACCATCCAGAGGAGGCGCGCGCGCATGGTACAGTCAACCGGCAGCTCTAGTGTTACCAGGACCTGTGTCATTTAGTACACTGTGACGACCCGGGACAATGGGATCCACCATCGCCACCGCTTTGTGGTTATTGTTATTAGGTAATTAGATATTTTGATTTCGTTTTAACGTTTAGTTTAATTTATATTATTTTTTTAGAATGTGGATAGCTTAAATTATACAAAACTTGATTTAGTGTGTTAGTGTTTTTTTTTTGTTTTTAACAAACAAAAGGTTTTGTAAAAGAAGTATTTTCCAAACACAGACTTGAAAAGTAATTTAGACCGTTTTTAAAATCTTGCGATTGAATTAATAATTTTAATGAGTGAATTAACGTTGGTTGCATAAATGCGTGAATAAGTATATTAATTTATCAAACTAGTAGGTACATTGATTTTAGGTGCAATAACCAAAATAAAAACTTTTGTTTATGGTAAAAGTTATCGCGCGGTCTACAAAATAAACTGCTTAGCGTTTAATAATTGCATCATTCGTTTATTTTTATCTGTAAGTACCTAAATAAAACACTTTTTTATCAATTCATTTTGCGGCAGTTTATGCTATTTGACATTTATAATGTTTCGTTATATTTAAACGAATGTAACAAAGAGGTATGTTTTGTGTGTTTGTTTGTGGAGCGTAATATAAATATATCGAGCGTACTCAACTAATTCTAAAAAATTGCACAATCAGCAACTTTTACAACACATACCTAACTAAAACATAAAATTATATCACTATATAGCATAATACTACATTATGAAACTCCATAAGTGCTACCAGCTTAGCCTAATAATTATGGGCCGAAAACAAAGTAGTTCACTAATATTCCACCTCATCAAAGCTTCATAAAAGCTAACAGAAAGAAGAAAGCAGACTGCATCTAAAAATAAGTGATATTCACAGAAAATTATTTGATCTGGACCTTTCTAAACCACTATTATTGAAAATTTCAACCGCGTGCAGTTATGTTCTAAAATTTGAAATATCTTTTGGGTACCATAATTTACGTGTACTTAGTTTTTATTTTTTCATTAAAAGTTAGTTAAAATGACAAAGGCCTATGATCATGTTTCTCATACAATTTTACTCTCTAAATTATATGGTATGGGAATCAGAGGGGTACACGAGTGGTTTAAATCATATCTAGAAAATCGGAAACAATGTGTACAGATTGATTACCTTTGTGAGGAGTCTGGAGAAGTCAAAGTAGTCACATCCCAAATGCGTAGCACCACTTGCTCACTGCCACAGGGAAGTGTTGTATCTTGTATCCTGTTTCTGGTTTATATCAACGATTTGCCAAAGACACTGGATACAACATGTATTATGTTTGCCGATGACGTCTCCCTACTACTTAATTGCACGAACAGCGTAGAATGTAACGAACGCCTCATTGAAATATTTAAAACCGTAACAAATTGGCTAGACGACCATAATTTAAAAATGAATCTTAAAAAAACAAAAATAATACAATTTAAACCGACACAAAAGAAACCTTTACAAATGACATTACAAATTAATAATAATACCATCGAAGAAGTAAATGAATTTAAACTACTAGGCATTAAAATTGATTCCTATATAAACTGGAAATCACATATACAAAATGTTAAACTAAAATTGTCAAGATTTATATATGCATTAAGTGTCCTTAAAGTTAACACTAACATTGAAACAGCCTTATCAGCATATTATGCGTACGCACATGCTTGGTTGAAATATGGCGTGATTCTTTGGGGAGCGAGCACCGACTGCCACCAACTATTCGTTATGCAGAAGAAGTGTATACGCATTCTTACCAACACACGTATACCAAATAGCTGTCGTCCGCATTTTATAAAACAGAAAATCCTAACACTACCCTCCATATATATAATGGAAGCAGCGCTATTTGTTAGAAAACACCCAAACCTTTTTACAATAAGAAAAGAATTAAGATCACATAGGCAAAATAAAAATCAATTATTGTTACCAAAGTCGAACCTCGCGATATTCAGAAACGGCCCCTATTACCGATGCATACAGATAGCCAACAAAATACCGGAAAACATAAAAGTGGAAAAAGACGACAAAGTATTTAAAAGTAAATTAAAAAGCCTCCTTATCGATAAATGCTACTATAAAATCGACGACTTTTTAAGTGACAAATTCTGACATAAAAATTCCAACATCAATTTAGTGTATTATTTCGCTGTTAAAATGTAAAAATAGCTAATAATTTTATTGCAGATTAAGAAAATCGTCATTGCCTTTGTATTGTATTATATTGGATTGGATTGTATTGGAAATGGCGTTTCTACAGAAATTTAATTTAATAGTAAATCACTCAAGTTATTTATTTACTTTACAATATAATCTTTAACATTTAAAATTGACATTGTATTGAATTAATTGAATTGCTGTAATAATGCTATATATATTATTATTGACATGAAATATGTAATCCGTAATTAATGAGTTAATGGCTGTAATAGTTTTAGTTTAGTTTATAGCTTTAGTATTGACATTGTATACCCTGACAGGGTGTCATGTACCTACCACCCTACCACGTAACACCGATAACAAAATGAACATGACTTAAAATGTGTATGAATAAATAAATAAATAAATAAAATAAATAAATAAATCAGTTGTCAAGGGGAAATTTGAATTACGTGTAATTTATATGTTAATGCATCATTACTTCAAAACCATATCAGCTGAATTGTAAGTCTTTCCGAGATTTCCATAAACTTACTTAATTAGCCTTACCTAAAAGCTACGTGTTGGGAAAATAAGATAATAATATTCTGAAAAGTAAATGTCTTCCCGGAAAACGGTTTCGTAAACATGCTGCTGTCGAGATTTTTGTGAACTTAAACGCTCCTTACATTTTGATATGGCATATGGCTTTAGCCCAGCCTTCATTTCACGGAAGAGAGGCTCTATTTTGGCTTAATAAGACCTTGTGCATAAATTATAGTCCCAACTTTGAGGACTGACTACAAATATGTTAGTTACGTCGTATATTGTGCATTTGAGATGAGATCTTAGCACAACATTAAATATAAAAACAGTTTGGTGTTGCGACTGAATTAGTATCTTCTGATAGCCATATTATGATATGAGTACCTATTATAGAGTTGATCTTGTTTGTTAAAATGGCTGCTGCCCGCGATTTGGTCCGCGTAGAATCAAAATGTATGTATTTCAGGCAGCTTGACTTTTCTCAACAGTTCGTCTTAGTTGACTCAATTTACAAAAAAAATACAAATTATAATACCTAAAGCTTCCTCGTTAATCACTCTGTCTGTTGTTGAAAACCACAAGAAAATCCGTTCAGTCATTTTTGAGTTTATCGCGGAGGAACACGGCCGACTATTTTGTTTTCTATGTAATTTGCTGACTTTTATAGACGAAAACTAAAATAAGTTTTGGAAGTACGGAATTGAATGTCCGTATCTTTCGACCATATAAACTTCCTTCATCCTAGGAGGAGTCGAATGAAGATGTGCTTACACATTACGTACTGACTGAATGGCTTTTTTTAAATTAAATTCATTGTAATTATTTCGGAACTAATTGGTATCAAGTTCTTTGATTTACCGGTTACCTAACACAAACTCACAAAATCTGACACGTAATTATCTTGTTATGAATTATATTTTGGAACTCTATTCTAAAGGCTGTTTCAGGTAATTATAGTTCAATGTACGAAAAGTCGAGATCTACGTGTTTGGAATTATAGTCATCACGCGTTCGTTCATATGTCCTAAAAGAGCGTGCATACCAATAATAATTAAGATCTTAATGAATGTTGCGGTCAACAGTTTAATTGACCTACAGGCTTATGTGGTAATTATTCCTTTTTAGGGCACAGCCTTCACTTAATTTATTCATAGCGGTTTTTGGCAATGCCTCTTATTTCAGTCGCAAAGGAATATTATACAAGTCAGCGTTTGTTACAGATATTATGATTAAGGTCTTGGTTATTTCTCATTTATTCTTTCATCTACGACCTAATAATCACTGTAATTCATAACGAAAACTTAATCCCTAGTTCTAGTATTTATTCTCCACGTAGGTAACTTGATCTTTCATAACTTTACACCTGTTTCCCAATGACCACCTCAAAGCGGACCAAACCGCGCAAACAAATAATATTATTACTATTTCAACTGAGGTGATAACTATCATTATTACGGAACATGTGTTGATAATTTAAACATCGTTAATGCAAAGACAGTTGCGATTTTAATTACAGTCAATTTAAGTCAATTGTCAAGTTAAGAATAAGTCAAGTCACATCGCTGGTACTTAGAGTCGTTACAGTAACGTTTATTAAGACAAGCGATTAAGGGATAGCGTTATGTGTACAGAATTATAATGTTAATCGTTATTACTTAGGATTAGGGTAATCTGCCGTGGCTGCGGCACAAATGGTGCAAAATAATTATCTTAGATAATGACAGTTAAGTACAGCTAAGCACTTTTTTTGGTCTGCGATCGTGTTATTGTAGAATCAAATTTTTGAGAAACTTATACTTAACATTGTAGCATTCTTATATGAAGTAATATTTGGATAAAATACCTATTTAAAATTTACGAGACTCTTGTACATCTGCTAAAAGCTTTTTACAATTGCAAAACAGTGCATAAATATAATGGACGGTCTAGATGCTACAAAAAAAGGCAAAATAACTTTGATATTTTGTCCTAAACTTAACTTTAAGTTTAGTCTCTTCTCGAGAAACAAGACCTAGGACTAAACGAAAGCATGTTGTTAATTTGTCTCACAACACGCCGCGTATCTGCGTTCTCATAAACTCGAATATCATTGGAAGTGATGTCCTAAATACGGTACATTAAAGTATTAAGGCGCACACGACCGCTCAATTGAGCATATTAAACCGACGCTGTCTTAGGGTCTCGTGACGCTAGGCTGGTGTAACAAGGGGCTATGGTTTGAGCTCCTTGACTCTTTTTGTTATATTTTTCTTCATTCTTTTCATTTTTTTTTCTAAGAACATTAGACATACACACATACATTCTTGACGGTCGATGTTGTCGTGGATCTGAATATTTACTGTGACTTTTTTATAAAATTCTGTGGGGAAAATCCAATTTGTCTGGGTAGCTTCCTACAAAATTCTTTTGGATGGCTGCTTTGGTATGGCCCGCTATTAGACTAGTAAATTTTAATAAGTGTGGAATCGTTAACATTGAGTTTTCAATATTTTCTAATGTTAATACACGTAACAACACGAAAAAAAACACAAAATGGAATCATAAGTCGCTATAAAACATGGTATAATATTGGTAAGAAAAGACAGAAGTTAAGTTTCCCCTTTGTTTACTTCTATTGGAATGAAATCAATATATTTTGAGTTTGATGATTATTTGATGAACTAATTATAATTATCCACCATAGAATCATCACAAATTACAAACAAAATTACATATTCTCTGTTTTCTTGTGAATATAAGCACTTGTTGCGCATATACTTAATAGGTCTTTCATCGACTATGATTAAATAATGAGCCGTGATTGTTCAGGGTTCGACGAACGAAGAAAATACAATATCTATGTCCATTATTAAAATGAATCAGCTGTACTGATGGCTACAAGTTGATAACATTTTCGAAGCGAACTATAACAATAACTGAAACTAAACATTTCATTTTTTAACAACTTTTTGTGAATGATTGTGATGAAATCAAATAATTATCATTGAAAGTACTCTTCATTTATATATGGGAACCAAGTAACAGTAATATTATTTTAACATTATCATCAGATCATCACAGAAACAACAGAATTAACAACAATTATCATTGAAAGTAGCTATATTTTACTGGGATATGTAATAATATATTACTTGTATGTTTGTATAACTAATTATTATTAGTCGTCAACAACAATAACAATGTTGTATAAACGCTACGAAGGGGAGCCGCGAGCGCTCAGCGCCAACGAGTCAACTAACACCATAATTTAATGAGATATGATGGCGCCTTTCCCTCGGTAATTCGTCTAATTTAAAAAAATAAAAACACAACGAGGCGAATTGTTATGTAAACTGTTTGGGGAGCTCGTAATGCTGGCTAATTTATCTCAGTTTAGGACCAAAATACTGCTATAATTCCTGTAACTCCCGTACTTCCGGGCCATTACCGGAATGTCGTCCTCCATTTTGTCTAGCCAAGCCACCCACGCAAATGTGCTAGTGCTGTTGTGGTGTTAACTAAATGCCTTAAAGTTGTCGACAATTAGTAATATGGTCTGTTATCTGTATGGATACACTGTATGGATACTTAAAAAAACCTTATGACTTTACTTTTTGCCCGACTGCGCCAGAAGAAGGGTAATGTTTTTATTAAATTTGTGTTAGCCCATAACGAGGAACTTCGTATAAATTGGTTAGAATAGTGGAGAAAACGTAATTAATGACAGCCATTTTGTACCTACTCGTAAACAATGGACTACCTATTTATAAACTATGTTTACTATATAGAGGCAGTAAAACGGTTCTTCACGTTAACTTCCGAAATTGCCGTAATAAAGTCGAACTTTTACGATTATTAATTGCGCGAGTACTTACATTATTAGATTGGAATTGAAGTAGGTATTTGTGCGTGTCGTTCCTCGGTTAGCTGGAACTTGTTTTTGCATAATTAATTAATTTAATCTACCCTGGACTTGTTCGACTAACGTGGAATTACTGAGCAGAGGTTCCTTTTATGTACTAAATGCGCAGTTTATGGAGTCCACTTACTTAAAACAAATATTTAATTTTTATTTTATTTAACGGTTTTGTCTTGATGATTTAGTTTATTAGGTACTTAAAAAATATTTTAAAATACTATAGCCGTATTAGACTGTTTGACCTATAGCCTCTTAAGCAGTGGATCATGGGTTCGCACGTCACAGTTTTTTGGAATTGATGCCTTTTGTGAAAATCCATTTGACATTTACCCGCTTTGGCTTTGGGTAGCAGTGTAGCACAGACCTGATTGTGGGCGTCATGGAGAATGGAGATACTTACATCATCATCACCATTAACTGAAAGACGTCCCGTCCACAGTTGAACACAGTTAACTCCCCCTCCCAGAATGAACGACAGTTGGCCGCCTGCATCGACGGAAATTCTTTGGGATGCTATCGTATATACAGAACAGGTCTTCTAGTAGGTTCCCTATCATTTACCGTATAAATGTATTATTCATTCGCGAATATATTCGCCGCCACAATATAAATGAAGTAGGTAAGTACCTACGCCACGGAAAACCAATGACAAACTACCTAGCTTTATTTTTAATTCCATTTCCATTGCAAAAGAATTAATTTTCGACCTGAATGTTGGTCATTTATTTGATGGGCGTGGCGTGTGGGGCATTCCATTGGCGGTCACGACTAGATGACTGCCGGTGAAGACTGAAGAGGTTCAACAGTGGCATATGAAAGTATTCGTTACTAAAACCTAATGTAATTTTTACAGGCATTAGTTTTTCATGCGGCATGGAGGTCAACATGACGGGTCGTTGGAAGCCTAACTTCGGTTGGGAAATGACCTGCGTCTGGTCGTTAAACACTTGGAACAGTCCGCTGCAGTCTGTCAGACTTTACAAGGACGATATTCAGTTTTTAATCTTCAGGCCTGAGGTAAGCCATTATAACTATAACAAGGAGAAAGGTGAAGGTTGCAACTTGTTCAAAACTTATTTTGTTAAACATTTAATTGCCCGCGACTTCGTGCGCGCTGAATTAAATATAGGTAGCCTATAGAATATAGAATATTTATTTATTTTACACAATAATTGTCACATATAACAAACTTACAGGCTAAACATAGCAAAAGAGAAAAATAATGTAAATACCTGAACTAGGATACTTAATGTTCCTGTGTCTCAGGTGTATCAGGACTTAAAAACTAATTTAAATAATCACATGCAAAATATATTTAATTCGAATTGGTATATAAAAATTTAACAATTAGGGATAAAAAACTTAAAAATAAACTTAAATAATTATTAAAGTACCAACAGATCCACTTAGCATTGAACAGTCATACAATCGTACTCAGCGTTTTTACCTACCTAACGACTAACTAGGTATTCGCGTCATCACAATACAAAACTGGGTCAACACTGCGTAATCTACTTTATAGTCCACAAAAATACTTACTATCGAGGTCAGAAAATCAATTAGTAAATCATAATAATATAAAAGAAGAAAAAAATCTAAAAATACACATAAAAATTATCCTAGGTGGCTTCATAATCTACAGAGTTTATGTATCTTTTTTCGGCACTTTTCTTGGCGGGACAATCACGATCGCCGGTAGTATGATTGTGCGGTTTCTTAAATTTGCGACATGTAGCACACTTCGCTGGCTCGGATTTTTTTGTGCACTCTTTTATATCGTGGCCTAGGTCTCCGCAGTGGCCACAGGTGATGGTCTCCTCCCGGCACGATTTGGCTGCATGGCCATATTGTTGGCACTTAAAACACCGTGTCACCAATGTAAAATCCCTCACAGGGCACGAGGACCAGTTGATGAATATCCTTTCCTTCGTTATCAAGGCCTTTCGGATGTTCCCAGGAACCTCGATAACATAATTGCAGGTCTCAGCTTCCCTCTTTCCCGACTTATGGCTCAATTTAACGGAGGCCAAAAAAAGATCGATGGACACACCTTGCACAATATCCGCCACGTTTTGATGGTATATACAGTTGAATACTTCTTTCTCCTGCATAGACGCGGGCACTCCGATAACTACAATTCTGGGCTTCCTCTTTTGTGGGTCATCTACAGTGAGGCCGAAGTTCGTCAGCTGATTCGACTGCTTCAGCTTTTCGATGTCGCCTTTGCTGTCCGTGCTGATGACGACGCCGCCGTTTCTAGTCTTGTGTAGTCCTCTCACTTGCAGCTTCATTTCGTCAGGCCGAATTATTTTCTGTACAAGGGCTTTGGTATCTTCGCTCGACTTCGTTTTGTCAGAAGGGTAGATGGCTACTGAGTTTACATTACTGGCCTGTATATATTTATTTGGACCTTTTTTTATCACATCGGCGAAAGAGATAGATGCTGGGGCTGGCTTCGGGGACTCTTGAATGCTTTTTTTAAGGTCTAAAAGTTGCTGAGACAGGTTTTGCGTTTCTTTTTGGGCTTGAAGGGCGGAATGAAGCTGTAGGGCATTATGAGATAGGGATTGATATTCTATCGCAACTTGAGAACTTGCATGGTACACTTTTCGGCAAAGAGATTGAATCTTCAATTTCTGCTCAGAGTTTAGCTTCCCTTCATTGGTAATAGTGCATACATCGTTTAGGGTCTTCTCTATTAAGACCAAAAAGCTTTTGATTTCCGATGTTGGTGCTACTGCAGGTCGAGTATCTTCCCGTACGTCAGGCGCGCGGGTAGCCGGCTCAGGAGTACCCGGCGGGCTACGCTGCGTCCTGTCACTTCGACTGAAAGGGCTTTCAGACATTTTTATATACTTATTACTAGCAAAACTAGTTACACACTCAACAATCCATCACGGAAGTTCACTACACAAATCGACCCAGATAAGTCGCATCCGCGTAAAAGTAAAGCTAGGTCACGATTTTGCTGTAATTAATTAATCAATTGTATAATCTAAAAGACACGTCCGATCACTACGACGATCAATCACAAATCACACTATAATATTGCTTTTGGTAAAATAATTTTTAAAATCGGTTCAGGAGATCCAGAGATTACCCCCTACAATATCACAAACTATACCCACCTCTTTATATAAACTAATATTATAAATGCGAAAGTATGGATGGATGGATGGATGTTTGTTTGTTATTCAATCACGCCAGAACGGCCCAACGGATCTGGATGAAATTTGGCATATAGATAGAGAAAAGTCTGGAATAGCTCATAGGCTACTTTTTATCCCGGAAAATTGCGTAGTTCCCGCGGGATAGCGATAAACGAATTCTTTGCAGACGAAGTCGCTGGCAACAGCTAGTAATAATAATAAGTCGATCATTTATTCACTTCAAAACATTCATTTAAAAACTCAAAGAACACAAGTGCAGTGATATACACGCATCAGCTCAAAGAGCTGCTAGTGTATTATTTTAAATAATAATAATAATAACAATAATAGCTATGATATAGGTACTTAGATTCCCCTTTTTCGCTACTGTTAACCTTTTCGACTCCAACGACACATAGGTACTATATCACCTACTATATACTATACTATATACTATAGGACCTATATGTATACTACCTATACCTCTATTACTTGTTTAGGTTTTTCTTCTTCTTCCCATTACCTAATGGCGGCCGTAAGGCTTGGGCCAATGTCAGTATAATAAAAAATTACAAAAATCTTGTGACAAAATGTCGACAACGTTGTACCTACGGTCATATTATGGTCAAAAGACCCCCCTCCCCCCTGTCGGGCTTCTTAGCCAACGGGTAATGATATCCCTCAGAATCTGCCAGGAAATCATTAACCGAAGTCCACGGTGCACCGGACCAAGCACTGGCTCTTCCCCTCGGACGGATCCAAAAGCCAACCGCAGCTCTTGACCACACGCGGAGGTAACCCGACTCGCACCCTTGTTTAGGTTCAACTTAAGGCATAGCAATAAAGTAGTCTGACTTATGGATGACGTCTCTTGTATTTGACGTAGTAGTGGCGAAAAGGTAGGCTACACTTTCTAATTACTGTGACGCTGATGACCTAATTCCGTTTCAGAGACAAGGCCCAAATATAACCACCACATTCACTCCGCCAACGGACGAGTTGCAGATGAGCGTGGCGTGTTACGACCAGGGTTTGGTCGGCAGGTGTGTCATCTCGCTGGAACTCTTGAAAGCGCCCACGTTCAACGCAAAGTACCAATGCGAGGTGTCTGAAGAGGCCCCGCGATTCGATATGAGACTGGCGGAATACGTTCAGGAAGTTTATGGTGAGAATTTGTTACATGATTTAACTTTTTTTATGTAGCCTTATTCGTATCCCATTTCTGAACAAAGACCTCCTCTTGTTCCCTACTCCTGTTTACGGTACGCATGTTTATTCATTAGATGGCATAACGCTTATTTTAGGGTGCAGGTAGGTTTTTGCCGGCACTAGTGTAGTAAGCGGTGCAAAATCATTATGATTAGGTACAGGTAACAATATTGAAGATTTGTAGGCAGTTACATATTGTATTATCGTCATGGTATAATTCAGTCGTGCTGCAGAGTTCCAGAGGTAAGTACCTAGTAAATTAAAAACCTGACTACGCTAGACACTTTTACATCTTCAGCAGGTGGTTCATACAAAGTTTATAGTTTGCATGCCTCAGTATTATGCCTAGGCATTTATATTATTTTCAGTGCAACCAGCGTACCCTTCGCTGGTGGTGACGTCACCAGAAGGGCAGCCGCTGCACAATGTGAACTGCACTGCAGCGGGCATACCGGCTCCGAGGCTCATGTGGCGCATCGGGGATCAGAGGGTCAGTGCATTAGTATTAGTTGGCTGTTGACTAACAAACAAACTGAAACTAAGTACCTATCACGATACCTACTAGTGTGTCTTAGGTGTGTCCACAATAGTGTTCGTACTTACACTTAATACCTAATTAATAACCACCTTATTCATAAACGCTCTATATACTTCTGCTAACTTAGCAATCGTTTGCCCTTATCTGTGAAAGGCAAATGTCAGTGACAGATAAGGACAAACGATTGCTAAATTAGCAGAAGCCTATGGAGCATTTATAAATAAGGCGGTAATAGTATAAGTTTTAGGAGACAGTCAATAAAAGTTTTTCTGCAGTTCAAGCCAACCTGTTTAGTTAAGTGGTACCTAGATTGAGAGGGATGCAATTAATTTATTGTAAAGGAAGCCCGTTGTTTTTTTTATACCACGTCGGTGGCAAACAAGCGTACGGTCCGCCTGATGATAAGCTGCTACCGTAGCCTATTGGACGCTTACAGTCCAAGGAACTATTAGGTACCCTTTAAAAAATTTAACATTATAATTTTGAAGAATGATACCTATTATATTGATTCCCATACTATTTTGAGCCAATATTATGTTGCTAGTTTACTTACACTTGTAAAATAGTAGAATTGGGAAAAGGACCACAGATAAACTACCTTATTCATAAATGATCTATAATAGGCTTCTGCTAATTTAACAATCGTTTGTCCTTATCTGTGAAAGGTAAATGTTAATGTGATAGATAAGGACAAATAAACGATTTTTAAGTTAGCAGAAGCCTATCTATAGACCGTATGAATAAGGGGGAAAGACTTTACTAACTTATAGCTCGCGTCATGTTAAAAGAACGCTGGAAAAAAGTGGAGGGGGTGTATGAGCAGGGGGTGTCCTCTGTTTTTTTCCAGGGTTTTACATGACGCGACCTATACCTCCTATGACAGATTCCGGAAAACTTCTCTCACCGCGTATGGGACTTGGGCACCAAACTCTGGCACTCCTGGTCGGTGGTTTCTGTTCCACAGGCTAGTGAGGATCTGTCATTAGCCTGCACAGCCCTAACTACGAAGGCTGGCAGGACGGAAGAACAGACTATAGAGATTAATCTACACTCTGCCAGTAATAAACCAGGTGAGTTTGACGATAAAGCTCAAGCAATGTCGCGTTTTACTGTGTTTTACCTTTCTTATACAATTTTGCAATAATTTCTTTAGCAGGTGTATGGTACCTAAGTCATTATGACATTTACAATGTAAAGGTTCCAAAGTGGAACGCGATTCAATTTCTGTCACTGCAGTATAAAAATTTTCATACTTGCATTTTTTTATCACAGTTACCATGATTCTGAATAAAAAAAATCCATAATTGGTTATTCTTTAAAAAAAAGTTAAGAGACTAAGTAAAAAATACTCTTTAACCTTTTAGACGCCAACGACTTATATAATAGGTCCATTACCTAATTCAATTAAGTTTAGGTTCAAATTAAGGCATCGCAATAAAGTCTGGCGTATTGGGTGACGTTTCTAGTATTTGATGAGGTGCCGAAAAGGTTTAAACTTCGACTAACTTACACATTTTTGCGTTTCAGCTGGGGAGACAGGTTTGGCAGCAATTTTCGCACTAGTGGCCATGTTACGGTGACCGCGTCATAGATTCAGAACTTTAAGTTCCATTTAAATACAGTGAAACTAAAGACTTCGAGATTGATAAAGTTGGACTGAAAATTAATTAAGGTTGTAAAGTTTGCGCTACATTAATTCCAAAGAGGTTAATTATCATTTGTAACTCATTTTTAGGTTCCGAGTCGTAACGTAAGACGAGTGACTATTATGGTCTAACAACAATAAACTGAAAAACGTCTATTGCATGCACTCAGCTCGCAATCGTATTCAGAAATGGTGAATATGATTACGAGCAACTTACCGACAATTAGCTTACTATATTGGCACAGCGCGTGAATATGTAAGTATTATGAATGTTGTGATAGTCATAAGTATCCATACCTACTAATTTTGTGTGAAACCTCACGCACTCTCTTAACCCGTTTTGTTGAGGAGTATAAACGGTAGTCAATCTTCTTTGAATGCCTTGCGATTTGAGATAATCGTCGAATCCCTTATTTCGGTATTCCGTACAATTTTCTGATCACATAAGTTTCGCTTCTTACGGAATTAATAAAGGTAAGCGTCATTAAAGAACTGTTACTTGAGTTACCCACCTTTATTTTACATCTTAGTTTTGTTTTACTTAGTATTATAAGGATATACTTAATAATAAATCACAATTATTTTTGTTAAGTTTATATATTTGTTGAACGTCATCAGTAACCCATTTCGAAAAAGAGTTAGGGTGGCCGTTACACTAGACGGAACCATATCCTTATGAATTTAATATTTTATTAATTGTTCCTTCTAATGTAACTGCAACTTTACAAGGTTTACAGATTACAGTTTCATCTTTGGCTTTTTGGTTAGGTATTCTATTAATTTTATCTATTATCTATATTACTATCGAAAAAAATAACAATGTTTATAGCCACCCGGGAGGACACTTCGACTTTTGCGGATACTTTGTACAACACAGAGTACCTAGCTTGAAAATAAAAATATACTAAACATTAAACAGTTAATAAAAAATGGTTATAATTATAACCTAAGACATATTATCAACGGGATATAGACTTCGATTACCTTTAACGAGCTCCCAATATTTCGAATACATGCATCATAACATAAAACGTAATGGCGGTCTATATTCCGTTTTAATACAATTGACAAACACTGAGATACCCACATGCACAAAGGAGGACTTATTCCTTTAAGGGATCTCTTCCAGTCAACCTATACTCTGTGATTGGTAGTAAAGTTCAAATAGGTACATAATATTAATAGATACGTACTATTTTACATAGATTGCTCGTTTATCTAGAATACATAAAATTAAGAATCATTTTATTTCCATACTAATAATATAAAAGATAAGTGACGTCCAAGAAAAGAAATCCTTAATAATACATTTAACATTATTTTGTTTAATTATTTAAGATTTCAAATTTAATTCAATATTCAAAATTATTTTGTGCAACCGATTGTATCTTAATTGCATTATTATAATAAGATAATAATATATTTATGTGTAAATAATAAAACTATGTTGGACGTTATCTCTTAAAGTTTAAATAATGTCTGTAAAATATTTAGTTACAGTAAATAATTAGTATTTATAAGCCACAGAATGTAAATGTAACCAGACTAAATAAAAATAACAGTCATTTTTAAAATGAATATCTAAAAAGTTAAGGCGATCATATTGGAATTAAAATTTTCGCTAATTTTGATTACGAACAGCAGAGACATTTCTTCTTTGAAAGTTCTTTAAATTTAGGTTGAAATTGAAAACAAAATACCTTCTAGTTTGAAACAAAATACCTAATACTTGCTTAAAAATTGACATTTAGTTTTGTTAATAAAATTGACTACTTAAATGATTTCACAAAAACAGCACGGCTATACAGAATGCTACATTGTGTGTAGATATAAATAGATCCACGCTACAGGGATTGTAATAATTAAAGATTTATTTGCCATTTTCAATATAAATGTGCAATTATCTTCGTCTCTGTCTAATATGCCCATTACGATAGAGACATACGCACACAACGCAATCTTAAGGCTACCAAAGAAATAGAATTAGGATGAAATATGACATTACAGTACATGAATATCATGAATTATATGATTATCACAGTGCCAACGTCCTTCGTCATAACAATTTTACTATAATTATTATGTACTTTTAGTAAAACATCCGGAAAGCGCGTTATCTCAGAGATAACACTTAGTTTAATTTTTGCCCCCAAAAATCCCTACAAGTATAGCTAAAATCGAAATTAAGGCTCAAAACATTTGTCCGTTGAATAGGATGTATAGATGTACTTACATAGGTAGGATAGCATTGGATAACTGTAATGGGAGTGTATCTCACACCATTAGACTAAAATTTACAAGAGTCATCATTAAGTTTTCCTTTGAATCGATGATTAAAAGGTTAAAATACGAAAGGCCTATTTAATCACGAAGATTGTTCTTGTTTCGGAATAAATATAGTAAAATTGTTAGACGATTCAAACACTTACTCTCAGTCGTTTGAGATTTGCGAAGAAACCTCGCCAGTCTATACTTATATACATTCAAATAATTAATAGTAATGGAATGTCTATTAGCGGTAGGGTAAAGCGCCCACTGTTTTATGAATCCGCTATAATACTTTTTAACTTGTTTATGTATCAAAGCACGGTAAATATTACGAATGCAGGAAGTAGAATTTTTGTAAATGTATTTAGTCAAGATGATATTTTTTTTATGGGAATCAAAGACGAAAATGAAAATAAATTTATTTTTGAAAATATTAAGTGCCACTTTACCCTGTGCATTATTTTAAAACACAAACTTTAACCTTTTCAGCGCCAATATAGAAGACATCCGACTTCATCTTGCGTGTGTACAGGTTTTCAAGCCCACCTAACGACTGGCTATGGCAGTTGACTTGGAGACGAAAAGGTTAAAATTATCTGAGAATTAACACAATTGTCATTTTAAAAGGACATCCAATGTTGACAGTTAAAAAAAAACCGAGTACACTCTACATCTCAAACTGGCACGTTTGATGCCTATATTCTCACTATAAGTAACTGATATATTCGACTAGAAGTACCTACATACATTACTTTGGCTACGATTCATTGGATTCGTATTCTAATTATTAACCATGGTAAACTACTTTGAAAAACAGTAGTTCAACTTATATTTTATCTCTCTTACACAATACCTACAAGGCCGAGAGTAAGAGAGATAAAATGTTTTTTTTTCTGAACAGGGTGACACATAACGAGAATAAGACACATACAATATCAAAAACAGATCAAGTTAAACAGGTGATAAAATTACGACTAATTAACCTGATCATTAATATACATGGTACCGAATGGTATCTCAACATAAGGTTCAAAATCTTTAACCTTTTAAACACTTGTAGTACCTAGTTATGGAATTTAAGTTTTTTTTGTTTTCTTATCGTGCAATGTAAATCGGGCTACTGACTACTTTCTTATAGAAAGTTAAAAGGTTAAGATTGCGAATGCATCACACGCCCTGTATATTAATGGCCAGGTTTAAGAAGGCTAGATGATCACAACTTTCGTGTTCATTAATACTTCGTATAATAAAATTTAAATGCAAGAAAAAGAGAGATGTCTCGATTGACGTATTAAAATGCAAAATTCGTGACCACTTCATGAACATTAGTGAAGAATTAACTTATTTGTATCATTGATAGGGACCTCCGCAAAGTAATACCTAATTCAATCAATTATTAGTAAATAAAAAGAAACATTAAATTAAACACACACTTTTTACCAATATATAAGTCCAGGAAAGGTCCTGCAAACAAGACAACGTCCCGTTTGAGAAGGCATGCTTCTTATTTTAACACGTCAATTGCTGCAACTCTTACACCTTAGCAACGAAATTACACTACTTTATTTATTAAAAGAGGAAAACGTTTTACAATCATTAAAAATAACACAAAATCCATTCTTTAGTAATGTCTGATTTCTAAAATATATTGACCACACCGAAACTTGCACAGCGATAATAATTAAAAAGCTCATCGACGTCAGTTCAAAATGGGACGTCGTTTCGCACGTTAACTAATATATTTACCACAAACTTTCTTGCAATTAAACCGGTCACTGCAAGCATTTACTTTCAACAAGCTTAATAATTGAGAATGCTTATCTAATGCAAATGCTTCTTTATAGAACTTAAAACACAAGAATCCTACAGAAAAACTCACTTAATGGCTACACGTAAGTACCTTTTTTTAAAGTAAACTCTTAACACACAAAAACACTTTATTACATACGAGTAAGTGACTAGAATTTAAAGCAGTTTTAAATCACGTATTGACAAGGAAATGATCACACTAGTATTGTGCTAGCTTATTTAGTAAATAAATTCTTTTTACTTAACAATGAATGTAAGTTGTAATTTATACACAAAGGAATGTATAGGCCATCTTACATCTAGAAATATGTTGTTTTACGTAAATTTGTGCGGTTACACCTGTTCACGACCAAATTTAAGATTGATTCCATGACAAACTTGGTTAACCAAAATTTAATTTGCTGAGGTCAAAAATCCAAATGGAATTTTACCTTTTTGTGCAATTCGCCGAATAACTTGCCACTTCTACTTATTCTAAAGCAAGTGTAATATTAATCGGTTCTTACTTGTGGACCGTGTGTCCGTCTGTTTAATACATTAGCCTAGCTCACAACAATTTAACCTTTTCAAATACCTTACTATTATACTTCATTTAATTTAGAATGAGAAACCACAATAACATTATATTGCGGCTGGTCAACTATTTCTTACCTAGCAAACAGTACAGTGCAATAGTTTGGCAGCCGCAAAATAAAATTGTTTTAATGCCACTTTATTTGCGTGGCGTCAATTGTTACTCTAGTACATATCGTAAAGAGATTACAGTTCACGAGCCGCAATATAATGTTGTTGTGGTTTCTCATCCCAAATTAAATGAAGTATATAAATTCTCATTTTCTGTCGCTGCGTACCAATAGCAGCGTTTTAAAGGTACGCGTTCCTAATTTACATCTTTACCTATCCTGACGTTGAAAAGGTTAAAAAAACGATTGTAACGAATGTTGCATATCTGACTAACCGTATTTGGTGTCTTTTAAAAGTGTATAAGTACTAATAATCATTCCACTTTTCGCCATTTTGGCATTTTACATTTTGCACGTTATTGTTTCAACCTAATATTTACACTACACCATTCTAAGCGCCGTTTACTTCATTTACTAACTAAAAGGGCAATATATTCCGTTAAAAAATTGCCTTTTTGACATGTACAAACGGAGCTTAAATTGGTAAATAAAGTAATGCTTGAAGCAAACAAGAATTGAGCATTTGATCTAGCGCTATGGATAATTTTAAATGCATCGCATTAATTAATTTTTTTGTTCGCACGACTGAATTCCCCCCTACACAGTATTTTCCCTTTACACACTTGAATGACGATTGATGGAAGAATAACATTCACGATGACACTACTCCAAAATATTATGATATCAATGTCGTGATAGAGTTATCATTTTATTCGAGTCAAGAAATGTTATTTATTAATAACATTAAATTGTGCGTTTATGAATACTAAATTTTATTATAATTATAGTCATTTCTCAACTGTACAAAAGGCAATATGAATTGATATGAACAGTCAAGTAACCTAGACTGAGCACCGCTGTAAATGATATTCAAGTTTTTTTTTAAATTGTTGTCGACAAATATTTTTATGAGTTTAGTTGATGTTAAAAGTGTACGGAAAGTTTAATTTTGAATCAAAAATGCACGGCAAGCACGAGAGCGAACGAGTAATACTACCCTTCTCTTTCAAGAACGAACAGTAAGAAAAAGACGCTCCCGTGCTAGCCGTGCAGGAGTGTTCAATCGAACAAATGCAACCACTTGCAAAAATATTTCGGAACAATTCTAGCACACCTCGTTCATAAAGAAGGATGATATACAGCAACAGACTTTGGAAGCCCATCTTAAAGTTCAAATCGACCACAATTATCGAGTATCATCAAGAATGACTGATTTTAACCTTTTCGCCGTCTAGCCAGAACTAGTGTCACTCGAAACTGTCAAATGATGCATTTTACAGTGCATGTTCTGACAATAAAGCCCAACGCGGCCTTCAGGTCTTGTTACCTAGGCTTACCCCGTAAGGAATAAAGACGTCAATGACGGTGAAAAGGTTAAGCAAACCTTCGATGCATTAAAATTGCGGAGATCGAATTTCAAGCTCATTGGCACCAATGTGAGTTAGAGTAGAGCGTTTCACGAAGCTACAAGTTAATTTTACATCTAAACTAGCAACATTAATCTAATCAACCAATCAATAGTTGAGTATTTGATCATTGTTGCTAGTGTAGGACGTATTTATAAGATACTAGGTAGATGACGAGCTAAGTCCCAAAATAAAGAGTAGAAAAAGAAGCCGCCATTTTCTTCGGGCGGTAACTTTGTAAACTTCGTTTTTCTTCTGATCAGACGTCAGTCATATTTATAACGAGGTTCACGGAGCGACATTAACCCCTTAAACGCCTAGCTTAGCTACACAGCTAGCTTAGTAAAACTCATAGTTTAAAACGATATGCCTTCGCATGTTTATGCACTTTTACACTTCTGCGTCGGCTATAGATAAACATGGCATTGGCGTTCAAAAGGTTAAGAAAAAAGAAGCTGAATAATTTTCTGCTCTCTATTGGACTTAAGAGCCAAAGCTAAACACCACAAACGAAACTTAAGGCGTATCAAGCTATTAGAGCCCGGATGCGAGCGAAATAGCAACGGATAGAGAAATTGACTTATGGAGTTGTCTGAAGCCAAGCGCGCAAACCCCTTGCCCTTTCCGCCACGCCGCCTTCAGAGTTGTCTTGCAAAGATGGTTCGGGCTGGCAAACAAATAAATGTTAATTAGTAAATAAAACTACTACAGAGGTCGGAAAGTATAGACGGTCGAGCGCGCGCGAGGCAGTATAGTTTGAGGCTGGCAACTCTCTTTTCCCGCCGAGGTATGTATAGTGCTTTTCAGTGGCGTAACTACAACGTCAGGGGCCCGCGGCAAATTCATCAGATGGGACCTCACTATAAAGATGTGCATCAGTTTCCCTTCTGTGCTCAAGGCCAAGCCAGTTCGGGGCCCCGTAGAGCTGGGGGCCCCTCGCATTTTGCCAGCCCTGCTACCCTATGGTTAAGCCACTGGTGCTTTTCTCAAGCATACAATGAAATAAATTAAAATCCTCCAACTAACTAGCTAAAAGTGAACTAGAAAAATAAAAATCGCCGTTCGAAATCGTCTTTTATTCCTTTTTTTTATAAGGGCCCTTTATAAGGCAAGCATCTAGAGCTAACATTATTGCCATAGAAATAAAACAGATCGCTCAACCGGTTTCTGAACAAAATATCGAAAAGTGTGGTGGGAAAAATAAAGGAGATTGTTAAATATTGCTTATGGTTTTTTTTTTAATGGCTGAACGTCAAGATGCTGTGCTACCAAATAAGTGTGGAACGGAAATTAAAAAAGCATCTTGCCGGCCTAGCCCTGCAATAACAAAATATGGATTAATGTCTGAAATAAACAATTTTTATTTGTTTATTTTATTTTAATATTCTATGAAATTCTATTATTGAACTCTCGTCAAGCCGCTACCGAAACATGATACTTCACAGCCTATTACAAGGAACATAAACATCAATTAGGTATTTCGTTTCATATCCAAAAAAAAACAATTACCTTGCTAATATTTTTATGTAAAAAGTAATCCAATTATCGGAGTTGTCAGGTGGTCGAATGATTGTAATGTAATGTAAAGCCGAATTATCGTTTCGTCGAATTGAAATTATGCTGAATACATAACAGAAACTATATTTTTATTGCTAAGTGATATTACTTACAGCTGACAGCGTCATTCTCGTGTGAGACGTGGTGGGAGCGTTACAGGAACTAGTTTCCGGCGACGCTGCAATGAACATATAAACTTACAATTAGTTGAAGTAGTTATTAGTAGGTAAGTACATTGTAAGTAAATTATTAAACACGAATTTATTAGTAACTGATTAATATAATCTTAATATGGCCTTAAAAAAACGCTACATGTGAACAACGACATTCAATTCCATTTATATTCTCATAAAAAGACTTTGCCCAGTACAACGCATCATACTATGACCGTTATAGGAACGTAAACGTGATATGAGAAGGTTCACTCGAGTGAATGTTCTTTCTAATAAATGCTGCCGAATGAAAATATCCAACACTGTTTGATCAATTCACTAATGAATTCATTCAGCACTTTTCTTTCACTTGGCGTTCAGACGTGGGTGAAAGATACAAAATGAAATAAGAAAATGAACAAAAAATGAACCGTCTGATATCACCTTAACCGGCGAAAAAACCATTGTATTGAAATGAAACCGTCGTTTGATACGTCCAAGAGGGCATAGCAGTCACACGTATGTAAAAAAACGTGTACTTATATAAAAAAAAATAACAAATCGGCTTCCGCACTTAGAAACCTTTCAAAAGTAGTAAATCGTGAAGCTTTATTGACAGCCTATTATCATGGATTAGTGGCATCTCTTCTAAGATTTGAAATAATTGACAACATTTCATTTTTATAGCACCTGAAAATGTATATATGGTTCGAAAGCATTTTGCCTCCTGATCACTGCAATATGTTTATATAATTTTAATATCGCTTATTATAAAAAATAAAAATTAATCAAAAATATGTCCTAATTTTACCAAAACTACCACAGGATGGGTGAAATGCCTTTGCCTTTTTTCACGAGAAAAAGTAAGCGACCATAATTTTGTATTTGACAACTTCAAAGTACAAGGGGGGCAACTCTGTAATTCTATTTTTGAAGTTCGTTGCATACCTTCTCTCTCACTCTCAAGTTAATGACTATATTAGTATGAGCGGAACAGCACGAAGCGAATATCGAAAATCGAATATCGGAGAATAAGGCCTGACATTGTCAATTTGAAATTAACGTCGGTTTTTTTTCTATACAGAAAAGACAAAAGGATAAGTGTCTATTCTGTGATAGTTTCGGAGTTACGCCCTTTTAGAATAAGCAAAAATTAATAAATTAATTATAAATTAAATACAAACCCTAGCAAAAAAATTAAACTTCCAGCATGTTCATCTTTTCAAACAAAATACAGAGAACCATTAAAACTATAGGCTCAGAAATATGAAATGTTGTCAATTATCTGGGGTAATGCTACAGATAAGAAAAAGGTTTTCAGAGCACAGAAAAAATGCATTAGGGCCATTGTGCACTCTTAAAAGAAGAGACAGCTGTGTACCTGCATTTAATTCTCTGAAGATACTGACTCTCCCATCACTGTATATTCTGGAGACAGCAGTTTTTGTAAAATTACATCCCCATTTATTTAAAAATTCTCACAGGGACGAACAAGACCTACATGGACACAATACAAACATAAACTGAATATTAAACAGAGCAAAACAGCTCTTTTTCGAAAGAGTTTCTTTGGTATGGCACCGAAGATCTTTAATAAGATACCTAACCAAATAAAAACACAAAATCTACCTAAATTTAAGAGAATGCTTACAGCTTTATTATTAGATAAGTGTTATTATTCAATAAAAGAATTCTTGAATGACAGGCCTTTAGAATATTAAATATTATGCAAAATCGAACTTATGGAACGTTATTGCTATGTATTTCTAGATTCTAAGTACCAAATAGTAATTAGATAAGCAAAATTTACTGTCTTAATACCTTTGTGAGATGTTGCTTGTGTTGATAACTTGTTTCCGACTTTTGTCATTGTTATTGTGATTTTGATGTTGTGGTTCTTTTATGACTTATAATAATTGTGAAAAATATTTGTACATCTACGGGTAAATCATAGTGAGAAAATATGACGTCAACTCCACCTAACAATTTACCTATGTTTATACAAATAAAAATTCATTTAATTTCATTTCACGCCTAGCACGAGAGCGTGCAAGAGTCGCGTCGCGCGCGAGATAGATTGGCCGCCTTTTTCTTACTGTTCCTTCTAGAAAGAGACGGGTAGTCTCTCTCGCGCGCTCTATTTTTAGCCGGGCTGATACGTTCTTAGTACGACCATGGTAAGATGCGGTGTAAAGGGTATAGTGTGTGTTACCGGCGTGCGCGGCGGGCGCGGGGCGAGCGTCGAGCGCGCGCCAGATGTCGCGCACGTCGGCGTGCAGCGCGCGCAGCGAGCGCAGCACCGCGCCGCCCGCCGCCGGACTATAGTGGGTATAAACGTGTGTGTTACCGGCGTGCGCGGCGGGCGCGGGGCGAGCGTCGAGCGCGCGCCAGATGTCGCGCACGTCGGCGTGCAGCGCGCGCAGCGAGCGCAGCACCGCGCCGCCCGCCGCCGGACTATAGTGGGTATAAACGTGTGTGTTACCGGCGTGCGCGGCGGGCGCGGGGCGAGCGTCGAGCGCGCGCCAGATGTCGCGCACGTCGGCGTGCAGCGCGCGCAGCGAGCGCAGCACCGCGCCGCCCGCCGCCGGACTATAGTGGGTATAAACGTGTGTGTTACCGGCGTGCGCGGCGGGCGCGGGGCGAGCGTCGAGCGCGCGCCAGATGTCGCGCACGTCGGCGTGCAGCGCGCGCAGCGAGCGCAGCACCGCGCCGCCCGCCGCCGGACTATAGTGGGTATAAACGTGTGTGTTACCGGCGTGCGCGGCGGGCGCGGGGCGAGCGTCGAGCGCGCGCCAGATGTCGCGCACGTCGGCGTGCAGCGCGCGCAGCGAGCGCAGCACCGCGCCGCCCGCCGCCGGACTATAGTGGGTATAAACGTGTGTGTTACCGGCGTGCGCGGCGGGCGCGGGGCGAGCGTCGAGCGCGCGCCAGATGTCGCGCACGTCGGCGTGCAGCGCGCGCAGCGAGCGCAGCACCGCGCCGCCCGCCGCCGGACTATAGTGGGTATAAACGTGTGTGTTACCGGCGTGCGCGGCGGGCGCGGGGCGAGCGTCGAGCGCGCGCCAGATGTCGCGCACGTCGGCGTGCAGCGCGCGCAGCGAGCGCAGCACCGCGCCGCCCGCCGCCGGACTATAGTGGGTATAAACGTGTGTGTTACCGGCGTGCGCGGCGGGCGCGGGGCGAGCGTCGAGCGCGCGCCAGATGTCGCGCACGTCGGCGTGCAGCGCGCGCAGCGAGCGCAGCACCGCGCCGCCCGCCGCCGGACTATAGTGGGTATAAACGTGTGTGTTACCGGCGTGCGCGGCGGGCGCGGGGCGAGCGTCGAGCGCGCGCCAGATGTCGCGCACGTCGGCGTGCAGCGCGCGCAGCGAGCGCAGCACCGCGCCGCCCGCCGCCGGACTATAGTGGGTATAAACGTGTGTGTTACCGGCGTGCGCGGCGGGCGCGGGGCGAGCGTCGAGCGCGCGCCAGATGTCGCGCACGTCGGCGTGCAGCGCGCGCAGCGAGCGCAGCACCGCGCCGCCCGCCGCCGGACTATAGTGGGTATAAACGTGTGTGTTACCGGCGTGCGCGGCGGGCGCGGGGCGAGCGTCGAGCGCGCGCCAGATGTCGCGCACGTCGGCGTGCAGCGCGCGCAGCGAGCGCAGCACCGCGCCGCCCGCCGCCGGACTATAGTGGGTATAAACGTGTGTGTTACCGGCGTGCGCGGCGGGCGCGGGGCGAGCGTCGAGCGCGCGCCAGATGTCGCGCACGTCGGCGTGCAGCGCGCGCAGCGAGCGCAGCACCGCGCCGCCCGCCGCCGGACTATAGTGGGTATAAACGTGTGTGTTACCGGCGTGCGCGGCGGGCGCGGGGCGAGCGTCGAGCGCGCGCCAGATGTCGCGCACGTCGGCGTGCAGCGCGCGCAGCGAGCGCAGCACCGCGCCGCCCGCCGCCGGACTATAGTGGGTATAAACGTGTGTGTTACCGGCGTGCGCGGCGGGCGCGGGGCGAGCGTCGAGCGCGCGCCAGATGTCGCGCACGTCGGCGTGCAGCGCGCGCAGCGAGCGCAGCACCGCGCCGCCCGCCGCCGGACTATAGTGGGTATAAACGTGTGTGTTACCGGCGTGCGCGGCGGGCGCGGGGCGAGCGTCGAGCGCGCGCCAGATGTCGCGCACGTCGGCGTGCAGCGCGCGCAGCGAGCGCAGCACCGCGCCGCCCGCCGCCGGACTATAGTGGGTATAAACGTGTGTGTTACCGGCGTGCGCGGCGGGCGCGGGGCGAGCGTCGAGCGCGCGCCAGATGTCGCGCACGTCGGCGTGCAGCGCGCGCAGCGAGCGCAGCACCGCGCCGCCCGCCGCCGGACTATAGTGGGTATAAACGTGTGTGTTACCGGCGTGCGCGGCGGGCGCGGGGCGAGCGTCGAGCGCGCGCCAGATGTCGCGCACGTCGGCGTGCAGCGCGCGCAGCGAGCGCAGCACCGCGCCGCCCGCCGCCGGACTATAGTGGGTATAAACGTGTGTGTTACCGGCGTGCGCGGCGGGCGCGGGGCGAGCGTCGAGCGCGCGCCAGATGTCGCGCACGTCGGCGTGCAGCGCGCGCAGCGAGCGCAGCACCGCGCCGCCCGCCGCCGGACTATAGTGGGTATAAACGTGTGTGTTACCGGCGTGCGCGGCGGGCGCGGGGCGAGCGTCGAGCGCGCGCCAGATGTCGCGCACGTCGGCGTGCAGCGCGCGCAGCGAGCGCAGCACCGCGCCGCCCGCCGCCGGACTATAGTGGGTATAAACGTGTGTGTTACCGGCGTGCGCGGCGGGCGCGGGGCGAGCGTCGAGCGCGCGCCAGATGTCGCGCACGTCGGCGTGCAGCGCGCGCAGCGAGCGCAGCACCGCGCCGCCCGCCGCCGGACTATAGTGGGTATAAACGTGTGTGTTACCGGCGTGCGCGGCGGGCGCGGGGCGAGCGTCGAGCGCGCGCCAGATGTCGCGCACGTCGGCGTGCAGCGCGCGCAGCGAGCGCAGCACCGCGCCGCCCGCCGCCGGACTATAGTGGGTATAAACGTGTGTGTTACCGGCGTGCGCGGCGGGCGCGGGGCGAGCGTCGAGCGCGCGCCAGATGTCGCGCACGTCGGCGTGCAGCGCGCGCAGCGAGCGCAGCACCGCGCCGCCCGCCGCCGGACTATAGTGGGTATAAACGTGTGTGTTACCGGCGTGCGCGGCGGGCGCGGGGCGAGCGTCGAGCGCGCGCCAGATGTCGCGCACGTCGGCGTGCAGCGCGCGCAGCGAGCGCAGCACCGCGCCGCCCGCCGCCGGACTATAGTGGGTATAAACGTGTGTGTTACCGGCGTGCGCGGCGGGCGCGGGGCGAGCGTCGAGCGCGCGCCAGATGTCGCGCACGTCGGCGTGCAGCGCGCGCAGCGAGCGCAGCACCGCGCCGCCCGCCGCCGGACTATAGTGGGTATAAACGTGTGTGTTACCGGCGTGCGCGGCGGGCGCGGGGCGAGCGTCGAGCGCGCGCCAGATGTCGCGCACGTCGGCGTGCAGCGCGCGCAGCGAGCGCAGCACCGCGCCGCCCGCCGCCGGACTATAGTGGGTATAAACGTGTGTGTTACCGGCGTGCGCGGCGGGCGCGGGGCGAGCGTCGAGCGCGCGCCAGATGTCGCGCACGTCGGCGTGCAGCGCGCGCAGCGAGCGCAGCACCGCGCCGCCCGCCGCCGGACTATAGTGGGTATAAACGTGTGTGTTACCGGCGTGCGCGGCGGGCGCGGGGCGAGCGTCGAGCGCGCGCCAGATGTCGCGCACGTCGGCGTGCAGCGCGCGCAGCGAGCGCAGCACCGCGCCGCCCGCCGCCGGACTATAGTGGGTATAAACGTGTGTGTTACCGGCGTGCGCGGCGGGCGCGGGGCGAGCGTCGAGCGCGCGCCAGATGTCGCGCACGTCGGCGTGCAGCGCGCGCAGCGAGCGCAGCACCGCGCCGCCCGCCGCCGGACTATAGTGGGTATAAACGTGTGTGTTACCGGCGTGCGCGGCGGGCGCGGGGCGAGCGTCGAGCGCGCGCCAGATGTCGCGCACGTCGGCGTGCAGCGCGCGCAGCGAGCGCAGCACCGCGCCGCCCGCCGCCGGACTATAGTGGGTATAAACGTGTGTGTTACCGGCGTGCGCGGCGGGCGCGGGGCGAGCGTCGAGCGCGCGCCAGATGTCGCGCACGTCGGCGTGCAGCGCGCGCAGCGAGCGCAGCACCGCGCCGCCCGCCGCCGGACTATAGTGGGTATAAACGTGTGTGTTACCGGCGTGCGCGGCGGGCGCGGGGCGAGCGTCGAGCGCGCGCCAGATGTCGCGCACGTCGGCGTGCAGCGCGCGCAGCGAGCGCAGCACCGCGCCGCCCGCCGCCGCCGACGAGCCCGAGCTGCCTGACGAGCCCGAGCTCTGCTCCTGCACACGCACACCTTTCTAACTCCCAACCCTTCCGATAAACCACGAATACACATGTAGCTGGCACACTTGCATACCAGCTCCTTGCGCGTGCCAGCTACGAGCATGTGTATATACTAACTGGCATGCCTGTACCTGGCAAGCCAGTAGATTGCGAGCGATTTGATTTACTGGCATGCAATTAAGGGAGGAGCCGCGGGAGGCTGCGAAACTGGCGCGAGTGAACGCATGCTACAGCTCCAGGCATGCCAGTACGCAATGTTTACGCCAATTGCATGCAAATTTGACTTGCAAATGTATTCACAGTGTGCCAGTTATTTCTAGATGCCAGTAACTAATGTGCAAGCTACTGATACGTTTTACTAGCATGTGTATTCGCGGCTATACAGTCGATTTCTGGTTTCATGCATAGCGTCTTAAATAGTGACACTTCGCTATTTTCAGACTTGCGCAACGAGTTAATTAGTTAAATTGCCAGAATCAGACGATGACCGTAAAAGGTCATTTGCTTAGTTATCATTAAGTCTATTTTTGCTACGATAAAAAAACATTGTGTAGCTTTTAGTATTTTGACGAAGCGTGCGTTACTTTACTGCTAATATGTACTGAAAATAACACAAAACATAAAGTAAAATCCTACAAAACAAAGAGAGCGTTCGACTAAAATAAGAGTGGAAAACTGATACCGAACCTGAAATAAAATGTATATTTACTTAGAAGAAAGCGAGAAACGATGACAACGAATAAAACCAAAAATCTATGTGGATTTAACAACCTTACAATAATGAAAATGGAATATGAAAACAAAAGAAATGCAACACAATTTATTGAGAATCTTGGTGCTTCTGAAAACAGAAAAACAGAACATAATCGAACCAAAATTAGGCAGCTGTCTCACCGCTGACGATTAGCGAGAAGTAGATCTAACCAAGGACCAGAACCACCATTAAAGGGGTATTGGATAGAGTATTTCACAGATTTTTTTTCACAAACCCTATCAATTTGGTAAGCATATCATCGGGTTACCCGAAAGAAAGTCTGACCGTAATAACATAGTTAATTCCATAAGCGATTACCAAAATTAAAAACCCGGTTACCGTATGGGGTTACCGTATTAGAAAACGGTTACAACCATAATAGAAAACGGGTAACCAACGGTTAACCTTATTCAAACCGGTTTCCGTAGTGATAGGCTTAGCACAACGAAACGCTTACCATATCACAGGGTAACAGTTTAATAGGGTTACCCTATGAAAAGGCTTGAGCAAATGAAGGGGTTTTCCGGTCCTTGGAACTAACCTGTATGGCGGGCTGTGTGGCGATCGTCCTGAGCGCGCGCTCGATGTGTCGCAGCCGAATCTCCTTCTCGCCCAGCAGCGCGCGCGCTCGGTGCAACGCCACCTCTAATTCTGTGGCCTCGCGTTCCTCCTGACCCCATGCGGTTTTCAACTTTAACGACTTTTTAATAAGGTTCTTATTTATAAAACAATTTAATCTGACAGCTGCATTGTATACACGACTTTAATAAAACGTCACTAGAGTTGAAAACCGGATAAAATTTAACGAAATGTCATGGAAAATCATTTTGCACTACACCTGTACATTTACATTGACATGAAGATACTATCGGCAGTCACGAGATTCGAGTGCGGAGAGTAGCGGAGAAACTCACCGAAGTGAGAGGGGACAGCAGCGCTTCCTAAGTACGAACTCCAGATTCTATCAATATGCGAAAGGTAAGGAGAGGAACTGCAGGACAGGAGGCAGTGTTGGCAGGCCTCCCACTAGGTGGACTGATGCCATCGTGAAGGTTGCGGGAAACCGGTGGATGCAGGTATTGAAGGTGGCGAGTTGTCGTTCATTACGCTGTGTCTTTGTTCAACAGTGGACGTCTTCAGGCTGATGATGATGATGATGAAGGAGAGGAACTCTACCACATTATTTCCGCAAGATACTCGACAAACAAAGAATAACTATTTGCTAGAGCAGTATGGAAACTACAAACAAACGACCGAAACGACGGACTCGCACAGACACGTCGCTACGTGGCTTTTAAGTGACAATCCTGACGCTTAAACGGAGCTCAGGCACAAATCGCTAAAAATAGGCCAAGTTTCCAAATTGCTTTGGCATATACACCCACTTGCAAAACAATCGGGCACCAATGGTTTTTCAGATTTTTAGGTATAAAAGCTTAGAAAGTAAGCTTTATTCACATAAAATACAAAAACAATAGGTGTTCGTTTTTTTGCAAGGGGTGAGTTTATTTTGTATTATACAGATTCAGATCCTCAATCGACGACCACGATCATATTAGAAAAAGACCTATAGCCCTATGGTAGATTGCGTCGACACCTGTAAATGGTGAAAAACCTAAGTACCTAACCCCTAGCACCCCTAGTAGTTAACATAACTGATATGGGACTCGTGTCGTTTCTAATTTGGAACGTCAATCTATTCGCACACATTACTCACACATACAACAGGTCATTGACTTAAGTTTGACGTATAGTAAATCTTTAGTTGGTGTACTCACGGAGGGCGGCCTGTGCGGCGCGTCGCCTCGCGTCTCGCGCAGCGCTTGGCGGCGGCGCTTGAGCACGGCGCGCGCGCGGCGCATGCCCTCGCGCTCCACCAGCGCGCGGTGACGCACGAACTCCAGCTCGGGCGCGTCCGCTGACGACACCGCGCCTGCGCACACGCTCACGATACGGAATGTGTCCTGGCAATCGCTTCAAGGTCGACTAGAAAAATGTGACCAACGACACGAAGTGTAAGATATTTTCATTCTTACCTGTCCTATTTGGTAAATAAAATTCTAACCTCGATATGCAAATTTTTGTAAAGAATAAGGTATATTATGTTATCAAATAAACCTGAGGCAATATTTTGTACATAATTCCTTTATTTACGATGAAATACTTAGTTAAAAAATAACAAAAATGAGACGTTTTGAAATATTTTGTTTACCAAAATAGGACAGTGGTAAGAATATATATATATTTTTTAATGTGAATGTGAAGACAAACGAGCAAGTGGGTCACCCGATGGTAAGTGATCACCACTGCCCATAGACACCTGCAACCCCGGAGGGATTGCAAATGCGTTGCCAACCTAGAGGACTTAGATGAAATGCCTCTTTTGCCCGTAATTTCCCCGGCTGTCTTACTCTCCACACCGGAACACAGCAGTGCAAGTACTGCTGCTTAGTGGGAGGATTAGCGAGTAAGATGGTGGTAGCGATCCGGACGGACCTTGCAAAAGGCCCTACCACCCTACCAAAATAACTTAATGTAACATGTTACGCAGCGAGCATTCATGCAGTCAGTTCGTAGTGTTACGGGGAAACCAGCGAGCAACGAGCCGCTCGTTGCTCGCTTTATAATAATAATAATAAATCATTTATATCGATATTGTTCATAATATACATAATAAACGAGATACAACAATATCGAGCAAAAAACGCAAAAAAAACACGTTTATGATATGGGCATTTTATTTTGTTTTTAGCATTTGTTCTTATAGCGATAACAGAAATACATTATCTGTGAAAATTTATCATGGTTCATGAAATTCCGCCTGGTGACAGACGGACGGACGGACAGCGGAACCTCACGTACAGGGTACGGAACCCTAAAAATGAGCACATACCTAGTTCAGCGAACGGATACCGCAGGCTGTACGCGGGCTGGCAGGCCAAGGGGAACTGGTTCTCCAGGTCGTCCAGCTTCCGGAGCACATACCTAGTTCAGCGAACGGATACCGCAGGCTGTACGCGGGCTGGCAGGCCAAGGGGAACTGGTCCTACAGGTCGTCCAGCTTCCAGAGCACATACCTAGTTCAGCGAACGGATACCGCAGGCTGTACGCGGGCTGGCAGGCCAAGGGGAACTGGTCCTACAGGTCGTCCAGCTTCCAGAGCACATACCTAGTTCAGCGAACGGATACCGCAGGCTGTACGCGGGCTGGCAGGCCAAGGGGAACTGGTCCTCCAGGTCGTCCAGCTTCCGGAGCACATACCTAGTTCAGCGAACGGATACCGCAGGCTGTACGCGGGCTGGCAGGCCAAGGGGAACTGGTCCTCCAGGTCATCCAGCTTCCGGAGCACATACCTAGTTCAGCGAACGGATACGGCAGGCTGTACGCGGGCTGGCAGGCCAAGGGGAACTGGTCCTCCAGGTCGTCCAGCTTCCGGAGCACATACCTAGTTCAGCGAACGGATACCGCAGGCTGTACGCGGGCTGGCAGGCCAAGGGGAACTGGTCCTACAGGTCGTCCAGCTTCCAGAGCACATACCTAGTTCAGCGAACGGATACCGCAGGCTGTACGCGGGCTGGCAGGCCAGGTCGGGGAACTGGTCCTCCAGGTCATCCAGCTTCCGGAGCTGCTGCCGCAGTGACTCTAATGGGCTGGACCAGCCTTCGCCTCGTCTGAAAAAAAAAACGCTTAGTGAATAAGAATAAGAGATCTTTATTTCGCAGAATCACACCTTATACAGTAATGTTTATGTTAAAAACACTAACGTGACGTATGTGACTAATTTTAGGTTTGATGTAGATCAGTGTTTCCCAACCTGTGGTCCGCGGACCCCTGGGGGTCCGCGAGTATATGTATGGGGGTCCGCGGTGTCATCTCTAGACCATACAAAAATGCTAATAAGTTTTTGTAATTTTGTGTCTGTAATAACTAAAATAAATAAATACCTAATCCGATTTTTTTTCTGTTTATTTTATTAAGGGGGTCCGTCAAAACTGTGCTTGATTTCCTAGGGGTCCGTGGCTGAAAAAGGTTGGGAAACGCTGATGTAGATACTACGAGAGTTAGTATCGGTCTTCCTTTTTTTTCACATAAGAAAGAAGCTACCTGTCTTATAGTTGATAATCAATTCTTTAAATACAATAGTAACTTAGAGTAGAGGTCCCATTTTTATTTAATTGCAACCCTTTAACTTTTTAATTTTGAAAAAAAAATAACGTATGAACCGATTTTGATGCGGTATTTTCATTCGAAAGCCTTCAGTAAATTCAGAAAACAGTTTCCTTGCTAGTTTGAAGAGTATCAGCTCTTTTCCAAAATGATCTAAGGCATTTCTGGCATAAAATTTAACTATTCTTCTATTTACGTATCATTACTCGATTAAAGCGTGAAGTTTTATTTATTTATTTAAGGCCTGTTTCACCACTCTCTGTTAAGTTCCAGTTATCTTAACTGTCAGTTATCTATGATGACGTCACTGTCCGTTTCGTAGTAATAAATAGAGACAGAATCATAGATAACTGACACTTAACATAACTGGAACTTAACAGACGGTGGTGACACAAGCCCTTATTGTTACTAATTGACAACATTTCATTTTTATAACACCTGAAAATGTATATATGGTACGAAAGCATTTTGCCTCCTGATCACTGCAATATGTTTTTATAATTTTAATATCGCTTATTATAAAAAATAATTAAAAATATGTCCTAATTTTACCAAAACTACCACAGGATAGGTGAAACGCCTTTGCTTTTTTCACGAGAAAAAATAAGCGATCATAATTTTGTATTTTTGACAACTTCAAAGTACAAAGTTCAATTGGGGACGTTTTGGAGAAAGGCCAGGTCAAGAGTACCCGGAACCGACGAGCATGTATGAAGAGATTGATGAATGTGGATGAAGCGAAAGAGGTATGTCAGGATCGTAGCAAGTGAAACAAAGTAGTCTCTGCCTACCCCTGTGGGAAAGAGGCGTGACGATATGTATGTATGTATGTATGTCAAAGTACAAGGGGGGCAACTCTGAAATTCTATTTTCGAAGTTCGTTGCATACCTTCTCTCTCACTCCCAAGATAATGACTATTAGATGAGCGGAACAGCACGAAGCGAACCTCGAAAATCGAATATTGGAGAATAGGGCCTGACATTGACAATTTGAAATTAACGTCAGTTTTTTTTTCTATACAGAAAAGACAAAGGGATGAGTGTGCATTCTGTGATAGTATTGGAGTTACGTCCTTTTAGAATAAGCACAAATTAATAAATTAATTATAAATTAAATAAGAGCCCTAGCGAAAAAAAATTACTGTCAGCATGTTCATCTTTTCAAACAAAATACAGAGAACCATTAAAGTTATAGGCTCAGAAAAATGAAATGTTGTCAATTTATGTTGTACTTACTTTGGTGAATAGTTAAGTCGCGACGTCGACGCCGACTTTAATCTGGTGAAACACCTGCGCCGCCCGTGACCTGAAAGGCCACGCGATTTGAATTAAATCTTACGACGTACGACACAAGGCACATATTAGCGCGTACGTTTACGGTGTTACCGTTAATCGACTTTTTCGGTTTCTCGTCCGCCGTCGTCGCGTCTGACGAGTCGTGGACGTCTGTGCTAGCTGAAAAAGGAAAATTAGTTTTTTGAAGTGAAGACTTCTTTTGCGGCGCTGAGCACTTTTTGAGATGAGTAAAAAATGTTGAACTCGCGTCAGGCGTAAGACGGAGGGAGCGTTTAAGTACCAGGATATCAGATCCTGTGAGAGCTTATTTTGACTTACGAATGAATCGCGTTCGATTTTTGGAGTGTTTTTTTGTTGAGTCGTGGAGCAAAAGTACTAGGGCATCAGCACATTGTTAAAGATCTGTCAATATCAGTTGGTAAACAAGACATTTGACAAAAGTATCATTTTATAAGGGGCACACAATAGCAAATGATCAATTGGCAAACACTACACTTGGTAAATGTATTAAATAATAAAATGTCAATTGATTTCCATTTCACCAAATAATATGTTTCGCATAATATTGTAAATTTCAAAATTTATCATAGGCGTGCACAGTTTTTTCGGACTGTCATAATCGGCTAGATTTCGCGGCAGCTTCCGGTACGCTGCGACGCGATGCTGGAATAACATCCCACAGCCTTTAAAAAATTCTACTTCATTGACTGCTTTTAATAATAAATTAAAACTGCATTTTACTTATGGAACAAACTCCTTCGGTCTAGCCGACTATGTCTACCGGTAATAAATTGTCGTATTTTTGTTTGGTTCTCGCTTACAAATGTTTAAATAAATAAAAAAGTGATGTATTCAGCTTTCGGGCTTCTTTCGAGTTGATTTGCTTAGGCTAAGTATATGTATTTTTTATTTTGTGTTGTTTAAAGGATCCACTGAAAAACAGCGTCGTTGCACCTGGTGCTCCGACATATGCTGAGTTGGAATCCCATTTCAAAACAACAAACAATTTTGTTATTTATTAGGCATGGAACTCTTCTGAATACAAACTGTAATTATACTATTGTTGTTGTTGAGAAATAAATATTTCTTTCTTTCTTTCTTTCTTTCTATAGATAATACGTACGTTATTTTTGTAAGCAGCCAGTACGATACGCGTCTTGAGCGTCATGGAGGTTACAACATTAAAATCGAATCTAAGCTGTTTTCTCTTCTGCTGGTACTCCCAGAGTGCTATCCGTCGCTTCTTTTTTCTATTTTATCGTCCGTTCAGTCTTATTAGTAAGTCTAAATGGTAGACCAGTAGGCTATTGTCTAACTCGCTCGCAATGCCAACTGTCAGCCCATACATGAACTGTCAAAATGATCACGATGGCGATTGCGAGCGAGTTAGACAAGAACCCTACAGTATGCTTAGTGTAAGTTTTCGATATCAAAATACGTCTCGATAAAGTTTGCGTTAAACTGTCAAATACTACGAGAACTGTTTGTTGCCGTTTCGTTCCGCTAGTGGCGCTGTCAATTATCCTATAGTATGTATGTATGTAAACTCTTTATTGTGCAAAATAAACAAGACAAATACAATTGACAAACACTGAGATACATGCACAAAGGCGGACTTATCCCTTTAAGGGATCTCTTCCAGTCAACCTTTGAGTGGATGAAAGGAGCATTACATTAGGGATGGACTAGTGACTTTAAAATTGCTAACACTGAGAGCCACGATACATAACTTTACCGAATATAATACATGAACTCATAAAACCTACCAGTCATTAAACTACTTTATACTACCTATAATATATATCAATCTAACTAATATTATAAATGCGAAAGTATGGATGGATGGATGGATGGATGTTTGTTTGTTACTCAATCACGCCGGAACGGCCCAACGAATCTAGATCAAATTCGGCACATAGATAGAGAAAAGTCTGGAATAGCAGCTCTGCACATAGGCTACTTTGTATCCCGGCGGAGCCCCTCTTTTGCCCGAATTTCAAATGCCATAACGTAATGTTTGCCATAATGATCATTTGATGATCTTTTTTTCTCTGAAACTGTATTTTTTTCAGGAACATTGTAATGGCAATCCTGTAGAACTCTATAGGTTAGGTTAGGTTTGTTTCATAACAATCCTGAATAATTAACAAATAAAGAGAAAAAAGGGTTATGGCAAATGATCATTATGGCAAACAATACATTTATGGCATATGAAATTCGGGCAAACGATAGAGACCCGTATCCCGGAAAATTGCGTAGTTCCCGCGGGATAGCGATAAACGAATTCTTTGCAGACGAAGTCGCTGGCAACAGAGAGAGAGAGAGAGAGAGAGAGAGAGAGAGAGAGAGAAACATTTATAACAGCTAGTATAATATAATACATAAAATAAATAAAGAGCACAATAAATAAAGGAATATTTACCATTAATTTAAGAATAGTAATTAAGACGTTTACGCGAACGCGTTCGTTACATATTTCTCGTGTCAAAAACTTACACTAGAGGCTCTGGAAGTCTGGACGGAGTAAGGGGTATAGTTGACATGGTAAAGTGAAACAGTAACCTGTATCCCTGTGGTTGTCCCGGCGGCGCCGCGGCGGCTCGCGGAAGGCGACGGCGACGCGCCGGTGCGTTTTGGGCTTCACAGACGTTTGTGACGTCTCGGCCGACGGGGCAGACTGGCAACACAGTGCATTAAAAACATTGTAGAGTCGCGACTGAACGGCAACGTAAGAGAGCAATATAGAGTCTCTTATAAAGGACTCTTAACAGAATTTCTAAACAAAGAATTACGCCTTTTTTCCTATCAACTTTATGTTGTTCCTACTCAGAATCAAGAGCTCTTTCAAATTTAATGGGACATAAAATGTTCCTAACGGCTACTTGCACGGACCAGGGTTAGCGACTTAACCCCGTGTTAGATGCTAACCCGGGGCTAAGTAGTGTCAAAATGTATGGAACTGTCAAACCTAACTCCGAGTTAGCGATTAAATTTTTTAACCCTGAACTGTGCAAGTGGGCCTTAGAGAAAGTAAGTCGGTAAAAAACTCACATTGTTTCTCCAAAGCTCGTTGTTGTTGGCGTTTGTTTCTGAGCACGACGTCTCGTTGCCTTTGTTGCGAGCGACGTTGTTGTTGACTCGCGGCTCGGGTTCAATGACCGCACTCACTGACGTCTCGTCTAATTCCTTACATCTATTGTTAGAGAAAGTAAGTCGGTAAAAAAACTCACATTGTTTCTCCAAAGCTCGTTGTTATTAGCGTTTGTTTCTGAGCACGACGTCTCGTTGCCGTTGTTGCGAGCGACGTTGTTGTTGACTCGCGGCTCGGGTTCAATGACCGCACTCACTGACGTCTCGTCTAATTCCTTACATCTATTGTTGGAGAAAATAAGTCGGTAAAAAACTCACATTGTTTCTCCAAAGCTCGTTGTTGTTAGCGTTTGTTTCTGAGCACGACGTCTCGTTGCCGTTGTTGCGAGCGACGTTGTTGTTGACTCGCGGCTCGGGTTCAATGACCGCACTCACTGACGTCTCGTCTAATTCCTTACATCTATTGTTGGAGAAAATAAGTCGGTAAAAAACTCACATTGTTTCTCCAAAGCTCGTTGTTGTTAGCGTTTGTTTCTGAGCACGACGTCTCGTTGCCGTTGTTGCGAGCGACGTTGTTGTTGACTCGCGGCTCGGGTTCAATGACCGCACTTACTGACGTCTCGTTTAATTCCTTACATCTATAGTTAGAGAAAATAAGTTAGTAAAATCGTACGCAACTAGTTAAAATTATTGTTTCATAAAATAGGTTATATATTGTGCAAAGTGTTTTAAAATTAATCCGGATTATTTAAGCAGACCGTTGGGTTAATTTCATCGAGGGAATCTGCGGAAATCGTAGGAATCATGTCAAAATGTCTACCTATCTGGACCTTTTTATTGTAGTTGACAAATATTTCCTTACAATCGGTGTTCGAAGAGTACGAGGTCGAAGGGCTAACTTAGTTTTGAATCCAAAACGATGAACAACCTTTAAAGAAGCGTCCAATCCAACTAACTCAACCACCTACTGAAATATTATACACTAATTAATTAGCCCCCTTATTCGTAAACGCTATATAGGCTTCTGCTAACTTAGCAATCGTTTGTCCTTAGGGCTCACCCAGAAATCATGTGATCGTTTATTTCAGCAAAATATCACGAATTATCACGATAGGGGAGGGGGTGTCCAAGAACACATCACGTGTAATTTTTTTACACAGCAGGAAAGAATTAACTAACTTAATTCATACTAAGTCCGAAATCTCGAACAGGATGGGGGGGGGGGCAAAAGTAGACCGAAGTGATCATATGATTTCTGGACGAGCCCTTATTTATGAAACGTAAAACGTCAAAGTGACAGATAAGGACAAACAATTGCTACGCTAGGAGAAGCCTATAGAGCGTTTATGAATAGGTGACTAATGCTCACCTTTCGAGCGATTGATTATTAGCCTTATGAGAGTTGGACTTCTCAGTTTCCGAGCCCGTGGTCATACTCATTTCCCGCCGCTTGTTCCGTCTCTCGATCGACATCTGTAGAAAAACGTTTATTATAATAAACAATCATAATGTAAAGGCATCGGAAGTCAGCCCGGAACCTATTGAGTATTGACTATTCAAAATAAAAGTTTTGAGCTCAAACCCCTATGATATTTTTAAAGAATTGACAACATTTCATATTTCTGAGCTTATAATTTTAATGGTTCTCTGTATTTTGTTTGAAAAGATCAACATGCTGACAGTTTAATTTTTTCGCTAGGGCTTGTATTTAATTTATAATTAATTTATTAATTTGTGCTTATTCTAAAAGTGCGTAACTCCGGTACTATCACAGAATACACACTTATCCCTTTGTCTTTTCTCTATAGAAAAAATAACTAACGTTAATTTCAAATTGTCAATGTCAGGCCCTATTCTCCAAAATTCGATTTTCGAGGTTCGCTTCGTGCTGTTCCGCTCATACTAATAGTCATTATCTTGAGAGTGAGAGAGTAGGTATGCAACGAACTTCGAAAACAGAATTCCAGAGTTGCCCCCCTTGTACTTTGAAGTTGTCAAAAATTGAAAATTATGATCGCTTATTTTTTCTCGTGTAAAAAGCAAAGGCGTTTACCTATCCTGTGGTAGTTTTGGTAAAATTAGGAGATATTTTAAATTATTTTTTATTTTTTATAATAAGCGATATTAAAATTATATAAACATATTACAGTGATCAGGAGGCAAAATGCTTTCGAACCACATATACATTTTCAGGTGTTATAAAAATGAAATGTTGTCAATTAAAGCAAACCTAGAACTCAGATACAAACTTGTTTCTCGATTGTTACTAATCGTTCCTCTATTTATAACGAACTAGCTTTTTCCCGCGACTTCGTCCGCGTAGACTCATTTATTGACAAATAGCTTTTGCCCGCGGCTTCGCTTGCGTGTACCAGGAGTATTTCAATCCCGTTTTTTTCCCGTTCCCGTAAGAATTTCGGGAAATGCTCTCTTAATGCTCCCTACACTCCCGAAGCAACCTACATGTCGAATTTCAGCTTTCTACAACCAGTAAAACGAAAAGTCCCGTTTTTCCCGTTCCCGTGAGAATTGCAGGAAATTGTCTCTTAGTGCTTCCCGACACTCATCAAGCACCTACATGCCAAATTTCAGCTTTCTACGACCATTAAAACAAAAAACCCCGTTATTTCCCGTTCCCGTGAGAATTTTGGAAAGTCCTCTATAAATGCTTCTCTACACTCCCCAAGCTATCTAAGTACATATCGAATTTCAGCTTTCTACAACCAATAAAACGAAAAGTCCCGTTTTTCCCGTTCCCGTAAGAATTTCGAAAAATTGTCTCTTAATGCTTCCTTACACTCCCCAAGCAACCTACATGCCAAATTTCAACTTTCTACGACCTGCAGTATAACAAAAAATCCCGCTTTTTCCCGTTCATGTCCGTCAAAATTTTGGGAAATCCTTTTGTAGTGCTCCCCTATACTGCCCAAGGAACCTGAAGGCCAAATTGCTGTTTTCTACGATCATTAAAACGTAAAGTCGATCCCGTAGAACTGAATATAAATCCCGTTTTTTCCTTATCCCGTTGGAATTTTCGAAAATCCTTAAAACTGTTTTTTACTGTTATAATCACCTACTTCTATGCCAAATTTGAAGACTAGTAATTATAGTTCATAGGATTTCGTTGAACTGAATATATAAATCCCGTTTTTTCCTTAAACCGTGAGAATTTCCAAAAATCCTGTAATTATTTTCTTACTTTTGTAATCATCTACTTGTGTACGAAACTTGAAGTCCATATTTATTAAGTATAGTTACTGAGATAGGGTCACTCGGAATCGAATATAATAAATCTCGTTTTTTCCCGTTCCCGTGGAAATTTGTGTGTGTGTGTGTGTGTGTGTGTGTGTGTGTGTGTGTGTCAGGTAGGTATGTGTGTTGTTGTTTTCGTAATCAGCGACCCGATAAACCGTACAAACAATACTACCCACTATAATATAATAATAATAATACCCACGTTGATTTTCAGATTTTGTCACCCCCTATTCCCCTTTTAGGGGTTAAATTTTCAAAAAACCTGAAACAGGTGTTTACTCATTTATCGTTAGGAATACTCCTATGAAGTTTCGAGTAAAATAGTCGAACTAATCTTGTTTCCCCATACAAACTTTGGACCCCCATTTAACCCCTTTAGGGGTCGAATTTTGAAAAATCCTTTCTTAGTGCACCCCTAGACCTTATAAGGAACCTACGTGCCAAATTTGGAATCTCTAGAACCAGCGGTTTGGGCTGTGCGCTGATATGTCAGTCAGTCAGTCAGTCAGTTTCTTCTTTTATATATTTAGATAAAAGACTCGAAAAAGCTGACTGTAGGTTTCGGACCGACTTCTGGTGCCTTTACCCTATATACATAAACAGGACTTCACAATAGTTAGGTACAAAATTACACCAAACGCACACTAATGTGATGATGACCATGAAATCTTAGTTAGTATTCGCTCTTCTATGCGACACATATGCTGTCCACAGACCCGTCCGTGTTGCTGGTGCACTTACCTTGACGTCATGTTTGAGTCGCGCGTACTTCTCCTTCAGGCACTTGTACTTGTCGGGTAAGGCCCGCGCTCGCACGTCTAGCTCGCAGCTCTTCTATGTGACACTCACGATGTGTCCTCAGACCCGTCCGTGTTGCTGGTGCACTTACCTTAACGTCATGTTTGAGTCGCGCGTACTTCTCCTTCAGGCACTTGTACTTGTCGGGTAAGGCCCGCGCTCGCCAGTCTAGCTCGCAGATCTTCTATGTGACACTCATGTTATGTCCTCAGACCCGTCCGTGTTGCTGGTGCACTTACCTTGACGTCATGTTTGAGTCGCGCGTACTTCTCCTTCAGGCACTTGTACTCGTCGGGTAAGGCCCGCGCTCGCACGTCTAGCTCGCAGCTCTTCTATGTGACACTCACGATGTGTCCTCAGACCCGTCCGTGTTGCTGGTGCACTTACCTTAACGTCATGTTTGAGTCGCGCGTACTTCTCCTTCAGGCACTTGTACTTGTCGGGTAAGGCCCGCGCTCGCCAGTCTAGCTCGCAGCTCTTCTATGTGACACTCATGTTATGTCCTCAGACCCGTCCGTGTTGCTGGTGCACTTACCTTAACGTCATGCTTGAGTCGCGCGTACTTCTCCTTCAGGCACTTGTACTTGTCGGGTAAGGCCCGCGCTCGCCAGTCTAGCTCGCAGCTCTTCTATGTGACACTCACGATGTGTCCTCAGACCCGTCCGTGTTGCTGGTGCACTTACCTTAACGTCATGTTTGAGTCGCGCGTACTTCTCCTTCAGGCACTTGTACTTGTCGGGTAAGGCCCGCGCGTCGTGCCGCGGCGGCGCGAGCCTCTCGCTCGCCAGTCTAGCTCGCACCTCTTCTAGGTGACATGCATGCTGTGTCCGCAGACGCTCAACCTGGGATATAACATATGAGTTTTTTTTTAAATGAGCTATTCAACTTGTTTAGCTAGGTACAGTCGCCATCAGATATATCGTAGCGGGCGAGGTCCTCAAATAATTCGGAACAACCTTGAATTTCAATAAATTCGTTACACTAGATATGATTAATAACATCAGAACACGCAATTAGTCATAAATAAAGTAGCAGCGACTTTCCAATAAAATCGGGACGTCACAGATCGTCAAAGGTATCGATGCAGACAGGCTGACCATAAAGATCGGAACATTTTTGGAAAATATACCTTAACTTTGTGACAAACAGTTTAAATTACAGTGTGTTTATAATAAAATTAGTTTTATAAAATAGAACTACATGCTTTGACTTATAACAGCAGAAGAAGAAAAATTTTATTCGTAAAAAAAGTATAATGGCAATTTAGTGGCCAGTAACAATTTACACTTTATACAACAAAAAAGGTTTTATGTTACTAACACAGTGAATTATACATGCAGACGCGTACACTATATAGGTGACATATCTTTCATTTTGGCATGACGTTTGAGCCTTATTTGTATTTTGTTTGGAATTCGAATCTATTATTATATACGTAAGGTTTATTTTCCACATATGTTCCGATATTTGTGATCAGCCTGACTGTGTCGATACCTTTGACGATATGTGCTTCCTGATATTTTTAGCTCATTGAACGTCCCGAATTTATTGAAAAGTCTCTGTTCTTATATTTATGACGGATTGCGTGTTCTGATGTTATTAACCATATCTGTGTAACGAATTTATTGAAATTTAACGCTGCTCCGAAATATTTGAGGACCTCGCCCGCTACGATATATCTGATGGCGACTGTACATGATACATTGCGTGAGCTTGTCAAACGTATAAAAGCGTTATCAATTGTGTTATTACAAAGTACAACATAAATCTGACCTCAGCTCTGTAGTCGTGCCGCAGTTCCGTGATCCGAGCGGTGTGTTCGTCCCTCAGCGAGTCTATAGTCGCTCTGTTCTCTTCCATCATACTCGCTCTCTCTCTATGCAAGCTCGTCGATAGTTGGTCGCGAAGCTCTGTTAGGGCTCGCTCGTTTTCTGCAGCGAAATAATAGTACATTATCTACTTTGCAAATAAACACGACACACAGTTTGAAGAGATGGTTTTTGTAAGTAATCCGGGTCACGGATTAAAATAAGAATGATAAATAGATATTTAATAATCATAATCATAATCATAATCATTTATTTGCATAAAACATGGTACATAATGTTGGGGTATGAAGGAAAGAGAGTTTCACATGTTTTGTCACTATATATGACATACAAATTTGTACACAATACAAAAATTATTGCATACTATTTAAATACTATTTAATTTACCATATATATATGTACCTACAAAAACTCGTTTATTTACCAAGAGATTACCAACATTATCGACTTTATTATTACCTATTTGCAATTCCTCTTGCTTTTCCAATAGCTTAGCTCTATATTCTTCTGCTAATCTGGCCATGGCCTCTTCATGTTGCTTCTCAGCCACCTCATTATCATTTTTGATCCGCTCCTGTAACGCTGTAGCGTGGGCTTGCAATGCTTTCTGGTGGTTATCTTCTGCTGACTGTAGAGTCTGATCATTAGAAAATTAATTAACTACGGATAAGAACTAAGGTTACGCGCAGTGAAAGATCAAATGATTACAAATTAGAAATACCTCTTCAATTTCCCTCCGATGCCTCTCGGCCTGTTCCTCCAAACGCGCTTTCTTTTCCATCAAGAATTTCTCTTCAGCTTCCTTCAACTCTTCCTGCAATTCCGCTTTCATTCTCTTCTCCTTCCCCACCCACTCCATCTTTATATTCTCTATCTCTTTCTGCAGCGACAATTCCAACCTTCTCCTTTCATCTACTTTATTTCTCTCCATCATGTCTCTTGCAGGATCTATCATTGGAGACTTGATTGACTTAGAAAAACTATTATCGTCCTGAGTTTCGAATTGATACACAACAACTACGTTATCCTTACTTGATTTGCCTTGGGACAACATGACGCCATCAAGCCTTGGGCTTGTCAAACTCTTACCCAAGCTATTCGCTGAGTCTGATGATTTCAATGGCGATATTAAGGATTTAGGTTTAAAAGAGGATAAACCGGACCAAGGTTTATTAAAATCTCTAGGAGATCTATCAGAATAACTAGGTGTCGGGGATACTTTTAACTGAGGACTTTTAATTGCACCCTCAACACTATCAGACCTGGAATTAGTTTTAGATTCCTCTTTAGAACCTTGAATGAAATCTTTGAATTCCGCTTTAGGCGATCGCGATAAGAAATCTAGCTTAGGAATCTTTATATTTGGCATTGGTATGTTATCTATAACTCTAGGTGATTTGCCAGACTGTTTAGAATTTGTCGAATGCTCTGAAACGTCTTCTTTTACACTCTTCTCTTTATCTTCTTTCACTTCGGAAACTTCTTTCTGGTCATTAGAGTCGTCTAGATCATTAAGGTCTAAGTTGGCAAATTCTCTGTCAGGTGAATCTATAGACGTTTCGGATTCTATGCTCTCCATAAGGTTGATAGATATTTTGTTTTTTTGTGGTATCATCGGTGATCTAAAAAAAGGGAATAATATAATTTGCCTCACAATTTACTCCCTTATTCACAAGCGCTATAGAGCGTTTATGAATAAGGGGGTTAGTATCTAGTGTATTTATTTCACCTGATCATCATCATCATCATCACTTACCTCGGTCTTACTTCTTTCTCCATCGAGGGCTCCTCTAAACTAACCGGTGCCGTGTCTATGTCCCCTGGTCGGACCAAATCAGATATTTTCTGGAAATTCTTTTGGAAGAGATCAGGTTTGATGTAGTCAGCCGCCGGGGGCCGCAGCAGCCGCCGGCGGGGTGACGCCCCGCGGGACTCACGACTTTCACTTTCTGCCGAGTAGTACGAAAAAGCAGTGGTATTTTGCTGGTATAGTATGAATCTTCCCAGGTGAATTTTTCGCTTCGAACTCCTAATCTTTTAAACAAATGCCATTGTCTCTACTATCGCAAAGTCGCAAGCCACCGAATTAGCACGTGCCACTACAACATTCATATTGAAAAACAAACGGTATCGTCATAGTATTAACTATTAAGGTTCAAATTTAATGTCACTGATATTCTAGATATTATTTTTAATTGGAACCTTAATACTATGACGATACCGTTTGTTTTCAATATGAATGTTGAAGTGGCACGTGCTAACTCGGTAGCTTGCGCTTTGCAATAATAGAGACAATGCATGTAGAAAGATTAGGGATCGAAGCGAAAAATTCACCTGGGAAGAAACATATTATATCCATGATACCATATTTAAAGGAATGTACAATCTAGGAGAAAGCGCAACCTAGTGTTTATTTATTATACTGAAACTAGAAAACATGCTTCCCAGCCCTAATTTAAAATTCATCAATCATTGTCATCAATTTTTTTTTCCCAAAAAACCGTAGAAATCTAATCGGAAAGCCGATTAAAAAAAGTTTATCAAGTGGTATTGGTTGATTTAGAAACACCCCAATATCCAACATATCTCATTACAATTAAAAAGAAACTAAAAATGTATGTATGTAATGTATGTATGTAAACTCATTATTGCACATAAAATTTTAAAAATACAGAATTACACAGAAAATAGTACAAAAGCGAACTAACAGGGCATCTTTGACCACACCTTGACAAAGATGTAACGAAACGTAACTTGTTAAATGTTTTTTGATTTTAAGCAGTCTATGGCAACACTTGCCCCCCCCTTCCTCTTGCAACTTTGACCTACGACCACGAACATCTTGCTCTGTTACTAATTAACAAATGTGTAACAAATTATTAAAATATACACCTCCGGATCTCAAGAACCATCTTTTATTTACTTTAATACATGGCGCAGTCGATGAAGAACTGATATTAAGAAGATTACGGAAGATTAACTTTGGTAACCTCAAAACGCGTGCCCCGGCAACCCGCCATTAACAAGGTATTTATGAAGAAAACCTTAATAACTATTAATAATGCAGGATGAAAACCCGCAAAACCTCGAAACGGTTGATCACATTGGTGCGGTGCAGTATAATATGCCCCAAGGTCTGAATCTTGACGACCTGGATAACTGCTGGCCACAATGGCAAAGATTCAAATATTCATTCAGAAACTTTATGGTCGCAGCAGGCTTCGAAAGGTTGTCTGAAACGAGAAAAGCCGCAATTCTCATTAATTGCGTAGGGCACAAAGCGCAAGAGCTTTATTTCAACGTATTAAAAACTGAAGGGAAAACTAAATTAGAAGAAATAATACAAATTTTCGAAGATTACTTCAAGCCAAAGCAGAATGAAGTCATTAACAGCTTCAACTTCAACAAAACAATACAGGAAGAAGGCGAATCATTCGACTCGTTCTACACGAAATTAAGAAAATTGGCAGAAAATTGCAATTTTGAAGATAAAAAAGATAGGATGCTTCGAGACAGAATCATCATTGGAGTGAGAGACCGGCGCATACAGCAAAAATTATTGGAAACCAAGGACCTGACTCTGGCGCACACAGTTGATGTCTGCAGGTCGGCGGAGCTCTCCAAGGAACATGTGAAGACTTTGAACAATCCGGTCAAGGAGGTCTTCGCAGTCCAGCCACCGAGCCAGTCCCATCCGCACTCCACTTCAAATACTAAAGCTAAGTATAATAATTATAAAAAGCCCAATGCTAACTGTAACAGTAATAATTTCCCAAGTAAGAAGTACAATAGTAAACTGTACTTGTGTTTGAAATGTAAAACTGAGCATGGACCACGAAACTGTCCGGCTTATGGTAAAATTTGTAGCAGATGTCAAAAGCCCAATCATTTCAGCGTGGGCTGCACTTTTAAAAAACAGGTGCATAATATTCATAATAATAATAATAACAATGATGAACATGAAAACAATGTACATGATTTATGACTAGTCTGCTCTTTGGATCTTGGCAAAAATGAGTGGACAGAGCTCTTAAGAGTTTATAATAAAAGAGTGTCGTTTAAATGTGACACCGGTGCACAGATCAATGTGATCTCTTTAAATGATCTCAAGAAAATTGTCGATGATGAGAACAATATTAAATTGTCTGAGACAAAAACATTAATTGAGGTCTTCGGAGGTGGGCACTTAATGCCTATAGGAAAGGTCATATTAAAAATATATACTAAGAATGGTGATGACAGTATAAATTCGGAGTTCTTAGTAATAAATGAAAGAGCAAGACCAATTCTAGGATTAAAATCCTTAGTAAAATTGAGACTTTTAAATAATAACCAAATTAATACAGTCAAAACTGAAAATGTAAGTAAAAATAATAGTAAAGACAGGATTATTAATATGAATACTCAACTTTTTCAGGGTGTGGGTGAATTTAAAAACCCATTGGAGTTACGCGTTCAGCCAGGAGTGGAGCCAGTAGTGAGGCCCCCACGCCGAGTGCCTAACGCACTGATGACGCGCCTTGCAGAGAAGCTTAAGTCTCTGGAGGATCACCAAGTAATCGCTAAAGTCGAACACCCAGCTAGCTTTGTGAGTAACCTTGTCATTATCGAAAAGAAAGATGGATCATTAAGAATATGTCTGGATCCTAAAGATCTTAATAAAGTTTTAATTAGGGAACACCATTTAATACCCACATTAGATGAGATAGTACCTAAACTGTGTAATAAGAAGTACTTTTCAGTTTTGGACTTGTCCGATGGATTCTATAATATTAAACTGACTGAGCAGTCAACTGACCTGTGTACTTTCAACAGTCCATTTGGATGTTATAAATTTTTAAGATTGCCTTTCGGTCTGTCAATAGCCCCAGAGATATTTCAGAGGTACAGTGAGAATGCCTTCGGGGATATACCTGGTGTTATTGTATATTGTGACGACTTATTAATATGTGGTGAAACTGAACAGGAGCATGATGCAGTATTACAGAAAGTATTTGAGCGTGCTAAAAAACATAATGTTCGTTTCAATAAAAATAAATTTCAGTATAAATTAGAACAAGTTAAATATTTTGGCCACATTTTTTCTAAGAATGGTATGCAAATAGACCCAGAAAGGGTTAATGCAATTACGAGTATTAAAAGTCCCACGAATAAAAAGGAATTACAAATATTTCTCGGTATGGTCAATTATTTACGAAAATTTGTCCCAAATATGGCGAATATTGCATCACCGCTTCACCTTTTACTAAAAAAGGATGTAACTTGGTTGTGGACCTCAGTACATGAAACAGTGTTCAATAATATTAAAAAAATTATAACTGAGGCACCCATTTTACAAAATTTTAATAGTAAAATTCCAATAGTAATACAATGTGACGCATCCCAAAGTGGGCTAGGGTGTTGTTTGTTACAAAATGGTAAACCAGTCTGTTTCGCTTCTAGGAGTCTCACATCCTCAGAACAACGATTTTCACAAATTGAAAAAGAGTTATTAAGTGTAGTATGGGCCACTAGGAAATTTCACTATTTTATTTATGGCCAAAAGTGTCAAATATTAAATGATCATAAACCTTTAGAGAGCCTATTAAAGAAACAAATTCATGACGTGCCGTCGCCCAGGCTACAGAGACTAAAATTAAAATTATTAAAATATGATCTTGAGTTTACATATCTAAAAGGAAAATTAATGTTCATAGCCGACTTACTTTCTCGCTCTTTTATTAAGGTTAATGATGTTGATGACTCATACATGTATGAAGTTATTCACTGCATAGGGCTTGCTCATTACTTGCAGTGTACAGAGGAGCAGAAAAGTGAATTAATATTAGAAACATCTCAGGATGATGAGTTAATAAAGCTCATGGATTTGACTCAGAATGGTTGGCCAGAGAATATTAGAGACGTCCCTGATGACTTAAAGTATTATTACAAATTAAGAGCTGATATTACCACAGATGAAGGATTAGTATTTTTTAAATCTAGGTTAATAATACCTAAGTCTTTAAGGATGTCTATAATGAAAAAACTTCACGAGGGTCATTTAGGTATGACTAAAATGAAGCAGCTAGCTAGATCTCTATATTACTGGCCTAAAATTGATAACCACATAGAAGAAATTTTAAGAAAATGTTTTGCTTGTCAAACTTACCAAAATAATAACATTAAAGAACCGTTAATGCCTCATGACATACCAGACTTACCTTTTTCAAAATTGGGAATTGACATCATGGAGTTTAGAAATAAAAACTATTTAATAATTGTTGACTATTACTCAAAATGGCTTGATATTAGATTAATGCAAAATAAAAGTGCAACTTGTGTAATAAATTGTTTGATAGATGTCTTTTCTACCTTTGGTATTCCGAGTGAAATTGTATCCGACCATATTCCATTCGATTCTAGAGAATGTAAAAAATTTGCTTCAGAATTTGGATTCAAGTTTACCTTTTCAAGTCCTCGATATGCACAGTCGAACGGAATGTCAGAACGAGGAGTACAAATTAGTAAAAAAATGTTAAGGAAATGTCATGAAGATAAAACTGATTATAGGATAGCTTTGTTACAATACAGGTCCTCACCTGTGTCTGGTACAAATTTTTCACCTGCTCAACTTTTAATGAACAGAAATTTAAAAACTAAATTGTTAGTACCATATCAGTATTTAAAACCTAAATTGAATGTAAATGTAGAGCCAGAATTTGATAAGACTGTAAACCGTAATATAGTTAATTACAATAAAAGAACTAGACATAAGAAAGAGTTTCACATTGGTCAAAATGTATGGTTTAAGAAAGAAGTCCATAAAAATGTATGGCGTGAAGGTAAAATTGTAAAATTTAATGGTCACAGATCTTACGACTTAGTAGATAATGATAATGTAAGATATGGAAGGACCTCTTACTATATTCGACCAGCATGACTTGGTGATCCGCCAGACAGGCTTACTCTTTCTCGCTGCTGACTGAACGGGTAGCGCTAATGGTTGTTTAGATGTTGATACATGTGTACATTAAGTTTAACTTCTCCTTTGAGAGGGGATGAAGATTATAGGTATATTGTAGTTTTGTTAAATATGTAACAAATTTTATTTCCTTGTAGTGTCAAGTATGACTTACTTTAAGTTTGGTTTGGTAAATAATAATTGTTAAAATAGTAGTGTAACTTTTGATAAACTTTTAAGTGGTCTTGTGTAAAATTTTAATTAAAAATTTGTTTGTAAAAGGGGATGATGTAACGAAACGTAACTTGTTAAATGTTTTTTGATTTTAAGCAGTCTATGGCAACACTTGCCCCCCCCTTCCTCTTGCAACTTTGACCTACGACCACGAACATCTTGCTCTGTTACTAATTAACAAATGTGTAACAAATTATTAAAATATACACCTCCGGATCTCAAGAACCATCTTTTATTTACTTTAATACACCTACTAATATCATAAATGCGAAACTTTGTGTGTATGGATGGATGTTTGTTACTCTTTCACACCAGTACGGCTTAACGGATCTGGATGAAATTTGGAACAGAGATTGTTTATGATCTGGAATAACACATAGGCTACTTTTTATCCCGGAAAATTGCGTAGTTCTTTGCAGACGAAGACGATAACAGTATAAGTAAAAACAAAGCACTCACCAACAGAATCCTTTTCAGACACAGACTTTGTTTCCCTGGGACTTTCTACCACGGGTCTAGGAGGCAATGGGGGCCTTGACACCAACGGCGAAAGTAACCCAGTGGGCAATGACGGAATGACCGGTGACAGTAACCCAGTGGGCAGCGAGGGGATGACGGGGGATGACGGAATGACTGGAGATGGCACTGACGCTATTGGATTGGAGATGATTGAACCACCGTCGTTCTGTTCTGATGAGCTGTTGGAGCCAGGGCTGACTGTTGGGTCCGGGAGGGTTTCTAGCTTGAACCTGTGAATGTTAAACAGTAATATGGTTGCTTTGCAGTATAAATATTAAAGAACGAAGCTATTCGCTTAATCATTTCGTGTCACTAGCACCTTACGTCATAATGGTCGAAACTACCGCGATCTCACCTTATGCACAGAATAAATAATAGTCATCTTGTTAGAAGGGGAATTTCAGAAATAGGGTATAATTATGTTTATTTATTTTTTCTCTGATTTTAGAAAATTTTGCATGGATCTGCTCAGGATCAATTGATTATAATGGCGTAAAAAAATGACCCCAAATTTTCCTACAAAAATTAGTGTCGATTTTGTTACCTTCAAACATTAATGTATGAAAAGTAACAAGACTGACCTCGAGACACTTTTTTTTCCCCTATAGAGAAGCGCTAGTGCTATCGATTCTGAGTAGATCCATGCAAAAAATTCTAAAATCGGAGAAAAAAACGTAATTGTACCCTATTTATGAAATTCCGTAAAATAAGGCTTTAAAGCCATGCAAGACAAACAATGCAGATTGCTAGGCATTGTCGTGGTTGATGCCTAAGCTTATTTCGCTATTTTAAAGAAATACACTAGGTATTTCACGAATTTCATGTGACCATAGTGTCACTGTCAGTCAAAATGGCGCATAAGGTTATTACCTGACACTCTTCCGATCCTCATCTAAGCTAGCGGCCTGTCTCGGCCTCCCGAACAGCAAGCTCTCAGACTTCCTCTGGAGGCCATCAGGCACTTTCTCCCTGAGGATGCCTTTGGGGGGGTCGCTCTTCGTCACAGAATCCAGGGGGAACGACTTGTCCGTATCGGGACTGGGCAGTTCCGATTTTAGTTTAAGGAACATACTGCCTCTACCTAAAAAGTTTTTTTTTCATTTTTATTCGAGACACCAAGAAACGTAATTTGTAAAAATCCGATATCTATGACGCCATCTCTGTCTGTTGCATGGTAACAAATAGAGACGGCGTCATTGTTAACTGCCACTTCAGGTATCAGTAAGTTAACAGAGTTGTGAAAGAGCCTTATTATGTATTTTCAACAATACAGAAACTACGAAAAACTACATAAAACTGGCACACTTATTTTAGCAAGCTACTCATTTTATTTTGATGACAGGATTTCTAACTGACTGACAGAAATTTCAAATAGAGGCAGCCTCTATCATGTACTCACGCAAGAAATAAACGTAAATTTAAAAAAAAAAACCCTAAGGGTTTGGCAATTCTTTTTTGGGTGCGAACGCCTAAGAACATGTTAAAAAAAATACCTACAAAACAACCACTAAAGCATAATGATAAATCTTACCAGTCAAAGGTAATGGCAACCCCTTTTCAACTTTAGCAACAGCCAGCAACGGATTAAGCCTTTCCTCCACCGGACTGCCGACATTGATCTTCAAATCAATCATATCCGTCTTGAACGAAGTAGGTCGACTGAGCAAATCTCTATCCGACGTATTCCGAAACAAACTAGGTTTGGGCGCTACTGAGTTTTCGACACTTCTCCTTAAAGGGGATATTCTGAGGTCGCTTAGCTTTTTATCTAGCCGGCCTAATGGTAAAGGCGGCCGGCCTAAAGGGGCAAGGCGGCGGGGCATGAGGGTAGAGTCTTTGACGTCAGAGGGATGTTCCGCGCTGTCTGTTGATAGGTCCTCGTCGCTTTCCGCTTTCGTTTCGACACGTTCCAGGTTTTTGGTGTACTCTTCTGACGTAAGAAGCTCCTTGAATTGAAATAGTGGTATGGCTAAAGCAGTGCATAGTTAAAACGTGATGCAATAAAGCAAATTTTAATTAATAACCATCAGATAGAAGAGAATGGTCCACTTTAGTTAAGACTACCCAAATATCAGTATCAGTATATTGGTCCCAACGGAAGACCAGCGCTGGCTGCAAGGCCAGCACATGCTGAGTTGGGAGTGTTGGGACCATTTTGTGACAATTTATTTATCTGGATGTTTAATGTATTTATTTATTTAATATGTTGTGATTGTCATTTTCATAAATAAACTTTTTTTCTTTCTTTCTTTATAATAGAAACTAATTATTTACTGTTACCTATTATTATAAATATAATAAATTTAATACAAGCTTTTCTTGCTGACTGTAATTTTATTGACTGCGCTTGCATTGTCATTCATTCTACATAACATGTACAATGTATACAAGATTACACGACAATCCAACCGCTCAGAGTAATTCAGACGTGATTTGCACAATATCAGCTAAACAAAGAAAAATTAGGCAACGTACGCAATGCGGATATAGCCGCTCGATACCCAAAATAATTATATGTAAAGCGTATTGCATCGCCACATTACGTATAGATAACAAGACAGCCTTACAAATTTATTTATTTATAAGCCTTTTTATTCCGAATTCGCTACAATTTCAGTACCTAAGTACATGTTGTTTTTGTTGTTGTTATTGTCGTTTATTTATTAAATTGTCGCGTAATTCGGCGTGCCTCATGGCATAGGCCTCCTCCGTGTATTGGAGGGTTTGGGCTATAGTTCCCACGCGCGCCCAGTGCGGATTGGGAACTTAACACACACCATTGAATTTCTTCACAGATGTGTGCAGGTTTCCTCACGATGTTTTCCTTCACCGAAAAGCTCATGGCAAATTACAAAAATGTAATTTTCGCACATAAATTCCGAAAAACTCAGAGGTGCGAGCCCGGGATTTGAACCCACGACGCTCTGCTTGAGAGGCCACAGGTCAAACCACTAGGCTACCATGGCTTACAAATATACCAGCCTTACAAAGCCTTACAAATATGGCAAGTCAAATAAAACATGTGAAAATAAGCAGAACCAGCAGCCCAAAGGCGGTTACGTGCCCAAATGAGGGACGTTTTGAAAAAAGGGCAGGTTAGTAACCTAAACCGACGAGCATGTATGAAGAGATTGATGAATGTGGATGAAGCGAAAGAGCCTATCAGGAGTGTAGCAAATAGAACAAAGTAGTCCCTGCCTGCCATTATGGGAAAGAGGCGTGACGGTATGTATGTGTGTATGTATAACCTGAACGGAGGCGCAGGTGTCGTCTAGTATGGAGGCGTCGCGCGCCTTCTTCACCAGCTCTCGGTATACGTGGTCGAGCGGGTGCTCCCATTGCGTCTTCTTTGTGTCCTCGTTGTAGTAGTAATGGGATTGGAGCTTTTCGTCGAAACTGTAAGTCAAAAATTTCAAACAGCTTGACAGTGAATTAAGCTAGAAGATTAACTTACAACTTCTTAACTAGACAATAATTATAAGTATAGTATTTTGACATTAGTAATTAATAATTTTAAACTTCAGTGATTAATTATTATTGTGTGCCCTTGCAGTACTTATTTACTAATCTTTTGTAACATCTTGACTTGACTTGACTTTACAATTGCATAAAAAAAACTGATGAAAAGCTATTAAGTTAAGGGCACTTCAAGTTTAAAACAAAAAAGGAGAAATCTTGGATTTTTGCTGAATCATTTAATTACCACTATTTTTAAGAAGAAACAAAATGTCAGTTTCGTGAAAAATTGTTTTTTTTTTTATCAAATCATAATTGAAAATATCCTGATAGTGAAATATGGAGCATTTCATTTGTCTGAATTTCATATGCCATAGTGTAATGTTTGCCATAGCTCTTTTCTTCTCTGAAACTGTAATTTTTTCAAGAGCATTGAAATGGCAATCCTGTAGAACTCTATAGGTTAGGTTAGGTTTGTTTCATAACAATCCTGAACAATTAACAGTGAAAGAGAAAAAAAGAGTTATGGCAAATGATCACTATGGCAAACAATACATTTATGGCATATGAAATTCGGGCAAATGATAGAGAACCAATGAAATAACTTTGCTTAAAACTACAATATAATTAGAACTTAACCTACCATTAACCCTGATAACCTGCTCCATGGTTTTTCATCATGATAATCAATAATTTACTAGTTATGACTAATAAAATTTATGAGTGATAAAAAAGTGGTGGGTGTCCACTTTACTAATGAATCTGTCGGCCATCGCTACAATTTGATTTATGATAGACAAGTTACATCATCATTAATCATTTCTGAAGGTGTGATCCTTTAGAATTGAACTGACTCAATTTATAATATTGATGTTGTAAAATTAAACTATACATTAAAAAGCTTTCATGGTTTTTTATAATGACAATAGTTTTTGCATTCTCAATAAACTATAGTTTGTTTTTTAATGATGTAATAAATAAAAACACACAGTTTAATTTTTATGCCAGAAATTTTTAAGTAGCTACACTATAAACACACAAACAATGACACAAAACATCCGAGTACCACATGTTAAAGCTACCAAACAACAGCTGATTAAAACCAAGTAGTCTCTTCTTCAACCTCAATATTGGCAGATTCATCAATAGTATTGATAGAGCAATATCTTTAAAAAAAATTGAATTGAATTACACAAAGCTACACTTCTTAATTTGAAATCCAAAGTACTTACTAAGCTTTCCATGGTGCAGGCAAAGCTTGCATCAACCCATCTCTAGCAAGAGGTAAGAGGTGGCTTTCACTCTCAGGATCAATGCCAAGCTGTTGGGCATAGTCTGACACCTCTGAAAAAAAAAGTTATTTACAATACTAATTTCATAATCATAATAACATCATTTTAATCTTGTAAATAAAAATAATAATTGAAATAGCCTGTAGGTGGAAATAATAAGGGCATAATGATTATTAACTTCTAAAAAATATAATTTATTAAACATTAGGTAATAATAAATAAAGTGTAAAGGTTTTTGCTGATTACAGAATTCACCTAAAAAAATATTAACCAGTTTTAAGATACTTAAATAAAATACTTTCAATGTTTTTCTCAGCTCCATTAGGTACTTTATTTTTCAGACTATGCTTTTAAATTCTGCGGAAGCAAAAGAGCGAAACGGAAAATATTAAGAAGAAATAAAAGTGACTTTATCGATTTATTTATGCATCCCATTAGAAAAAAATACACCTGTGTATACGAGAAATCTTCGAGCGCATGTTTAACTTGGTGTCCAAGAACTTTTTTTAGAAAAGAATTAAGAAATTTAATATAATAAAAATGGTACAAACCCTCTGCAGACGGTTGACTATTTTCATCGAAAACTTCGCGGCACGCAACCGCTGCCGAAGAACTCATCGCTCACAATATCACATTTTATTTAACTCTAAAAGAAAATTGCTTTACATAGCCAAAAAAATTTAAATTTGTTAAAAAAATCATTATCCTAATCGAAAAACGCAAGAAGAGCAAACAAATCCGTCCGCCGTACAAAATCTCGATGGATATTTTGACACTGACGTAGGAATATGTTCGGGTATTTAATAAAAACGATCATAATTTCAGCAAATACGCTTTTATTGTGGAATATTGTGAATGGCAAGCGTTATAATGATGATTAATTCTATACTTTGTCTATGGATTTCGCAATTTGACAAGTCATAACTGCGCTTAAATACCAATTCAGAGATACCGAAATAAACTTAAAATTTATAATTATTTTAACAAATTTAATAAAAAAAGTATTAAGATATTTTTTTTATTTGAATACTTGAAAATAATTTTCACTATTAATTTTTTTGCATTATTTCATGACGTATGATGAGTTTCAGTCATGAATTTTGAAACAAAACGAGTGAAGGTTTTCGAACACATCCAACACAACAACCTAAAAATTTGTTGTGAAGACGTCTAGAAAAATTGCTGCCCGAGAAATTAAAATTTTAAATCGTTATGGCTTCACTGAAAGACGTTGCTACTCTTTATCAAAACCTGAAAACTGAATGGGCAAAGAAACCGCGTAAGTTGGACAAATGCGGCGAGCTGTTAAACAAAATCAAGGTATGTGCCGTTTTGTTTGCCATGACTAGTCGTTTTCATAAGTATTCATACAAAAAGCTATTATGTATTTGATATTCAAGTAATTAAAATATTAGTGTGGCAGTGACAGTTTTATCTAAGAATTAATTATTTTTCAAAATCGTTATATTTAGCGGAAAATAGTCAAGAAGAAGCCATTGAAATTTAATCGTTTTTTAACTCGTTTTTTTCAGGTAGCATTAACGCAACTGACTTTCCTACCAAGTAACAACACATCTGCTAACCAGAAGGAGTTGATTTTGGCTCGAGATGTACTGGAAATCGGAGCTCAATGGGCAGTGGCAGCAAAGGATGTTAAGGCCTTTGAACGTTACATGTCTCAGTTGAAATGCTACTACTTTGACTACAAGTCAGTATAAATACTTATTAGAGATCTTGTACACCTTTGTGAACACTTAAGTATAGACAAAGAAGCACTGTATACTATGTACAATTGACGGGATAAGCTTTATCTTTAATTGTGTTGTATTGTACTCAAAACTTTTCAACAAAATGGACAACCTAATTGAAGTCACCGTTTACTGCTCTTAAATATAGAAATACTGTGCTCTTGCTACAATACAATCCTATTGTGGATGTTTTGCCAGCCCAAAATGTTAAAATTAAGAGCAACTTGTGTTTGTACAGTACATTCCCTTTCTGTTAGTTGTGATTTACCCATCATGAACAGAACTGAGGTCATATGTACTGTAATAGATAGATAGAAATGGTGAAAATAATGGTTTTGTATTTTTTTTTATACCTATGGCCTCTAGTTTTATTGTTTAGTACACACACTGACAAACAATTGACACTAATAATTGTGATTACCAGTCCATCAGAAAATATTGTTTTTGTTCATACTCATACTTAATATCTGCCTTTACACCATTCTTTTAAGATAATACTTATGTTAAAAATATATGTAAATATTTTTCCAGAGACCACCTCCCGGAATCAGCTTTCATGTACCAACTGCTTGGTCTGAACCTGCTCTTCCTGCTGGCACAGAACCGAGTTGCCGAGTTCCACACGGAGCTGGAGAGGTTACCCGTAGATGTGATCAGAGCTGACCCCTATGTCAAACATCCGCTGGCTTTGGAGCAATATTTGATGGAAGGCAGTTACAATAAGATCTTTTTGGCAAAGGTTTGTATGTTTTTACTTTTGTGTTTAATAGAGAAAGAAAACATTATGCACTGAACAGAACTTAACTAACAAAAAATCTGTGTTACTGGACCTACATTATTAGTCTCATTATGAGTATTTATCATACAATTAGAAGTTATTCTAAAATTTTGTAAATGATAACATGGTCAATAGACCACTAATGCACAATGTGTTTATTAGTGCCCCTATTCAATTCTATTCCAGTACTCAAATCAAGTTAATTAATAATAGGTCATCCATTCGAAAACCCTCCCTAAACCTTCCTTTCTTTTTTTTTAATTCCAACTAAGAAATGTCATCATTCCGTACCCCAGGGCAATGTGCCAGCAGAAAGCTATACTTTCTTCATGGACACTTTGCTGGACACGGTGCGAGGAGAGATTGCGGCCTGCATTGAGAAGGCCTACCTGAGTATTACATGCACCGAGGCAGCTCGGAGACTAAACTTACCGTCACAACAGGCTGCATTGGAGTACGGCCAAAAGGTAATAAGGAGAATGTCTTATGCTTTTAGGGTTCCTACCTCTAACAGAAAAAGGAATCCTTTGAAGATCACTGTGTTGTCCATTTGTCCATCTGTTCGTCATATCCTTTTTCTCAGGATTGGGTAGAGGTATAAAGTTCAACTGCTTTTTTTATATAATTCGTAGGTACGTATCTGACCTTGACTATTGTCACTAACAGATTTCGTAGGTATCTAATTACCTATTTTATAAAAAGTAGCATCATCTGGTGGTCAACACTAATTTTCATACCTATTAATGGCTGAATCCCTCTACAGGCCGTTATTTAGGGTAATAGAATGAACAACCAGGGAAAACTATTAGTGCCATAATGAACTGTATACCTAAGGTTTGTCAAATTTTTTCAACCTTAAGTCCCTAAACCATACAAATGGCCCTTGTAGTTATAAAAGTATAGACAATACTGTATAATAGAGTATTTGTTAGAAAATGTGTTGTATTTTCAATCAGGTTATTAAAAAACTTTTGTTTTAGCGTGGTTGGGTACTTGGTCCGGACAACTGCTACCACTTCAATGCAGCAGAAGAGACGTGCGCGGCGGCCTATGGCGTGCTACCGTCGTCCGAATTGGCTGAGCAGACCATAGAGTACGCCAGACATCTCGAGATGATTGTATAAACGCTTTACTTTATGTTTAATGTCATAGATAATAAAATGATTTTTTGTAATCTGTTTTGTTTAAACATTTTCTTTGGAATTAACAAGATGAAATCAATATGAAATAGGGGTTCGCAAAAATAACCCAGGGTAATTTTTTTTTTCATTGTCTTATTATTATCCTCTATCCAAGTAGCTGCAAGAAACTTGTCACTTCTCTTTTGTTAAGTGCCCTTCCATTATAGTAAGTATAGCAAGATATTGATGACGAGTTGCTGCCTAATTTTATTCGTAATGCATAAAGCACATTGAATAGTACAATATCATAGTCGCAGATTAAACAAAAGACGTCATTATTTCTATTTTATATTTTTCATTATTTGTAACAAAATCTAAGATGCTTGCGCCACAGGCTCTGGCGTTCCTTCAGGCGTCTTCAATGAAGACAAGTCGTCCAATTTCAGAAGCCTAATATAATGGTCAAGAGCGCTGCGAAGGTCCCAGTTCTTCAATTCTAAACATCTGAAAATAGCAGGAAAAAACATGAGTCACATAATTACAGTGATAAAACAGGCTGGCTGGTATAAATAAATACTCGTACTCGTAATGAAAGAGAAAAATTTGCGCGGCTAGAAAGTCTAACCAATAAGACTGGGGGGCTACTCCGAAATTCGATTTTCGAAGTTCGCATAACACCGTCACTCTCACTCTCATATGAATTACTATTAGTGTGGGAGTGTAAGGCCTGGTTAGAATCACTTAGAATCTCGTACCGTTCCGTTCACACAAATATCGTTTAATTTATTTTATTTTATTTTTTATTTATTGAAAATAGGAGTGAGGACGGTATGATATGATACTTGGTAGTAGACTCCTTGATAAGTAAGATTATAACACGGTATGCTGGCCGAAAATCGTAATGCGCGCGGTTTGACTGTTGAAAAGGAAACGCAAAAATGTTACCTTTCTCCTCGTTTTTTGTCGATATCTGCTAGTTTAAGAAAAATGTCAAGAAGTTTGGATTTTAACTCGTCGTCGGGTGGAGACTCCAATTTTAAAGTTGGCACTTTGGCTCGCACCTGGAACGAAAACAAGTTATTTAATCAATTTAATGAAATGAAAATACAATGAAGTAATAATGAAATTCCATACATAGTGGTTTGGCAATTAATTGGCACATTTAAATCTGTTAACCATTTATTGCATGGTATTTTTCAAAACATAACACGACTTTTAAATTCGTGTCTGAAACAGCCTGAGCATGACCATAGACAACAAAGTGACAAACAATGACATTTTTTTTCTTTTTTCTATGTTAATTTCCATCGATTCGGCGACGCACGCACGCACGCCGCTGTCAAACATTACGCAGGAAACAAAATACAATCAGCGTTTCAATTTATCTCTCCCGAATTAAGATGAAGAAACATCAAGGAGGCCAGATTTTTAACGACCCGGTAATGGTGTCGCGGGTAAAGAATTATCTCGCCGAAAATGTGGATAAAACGTTCGTTGATGTCCGCCAAATGGCGCATTCGCTCAAGGAGCGATACCGTGAATACGCTAACAGAAGCGACAGCGCTTTTCGCAAAAGCGTCGGAAGTGCTTACAAAATGGTACTGCAAAGCTACGGACTCGACGATGCGTTCACATCAGAAGGGTCAGAGGAAGAATCCGATTTGGAGTTACTAGACGAAAACAACAGCGCGTTGAACAATCGTCTGCTTCAAATGTACAAAATGCAGGATAAAATGCAAGACAAAATCCACGATAAGAAGCGGCCGGCGGTATCTCGCCGCGGCAACGACAAGTCGGGCGAGCCCATCGACATACTGAGCAGCGACGAAGACGGTACGGCGGCGCCGAAACTACCAAAAATCAGCGATCAAATCACAATAACACCACACATTCCCACCCGCAAAGGCAACAGCACAGCGGTTGAGGACACGCCCCGCCCGCAACATAACCAAAACAGCTCCAAAAAACGTAAACCAGAAGCCAACAAACCTGCTACGCTAAAGAAAAAACCAGAGGTTGGTACATTGAAAAATGTTAAGGTTAGCTTTGAAGACATAGGTGGGATATCAGATATTATAACTCAAATATGTGATCTAGTACTGCATATGAAGCACCCAGAAGTGTACAGTGAGCTGGGAATAAAGTCTCCGAGAGGCGCGTTGCTCCATGGTCCCCCAGGAACGGGTAAGACTTTATTAGCGCACGCGATTGCTGGAAAATTACAATTACCACTAGTAGCTGTATCAGGAACTGAATTAGTGGGCGGAATGTCTGGGGAATCAGAAGAAAGAATCAGGGAGCTCTTTGAAAGAGCAATTTCTTGTGCACCAAGTTTATTATTCATTGATGAGATCGACTCTATTTGTGGTAACAGGGTACATGCACAGAAAGACATGGAGAAAAGGATGGTGGCACAGTTACTTGCCAGTTTAGACAGTGTAGGTGAAGTCAATGCTCCAATACTGGTTCTTGCTGCCACCAATAACCCTGACTCTTTAGACCCTGCCTTAAGGCGTGCAGGGCGTCTTGAACAGGAGATAACTCTAGGCATACCTACTTTTAAAGCTAGGAAAGAAATCCTGGGCATATTATGTAGAAACATGACTCTCGGAGAAGATATTGATATGAATCATCTGGCTCAAATCACACCCGGATTTGTTGGTGCTGATTTACAAGCTCTTGTAAACAAAGCAAGCACTTATGCTGTTAAGAGGATATTTATGGAAATCCGAGCAGCAGAAGATGAAGAGGCTGAGAAAGATATAGAGGAGAATAAGCCGGTGGAAGTAGCTATTATTCCCAATGGCGAAAATGAACCTGAAGCTCCTGTAGTTACTGATAAAGGGGATGCCCCTGAGCCCGCAACTGAATCTGAACCAAAACCAGAAAATGCTGAGGCACCAACTCAAGAAATAAATGGTGAAGTCATTGCTGTTGAACCTCCCAAGCCCCAACAAGAAGCAGTAAAGGTAAAAAAACCTCTTGACCCTGTTGATGAAGTACTGAGCCTTCTTGAAGACTCAATGCCTTACTCCAAAGAGGAATTGGCTGGTGTTTGTATAAGACAAGAGGACTTTGTGAAAGCACTAAAGACAACAAAACCATGCGCTGTAAGAGAAGGAATAGTAACAGTCCCTGATGTTACATGGGACGATGTAGGGTCTCTCAATCAAGTGCGCAAGGACTTGCAGATGGCTGTTTTGGCACCAGTCAAGTACCCTGAACAGCTTAAGAGGTTAGGATTAGCGACACCGAGTGGAGTACTACTATGTGGCCCTCCTGGTTGCGGTAAAACATTGCTTGCTAAAGCAGTGGCTAATGAAGCAGGTGTCAACTTTATTTCTGTTAAAGGACCAGAGTTGCTGAATATGTACGTAGGCGAGAGTGAAAGGGCCGTTCGGACGTGTTTCAGACGGGCGCGCAATTCCTCGCCATGTGTTATATTCTTTGACGAATTCGACGCCCTTTGCCCAAGAAGGAGTTCCCATGACAACAACGGCGCAGCACGTGTTGTCAACCAGCTACTGACAGAAATGGACGGCATAGAAAGCCGTGAAGGTGTGTTTGTGCTAGCTGCGTCAAACAGACCTGATATTATAGACCCAGCAGTGCTGAGACCAGGTCGTTTAGACCGTGTAATGTACGTCGGAATGCCAGCAAGAGAGGACAGAGTCGATATCCTCCAAAAACTAACTAAAGGAGGCACAGAGCCACAACTAGGACCTGATGTTGATTTGACAGTCATTGCCAGTCTTACTGACGGATACACTGGTGCTGACTTGGCTGGCCTTGTAAAAGCAGCAGCCACAAACACACTTACAACTCACATTTCTAATGGAACTCTGGATGGAGAGATATATGTGACATTTGAAGACTTCAGAACGGCTTTAAGTAAATGCAAACCGTCTGTTTCTTCAAAAGAACAGTTGCATTATGAGAAGCTGCGATTAAAATATGCTTCCGGGGCTGATGATAAGGACATGGAGATGGAAACTGAACTTACTAATGAAGAATCTATGGACACCGTCTGAGAGTCGTTTCAACGTTGCCGTGTTGGCTCCTTCCGGCTTAGTAGGTAACAGTGGACTTCCCATACAAACATTACAAACTTACCTTTAGAATTTTTATTTGAACAGTACTAATTTTACTTTAGACGCGATTTTATCATTACAGCCAAAATGGTCTTCAGTTCCTTTTGTATCAAATTCATTAATTAGGTTTTCTTTTTGATTAGATTTTAGATGTAAGCTTAAATCAGATACGCTTTGAGTTTCTTTGTGTGTGTATAAATCTGTTATTGTAAGAAAAATCAACTTTTGGGTTTAAAATCATTTTTGGTAGAAAGATGTCCAAATTAAATATTCTGCTTCCATACTAACGTAGCCTTAAAGCAATAGGTAGCGAACAGAACAAAAATTTATGGTCTTATACTGCTAAGTATAAAAATAAACATTGACAGTGATATAGAGTAGATAATAAACAATGACAGAATCTGGAAATTTTAACTTTTTGTGAAGTTAATAAATGGAATATTTTTCTTACTTGTGGTTTTCATTATAACGCCCATTAACGATAACGACAACATAATGATAATGATGTATACAAATGTTATTCACGACCTGTTATTGAAGTGTAATAATGAATGGTAATCTTTATCCCGCCATAAACATTTCAATGATGTCAAAATGGCGGCCAAGACAAGCTTAATATAACGCTTTCGCTGTAAAAAGTTATCAGATCCAAGGACCAAGGAAAAGTCAAGCCGTTTAACCCATGCTTTGCTAACCCAACGCCTTGGTTTTGAAGTGTTTCCTGGTAGTTTCATAGCTCTTATTGCATATCATGATATTGAAAACCTGTGATATAATTTTCTTTCGTACATAAGGTCTACCCGGTCCGTACCGATATTGTGACAAATTAAGTTTGTCTTCAATTTTATGATAATACACCCCCATGCAAAAAAACGCACCCATGGTTTTTGTATTTTATCTGCATAAACGCTTACTTTCTTGAGCTTTAATGCCTAAAAAACTGAAAACCATAGGTGCCCGATTTTTTTGGAAGGGTATATTAATCTTAATTTCTTGTATTATCGGAAATCATAATGTACTTAAGTGAAGTGCTAAAAATAATGCCATGTGTCGGAATTCCTGCGGGTTAGGTATTAAAAGGGCTATTGGATATTATTACCTTTCCCACGGGACAAAATGACAAGATAGGAAATAAAGATATGAGTAGGTAGGTTAGGGGGGGTAGCCACCCTGATGGCCACAGCTATAGGTGAAAAACTTAAGTAAATGTAAATGACGTTGTAAGTAATGTGTGCGAATGAGTAATGTGTGCGAATAGACAAATTGACGTTAGTACTATAAAGGTGCGAGTGCGACCACACCGCCGCTTAAAAAACGGTGACGTTACGGAATCGCAACAAAATGTATGAAGAAACGGTGAGAAAACGTGACGCATACGACACGTCACTGCGTATACGCGGCGGTTTGGTCGCACCCTTCTATAGTACCTACTATACATTTCCTATTCACTGTTAGGTCCGCTATCGCCCGTTAGATGGCGTTACTCGGTCAAGACCATGAGTTGCTACGCTATACGTGCCGGCACGCAAGTCTAGCGATGACGAGTCACGTGCAGGGGATCTGCGCAGTGCGCACCCACGGATACCGTATTTTATACTTCTGCGCATACAAATCATCGCTAGACTGACGTGCCGGCACTTATACCACGCTACCGTTAGATTTTTACTTTTTTGATTTTGTTTATTGTATATTATCCCGTAAATATATTTTATTTAAAAAGTTAAAAATGTGATAGAATAGATAATTTTCTCAATTGTCGTTCCAAATCAGAAAAATTACTCAAGCCCCATATCAGTTCTGTACACTTACAACAGGGGCATTAGGGCCTTACCATGACGTCCTAATTCCGACTCAGTTCAAGTTTTAGCTGTCACTTATGAATCTGACAGCGAGCTAACCTAAACCGAATCGCATCGCACGTCATGGTAAGGCCCCATTTACTCAGGTTTTTCACCTATACTCTTGTAGGTGATAGATTGACGTTGTTTGAAAGAAACGCGACCAACAAATGGTCGATGCTCTGAGAAGAACAGTTTGTTGTTTTTGTTAGTTCTTCAAAATCAGCAGCAGTAATTTGTTGACCATTTCTTGGTCGCGTTTCTTTCAAACAACGTCAATCTCTCTATCACCTACACTCTCTTTACACTTATTTCCTGAACCTGCAACTTACCGTGGTAATATTGAAGGCGGTCTGCATGCCCTCTTCGCTAGGGACGTCCCAGTACAGCATCTCGTTGTGAATCTTATATTCGGAGCCGTTTTTATTGTGCAGCACAATGTTTCGGGTGAACGTGAGCAGATGTTCGTCTTCCGCCAACGATTCTGCTGTCAGCTTCAGTATACCCCCTATTCTGAGTATGGTCGATGAATCCTGGGAGAATATCAAGTGTAGGCGCACTAGATCCAAATGTAGGACTACCTATTCATTTAGACCCTATTTTACCACTCTGTTAAGTTCCAGATATTTAGTGTCAGTTATCTATGATTATTATTTTAAACCAAGTAACTACCTACTAATTTCGTCAAGACATTCTACTCTTCGTTAAGACTTAGTTTGTATAAACTAATACATATAGTATTAAGGGCGTGTACAGACGGACTGCATTCCGACTGCAACGTAACTGCCAACTGCCGACTGCTCGTACATTTCGATCGCAGTTAGGTTGCAGTTGTAAGTAAGTAATGCTTCATTGTACAAATATAAAGAAACAGATACAATTCACAAAAAAATAAAAACAACAATAATATATGCACAGCACAAAGGCGAACTTATCCTTATAAGGAATCTCTGCCAGTTAACTTTTGAGTAAATGAGAGTAGCATTAAACTAAACAGGGACCGACGAAGAGTGAGTTGTACCATGTTTTACCGACTGCAATTGAAAATGTATAAGCAGTCGGCAGTTGGCAGTTACATTGCAGTCGGAATGCAGTCCGTCTGTACTGGCTCTAACTTGAGCTTTCTGTTACTAACCAATTTCGGACCTTTGTCGTCATACAGACTAATAAATAGATTTCCTGCTGCAACTTTCCCCGAGCGGTACAACTTAGGGATCTTTAAAAAGCGAGCCTTCCTGTTCTTGAAAGGGCCGGCAACGCACCTGTGATTCTCCACGTCTTGCAGTAGGCTTATTGTCTAACTCGGTCCCAATCGCCATCGTGTTTATTTTGACAGGTTCTTGTATGAATGTGACAGCTAGCCGATTCCGATGCCAATTGTCAGCCCATACATACATACATACATAGATATCGTGACGCCTCTTTTCCACAGGGGTAGGCAAAGACTACTTTGCCCATATATGAACTGTCAAAATGAAGACGATGGCGATTGCGAGCGAGTTAGACAATAAGCCTACAGGTGTACCTGGGCGATGATGGTCACTTTACATCAGGTGACCCGTCTGCTCGTTTTCCCTCTCTTATATATATAAATAAAATATATATACTCACGTCATGGTGTAAAACGTCCACAGTGATCGTATACCGGTCGTGCTGTATGGCAGGCCACTTGTTGACGAGGCTGCCGATAGATGGCGCGCCGCGGACGCTCTCCCACTCGCCCTCCTCGACGTTGCGCGAGCGCAGAAACAGGTTGCGGAAGTAGCGGAACGCCGAGCCGTAACCTGTCACGGTATACTTACTTAATTTGCCCTTATCTGTCACTTTCACAGATTAGGATACAAACGATTGCTAAATTAGCAGAAGCCTATAGAGCGTTTATGAATAAGGGAGTTAGTCACTAAATCAGCGGTCGTCACACTTTACTGGCCAAGGGCCACATGTGTGAGTTCCAGGGCCGGGCCGCAGAGTATGTGAAGGCGCTCCAAGAGTCTTTGCACACTTATACATATGTTTTCAGCTTATTTCGTTATTATTATCAGCCTATTGTGTCCCACTGCTGAGCAAAGGCCTCTCCCCAACTCTTCCACTGCTCCCGGTCTGCTGCGGTAAGTATCCAGTCGTTCAAGAAGGCGTCTAACTCGTCCCGCCACGCCGTCTAGGTCTACCGGGCGGGCGTTTTATTTCGTTATATTTTGAAAATATTTTGTACATAATTTTGTTGATTATTTTATCTCCAGTTCCTTTATTTACGATGAAATGGTTAAAAAATAGCAAAAATGAGACGTTTTGGGGTTAGAATATAGAATATTACCAAATAGGACAGTTAAGAATGAAAAGACCTTATATCTGATGGTCGCCACTCGAGACCAAAATACTCACGCAACTTGCTCCGAAACGTGATGGTCATCACTGCATCCTCGTCGTACAAGTCTTCGATGGCCGCTCGGTCGTCGTAGGGCGCTTCTAGAAGAGGAAAGAATGTTTCCAGAAACTTCTCCACCACGCCTTCCGCCGCTTCGGGACAGTAGTTCCTTTTCATGGCCACGAGTTCGCCTTCGAACGCTAGCGGGACACCGTCCTGTGGAAGGAATAGCTTTGATGGTAATACAGAAGTATGAGCGCCAGTAAAACAAAAACTATAGTTAAGAGGGCGCATCCGTGCTGAGCTCGCAACGTCGCATTTTCGGTGATTTTTTGCGATTATTTCACAGAAATTGAATGAAAGTATCAAATATCCGTCTGTAGTGCACTTTGTTTTTAGTGTATTAATGTGTCCAATGCAATGATTAATGGTGATGGACTTTAATTTTCGTATTAAAGGAATAAAATACTATATTTCCTTTGATAAGAAAATAAAAGTACATCACGATGAATGATTGCATTAGACACACTAATACACTAAAAACGAAGTGCACTACAGACGGATATTTGATACTTTCATTCAATTTCTGTGAAATAATCGCAAAAAATCACCAAAAATGCGACGTTGCGAGCTCAGCACGGATGCACCCTCTTAACTATAAGTTTCCCTACATCCTGTGCCTACATTAGGTTGAAAGGGCTTGAATCGAAGTAAGTAAGTACCTAAATGCTTTATTGTACAAAGGCGAACTTAACCCTATACCTTTATAATTTTGAGAAATTAATGGTAATTTTAAATTAAATTCCCAATGATATTACATATAAACTGGGATATGTGACTACCGCGCCCGAGTTGAAGATTCATAAATGACCCAATTGTCTCATTTACCTCAAACAAGCCACAGTATGAGTAGTCCGTGACAGTCAATGTGACAGTTGACAGAGGGAACGTTTTTCAAACGCAATTTACTAGGAACGTAACATATCTATACTATGAAATTACATTGGAAATTCCACATATATGGTTTAGTAACACCAACAATCTACAGACGGCGCCACTTAGCCGTTGCTTCTTTTAGCTTCCGAGAGTGCGGTGCTATTCAACGTCAGTGAGAAATGTCATTGTGTACCACAGATTCAAGCAGCCACTTTTTAAAAAAAAATGTTATGTTATGGACGTACTGCTTATCAGCCGTATGGGGCCCGCCAGTACAATGATTATATTTTTATAAAATTTTTGGCTCGACGGAAAAATCTGTAACTTTTTTCCGTAGCTTAAGGATGGTTATTCCTATCAATAGAAAAATCACCAAGCAGTTTCCCAAGAGATCCCTTCTTAGGGATAAGTTCGCCTTTGTACTATTTTCTGTGTACTTCTGTATTTATGTGCAATAAAGAGTTTACGTACATATACATACATAGATACTTTTAAAATAGTCATCCATTCCCTATTGTACCAATGATCAATGAACAACTTTTTTAACAATGCAACAACTTACAATCTCTTTCAGTCCGCTGAAAATCATCTTCAACACTTTGATGTAGTGATTGCTGTCTATATAGTCGTGGCAGAGCGGGTTGCCCTCGAGCTTAATGGAGCGAAGTGGCAAGTTCCGGCAACGTAGAAGCAACGTCACTTTGTCCAGGTAATTGTGGGACAGATCCAGGTTTTTGAGCTTAGGTGTCGTAGTTTGGAGGTCGAAGCCATCTAATGTACTGAAATAATACATTCAGTTTTTTTATATACCAAAAGGAAGGTAAACGAGCAAGTGACCTGATCTTTGGATACCCGCAACATCGAAGAATTGCAGATGAGTTACCAACCTAGTGGACTAAGATGAAATGCCTCTTGTGCCTGTAATTGCCCCGCTGTGAATTTTCCACACCGGAACACAACCGGTGAAGGAAAAAAATGAGGACTTTTCTTCTTTTTTTTTCAGTACTTAAGACATTTTGTATAGCCTTAATAATAAATAAGGAATTTCAATTGTTTACTTATTGTGTGTAAATAATAATGCAACTATTTGAAAATAAATTAACAAAACCCACTATTAAAAAAATGATGGCCCTTTCCCTGTAACTGGCACTGACATAATTTTTTTGAACATAGCAACAATTTAGGATGGATTTTTTTTTACTATCTGTGTCACAAAAAAAAAGTGCAGAATATGCTTAAGAGAAATCGCTTCGTGATTAAAACAGAGCAAAATAAAACAAAAAGAACTCACGTAATCCTGTTTCTAGACAAGTTGAGGTCAGTAAGATACTCCCAGTTTACCGCACTCTGTAGTTGAATCAACTCCACCTGATTGGTCACTCGGTTCAGAGGGAAGTAAACAAAATGGCTGACGTCTGAAACGAATAAAGCGGTTACAAACAATGATTCCTAAGGAGGCGATAATCGCACGACCACAGTATTAAGAGTAAAATTTTCTGGGATAAAAACTATCAAACAAGCAAGTGGAACAAAGTAGTCCCTGCCTACTACCTGGGAAAGAGACGTGACTGTATGTATGTATGTATAAAAACTATCTTAAGTCCTTCCTCGGAACTGAAACTACACACATCAAAAAAGCCTTGAGATAATCATTATACCAAGACAAATTTGGTGTTTTGACTCTATAGGTATGCCTATATTGGAAACTGAGTTGATGAGTGTATCTATTTACCAAATATGTAGCAACTAAATCGGTTAGGCGGTTCCTTTTGTGATATTACTATTTTATTTTTTTTATATAAGAGAGGGCAAACGAGCAGACGGGTCACCTGATGGAAAGTGATCACCATCGCCCAGGTAAACCTGCAAGACGTGGGGAATCACAAATGCGTTGCCGGCACTAGGGATTAATTTTAAAGCAGAGTGTATAAGGTCTAAGGGGCCATACATAAAGTACCTACGTCACACAATTTGGGGGGGTTGGGGTCTGGAAATTTGGGTGTTCTGCCTTTTCGCCGAATTTTATTTGATCGAATTTCATTTGGCAACCAACATTTCACCGAATGTTCACTTTGACAACTGACAATTGGCAAATTTTTGTATGCCAACCTCTCATTTGGCCGAATTCTCGTGAAGACGAATATCATTTTGATTTTAAACTTTTGGAATATCTTTTACATGGCAAATGTTACACTAGGCCGAAAAACTTTTATGATTAATTTGGATTAATTTAGGTTTAGGTGCGGCGGGGTGGCCCTTGGGCCACCCTTAGCCGCGAACATGTTTGTTTTAATTTATAAACAGTCTTTATTTTACCTTAGAATGTCTTATATTTTATTAATGGTTATGTAGTACCATTTGGCTATATAAAAATGACATTTTGATAAGTGACCATGTAAAAAAAAAACAAACGTTGAGTTGGCAATCGTGAGTTTTGAAATTGAAACTAATCATTTTAACAACTTGCCATAATGATGATTCGGCAAAATGAAATTCGACCAAACGTTGGTTGGGAAGTGAAATTCGGCAATAAAATTTTCGGCAAATCAATAGAGAACCGGAAATTTGTGACACGAACAAAATAATTGTAGTCTTCATAGTAAACCCTGTGACAAGGGGGGCCTCTAAAAATGATGAAATTGGTGTTACGTACTTGGACGGTCACTAATCATAAATAACAAACCTTTTTCACTAAAGAAGTTGGTCAGGTCCAGCTTGTTCTCTCCGTCGTAGTACGTCATAAGGCGCTTGCGCAGCGCCAGGCGGGGGATCATATCGATCTGGTTGAGCGACAAGTCCGTCAGCGAAATAAACACTGTCAACTCGACGTCGTCCTGAAATAAAAAATATTTTTTTATTTATAGATTAAAAAAAAAACGGCCAAGTGCGAGTCTGACTCGCGCACAGGGAGTTCCGTATATAAATAAAAATAAAAAATAATTTTATTTCAAACCAAGATCCATATAAAAATGTTAGTTTCAAAGCCTTAACCTATTGTTAGTTGTTTTATGTGTTGTATATAATTTGCAAAGATAATATAAAATCCAGTGTTAGCAGAGCCCTGCCTCTAAGCAAAATGTAAGCAGTATGAGGTCATTTTATAATGGTTACTTACATAGACAGAAGACACAATAAAAAATCAACGGTCGGGTTTTGATACCTTACTAATTAATACCTACCTTCCGTATATGGAATCCAACTTTGTGTATGGCGAGCAGCGCCAAGCGGCAGCGTATAACTAGAAACTTGCACTCTTGCGGTGAAAACTGCAAGTTTAAAATAAAAGGTTAAACACACAATATACTGCATAGTTAACTAATTGTACAGTTTGATTCATTCGAGTTAACACATGACAGATGGGCGTGCCTTCAGTCAATTTTCAACTTTGACATCATACAAATAATGCCATTTTTAGTATACCGCTACCCACGTAAAAACTATTTTATGTGTATGACGTCAAAGTTGAAAATTGACCGAAGGCACGCCCATCTGTCAAGTGTTAACTCCAAGTAATCGTACTGTATCTCTTTCTGTATTATATGTATACTAGCTGTTGTCCACGACTTTTTCCGCGCGTAATTTAAATTCTTAGTTGTTCTCCTTTAAATTGTGAAAATTATCTTAAAAAAGCCGTGGTAGCCTAGTGGTTTGACCTGTGGCCTCTCGAGCAGAGGGTCGTGGGTTCGAGCCCGGGCTCGCACTGAGTATTTCGGAATGTATGTGCGATATTCCAAATTGAAATTTACTATGAGCTTTTCGGTGAGGAAACCTGCACACAAATGCGAAGCAATTCAATGGTGTGTGTGAAGTTTCCAATCCGCACAGGGCCCGAGTGGGAACTATAGCCCAAGCTCTCTCGTTCTGAGAGGAGACCTGTGCCCAGCAGTGGGACAAATATAGGCTGGAAATGATGCTGATGAGCATACATGTCATAATGTACGAGGGCCGCTTATTAAAAAAAAACTTAATAGGTGCTTTTGTTGAGACGTCTTACGTACCTCAATGAAGCAGGGAATGAAACTTTTGCCTTTGACGCATTCTAAAACTGCGTCCAAAACGTCCTCTTTCGTCCAAGTCGCTGGGTAACCTGTAACCTGGAATAAAAATAAACTTCAAAATTGTATAATTTGTCACAAGCCTTTTTGAGTAAGTAAGTATTTTTAACCGACTTCAAAAAAAAGGAGGAGGTTCTCAATTCGGTTGTACCTACTTAAGTATGTTTTTTTAGCTAATTTATTGTAGGTAGTTTCGTTAATTTATTTTTGTGGCAATAAATTGTTTTTTTTTGTCTTTCTAATACCTACTTAGACACCTTGTATACAAACTATACGGTTTGACACCTGGACCCTATTTCATAAAGCTACAAGTTACAATTGACAACATTTCATATTTCTGAGTCTATAATTTTAATGGTTCTTTGTATTTTGTTTGAAAAGATGAACATGCTGACAGTTTAATTTTTTCGCTAGGGCTTGTATTTAATTTATAATTAATTTATTAATTTTTGCTTATTCTAAAAGGGCGTAACTCCGATACTATCACAGAATACACACTTATCCCTTTGTCTTTTCTCTATAGAAAAAAAAACGACGTTAATTTCAAATTGTCAATGTCAAGCCCTATTCTCCAATATTCGATTTTCGAGGTTCGCTTCGTGCTGTTCCGCTCATACTAATAGTCATTATCTTGAGAGTGAGAGAGAAGGTATGCAACGAACTTCGAAAATATAATTTCAGAGTTGCCCCCCTTATACTTTGAAGTTGTCAAAAATACAAAATTATGATCGCTTATTTTTTCTCGTGAAAAAAGCAAAGGCGTTTCACTTATCCTGTGGTAGTTTTGGTAAAATTAGGACATATTTTTAATTAATTTTTATTTTTTATAATAATCGATATTAAAATTATTTAAACATATTGCAGTGATCAGGAGGCAAAATGCTTTCAAACCATATATACATTTTCAGGTGTTATAAAAATGAAATGTTTTCAATTTACAAGCGGAAGTCTCTATCTAACACAGGGTCAGAAAGAGACTTCCGCTTGTATGTAGCTTGTAGCTTTATAAAATAGGGCCCTGGTAGACATTAAAAAAATTGTAGATCAGACGTAAATAAAGTAAACCAGAATTACCATAACTCGTATGAACGAGCTGTCTTTTTCATATCCCGCCTCCATTTGCTCTTGCTCCAATATCATCACAGACTGAAAAAAAAAGAATAATCAGAAAGCAGCCCAGGATTGTCAACTACAATACTTACTTGTAGATGTTCCACGGAATTTTTTCATTGGGAATAGATGATTATTGGTGACTTTTCTATTGATAGGAGTAACCATCCTTAGCTACAGAAAAAAGTTACAGATTTTTTCGTCGGACCATATATTTTATAAAAATAAAAACATTTTACTCAGTCACTCGTCGGCCCCCATACGGCTGATAAGCAATACGCCCAAAACATATCAAATTAAAAAAAAATGGCTGCTTGAATCTGTGGTACACAATGACATTTGTAGCTAAGCACTTTTAAAATAATCATCCATTCCCAGTACAGACACATCATTCAAACAGATGACGCTTGGCGACAAAAAATCGACTAGTACATAACAGGTAGAAAAATTCGAAAGCTTAGGTACTATTGGGTGGTGTAGCAGTATAGCCTGCATCACGGAACGATGAGGAATCTGGGTGTCGATTTACATACATTTCTTTTTTTGAAACTACCAGCGCATTCGGAAAGACCATCATTGCCAAGAATGCGCCGCAAGAATCTTGGCGAGAGTGAGAGAGAAAAAGATAGAGACGTCAAATTTATATCACCCCTTTTTTTGCGGGTTAAACATTGACGTAACAATAAACAACTAGACTCCCAATCACGCTCAAAAACTGTCGGAAGCAAGTCTGCACGACGCGTCTATTGTGCAGAGTTTTCGTTCAGTCGTGTTTCGACCGCGCTTCGATAACAATGTACATGTCTCTTTCTCACCGTAATCTCAAACGATTGAGAACAAAAGAGACAACCATGTTTCCAGCGCGTGGCGTCGTGTCATTGCTTCTCACGATCGTATGCAATTGACATTAAACATTACTGCCACGAAATAAGGTGATAATTTGAACTAATATGTTAATGTTATCTGTGTAAGTTAATGTGTTGATACTCACAACACATAGACAACGCCGCTCGGACGTTTTTTGAGTAACTTTTGTTTGCGATTGGAAGTCTAGTTGTTTATTTTAAGTCAATGGGGTTAATAAGAAGTTTTGTACCATACCTTAGAGAACCTAGTCGACACAGTCTTCCGTATGGACAAGTTCTTCTTCCACGGCCAAAACGGAAGGTACTTCTTGACCATCTCATCTTCACTGTCCAGCACATCGCGACGCAGGTGCACCGGGACGTACCGATTCGACTCCGAGCCTTCGTCCACGACCTCCCTGTTACAGCAGTTTAGATATTAGAAAGAAGAGAAAGAAAATATTTATGCATGATATACTTAGCATAAATTACAAAAAAAAAGAAGTAAAAACATGAGAACATACGAGATGGACCCACCTCAGCATAATGCTGTAAGCTAGCGCTGGTCTTCCGTTGGGACCATTATGATTTTAAAACACGTGTGGTTTTATGAAACGAGCCTTGGCGAGTTTCATAATAGGTACAACACACAACAACAACATGACAACGTGTACGTGTGATGATGGAATGCCTAATTATGTACAGATGAGTACAATATTTTTCGACAGATAAAATATTAAGGGCCCGTTTCACACTGTAAAGTTCCTGTTATGTTAAGTGTCAGTTATCTATGATTCCCTCTCTATTTCTTACTACGAAACAGACAGACGACATCATACATAACTGACACTGATATCAGGAACTTTACAGTGGTGAAACAGGCCCTTAGTATTCTAAAATGGGTTCAGGAGCGGAATAAACTTAAACTTCATAATGATATCGATTTCGGTATCATTATGGTGCTATAATAACACTGCTGTTATGCTAGCATACGTACGACACGTACGATTTTGAACGTTTTATAGAGTTCTTATAATATAATCTAACTATCTAACTAATATTATAAATGCGAAAGTATGGATGGATGGATGGATGGATGGATGGATGGATGGATGTTTGTTTGTTACTCAATCACGCCAGAACGGCCCAACGGATCTGGATGAAATTCGGCGCATAGATAGAGAAAAGTCTGGAATAGCACATAGGCTACTTTTTATCCCGGACAATTGCGTAGTTCCCGCGGGATAGCGAAAAACGAATTCTTTGCAGACGAAGTCGCTGGCGACAGCTAGTAATATTATAAACGCGAAAGTATGCATGGATGGATGTTTGTTTGTTTGTTACTCAATCACGCCAGAACGGCCCAACGGATCTGGATGAAATTCGGCACATAGATAGAGAAAAGTCTGGAATAGCACATAGGCTACTTTTTATCCCAGAAAATTGCGTAGTTCCCGCGGGATAGCGTTACACGAATTCTTCGCAGACGAATTCGCTGGCAACAGCTAGTGTTTACATAAAAAAAAAACCTGGATAATTAAAAGTAGGATAATAGACACTAATATATGAACAAAGCCTGTACCATGGGTACTAGCTACTAGGCAATGTATAAACATACTTATACACATGCAATACTAGAGAACAAACATTCACAGTCAATCTTTCACTCACTAGGCTTTCCGTTCATCAATTTTGGTGTCAATAGTCCTCAATATTTTTTCAAGTATATTTAATGATCCTGGACGAATGTTTCGGGTTACACTTATACCTGACAGCTTGTTCCTTGTTGATCAACAGATTGATGGTGAGCTTGGGTTTTTTGGGCTTGGTCGTGTTCAGTGGTCCCAGTCGTTTGAACGCACTCAGTCGCTTCTGGCCGCCTTGCAGAAGGTCTGGTGACTCCGAACCGTTTCGGGATTCTGAAAGTTAAAATGCTAAGTTTAAGATTATTTAACGTAGAATACTTCTTTTTTATCAATTTGGATAAAAAAATGCGAGTTGTAAGACTTTGTGTAAAATTCTGTCTGGGTCGCTTATTCAGTCTTACTCGCTAAACCTTGCCACCAAGCAGTTATGCTTGCGCTGCTGTACATTGCGGCACTGGGTCGACGACTCCTAACCAGTTCGCATCACGGCCAAGCAATGTAATGAAATAAGTTTGATTTTTCGTGCGAGTTTCAACTGGGTTTTAGGTAGGTAGCTACCCTCGATTTAAGCACACAATCACAAAATTGCAAACACAAATTTGACAGTCTTTTGTTTTCATCTCAAGCGCAAATCCAAACCAATACCTTCTTCAACTTTCGCAGTAGTTTCAGAGTACACGTCCGATGGTGAATACGCTCGGTCGGGCATTGGCTCTTGTTGGGCTAACGTTGGCGCATTGTCACCAGTGTTGGGTTCAAGGTCATCGTATATAGCTTTCGTTTCCGGCTTTTCATCCACTGGGGCTGGGGTCGGCAGTATCCAACTAGGCAAGTCTAGTGCCGCTACGTGTAGTCTACGTTCTGGAATTGTAATAAAATTTACTTATAATAATAATAATAATATAGCCTTTTTATTCCGAATTCGCTACAATTTCAGTAAGTAAATGTTGTTGTTGTTGTTTTTTTTATCAAATTGTCGCGTAATTCGGCGTACCTCATGGCATAAGCCTCCTGCGTGTATTGGAGGGTTTGGGCTATAGTTCCCACGCGCGCCCAGTGCGGATTGGGAACTTAACACACACCATTGAATTTCTTCGCAGATGTGTGCAGGTTTCCTCACGATGTTTTCCTTCGCCGAAAAGCTCATGGCAAATTTCAAATGTAATTTTCGCACTTTTACCTACTTCTGTTGTATTATTTAATCTTTTCGCTGCCAAGCAGCTCTAGTGTCACTCGCAACTGTCAACTTTATTTTGTCATTTGAAGGTGTATTTTACAGTGACTGAACTGATTTGATATCAACGGAGAAAAGGTTAAACTTTCTCTCTCTTTCTTTCTCCCCCCCCCCCCCTCTCTCTCTCTCTCTCTCTTTCAGTTGTGTTTTACATTCTAGACACAGAAACAGGGCCAAAAGCACGCAGAAATAGGAGCTCCGCGTCGACACTGTTTTTATACACTGTTTCAGTGTCGACGAAGCTAAAAATTTAATGACTAACCTTCCTTAACATTTGCTTTAGGTTTAGACCCCGGCATTGGTGTGTGAGGGTTTGGAGGTGCCTGAATCTCTTCCTTCTCCTTTACCTTTATCTCTTTCTTCTCTTGCCCCCTCAAGAATGACTTTGGTATACCTGGCAACATTATAATGATTTTTAAGGTGACAACTGATATTAAAAATCAACAGTCAACTAATAATAAAACAACCAGCCAAGTGCGAATAGGACTCTCGCGCCGAGGGTTCCGTACAAATTCGGCAAGTGAATATAAAATCCAGTGTTAGCAGAGCCCTGCCTCCTAAGCAAATTCATTTTATATTGGTCACTTACATAGACAGACAGACGTAAAAATATTATGTTTTCAGTATTTGTTGTTATAGCGGCAACAGACATACATCATCTGTGAAAATTTCAACTGTCATCACGGTTCGCGAGATATAGCCTGGTGAGAGACTGACAGTGGAGTGTTAGTAATAGGGTCCCGTTTTTACCCTTTGGGTACGGAACCATAAAAACTGTTACACAGTGGTTAGTGACCCTAACTATGCTAGAGGCCCCGGGTTCGCCTTTCAGTAGGAGCAGGCACTTGCTTGATGTAGGTATTATGAATGTTTGTACCCGAGTCATGCATGTTATACGTAGTTAAATAAGTATGTAGGTATATAAATATTCAAGTATGTTCATCTACTGGCCCCATACCCATATTAGCTTTGCTTAGTTTGAGCAAGATCAATTGGTGTAAATTGACCCGAGATATTTATTTCTTTGAAATATTTTCGCTCAAATACTGATAAAAACATTTCGTTATTCAGGTCAAAATATTTTCACTTTAGAGCAAATCAGTGTTACCAGTAAAAATTTTGAATCCATAGAAACTATACTTATACAATTACTATTTTTTTATTATTGTTTTAATTATTACGAATACAAACTTACCTTTCGGATAATCATAGGCTGCAAAAGAAATACTATGTTAGAAATATTAATAAGCAACATCAAAATCAAATTAAGTAAAGCAAACAGCAACTCGGCCGACAACAAATCACGTAACATATTTGTTCTGTTATCAGAATAATTTATTAGTCGAATCGTGGAAAAGAAAGAGATTGAAAAGCCTGCAGGAGTTATCAGTCAAATCAAATAAATGGTGAAATATTCAGGAAAATTCATGGATACAAGGTCTAATAAAATTAGTGTTGGCTATGTCAATGTACATTTCTTCATTCAGTCTGCCTTGTGCCACCATTGCATTGTGTTATAACTGTCAGTATTTTGCTTTAAATAATTAAATATACTAACAGATTTAGAAGGTGTTTTCATCACCCTCCATTCACTTTATACAGTCCATTTCCAGTAGCTATCAATTAGGTATTCCTGAATACTGCACTACCGCCCTAATTCAAAAGGACGCATGTCCAAAAAACATTCTTAATGGGATTCAATTCCGATGCAGCATTTTACAGTTGCGTTGTGGTGCCTACAAAATGTGGTTGTCGCTAGTAGTTGCGATGTGGTTACGTCTGAACCGCTGCGACGTGGTGTGGTTGTGGTACGTGTGAAACAACCCTAAAGCGGTGCCGCCGGTGGTTGCGTTGTGGTTGCGGTGTGGTTGCGTTGTGGTTGCTTTGTGGTTGCGGTGTGGTTGCGGTGTGGTTGCGTTGTGGTTGCTTTGTGGTTGCGGCGTGGTTGCGTTGTGGTTGCTTTGTGGTTGCGGTGTGGTTGCGGTGTGTTTGCAGTGTGGTTGCGGTGTGGTTGCGGTGTGGTTGCGGTGTGGTTGCGTTGTGGTTGCTTTGTGGTTGCGGTGTGGTTGCGGTGTGTTTGCAGTGTGGTTGCGGTGTGGTTGCGGTGTGGTTGCGGTGTGGTTGCGTTGTGGTTGCTTTGTGGTTGCGGTGTGGTTGCGTTGTGGTTGCTTTGTGGTTGCGGTGTGGTTGCGGTGTGGTTGCGGTGTGGTTGCGGTGTGGTTGCGGTGTAGTTGCGGTGTGGTTGTGGTGTGGTTGCGGTGTGGTTGCGTTGTAGTCGAATCACACATGCGGTTGTAATCGTAAATGACGGCAAAATGTGGTCCGTGTGAATTGTACTATTCATTTTCAATACAAAATATGCGCCCGACTACGTGGTGTGGTTTTGGTTGTCGCGTGGTTGTGGCACGTGTGAAACAACCCTAAACTGAATCAGAATTGAATCGCATTAAGACGTCATGGTAAGCCCCCAGATGTGTTTAGTCAGACTAACCATAACCGAACCAGCTGTTGAAATATTCCAGAACAAATAAGATACCTTGTATACTTATCGGCGAATGTTTGTTCTCGAGTCTTGGATGTTTAATATCTATTTAAGTATGTATTTATTTATATAAGTCCATTTATCCGTTGTCTAGTGCCCATATTACAAGCTTTGCTTAGTTTGGAGCTAGGTCAATTGGTGTCAAATTGTCCCAAGATATTTATTTATTTTTATTTATTTATACAAAAGTATCCTATTTGTTCTGGAACATTGACCTACGTTACTGCTGGACACAGGCCTCTTCTCAACGTAAAATCCCAGTCATTACTTTAGACCGACCGCTTAGGCGCAGGGTAGAACGACAAAGGGAACCGAGAGTGGTGAGGGCGGCAGGCGCGCTACCCACCCGCACCGAGAGAAGTCCCCTTTGTCGTCCTACCCCGCGCCCCTGTGCCGCGCGGACGAGGATTCATTTAAGAGGGTGCATCCGTGCTGAGCTCGCAACGTCGCATTTTTGGTGATTTTTTGCGATTATCTCACAGAAATTGAATGAAAGTATCAAATATCCGTCTGTAGTGCACTTCGTTTTTAGGGTACTAATGTGTCCAATGCAATGATTAATGGTGATGGACTTTTATTTTCGTATTAAAGGGATAAAATACTATATCTCGTTTAATAAGAAAATAAAAGTCCACCACGATCAATTATTGCATTAGACACATTAATACATTAAAAACGAAGTGCACTACAGACGGATATTTGATACTTTCATAAAATTTCTGTGAAATAATCGCAAAAAATCACCAAAAATGCGACGTTGCGAGCTCAGCACGGATGCACCCTCTTAAGCGGTGTAAAGTGATCTAAAAAGTCGTCGCAATTTAAAAGGCCCGTTTTGACAGTTCACGCCCATGAAGTTCTAATTTTTTTACCAATCGCAATGTTCTGAAGGTAATTGCATTTTTCATTGATGGGTATTACTCACTCAGCGAAGTGCTGTGCATAACGATTTTTTCATATTGTCCACAGACTATTAATAATCGGTTAAGGAAAAAATAAATCGATCAAGATAAATTTTTTTAAGGCCTACTCGCACTTGGCCCGTTTTATTTATTTTATTTAGACAAATTAATTACTGAATTTCACCAGCTGTGTAGTGATATTTACTGAAAATTATGACCTTCGAGCTCAAAGCCGTAAACAATGGCAGCACTGATTTCTATAGAATGGCTCGTCTTCATCATCTGAAGAAAATGATTGACTGATGATTCACTTTTTCTCGTTTTTTTTTGTGATTGAGTGAATGTTATTGTAATCAAAATATTAAATGAAAGAAAATTGACTTTTCGTAACATTGTATCATTTCAAAATACCTATAATATCAATTTAAGTTAAATTTTCTAATCAGAACTTTAATCCAATGCACTTTATAATACATATTCAAATCGATCAAATACTCATGCAAACTTGAATCGATTTATCGTGAGTATCGAGTACCGAGTCATATGGTTACATCACTTGTTACGTCGGGAAGACAAATGTCAAAACGGGCCTTTTATTTTGCAATGACTTTAGGTATAGTGTTAATTTCCAGCGACACGTCTAACCAAATATATTGGCGCGCAAAGATTATCTTATTTTCTAAAGTCGATTTTGTAGTTTTAACTTACGCGTCATTATTGCAGATGCATACGGAAAAGTGTACATATTATGAGTTGCTTTAAGGTTTGTTTGTTTTTTCTGTTGATACCTCACTTCAATTGGCTTCAAACTAGTGGTCGCAGTCGTGACTGAAAAAAAAACGTAAATTAATTATAAATGAAAGTTTATTGGGTTTTTTACATGATGTAAACAGGCGAGGTTGGAGCCTCCCATTAAGCAAAAGTAATGCTTGTGAAATATTAAATGAATCAAGAAATTTATTTCTTGTTTTTTTTTTATGTTTACTTTTAGGGTTTTACCGTTAGAAATTTAATTTCTAAACGACACTGAAAAAAATCCGAAAAGTAAAGCTATGGCCAGGAATTGAACCCGGGTCCTCGTCATTCCGTGACCCCTACACCACCCATAGCAGGTTCCCGGCCATAGCTTTACTTTTTGGATTTTTCTATGTGTTCTAATTTTCAGTGTCGTTTAGAAAGTAATGCTTGTGTCGGGAGAAATACTATATTTATGGCCTTGACTGTGTCAATGCATTATAATTATAATTATAAAATAGTCTAGCACTAACTGATGCATGAAATAGTTATAGCCGTCCGCTTAACTGATTCCTCGAACGCGCGGGGACAGGGGCGCAGGGTAGGACCACAAAAGGGACTTAGTGCGCCTGCCGCCCGCACCTCTCTCGGTCCCCTTTGTCGCCTACCCCACGCCCCTCTGCCTCGCGGGCTAGGACTCAGTTAAGCAGTCCGTCTATATATTTGTTCACGATTTAAGTTTCACCCTGTACGCATGTACTTACCGCTTTTAGACGTTGATGGTATTATATTTTGTATAGCTTTTTTCTTCGGTTCCTGGCTTTGTGGCTTCTCGGGCGCCGGTTCATGGCTTTGTGGCTTCTTGAGCGGCGGTTCCTGGCTCTGGGGCTTCTCGAGCGCCGGTTCCTCCATCTTGGGCATGATTATAGGAGTCTTGGGGGTCGGTAACTGTTTCAGCTTCTCTTGGACAACTTTCATCACGTTTGGAGGCAGACTAGCCAGCATATCGCTTTGGGATTGGTTGCTTGTTTGTGATGTTGATGTACCTATTAGAAAACAAATATTTGAGAACTATTTTCAACAGTTGTCAAAAGTCGTAGAGAAAACAACTATTACAGTAGAAATGCCACCTTACTAATATTATGTACTAGCTTCTGCCCGCGACTTCGTCTGCGTAGAATCCTACTAATATTATAAATGCGAAAATTTGTGAGGATGGATGGATGGATGGATGTGACGATTTGAGTGTCTATGTTTGTTCCTTCTTCACGTTGAAACGACTGAACGGATTTGTATAAAATTTGAAACGGAGACAGCTAGTACCCTAGATTAACACATACGCTACTTTTCATCCCGGAAAATTGCATAGTTCCCGCGGGATAGTGATAAAATTTCCAAAGGTCGTAGCTGCCTAGAGTCGCGACGTTAATAACTAGGTATTGCAGAATATACTATCAACACCCAGTTCTTACGTCTAATCCTACGCGGACGAAGTCGCGGGCAGAAGCTAGTTATGCATATAAACCTTCCCCTTGATGATTCAAGGGGATGATTTATATGTATCAGTCTATCTATTAAATAAACCGCATCAAAATCCGTTTCGTAGTTTTAAAGATATAAGCATACATAGGGACAAACAGACAGAAAACGAAAGCGACATTGTGTAATTCTGTTTCGAAGTTTTTTCGAAGAAATTAGAAGTTTGTAGCATACTGGCCCTCTCACTCCTATTAGTGGCTATTAGTGTGAGTGGAGCAGCACGCAACGATCTTCTAATTTCAACTTCAGAGGCTCGCTAACCTTTAAGGTATGTAAGTACTTACTATTTATACAAGTGCGATGAGTGAAAGAAAAGATTTAGTTAAATAGGAAAACGTAGTGTGTAAGAAAGAGTGATGATGAAGTAGTATAAAGAAGATGGAGAAACCGTAGTTTATTTTTTTTACACCAGGGCGCTTTCAAACGAGGCAGTAGGTGTACCTATGTTTTATTTTATGAAATAGTGCGGAAAACAAGCAAGTGGGTCTCCTGACGCCATACTATAACCGTATGTACTATATTATACTAGGATAATTCCTTAAAACCAGTGAGTAAAAATCCAAGTTTATATTTTTTAATATCTTTATTAGTAAACAGAAGAAACATTAGTAAAAATTGTTTGTCTAACAAAAAACTTGCCAAAAAGAAACTTAACAGATCGATAGTACCTATGTGAACAGACATTTCATACCTATTATAATAGTTTTTTTTATAAAAAAACCGTCAAGTACAAAATTCCGTTGAAACTAAACATAGGTTCATCATTTTTATTTACTAAAAAATACTTTCAATTACTTAGAGACGTTTTAATTAAACCTATGAAATCACAGAACAATAATACTTTACTCAACTTATTTTTAAATACCTATATTTTATGCAACCAAATTGAGATCATTATAGTTAATTAATACAAGTGTTATTTTTTTACCTAAACATGCGAAATTGTAAATGATTTATATATTTTGTTATATTGTTCAACAACATAAAAATAAATAATCAAGCTACAAAAGCGCTTACCCACATAAAAAATATATTTGTCTAAGACCAGAGAGAGCATTTTATTACGAATTTATTTCGATTGACCATACCTCGCCAAAACTTAATAACAAAATCGACCTCAAATACACACATTTGACGTCAATTTTCAAATAAATGGCGTTACAAACAAATATGGACAATAAATAAATCTATACCTCATATTCTTTCTTATTTTATTTATCATCTTTATACAAAAATATATTTGCTTAACTACTATCACCTCATCAGTTTACAAATCACAGTTTTGAACTTAAAAATAAAGTTGTTACTCGTAGTAACAACTGTCCAATTTTACTCTAATCTCGCCCAGCAAAAAAAACAACTTAAAATTCCTCTTTTTAATAACACGCATCTCTTCAACCGGTATATAGAAGACAAGAGCTACACCATCGGAACATTTCTTCGTAGAAAATAGCGCCCATGAATTAAAGTTGCACCTTGGATTTTGATGTCTAAGTACTTTGAAAAGAACACCTTCGTCTAAAATACTTGGTAAGAATACTCTAAGTTTAACTCTTTCTGGGACATCGGTTTGTTCCACAACAACAAGTCTAGTACCAACTACAGGTGATGCAAGGCTGGCTATGGAGTCCTTCAACCATCTTAAATCGCGATCGCTCTCACACCAAACTCGCAATCCACCTTTATAATGGCATGCATGTCCTCTAAAAGCAGGCATATACTCATCCGTTTCTGAATGAACTGCTTTATCCAATCTATAGTTCAAAGCTAACCTTATCAGCTCTACTTCTAGCAAGGTCAAGTAATGAAACGGCTCGGTAACAACGCATACAAGCAAATGCTTCGCTACGTTGCGGAAATGGAACTCTCTTTGATCATCTTTCAGCTTTTCATTCCATTCTTTGCTGTAAACGTTTATGAATACTGTACCTAGCGAATATGCCATGCGTCTGTTCCTATTATTTATTATATGAGCTTGATTTTCTGGCACACAGTACTGCAAATAGTAGCTAGCAGGATCGTCGCCTTGTTTTTGGCTGTTAATAAGTATCCAAGAGCTCATATCGTACCAATGATTTTGTTTCCGTAGCAGCTTCTGCAATTCTTCCGAAGTTCCAGAGAAGTTCGGTAGGAATATTCCGATTTTGATTAATTGTGGTATGTTGCGGAGTGGTTTCAGTGTTAGTTCAGTATTGGGAATTGGTGACGGTATGTTGGCTATTGTTTCATGTAGCCAAAGCAAGTCTTGTGCGCTTTGGCATGTGAGAGACAGATATCCTGAATGTTGTCCATTGTTTCGTTGGAAAGTTGGAATATACTGGCAATTTTTCTTAATTATAGCATCTTGTATTTGGCTAGCGAGAGCCTCCGTGATCCATTTCACTTGCTGCGTCGTGAGGTACTGGAAAGGCTTGATGGTAACTGCGATTGTCAGGTCTGAAGTGGTAAGTTCCCTGGCTTCTTTCATTTCCACATCTTCATCGAACCCTGTTAGAGACAGTGCATCTACTTGATTTCATTGTTCAACAAGTTTTTTTTTTACAGTTTTCAAGTTTCACAATCACATTTTGAGCAAAAACAATTCAGTAGTCTCTATTGCAAGCATTCCTGTGAATATTCAGAAACCAACATATCTTTAAATTAAAAGACACTGTGTGTTTTTGATTATTGACTCAACTTGAGTGAATGCTTGCTATGGAGACCATTCTTGTAGTTTTTTTTTTGTTTCAATTAATGCTTGTAGATAAATACTAATCCAATATTATAGGTTATGCATTAAGTTGTTGCCACCAATTCAACAGCGTCGTAAGTTGTTGTAATTGTTTTTTTTTTGTTTGTATTTTTATAGCTATTTTAAAATAAACAGCAATTTAGCAATAAATCTGCTCGTACGTAATTATACCAACTGTTATACTCAAAAGTATCAATAAATTAGATAAAATATGCTGACTATATTTATTTCTACATTTGATAGGGCAGTCAAGAAAAAAAAATCAAGAATAATATATGTAAACATTAACCTTAACGCCACTATAATAAGGAATGTATACATATTTTATATTAGTGACCTTGATTGCACTGCCAATAATTGATTGACGTTTTTGAGTATGGTAAGTACAATACTTACCAGTATTCACTTCAGTAGTCTGTTGATCCCCCTTGCTCTGATTCTGTTGGCTCTCCCCCTGTGGTTCCTCAGGATCTGTATCAGGCGAGCCGGCACTGATACGTTTAAAGTTGTTCTGATACTTTGACCAGTCTGGTGTCTTCTGAATACTCTTTTGGAACCTGGAAAGACAATAATAGCAACAATTAAACTTTATACAGTTGTTTAGTATAATAGTGTTCTGGTATGCAGACGATGCGGTCAGCCTAGTTGGTAGTGACCCTGCCTGCAAAGCAAGTGTCCAAATTTTGGTAAGGGCATTTGTGTGATGAGCATAAAATATTTGTTCCTGTTTCTATTGTTTCTATCTATTCAAGTAATGTATATCGTTGTCTAGTACCTATAATACAAGCCTTACTAGCTTACTTTGGGACTAGGTCAATTTGTGTGAATTTATCCCTAATATTTGTTTATTCATTTTATTTACATAAATAACTACAAGGTCACTTAAGAAAATTCTGAAATATTTACAGAGATTTTTCATTTGAATTTTTGGTTTACGTAAAGGCAAAAAGATATACACATAGAACTAATAGTGTCACTAAGATTTTGATTACCGTAACAATCGGAGCCCCTCTTTTGCCCGAATTTCATATGCCATAATGTAATGTTTGCCATAATGATCATTTGCCATAACCCTTTTTTTCTCTGAAACTGTAATTTTTTCAGGAGCATTGTAATGGCAATCCTGTAGATCTGTATAGGTTAGGTTAGGTTTGTTTCATAACAATCCTGAATAATTAACAAATAAAGAGAAAAAAGAGTTATGGCAAATGATCATTATGGCAAACAATACATTTATGGTAAATGAAATTCGGGCAAACGATAGAGACCCCGTAACAATATATTTTCGTAATATTGACCCTTTTTAGTTGCATTGTTATTTATTCTATTACTGTGTTGCGAATCTTTTGACTTACTTGAAATTAAGTTTATCTTTGCCTGCCGCTAAGGGCTGTGGCCTAGGGGCCGTTGGGGGAGCACTCGGTGCTGAGACATTCGGAGCCAGATCGTCAGTCAGATCCTCGGGCTCATTATGGTGCGGCGCCAGGAACTTAGCAGCAAAATTATTGAACTTTGCCTTCAAATTGTAAGTTTGCGCAACTACGTGTGAGCGTTCGATAGTCTTAAGATTAGTTTTATTTTTGCCTCTTTTCTGCTTCTTTTTCCTGTAAATAAATAATAAATGTAACATATATTATCGCCTATTTATAACTGAGTGTTACAAAAAATAAATCGTTGAAATTGTAATTTAAATTGATTTTCTTAACTTGGCAGGTACGACGAGAAAAGTTATTTTTTTGCTTTGTGCATTTGACCTGAAAGTTAATAAATTACAATATAGTTAATAACAGGAAATGCTTACGAATTTCCTCGGTTTGCAAACGCCCCTTTTAGATTATTTTGGTTCATTTTGCAATCAAAATGTAAACAAGCAGCGACCTAGCATTCGCAATCACAATACAATACAATGAATGAAGAAAAGCGAAGCTGTGTTGACACTGTCAGCTGTCAGAAATTTTGACCACAGATTAGATAGAAGCAGCCGTCCATGCCCTACGCTCTTTTTTGACTTTTGGACAGCCCGAAGTGTTGATCAAAATTGATGTCAAAAATGCTTTTAATTCGGTTAATAGGGTTACCTTGTTAACGGAAATTAAACACCACGTCCCGGAAATATACAACTACCTTCTCCTCAGCTATGCTGACCCAACAAAATTGTTATATCGTTCTAATGAACTATCCTCTGAAGTAGGTTGTCGACAAGGTGATCCCCTTGGGCCTGCAATTTTTAGTTTGGCTATAAATCCCATAATTCAAAATTTAAATTCTAAATTCAATGTTTGGTATTTGGATGACGGGACTCTAGCAGGTGATGTGGATACTGTGTTTTCTGACCTTTTTAAAATCAAAAATAAATTTGAAAACATTGGTTTGGAACTTAATTTTAGCAAATGCGAACTCTTCGTAAACAATTGCAACCTAAATATAAATGACATAAGAAATAAATTCAATGTTCTGGCTCCAAATATAAAATTAGTTAACAGCAATTCCCTTTGCCTCTTAGGTGCTCCAATATTTGAAGAATCTATTCCTGATCACATTAATAATTGCATTACTAAATTTCAAAATTATACTGACCGTCTCCTTGAAATTAGTCCGCATTATGCAATTTGCATATTAAAATTCTGTGTTTTCGTACCAAAATTTACGTATGTGCTCCGTTGCTGTCCCTTTTGGAATCACCAAAACGTTTTAACACCAGTGGACGACTTAATTAGAACTAGTTTAGATTCAATTCTTAATTTGCAACTGAAGGAGCAATCTTGGACCCAAGCATCCCTGCCCATTCGTTATGGTGGTTTAGGGATTCGTAAAATTTCTAGTGTTGCTTTACCAGCTTTTCTATCTTCTGTCCATAGTTCAGCAATTCTTATAAGGAAAATTTTAAGGGCATTTCCCTCAAACTTTGAGATTGCTGGTATGGAAGAAGCTAGACGGACTTGCTTGCCAAAAAAGTGCTGGCCGCTTTTCAAGACATGCTGCACTCAATGACATCATACGCCGGTCCCTTACCACTGTCAACGTGCCATCCTTACTGGAGCCCACGGGTATTGCGAGGGACGATGGTAAGAGACCTGATGGTATGAGTCTGATTCCATGGAAGATGGGTCGCGTGCTTGTGTGGGATGCCACTTGTTCTGACACGCTAGCGGCTTCCCATCTCCATGGTACATGTAACAGAGCCGGTGCAGCATCAGAAGCGGCTGAAAAGGCTAAATATATCAAATATAGGGGTCTAGGCGCCGAATACGATTTTGTCCCATTCGGTGTCGAGACCCTTGGTCCGTGGGGTCCTAGCGCTCTGAAACTCCACAAAGAAATTTCGAAGAGGTTAGTCGACGTCACAGGGGACCGAAGAGTTGGCAGCTTCCTCGGACAAAGAATTAGCATTGCAATTCAAAGAGGGAACGCTGCTAGCATCTTCGGAACCTTGCCTAAGGGGTCTGGTTTGAATTTGTATCCTTAGTTTTCATTATTATTATTATTAAGTATTTGTATTATTAGTGGTATTTTTTTTTATATAGGTATTTTAAGTTTAGGCTAGTTTTATTTTTAATATTATTTTAATATTGCTTATTATAGAAAATAAAAATTAATTGATTAGATAGATATATAATTCATTTTTTGACGTTTGTTTGAGGTACACAATTATTGTGCTATCTACTTAGTAGTCTGTGGATGCATGTTTAGCAGTGTTGCCAGCCAACTTTTTGGAAAAGTCGCTAGCATAATTTAAAATAAGTGGTTTTTCTAAGAGCTGGTAACATTCCAACATTGTACCTTCGATAGCACGTATCACACACATTGCTGATGAAGGACGCAAAATAAAGTGCAAATAAATTACACCTAATTAAAAGGCTTGTTGACCATTAAGAAATTAGATTAAAGATTGTGGTAGTATCGACTAAGGCTCTTAAGCCTTTTTTCTCAGACGCGCTACTTTGGTGGGTTGTAAAATTTTACTGTTACTGTACAGGGGCCGCAAGTAGTTCAGCCACTCATCAAGAGATGGCGCTATCAAACATTTAAAATTTTTCGCAATAACACGCAATGTTCAAAATTAGGGCTGCCTCCTTTTTTTGAAGGTAATAAATAATTATAGTATTTTTTCAAAACAATGCAAAAAGTATACTGCTGCTTTTTATTTACCTACTATCATTAAACAAATTTTACTTCTTATTTTTTTATATTTATCCCTTACGGTGTAGACAGATCCTAAAGGTAACAGACCTAAAGGCCACGTTTAGCATGATCGTGGGCGTATAGGTGGAAAGGAGAATTAAAATAGCTATGGGTTGCTAGCAGCAGCATTGCCTATAACATGATTCCTAAGTTTTGCGCCCATATTCTCGACTCGATGGGCTTTTACCATCTGCGCGGTAAGAGAAGCAACTGGAACATTTTATGTATGCGGGTGGTAGGACCTTGTGCAAGGTCCGTCCGGATCGCTACCACCATCTTACTCGCTAATCCTGCCGCTAAGCAGCAATGCTTGCATGCTGTGTTCCGGTGTGGTGAGTAAGACGGCCGGGGAAATTACAGGCACAAGAGGCATTTCATCTTAGCCCTCTAGGTTGGCAACGCATCTGCAATCCCTCCGGGGTTGCGGGTGTCTATGGGCAGTGGTGATCGGTTACCATCAGGTGACCCACTTGCTCGTTTGCCTTTTTTTTTTTTTTTTATATGCGAATAGGAAGGCAAACGAGCACTGCTGCTTAGCGGCAGGATTAGCGAGTAAGATGGTGGTAGCTATCCGGATGGACCTTGCACAAGGCCCTACCACCCGCAGAAAGCCTTCCTATTCATAATAAGAAAAAAAAATGTATTTTCTTTACTATCAGACCAAAATTGAACTTTCAATAATCCTCTCCTTATGCGGCACCCACAACCACCCCTGTAAATAATAATTTTTGAGTGCCTAAAATAACATCCGCACTCACACGTATAAAATGTCTATAGCTCGAATATTAAAACCGTACATCAACCGTGCACTGAGGAAATGCAATATCGTCGCCGGCCCACTTGACTCAGCGTTTCATTACGGCGACGAAAATATTAACGAGAACTTGTCTGTTCATCATTATTGTGTTGGGTAAAGTTTTGTATCGTGAGGCGTGTTTACGTCTACGTTAACTTTACAATTACAGCCGACATGTGAAGCCTATTCCACCTGAAAGCAGGTCGTATATATACATAGGTACATAAATCACATCTCTATCCCATGCGGAGTAGGCACAGCTTAAGGTAAAATTTTATTTTACCGTAAAAAGACCTAAAGGCCACCTAAAGGTCCTAAAAAAAGAGGGGTGATATGAGTGTGACGTCGATGTCTGTATGTGTAATGTGTGTGTGTGACTGGTTGTGTGTGGCATCTAGTGGCATCATAGCTCTCAAGCGGATAAACCGATGCCGACGCGGTTTTTTTTCATTCGATAGCCAGATTCCTTGCGGTGGTTCTTAGATGTGTTTGGTAAAAATTGTTCCAGCAGCTTGAAGAGTTCTTTTCCAAAATTATGTAGGCACTAAAGGCATTTTTGGCATAAGATTGATTTTTTTTCATTTACGTATGATTCTCCTACTTGATTAAAGCGTAGGGGATTTTAAAATGTTGAATTTAATGTTATTTTAGTGTTCATTGTATCCCAGAACGGCCATAATTTCACGGAATATCTCCAACAGGCGTTTTATAGATAAAATCACGATAAAATTGTATTATTAATTTTCGTATAAACACTCAGGTTTTAATATCGGACGCCTGTAAACACTGCCTTATAATAAACGCTCTGAATACTCCAGTTTTAATAAAATTGATTTAGGGCTGTACTTATAGACATGAGGCCGCTCATAACGTCTTTGTTGGTTACTTCAGGGGTATTAATATACTTAGACATTTTGTCCGTAATTTGTAGCAATTTTAAGTTTTGTTTCAGACCACGGTTTCTAAAAGTGGGGTCCGTAAGATGTGTGCCGGGGGTCCGAAGTAACATACAGTTAACCTTTAGCATATTATTTACTTAGATATTTTTTTAACAATCGGCTTTGTCTTCTTTTGCTAAAATAAGCTTTGTGAGGGGTCCATAAACTTTTTGAAAATCTGAAAGTGGTTCATGACTGCAAAAAGTTTAAGAAACACTGTTTTAGATAGTATTTCGTAGAAAGTTTGGTCAGTGGCGGAATAAGAAATCCGTCAGACCCAATTTTCTTTTCACAAGCTTTTTATTTAGCTTGCCCTGTTTGTTTATTCTTTAAGGCCAGAATCAGAATCAGAATCAGAAATACGTCCCACTGCTGGGCACAGACCTCCTCTCAGAATGAGAGGGCTTGGGGCTATAGTTCCCACGCGGGCCCAGTGCGGATTGGAAACTTCACACACACCATTGAATTGCTTCGCAGTTGTGTGCAGGTTTCCTCACGATGTTTTTCCTTCACCGAAATGCTCATGGTAAATTTCAAATGAGATATCGCACATAAATTCCGAAAAACTCAGAGGTGCGAGCCCGGGATTCGAACCCGCGACCCTCTGCTTGAGAGGCCACAGGTCAAACCACTAGGCTACCACGGCTTTACTGTTAATCGATATTATAAGATAATTTTATTAAGCTCAAAATCATCTATTATTATTAAATTCCTATTATTACTATTTCTTATTAAATTATTATCTACTAATTTTGTCAGGGAAGTATGTTTATTCTTTATCAAATCTACAGTCTCCAGCATAAATAAGTGATCACTTTTGTACCTTGTCACTTTAAAGTCATGTTTGAAAAACCATACGAAATCATAATATAACAACTGAAAGCGACAAGGTACAAAAATGATCACTTATTTATGCTGGTGACTGTACTATAATCATTGGAAAAATATTTTTTAATGCTATATATCGTAGAGTGAGGCTGTCACTGAACCAGTGAGCTAAACCGCTTCATCTACACTTTCCATCAGGTGGGATAGGGGTCAACTAATAGTCAGTCCTAAGTAAAAGGGTATTTAATGCTATATATCGTAGAGTGAGGCTGTCACTGAACCAGTGAGCTAAACCGCTTCATCTACACTTTCCATCAGGTGGGATAGGGGTCAACTAATAGTCAGTCCTAAGTAAAAGGGTATTTAATGCTATATATCGTAGAGTGAGGCTGTCACTGAACCAGTGAGCTAAACCGCTTCATCTACACTTTCCATCAGGTGGGATAGGGGTCAACTAATAGTCAGTCCTAAGTAAAAGGGTATTTAATGCTATATATCGTAGAGTGAGGCTGTCACTGAACCAGTGAGCTAAACCGCTTCATCTACACTTTCCATCAGGTGGGATAGGGGTCAACTAATAGTCAGTCCTAAGTAAAAGGGTATTTAATGCTATATATCGTAGAGTGAGGCTGTCACTGAACCAGTGAGCTAAACCGCTTCATCTACACTTTCCATCAGGTGGGATAGGGGTCAACTAATAGTCAGTCCTAAGTAAAAGGGTATTTAATGCTATATATCGTAGAGTGAGGCTGTCACTGAACCAGTGAGCTAAACCGCTTCATCTACACTTTCCATCAGGTGGGATAGGGGTCAACTAATAGTCAGTCCTAAGTAAAAGGGTATTATTTCATCGTAATATTTTCGTACCGTCAAAGCTACGAATACCCAACATAAGTACATATATGTAAATATAAGTCATTTTTATCCCTTACAGGGCAAACAGAGCCTAGTAACAAGACCTAAAGGCCACGTAGAGCATAACCTAACATGTGCGTCAAATCTCGTTATGATTGCAATTGAAACTCTATCCTTCAGACAGATAAGTCGAAATTTTCCATAATTGTGTTTGTGACTTTTGTATTTTGCTAGATATTCTGCACCAACGAACCTTTATTAGGGTCGTGATCTAAAATTAAGATTATTAGCGGCTATTGAATGTTCTCGCTCTTTATTCGATTAATGTTCTAATGGTTTTATTTGTACGGTCAAATGTCAGGTTGGATTCAGTGCATTTTAAATGCTAGTCGAGGAAGGTTCTTATTTGAGTAATGTTTTCCGCGAAGTGAATAACAAAAGCCGATCCGATGTCAGCGAATCATAGGATTTCGCGAAAATTAAAGTTTTAACGTTTGGTGCGCATTTTAACAGAGAATTTAATTGTGTTCGCGATTTTAGATGCAATCGTACGTAGATACAATGAACGTTGTTCCTCGAAAAATGAAATTTTGTAATTACGCGACGACAGCATGAAAATTTATTACTTGTTTCCAGTTAATTTGTTTTACCTAGTACCTACTTGTTTTAGCTTACTTATGTTTAAATCAACGACTTTAATCACGGCACGGATATTTTTATTCGTAAGCGATTCAGTTCCTATACCTCTATGCATATTGTATTAACATAACCGAATAAATAAATTTCAAGTCCTTAATTTTTAGGCGTGAAATGAAAGTCATTTTAGAAATAAATAAAGAAACTCCCAAATCATAATTTTGCTAACAAGTTTCTGAATGAAAAAGTGATGCGAAAATTTTGCAGCTTGCATCACCGATTATTGCGTTTAAAGACTGTCGTGTACAAAAACAAACATTTAATGCTAAGGTACACTAACTATCGTGGGGTAATTTTTGTAAGGTTTGTTTGTCGCACGTAGTTGTGACAATAATGTAGATAGAAATAAAATCGTTAATTCATAACCCTTTAACATTTAATTTTTCTTTATTTTTAAATATTCTGTTGTAAACAATATGGACGTAAGTCTGGTAATAAAACATTTCATTTCATTTCATTTAGGTAGGTAGGTACTATATCTGGTAAAAGTGAAAACATTCTGGGTAGGTACCTAAACTCGCTTTTTTTTAACGACGAAAATACAAACTTTTACTCGTAACATGAAGGGACATTTGCAATACATTTGCCCCTGCTTTTTTAATTATTTTATTTTAAGAATAGATTTAGTTTAATTTTTGATTTCTTTTTAATTTACTTAATGGTAGTTTTTTTATTCCCATTAGTATTATTTCTTTGTGTTTACTTTAATATAATATTGTTTACTGAATAACGAAGTCTGTTTTATACTTTCTAGCATGTGTATAAATATCATGAGTTGAAAACTAGAAATAAACGTCCTTATTTGTTGCAAAATATCCTTTTAGAGGACATCGTTTGTATCGCTCATGTTTATTCAGTCGCTTCTACGTGCGCGCTATTTACTAAACAAACTAGGAATAAGTGTAGGAATCATATCTCAAATAGAACTCGGCACCACACAATAGCTCCTTGAGTTGCTTATTCAAAAGGCCATGGGAAATGTAGGGGGCACACAATGTGTATTCCTCTAAACGTTACAAACTATCGATATTTACGCGTCTTCGGTCGGCTTATGTTGAGGACTGTTGCGAAGAAAAACAAATACAGCAAGTTTGGCGGTAGGCAGCAGAGGAAAGTATCATGGCGGCGGCGGCGGGAGCGCTGATTGGGTAATATTTCTTTCTTTTTTTAGCCTTTGTTCGTCGATTATCATAGCGGTACAAAAGTTTTGACTTGAATTATGTTCGAGGTTTCTTGCTGGGTTGTATTTCAAGGTTTTATCAGAACTAAAAAGGGTCCATGCATGCTCAATGTTTATGCTTTTTACACGTAGAAAACGGTAGAAATATTTTTTATTTAAATAAGCTTATCTCCGGAAACTCATTAGAGAAATAATTCTTGCACAACTGATTAATGTAGGGGACGCATATTTCCTGTTACATTTTAAGCAAAGCAATTAAGATACTAAGTTTACCTAAGAACAATAATTATACTACTTTATCGTGCTGTTATTTTATTCTTTTGACAGTTCAGCCAATTAAATAAAAAAATATATCTTGGGACAATTGACACCAATTGACCTAGTCCCAAACTAAGCAAAGCGATTAAAGCAATAATTATTATGAGTTGTAGGTAGGTACTCTGAATAAAATATTATAGTAACTCTTTATTTCACATAACCAAGTAAAAATAAATATATATATGACAGAGAATAGTTCAACATAACAGATATACCTACGCATAAACACACGCATACTACTTACCATAACTATCTTTTCGAAACCTTTTTAATGCATACCTTCTCCGTTCTACCATGTAAAGAGGTAGAGGGATTGTGATTGTGAGTGTTTTTTTTGCAGGATCTTCCTTCTCCAGGGTGTGTCAGCTCAATACTTGTATCCGACCGCTAACGTCTCCGACAACGGCTTATGCAGCAGTATACACTGCAGGGATATGGACTGCATGAAGAGAATTAACAACTGCGTCGTAATCGTGGGCAATCTGACCCTCACGTTCGTCAGTCAGACGAGATTTCCGGATATGTTCAAAAACGTGACGTATGCTAATCTTAAGGAGGTTTGTACTGATTGACAATATGTAAATAGTTAACAGCATACCGGCATTAGACGACGTTTTAGTGACTTGAGTCTGCCGCGAGCGAAACACCGTGCCACACTAGGGTTTTCGGTCACGAAGCCCCTATTACATTGTACTATTATTTATTCTGTGCCTATTTTATCAACTGGAAAATTGTCGATGACAAGACTAAGCGACAATTCTGTTTACATTGCAAACTCGACCAGAATCTACGCCGATATAGGATTGCTATTGGATTTTCACCTCGCACATCTCTGTTATTATGCCTGTCTTAAATTTTGACAGATAACTGGATTCATGGCGCTGTACGAGGTACCGTACCTGGATTCTCTCGGAAAATTGTTCCCGAACTTGGCTAGGATCCGTGGTCGAGACGTCTTCAACGACTACGCTTTGATGGTCTTCGAAATGCCTCACTTGATCGAGGTAGTACCATTTATTGTTAAACCTAACGTGACCACTATTAAGTAACTAGAGTCAGGGTAACAAAAGCTGAGACTGGATTCGCGCGGCAATTTTAGGCTCGTGTGTATACTCTATTTGTGTGTATTTCAAAAGAGAATAAAATAAATGTCGTCTTTCTTTCTTTCTTTCATTGTGTAACTTAATTCGTTTCGTCTAATTGTTAAGTCATGCTTGCTGAATGAACTCTTTCGTCTATCTGTCTAAAATATTTTGCGCAAATACTGTAGGATGTTGGTATTGAGAACAGTGTGAGCAACCAATACAGTAAGTATTACTATACCACGTTCATGATAACAAGTTAATATAGCGTTCTCTCTGTTGCACTTTTGTACCTATGCAAATGAAAGGGACAAAGACACACCTCAATGCCTAGGCAGGCTTACATGACAGTAAGTATGTTCGTTTATGCATGACACTTGCTAGGCATGTCAAAAGTCTACATAAAAAAATATAAAACAAATACTTACAGAAAGTATAACGTGTTTGCACCGTGCGTAGGTACCAAATACAGATGTTGACTGCGCTTTGGCCGCTATGTAATCTGTCCGATGCGTGTTTGTGACTCATATCGCTGACCAATTGCGTGGTTTCTGAGTTCTCTAGTACTTAGAGTGAATATTCAGCGTATTTTGGCGTCTTTTTTTTTCGTCATTAGCGTCTCAGCATATACCAATAAAAAAGATGACGCTGAGACCTAACTTTTTATGACATCGAAACACAGTATGGATGCTGCATTTAGCTTGCCCAAAGTTGTTGCGGCTTGTCCTTCTGTTAGGATAATAATTGTGGGACGACAATGACGCATTAGCAGAGCGGTCGAAACGCTTCAATATTGGCCCACTAACTCATTTTCATGGACATGGTGTGCACACAGATTTTTTTGATTTTCCACGCGGTTCCAATCTTATCTTTCGTTAGCCAGACTATTGTCTTTGCTGAGGATAGCTAGATGAAAACTTTACAGTCAACTAAATTAGAGTAAACAAAGCACAATCTATCAACAGATTGGCTTCTACAGCTTAATCAAGATCGACAAAGGCGGTGTGATACTGTGGGGCGGTACCGACACGTGCTATATAGACACTATTGATTGGAACACCATTACTCCTGGAACTCGGCACGTGCTGAGCCCTTTCGGAGACATGAGAGACCTGAAGTCTTGCAAGAAACAATGCACGTGCTCAGATATTGCTGCCTATAATTGCTGTTGGAATAACAAGTGGGTGTATATTTTTACTGGGCTACAACGTTCACCCCTTCCAGAATAAAATTTTCGGTCTTTACACTAAATGCTACGACGCGCGAGAAGCTTACGCTATGACGTCACGCAGTTCTACAATGCTCTGACGAAGTTTCTTAACGCGGTAACACAACTTCCAACTCTCTTCAGTCACCAAGCATAACGTCTGGTTTGGAGAAAAATCTCTATTTGTGGCCTGTCCCCACACCATAATTGTTCAAATACTTAGACACTTGATAACAGAGTAGACTCCACCACCAACGTCTTGCGTATATTGTCATGTTTTTATATCTACTTTTTAAGTACATACCTAAGTGATATTAGGTTAGTGGTAGTGGTAAGGGTGGTTAGTGGTTTTAGGTTAAAGTTGTACTTACATAATATAATTGTTTTTGTAATTGTTATTTGTGGCAATAAATCATCTTTTATCTTTATATTATCTATCTATCTATCTATCTATCTATCTAATCTATCTTTAAATGAGAAATTTTTATGTAATCTGAATCTCGGAAACGGCTCCAACGATTTTATGAAATTTAGTATGCAGGCAGGGGTTTCGGGGGCAATAAATCGATCTAGCTAAGTTTCATTTTTAGAAAACGTAAACGGTCATCCAGGTACTCTAACTTAAAAGCATAGGTTAGTTCTGTTATAGTTACTTACCTACTTCATTCATTCAATGTGCAAAACAAAGTATTACCTAATACCCACTGAAACACGGCTTCGTTCATGTTGAAAAAATTGAAGTGGAAATAATTTCGGAAGAGTATGAGAGTTCCAGTCACATAATCTTGATGGTTTGAAGTCTTCGCCGGTTTTGTTATTGGACAAAAGGGAATTCCGTGTGAAAGTCGCTACCTGATCGTCGGTATCTGAACAAATTCGTGTAATTCTGCTGTACCTGTCATCTTGTCCATGAATTTTATAGCTGGCTTTTTATGAGTGTATGTGTCTATTTATATCTCCATTTATTATAAATGTGTTTCATATATAATGTATTATGCATAGTACCTATTGTGCATTAGTATGTATGTATTTTCACTACTTGGGTATATTAATATATTATGTATATTCTAATGTGCACCACCTGCTCAGATCTGTTCCTTTCTCCATTCTGTTATGGTTGCCTGGTAGAGATCGCTCTGTAGCACAGAACTATATCAAGATAGAATGAAAGAGTTCAGCAATTTGTTCGAGACCGAGCGTGTAACATTTTGCGTGTGACATTTGACGTCACGAGCGTAATTTAGTGATGGGAAACATAAGCCGCGCGAAAACAATTCAAAAGCATCGATTCATAGATCGATTAGAACACGGCACCGATTCTATGTACCGCGCCGCGACCACTGAAATATATCTGGCATCGGACGTTCGTCTTCGTTGTGAAAAGAAGTAATTACATCTTTATTCGCGTGATGACAAAATATTTACTCGTACATAATTATCACTCAATTATATTACGCCAGTTATTGTAGGTGCATTTTTATCGATTTTAAATATCGATAAGAACCGACAGAGGAAATGATAATTATTTTCGACAGAGGAAATGAGAAAGCTCATAATTATAAATCTAAAAATATAAATGTAGGTAGGTACCTACCTAACCAATTTCAAACCTTTTTTGCTTTATTTAATAGTACAAACTGGACAAAATAGGAGACGTTTTGAAAAAAGGGCAGGTCAGGAGTACCTGAAACCGACGAGCATGTATGAAGAGATTGATAAATGTGGATGAAGCGAAAGAGGTATGTCAGGATCGTAGAAAGTGGAACAAAGTAGTCTCTGCCTACCCCTATGGGAAAGAGACGTAACGTATGTATGTAAAAACTGGCACGAACGCATATTACCTACGCTAAAAAAAAAAACAAATTTAGAATTTGAGTTTCGCTTGACATTCTACGGCGAAACAACAGAGGGGGATTCCTGGCTGGTCGTTGATTGTAGACGGACCTGAATAACTGAATTTTTATTTTTTTCTCCTTAAATTTGTAAATTTTGTTAAAATTTATAAGTTTTTAACGGCTGTACTTACCTATTGAAGACCGTGATAGACAGTTAAAATTTCCACAGATAATGTATTTCTGATGCCGCTATAACAACAAATGCTAAAAAACAGAATCCATTTTTTACGACCAGTTGCTTGAATCCATTTATTTTTTAAATCAGGATCAATCGGAAAACTGGAATAAAATCGCAATATAGAAGGAACCATAACCTGTTTGTTAATAATATTTGCTTTGCCCTACGTAGGTACATTATATAGCTGCATAATTAATAATATAAAAACGTAATTAGGTATCATTTCCTCTGTTTTCAAAATCGATTTTAATCGAGTAAGACAATCGCAGTGTGCAGCACTGTGGTACAGCACTATTCTTACTTTTGACAGAAAAAATGAGAAATCGACCTTGAACGCGATTCGACAGTTTGAATAGCTTATTTTTTCATCGCTGGTTTTGAATGCACGCCAAGTCTGGCTCGTCAAATTAAAGCCGCAATGGAAAACTAGCGTTGGCACACAATCGCCCGCTACGGTTTTGATGAAAATAATAAAATAAATCGTTTTTTAATTAATAACAGATATTTAAGGACAAATAGTACTTCCCGATGAAAGGAAATACCTCGATTAATAGCTCGCAACCTTTTTGGTAGTGTTTAAACAATTAATTATTGAGCAACAAACAATTTTGTTTTTAAAATCTGACGTCCACTGACGTCCGCGGTTGGGAGCAGATTGAAGTTCGCGGCGAGCAAGTGAGCCCTCGGGACAACTTTTCGCCACGCGAGGTACATACAGTCTTTCCTTCTATCTTGATATAGTTCTGTGCTCTGTAGCGATAAGGCTGCCTATTGTTACGTCTTATTACTTCTGTACACCTTTTCTCTGTTTTGATTGTTATATGTGGTGTTCAATAAAGAGTTATTGTATTGTATTGTATTGTGTTTTCCTTTATCTTATCTCAAGTCTTGCTTTTGCGTTAATCTTCTAAATGTCCTCAGGAAGTGTCAGCGGTTTCTTGAAGGACCAGAAGCTTACCTGTGCGATGAACAGTGTCTCGGGTGCCGCAACACCAACTCCTCACAATGCACTCTGTGCCGGCACTACACCCACAAGGGACGGTGTGTTCCGAAGTGTCCCTCAGATTCGTAAGTAAATTTTGGGTCTCTATCGTTTGCCCGAATTTCATATGCCATAAATGTATTGTTTGCCATAATGATCATTTCCCATAACTCTTTTTTCTCTTTATTTGTTAGTTATTCAGGATTGTTATGAAACAAACCTAACCTAACCTATAGAGTTCTACAGGATTGCCATTACAATGTTCCTGAAAGAGAGAGGCTCCGGTAAATTTTGAGCTTTATTAAATCAGGCGTTGGATTGCTGAGGTTCAAATCAACGAATTAGATTATAAATTTGTATATATTTTGCTGTAATTTGTGTAGTTTACAGCTGGAAACAAGTAGCCAAGAATTAGTCAAATACGGTGCTTAAATTCCTCTTTTAATTGATTAGTACGAGCATTAGGGTGTTTAGATATAGTTTAAAGATTTCTATCTCAAGATCCTTAATACATCTGGTTAAATTAAGATTCATACTGCTAATTGCTTAAGTAATAGTCCAACATTTTTTTGTCTTTAGTATTATTCTTCAAGACAGCCAGTACTGCATCACTGAAAGCGATTGCAACAGCCTAGATAGATGGGTTTGGAACAATACTTGTATCCGCAGCTGTCCAGACGATTATATGATGGTAGATGATGCCACAGGAAAGAGCTGCTCATTCTGCCCTAACTGTACGAAGGTGATTCAGTTGAACATTACTATTTCACGTTTCAATATCCTCAGAATTTCTACATACTTGATTTTAATTTACTTTTCGTCTTTGCAGACATGTGGCAAACTTGTAATACGCTCGCTTAGCTCAATTCGTGAAGCCCACAGATGTGTTTTTCTCAATGGATCCTTGAAAATACACATCAGAGGTGTGCCTCAAGCCATCGAAGAAATGAGGATCCATCTTCGCAGTATTGAAGAGGTCTCTGATTTCGTTATCATTGAGGACTCTATATCGTTAACTGCTCTTGATTTTCTTCCAAATCTTCGTAGGATACGCGGTAGGAAACTTGTAGCTAATAAATACAGTCTAGTAATCAAAAATAACCCAAACCTTCAGAAGGTTTTTATGCCAAACGTAACAAAAAACCTAGAAATAAACAACGGAACTTTAACAGTTTTTAATAATCCTATGTTGTGTATGAGTGAAATTAATGATTTGAGCAAATTATTTCCTGTAAAACCTAACAATGATTTAGATATCCCCATCGCTTATAATTCATACAGTGCTAGTTGTGAGGAAGTTGCACTAAATTTGAATGTGAGTGTAATCAACGAGACATCAGCAATCGTAAGGTTTGTTCCTTTGCCGGATCGCAATATGCAATACTCTATATTATACGTGCGTATACCACCTGGAATACATACTACAGTAGTTCCAGAATCGTGTAGCGAGTATGAATGGTATTCGGTTCATGTGCCTGAAGAGTCTGCGCGAGTAGAGCTCCAGCATCTTCGTCCTGCTTCTACTTATTTGGTGTGTATAGAATCATATAGTCTCGTAAAGAATCACCTTGCTCGAAGTTCTATTGTTAATTTCTCAACCCTCGTTGGGAAACCAGAACCACCTTTTATAGTAGAATTGTCTGCTGCCTCCTCTAACGTGGCAGTTCTGCATTGGGTGGATCACGTAGATTATAGAGCTCATATAACTCGGTATGAACTTGATGTCATGCTTATAGATATTCATCCTGAGGATATTACTGCCAGCGACCAGTGTAAGAATTTAGAAGAGGAGTTAATGGAAATTGACATCATCTCGCGACACGCCGTAGTGATGAGACCACCGCCGCACTACGGTAAAGGATGTGAATCGATGTGTGGCGTTTTATCAACAGTTCCTCAAGGCGTTCTGGTGGAAGACAATTTTGATATTTGCAACTCAATTGGTTTGGTATGTAATGAAATCGAAGAGGAAAAAGTAAAGAATACCTCTTTCGGACAGTTTGTACGCACCACGTCGTTGAATATAACAGCCCCAAAAAATGGATTTCAAGTCGGAAAATTGGCACCGTACAGGGATTATCGTTTCAGATTGCGTGCTTGCACAAACGATTATTGCAGTAGGTCAAGCAGATCAGTTGTCAGGACATTAGCATCAGTAGACGCTGACGTGCCCATCATCAGTTTTATCGAAATGGAATCTAATGGGTTAATAACAATATTTTGGGATGCTCCTGCTGTGTCCAACGGCCCTGTGTTGGCGTATATTCTAGAAATAATACCTATGCCCGATGCCAAACAGAACAATTTGGGCACACTGCAGACTGAAATCTGGTGTGTGCCGTCGAATCAATCTAGTATACAAATCAAATCTGAAAAAGTGAATGGTATACGTTTGTGTTCGCTGTCGCTAGCCTCCAGAACAGGATGTACTGAATATAGAAAGTTAGTAATTTCACAATCTTCAAATGACTGGGGATTGGCAGGTGTTTTTTTCGCTATACCTTTGTGCATAATGTCACTAGTGATCGGGTATTTATGGACACGGTGGAGGGAACAAACCGACACTGTTCCTCTTGTTGATATTACCTCTAGTTATCGCATCGATAGCGAACCGCCTATCTTTTCGATATTAGATTTTACGCCATCGTGGCATTGTAATGAAGCAGATCTACAGTAGATATTTTTATTACTTTAAATGGTGAATGTATTTATTTGATGTAATATGGATTTCAAAGAGACTGCAGAATTAGCTGTTCTATATTCTGAACAAGATGAATCAACTGTGTCGTTATATTTTGTGATCATAATTAAAAACTTTGTGATTATGATTAACATCAGCTAAGGCACTGTAAGTACGTACAATTTAAGCAGAATTTAAAACGAAATAAAAGTTATATTTTTATAATCCTTTATGTGAAGCATTTTCTTGATGAAAGGTGGTCGTAAAGACAATTTCAAGCGAAACAATGGCTAGCTTTCCAGTCCAGTGGACAATAAAGATTTTAAGAGGAAATTTCGTTCTATCTAATGGAAGGAAAAGAGTAATATTTAACAAAATGTTCCTTTTAACGCTTTGTTTATTGCTTTTTAAATTAAAAGTGGTTCTGTGTTTGGTGTGGCGTGAAACAGAGGTTCATTATTAATAACGACCGCGAGAAAGTAGGCTTTGTTGCGTTTGGCAGGTTATTAGCACATAACATAACTGGATGCACCTATTCACTTTAAATACAATTTTATTATAGATTCTGTAAAATATTTTTAAAAGTAAAACAAAATTGTTAAGAACAAATTATAAATTATGTTTTCAAGTTAAAATTGATCTACCAGTTGGAGTTTGGTATCTCAAAAATGGCTTTTACTCGTATAGCGGATGATTTTAATTTTTAGTTGCTGCCATGTAATTTAAATCGTTTTATCGTAATAATTTCACAAGCTCATCATTTCTGTCAAACCTATCATCTGCTTACATTATTGACTTTCTCAAAAAGTTGTAAAACTCAGGTATCTTAACGTAAGCAACGCCTGCGCTCAGGATTTTTTCAGTCTACGAAGTAGCAGATAATAAAGATTTGCCAAAAGACCAGTTTGCGAAATGATGCATTTATCATAACACAATGTGGGTTTGTGAAATAATTAGACGCCGTTTAAAACACCTTTCTGTATTCTTGTGTTGCCCGTTATGCACGAAATTCTATGAAACACATGAACAATGTATTATTATGTTATAAGCTAGACAAAGCTACCTGCAACCACTATTTCGAATGTTCAGTTCCCTCTTTGGATCTCATTACAACTTCGTATAATTAGTTACTCAGTGGCAGCAGAATGGAACTCCAGCACCAAACTAACTTGAGCTACGATCCGCCTGTTGTTAGAAACTCAGTGTGCCTTTTACAAGCAAGGTTTTTATGAACAGGTCCTGTGAAACTGGATGTTATAATGCAGCGGGTAATGATAGCTTTGTAACTGAAAATAGTTGTTTGTGGTGTTCTGGTTTCGTATGCATGAAACCATTGCGTTGTGTTGCGGGTTATAGTTAAGTGTTAACGTGGGTTCACGTAGAAGTATGTCTTTTGAATTTGGAAGCACTGTTCTTATAATCATTTAGTGTGGAAGCCTGCGTTTGCTACAGATTTACTCAACGTAAGTTTAGTATGGACCTTGCTATGATTAAAATTTTACACATATCTATTGATTTTCTATTCTGCCTTCCACGTACGGTTAAACTCGAAGATCATGAAATTTTAGTATTTTGTCATACTTAGTAGGTAATAATTGCAGTATCATTGAGATAGTTTAAAATGTGTAAAAATAATAAAAGTTACAAGAAATTAAATTGATCATCTAATACCTTTGAGACTGTCTAAGCTGGCTTACAAAAACAAAGGTATGTATATCCATAAAATTAGAAGTCAGCCTTACTTTTGTAACTGGGTCGAAATTTACTGAAGGTTTCATTAGATAACGTTAAAATGTAGTATGGCAGGTTTTCTTTCGTTTTAATTAAACCAAAATGCATTAAATTAACACTAATTTAAAATAAACAAAAGTTTTTGTATGTACTTTTTTTTTTTTTTTATGCGAATAGGAAGGCAAACGAGCAAGTGGGTCACCTGATGGTAAGCGATCACCACTGCCCATAGACACCCGCAACCCCGGAGGGATAGCAGATGCGTTGCCAACCTAGAGGGCTAAGATAAAATGCCTCTTGTGCCCAAAATTTCCCCGGCTGTCTTACTCTCTACACCGGAACACAGCAGTGCAAGCACTGCTGCTTAGCGGCAGGATTTGCGAGTAAGATACTCATGTGAGTACCAGAATTTAAAAAAAAATATTGTTTTCTTTTAATAATAATAATAATAAACCATTTATTTCGGACAGAATCCATAGGGGTTAGTGTACAAAAATAAGCTTATAATCTAATATTAGTTAATTAGGCTTTTAGCAAGTACGAGTTTACTCAAGTAGGCAAAACAATTTAATTCCGTAATTACAACAAATTTCATGTTGAAATTTAATTCCGGTTTATTATATCGTTGCTAAGCGGAAAAAGCTAAGGAAATGATAATAATTATACAGTCGAGCATGAATTAGCTTAAGCAATTAAATTATTGTAACGGTCGAAAAGGTAACATTGGTCACTGAATCCTATTTAATATTCTAGTACCTATGATTTTTGCAAAATTGAGACAAGGTTATGATGAAACGGTAAAAAAACTGTTTACTGGGGATTCGTTTGTTCAGGATATGAGAAATATCGGATATTAACTTGAACACTAAGTAAAAAAATTATTTCGTTACATAAACATAGACAGTATTTAATTATTAAAACAAAACAATACATGTTTAGATAATATTGTGTTTGAAATACAGTTATTATGTACAAATTAATAATTAATTATGCGAAAATTTATTATTAATTGTAATAATTGACCCAATTTTAATTTCCTAACAGCCAATCAATATTAATTAAGTAACTTAATGAACGTTTTTAAGGTTCCGTAGCTGAAATGGAAAAATGGAACCCTAATGGTTTCTTTACGTCTCTCTCTGTCTGCGAGTTGTAATTTAGTATATTCACGCTGACATATTATTATAGAGTCTATAGAGTTGAAGGCCATAGATCGGACCCCTGGGTGAGCTACCTACGACGGCTTTTTGACGACTTTTGATTGTAAATCTATTTTTAGAATTTCCTTAATCCCTTCAAATGCATGACGATTTCCGTTCTATTTCCTAATTTGTTAAATGACTTTGATTTATTCTATAATTTCCGAATGATTAGGTTGTCGACGAGATTCACGTGACATACATAATTATATAGAGATGATACTTGCGTACCAAATTTTAAAATTAACTTTTTACTCATTATTCGTTGGTCTTTTCTGTCACTGTGACATTTGACGTCGCCAAACGGAGACAAAACATAAACTTTCTTTTTTTTTTGTTTTTTTTTTTTTTTTGAGCCGCGAAGTGCTGGTTGCTACACGTGCCAAAAATAACCTCCTGTTTACTCGTTGTTTTTAATCACTTAATCGGTTTATTGTGTTGTTTGTGAACGTACATTAACTGCATTTTGTGAACGTTTGAGTGTTTTTGCTGCTCCGGTAAGGGATGGAAGGTAACGAGCCCCCTGATGGGGGCGGAGATGCCGACAACCGAGCCGAACCCTCGTTGACAGTGTCGCGTAAACGTGTTCTTCATTCTGAGGATGATAATACTATCAACAAGAGAAATTCTGATATGCCCGCTGCGGCCTCCGTACAGCATACATACACTGTCCCAGAATTCGCCTCGGGTTCTAAATTAAAATATGGTTCCGGTGACAAAGCCCCTTTTATCGTCCAGGTTTCGAAGATACTAGAGGACCCGTCCTCTGGTTATTCAATTCGGCCTCTTGACTTTGCCAAGCTCATGCACCAAAATGGAATTCAAGGTATTGCACGGGGAGGAATTAAACCTAGCGGTCGCAATCGAATAATTGTGGAATTCACTGACAATAAATCCGCCAATGAATTCATTGACCACCCCACACTCTCTCAGCATCAATACTCCGCGACAATTCCGACTTACAATGTCACTCGCATGGGGCTCGTTCGGGATGTCCCAATAGATTGGTCAATGGAGGAATTTGTAAACTCCTTAGAGTACTCTAACAATGACACAAAGGCAATTAGAGCTCGCCGACTAAATAGAAAGTTCATGGAAGAAGGTAAAGCTAAATGGATCCCTTCCGGAACCGTAACTTTAACCTTCCTTGGCCAAGTTCTACCGGAGAAAGTGTTCGCGTATCATCTTTCTTTACCTGTGGAAACTTACCAACTCCCCTCCATCCAATGCGATAAATGCTGCCGCTTTGGCCACATCAAGTCTGCATGCCGATCAAAACCCCGCTGCTTCAAATGTGCCCAACCTCACGAAGGAGATTCATGCCCGGTTCCCCAGGCAGGACAAGGCCACTTGTCTCTTCTGCTCTGGCCCCCACTTCGCCAAATACTCCTCTTGCCCAGAACATTTGCGACAGAAAGCAATTAAAATCGTAATGTCAGAAGAAAGTATCCCGTACAATGAAGCGTCGCTTCGCTTCCGACCTGTTCGTCTGTCTTTTGCAGATGCTTCTCGCATCCCCCAATCGCAACCCTCTCCGGATAATAATAATGACCAAGTTTTCTCCCAATTACCCCCTCAGGCTCCCTCCCATCACACCCAACCCTCCCAATCATACAGGAAAACCGTCTTCATTCCTCGGCGTGAGATTCCCCGTCGTAGCCCAGGCTATGATAGAGCAGCCCACAATGACATCACTCGAACCCCACAATCATCACAGCCGAACGGCTGTGGCTATAGAAATAAAGATGCGGACACTGATGCTGATGTGACGCCAAACGACAACCTCATTAAGCTGCTTGTCAGCACACTAATAAACCTTATCACTAAATTCTCCGATGCTATACCGTACAACGTCTTAGAAATGCTGAACCAATTGACCGCAACTATCTCGACTAATAACAATCGGTACAATCATTCAATGGAACTCTAGAAGTATCAGAAACAAAAAACACGAATTAGGATTTTTAATTAATAAGTATAAACCATTCTTACTTGCCATCTCTGAGACATGGCTGAAGCCGGGTTCTCAGTTCAGAGTATCTGGCTATTCATGCCTTCGTGATGACAGTGCTGAAGGATGGAATGGCTGTGCTATACTTGTTAAACGTTCCCTCTCCTATTCTCTTTGCCCCCTACCCCAACACTCCCCAGGCATTAATATTGTTGCTGTCCGAACTTTGGGATCAATCTTCATATCCTTGTATATTCCTCACCCCAATGCTCTTCTCATATCAGAACTAGACTCCATCCTATCCTCTTTTTCCGGTCCCTTAGTTGTTATGGGGGACTTTAACTGCCATAACACCCTCTGGGGATCCCTCTCTTGTGACTCCAACTCTTCGCTCCTACTCGATATTTTCGACAACTCTAACTTATGCCTGATAAATAACGGATCCCCCACTAGAAGAACATCCCCATCGCAAAATCCCAGCTCAGTGGACCTCACTCTAGCTTCTCCGAATTTAGCATCTAACGTTAATTGGCAAGTGCTTTCCACTTCATACGGAAGTGACCACTACCCCATCCTCATCTCTTTTCCCTTTAGCGTGATAGCCCCTGTGCCGCTCCCCCCTCTGTTAAAATTTAGGTTGGACAAGGCTAACTGGGATGAATTCTCTATTTTGGTGGAGAATGAGGTCCGTTTACTACCTTCTGTCACGCATGATAATTTCCTACAGCTATACAGCAGCTTTGTCTCTATCTTGTCTTCGTCAGCTAACGCTTGCTTCCCCGTTAAAAACGCTACATTAGATAAAGTCACGTCTCCTCCCTGGTGGGACTCAGAATGCACAGCGGCTATAAAAGAGCGTGATCGGGCCGAACAGTTGTTTCTTTCTGACCTGAGCCACATGGAGAACTATCTGTCTTTCCAAAAGACTAATGCTCGCTGCAAGAGGCTTCTGTCGACCAAGAAGCGACTGGGTTGGACTCGTTTTTGCGAAGACCTCTCCCCGCGCGCTCCTTCCTCTACAGTATGGAAAAATATTAAAAAGTACCGCGGATCGTTAACTGAGGCTAACCCATCATCTAATGACCCCGCTGTTTGGTTGGACGCGTTCGTGGATAGGCTTTCCCCTCCCTTTGTTCCGTCGGAAGACTCTCATCCCTCCTTTCCGTCTCCTCCCTCGAGAGATAGAATGGATGAATCATTCTCCTTCTCGGAGCTCTCTTCGGTTCTGATGCATCTCCGTGACTCCTCTCCGGGCATTGACGGAATTCCCTATTCCTTTGTTAAAAATTGTTCAGAACCTTCAAAACGATTCCTCCTTTCTCTACTTAACAAAATATATGAATCTGGCGTCATCCCTGAGTCTTGGAAACAACAAATTATCATCCCAATATTGAAGCCCCGTAAGGATCCTGTTGACCCTACCTCACACAGACCGATTGCTCTATCTTCAGTTTTGTCCAAAATCATGGAACATCTAATAAAAAATAGACTGGAGTGGATTCTGGAGAGCCGTAACATTTTATCAAAGTCCCAGTTTGGGTTCCGCCGAGGACTCGGAACCATGGATAGCTTGTCCATTCTCACCTCCGACATTAGGCTAGCTTTCTCTAGGGGGCACCACCTGGTTGGGGTTTTTCTGGATATCACCTCAGCTTATGACAACGTCCAGCTCCCACTGCTCAGGCAGAAAATGCAAGAGCTGAGTATTCCGAGGAAGATGATCCACGTCATATGCAACCTCTTTATGGAACGCTCTATTTGCGTCCGCTATCAAAACCAGATTTTGCCACCAAGGACTATCTGGAAGGGCCTCCCCCAGGGCTCCGTTCTTAGCCCAATTCTGTACAGTCTTTACACTTCCGATCTTGATAGAACAGTCGACTCCTTCTGTGATATTCTTCAATATGCCGATGATATTGTTCTGTATCACTCTTCCGACTCTCTTTCCGATTCCACTTCTCGTTTAAACGCTGCCCTAAGCTACCTCAGTGAATGGCTTCTAGATCACGGTCTTAGCTTATCACCTTCCAAAAGCTGTGCAGTCGTATTTTCCAGAAAGAGATGGATTCCCGACATTAATATTGTCATCGACGAAGAACCCGTCACTGTCGACGATAATGTCAAGTTCCTGGGGGTTTTCCTTGATTCCCGTATGTCCGGTATTCCCCATTTGAATTATGTACGAAACAAATGTGAAAAAAGTGTCAACATCATGAGAGCTGTCTCTGGTGCATGGTGGGGGGCTCACCCCTACTCGCAGAAACTACTATATAACGCCATTGTCCGCAGTCACTTTGACTACGGCTCTTTCCTTCTGGAGCCATGTAGCAAACTTTCCCTTTCCTCTCTAGATAAGTTGCAGTCAAAGTGCCTGCGAATAATCTCTGGGGCTATGAAATCCTCTCCCATCAATGCCCTCCAAGTAGAGTGCCTCGATCCCCCTCTCAGACTGCGAAGACAATTCCTTTCCGACCGTTTCCTTTACAGGACTATCCAGTATGCCGATCATCCTTTGATGTCCCGCTTGTATAACCTGTCCCACTTAATTTCCTCGTCTAAATACTGGACTCATAAGGATCCCCCCTGCCTGGCAAAATCCTATCAAAAGTATATTGACGGCCCCCCTATATTAAAGCTTTCTGGCAACCCTATCTTCTCCATTAACTTTGACGCTCTCATTTATCAGCCTAACATTATCCCGTCCTTTGGTCTGAACAAAGATACTCTCTGTGCTGATGCCATTTTTAATAAAATACTAGCAGAAAAGTGGGAAGGCTGGACAGCCGTATTCACAGATGCGTCCAAACTATCTGAGGATGGATTTGTGGGTTCGTCTGTTTGGATCCCTCGTTATAAGATCATTTTAAGTTTTAAATGTCCCCCTCAATCATCAGTTTTCTCCGGTGAAGCGTTAGCCCTATTTGAAGCAGTTTCATATGTGGAATCTCATAAAATAAACAAATGCCTCATTTTCTCTGACTGCCTTAGTTGCTTGCAAGACATTGCTAAATTCCCATTCCGCTCCAAAGATAACCTTATTGTCAACCTCAAGACTAGGGAACTCCTTCACAAATGCTACACTCTGGACATAGAAGTTGCTCTCGCCTGGATCCCGGGTCACGTTGGAATCGCTGGTAACGAGCAAGCTGATGCTTGTGCTAAACAAGCTATTCAAACAGGAATCCCTTCTCACTCAGACTGTTTTAGCCGAGACATCAGAGCCTTAGCTAAGTCTCATCTTTCTGAAGTCTGGAACCGGGAGTGGGGTGTCTCTCGGCTTTCCAAGGGCAAACTCTACGGAGATATCCAACCAAACCTACCAGTCAAACCATGGTTCTTTAAATACCGCAAAGCCAACAAAACTGCTACTTCCACAATATTATTCGACTGCGACTCGGCCATGTTTGCACGCCTACATTTTTAGCCAAAATCCGTGTGCGCGATCATTCGTTGTGTGAGTGTGGCATCGAGGAAGGCACTCCGGACCATATTTTTTTTAATTGCCCTAATATCCCTGTCTCCCTGTATGATCATCTTCCTGACTTTATTCCCCGCCCTGCAAATTTCAGATTCATCCTTACATTCGTTAACACTAAATTTATAGACACCTTAACAAAATTCATCTCCCACTATAATATAAAGCTGTAATACCCTCCTCTTCCTCTTCCCAAATTGTCTCGCCTTTTCCTTCCCATACACATTCCTGTTTTATGTTTACCATCGTAGATACCTGGTGCTGGTGTAACAAAACCCGTTATTTTTGTTGTAGGTAGTTACTAAACAACCGACCACGTGACATCGCTGCCCCTGGCAGCTGAGTAAACGCCATTTGGAAACCGATCACCTGTAGCTTTCAACCTTGACGCTGGCAAATTTGTCCTACTGGACAGAAGCCATTTATATAAAAAAAAAAAAAAAAAAAAAAAAAAACATAAACTTTATCGCAACACAGGCTTAACATTTTTTTTTAATAATTACAAACTTTTATTATTGTTCCTCTCACTCATTAGGTCCCATTAAACATTATTGGTCTGAGCGGGACAGCACAAAATATTTATTTCGGTGTTATTACCAGCTCTTTATACTTCCACAGATTGCCCGAGACCAAAGGGCGTTGCAGGAAGGGTAGGCGTGTTGCCCCGCACATTACGGGGAGCCTCAGACGTTGATTGAAAACGCCTATTTGTAATACCTAGTGTTTACACTTGCGAGTTCTCATACGAACAAGAACGTCGGGCTGTCTAGGATTTTGCCTGTGCCTTAAGAGTATTACAAGAGCTCTACAAGAGTAATAAAAACTCTTAAAAAGTCTTATGGCGTTAACGTTTTCCAGTTACGTTACAAATTTTAACCAATTTCTGGTATGTTGTCAATCAAAAAATTCTAGATTAGCGCGTTTCATTTGCTTCACTATATCGCGGAGATAGCAAAGTACCTAATTATTAAGTTGTGGGGATAAATTATGAATAGATAATGGCTGACATTAGTTTCTGTGAAAACACTAAAACAGGGGTATAAGAAAACAACGCTACGCCTTGGAAGTTGTGGGTGTTTGGCGCAATTTTAAGAATTCAAGATGATCTAAACACTAGTGATAATTCATATTTTAGTCTATTTTTAAGATATAAAAATACATAATTATTAGTTGTCCATCGTAAGCATAAATCAGACAAGATGGCATCAGGATGTGCTCTCTATGCGCTGACAATTTTTTTTTGTGGTCATGAACGCAGAGGCATTCAGCCGCAGCTGTCAAGATAGGTGGTGTTGCCAGCGGCAACACGGGAACAGCTTGTAATACTAGACTAGCTAACAGTTAACTAACAACAAGCTATTGTTATGCATGCTTACTCGTCTATCACCTTAAAGTTCCTTATTACTCACCACGACAGGATTCGAGTTCGAGGTCGCCATATTGAGCTCATCATCATTATCTTACTGAGGGTGTCGTAAATTTTAATGTGGGTAGAAGCGTGTTTGCGATGCGTTACGATAAATTTAAATCACTCTGTATATTGATAAACGTGTAGGGTGCTCAGATAATTGTCTATGGTGGTTGTGCTCGGTCGTTTTAGAGAAGCGAAAATATTAAATAAATCTCTAAAATTTTGAGTAGGTACTGGAATAAAATAAAGTGTGTATCCTAAATAATTGTTTTCGAAGTAGCTTTATATGCCACATACAAAAATTTGCTGAAAAAGCAATATACCTACCTGAATAGTCTAATTTAAAAATTAATAAGTGTAACAAAAAAAAACAGATGACAGAGACAATTTTGATGATATTGATCACGCATGACTTAAAAAATCTTAAATCCCAGAGAAGGAAAAATAATGTTTACGAAGTTTTAACGGTTAAGAATTTAGTTTGTAAGTGCGCTGTTTATTAGTATACAGTAAACACAAAATAAACATAGTTGTTTGCGGCAGGTGCCAGGTTTCTTAATGTTTTCCTTCATACGGGATTCCTTTTTGAGCTGCGAAACTATCGTAACTAATGCTACGAGTGCATAGCAGATATCTGAGCCAGTGAACATTAAGAAATTGAATATAGTTTTCATTATTTAGATTTTGCATTGGACTTGGCGGCTTTTACTCAGCAAGCAGTGAGTGGGTGGAATTGGACTGATTAGATAGATAGATTCGACTAAGGGCCTGTTTTACTACTCTATGTAAAGTTTTGTAAAATTTTAGAACATGATTGGATGGTTTCCCCGTAGATGTTACGCTTTAGAAAAGAAAAAACTTGAAAAGACTGTAATGATTATTCCGTCTTTTATCGACAACACAACACTACTACCAACTTAAATTACGAAAATGTTAGCAACACAGCTGTAATCTCCACCCCCAACAAATAGAGATAAAAAAGAGAAAATTCGAGTCGGCGAATCGAGTTGATTTAGCGAAAATGCTGAGGATTTATTTAAGTGTTTGCATTGGGTCTGCCGAGTTATGTTTGGCCATCTGTAAAGGTGTCTTAGAAACAGGTAGGATTTTTATTTATTGACATTTTCAACGTTTTCTGTCATAAAATATTGAATTCGGGGTTTGTAATTGAGATTTAACTTTATCTTATTTTGAATTCGACACAATTTTTAACAACTTACGGGAGATATTGTCGCAGATTTGATTTTAATAGTCCTTCAGCCTCCTGATGCGACCAAAACGCGTAAAATTTTATTACAAAGTTCACAAAAGCATTGAAATGGATTGGACCATAACCACACGTCCATACTTTACAGTAAAATTTTGGCTGTAGTCTTTTCAAAGGATATTAATGCTTAAGTACAGTCGAATAAGTTTGTATATTTTTAGGCTTTACACAGGTTCTTGTCCTTAAGTATAAATAACACACCTCAGTACCTCAGAGCTTAGAGGTAAATAGAGTAAATACGGTAAATGGGCTGTGTCGAGCGAAAGAATATGTCCAGGGGCCAAAGCCTCCTTTATCCTCTTACTGGCCACAATAATGCTTCTGCCAATATTTTTATTATAAGTGAAACACGTATAAGATTTCCTAAGGCCTAATTATAACCGCTCCAGGAAAATCCTAGTGATAAAGCCTGCGACGAGGTAATTAAAAATATATAAGTTAATTACATCTCATAAATATAGTCGCCTAAAGGGGAATGAAAATGTTATAATGGTACAAATGATAAAAAAGACTATTTTTGAAAATAATTCGAATTTACAGGTTTAATTAATTTTTAAAATTGTATTTAGCTGGGGCCTTACCATGACGTCCTAATTCCGACTCAGTTAAAGTTTTAGCTGTCACTTCTAGTATGAATCTGACAGCGAGGGAACCTAAACTGAATCCCCCAGGCCCCAGCAATGTAATTTACAGCAACAATTGGGATTGTTCATTTTTTTTAACCCCCCCTTTTTATATTTTTTTTAGAAAATATGGAGCACTTTAAGAAACTAATTTGAATATTTCATCATTTCGTGGCTTAATTTAATTAATATAATTGCTTAAAAAAAATGAGATACGACTTTTCGTAAATTATACGGTCGGCTGAAATAGGCAATTTTCCCACAATCCTTTGGAGATTAAAAAAAAAATAGTTGTCATAACTGTTGTGACTGTCATCTCAATGTCAAATAATACTGTTTACTTTTGGTTTACCTACAAGGTGCGAGTCGGGTTACCTTCGCGTGTGGTCAAGAGCTGCGGTTCGTTTTTGGATCCGTCCGAGGGGAAGAGCAGTGCTTGGTCCGGTGCACCCTGGGCTTCGGTTAATGATTTCCTGGCGGTCTCCGTGGGATATCATTGTCCGTTGGCTAAGAGCCCGACAGGGGGGGAGGGGGTCGTTTGACCGTGTTCTACCGTACAACGTTGCCGACATTTTTATGTCACAAGATTTTTGAATACTGTATTTTTTACTTTGACATTGGCGAAATCATCGCATCGTTCGATGGGGCCATATTATTAAAAGAAGAAGAAGAAGCTTATTGTATGTTGCGTTAAATCCTGATCATGGTTATAATGAGTTGAAAATTTATGAATGTGGAAGTATATGTGGCATTGTGTTTTGGTACCGACTTACATCGAAATGATCCTCGCAACAATATTGTGTACTTATAAACTTTGATGTATTCAACATTTACTTCGACACCACTTTTCTCTTAAATCTTCTCGGATCCGTGCGAACTATTGTTTTGGAGCTGTTTTTAGAGTCATTATTTCAGGTTGGAACGAAGCATTTTCTGTAATTTCCATTATTTCGTTTTAAATCGACCGACGATTTTAAGTTTTCAACAAAACAATATTTACTTTACTGACATTGGGTGACACTGATAACTAGTTGACATATAAATTTAATAGATTAACTAGATATTTGCCGATTTATTTTTTGGAACTACCAACAGCCGCTCGGTAAAGTCGAATAAAGATCAAATATTTTTTTAGCCAAATATCCGTAATCCTTGAGTATTTTTGAACGCCAGTAAGATAAAACAGTTCGCAAGCCCCATACTTCGAAATGGTTTTCAAATCAGGGTATGTTGTAAAAAAATGAACAATCCCAATTATTTGACGTCAAAGAAGTAGAGCTAGTTCCATCAAATGTCAGTGTCAGGTTGTTATTTTTGTTACCTATACATTATAACGACTGTTAAAGTAAATACCTATACCCATGCCATGAGGAGTTCTAAAGTCGCTTAGAAAATCGTCACTCATCGTCGTATAAATGAGCGTCTCTGAGTGGCCTGGGTACAGCCTCAGCGAACGACGTTTGATAGTACAACGACTGCAATAACATTTCCCGATGAGTCGGCGCTAAGTCGACCTCAATCACGAAGTTCACGTCACTACCAGCCCAAGTTCCGATACAGATGTTACCGAACTAAATGTTACCTACACGTATTATATCCCGTCTTGCCTTGGCAGAGGAAGCAGTATTCTACATGGTGCCTTAGAATTATGCCTACTTCAGTACGTGGTTGGTTTACTTATATTAAACATTCCTGTATAGGTTTTTATCGTATTTGGAAAACAGCTGATACCCTTCAAACTGCTGGACCAATTTTTATCAAATATGTCTAAGAACCACCGCAAGGAAATTGTCTTTTGCATAAAAAAAAATCTTATCCAAATCGATCCAGAGCTACGATGTCTCAGTGACACACTCACACAGACATCGACGTCAAATTTATAACACCCTTCTTTTTGCGCCTGGGGTAAAAACGGTAAAGCACTTACTTGGTCCACACCTAAACTTAGATTGAGATGCATTTAGAGCTATCTTGTATAGTTGGTTCGGACATCTCATACGATATGCAAATTACCACCGGAATTGCAAATTTAAAGGCCACATTTTACATATTAACATACGAATGTTCAGGGTAGTTTTCATTAGAATGGAATAATTAGGTTAACCATTGTATGAGTAGGATAAATGTATATTATTCTATTGTTTCGTTTGTAAGGCGTTAAATATTCAAATGGTATCTATCATTACGATGGCGGGGTATAAAATGAGTTTGACGTATAGACACAGTCATGAAATCAATTCAGTATAATTTAGTATGTTTTGAGTATCTTAGGTAGTTTGTAATTGGTGGCTCATCTGTATGAACTTATCTATAGAGGGTGTTACAAAATTTTACACATAGAAGCGTCAGGGTATTTAGTTTAACACTCCTGCAAATTTCGTAATCTAATTAAAATTAAAAAAAATACATATATGCGTACCTATGCTTACTTAAAGAATTAGTTTATTTATACTTTGTAGGAGTGTTTAGAGCCTGTAGTGTAGGTTTTCCCATAAAAAGAGCCAATAGCGGAACGAAACGAGAACAAACAGTTCTAATAGTATCAATTGGACATTTTAAAGCAAATACCTAGCTTCAAAAATGACGAATTTATCTACAAACTTTCATCACCTGTTTCAACCCTTTCAACCTTTTATTCGCATTAAAAAGCAATATATATATATAATATCCCTTCTCAAGGTCTAGTCTGTATTCTCTGTATTAAAAAAAATATTGAAATCGGTTCAGTGGGTTAAGCGTGAAAGCGTAACAGACAAACAGGACCATACAACTTTTCGCATTTATGTATAACATTGATGATATGACTAAAGAACGATCTCGAAGGATCTTTATTGTGCCTCCTACAGTTAATAAACAACGAGTTGAACCGATAATCAGGGTTAATAAGAGGGTGATTAGCCCAAAGATTTATCGTTCCGAGCCTGGATAACCCGCAGGCCTCACAGTGACGATTTACGCTCTTTTTGCAGGCGTCGAGCCAAACGACGTACAAGTTGACGTTTTTATCGGCGGTAATTAATGCTGTTCCGATTTAAATAAATGCATTAAATGCTGCACTTTTGTTTAAAACATGGTTTGCTACATGCGTTGTTGTTTTAAGTCGGTTTACGCGTGAACTCTGTACAATAAAATACTTAACTACCATCATCACGTAGGGGAAAGCATCAGTGTTGGACACTTTAAGCTGATAAACACCAGTAATGGGCACTTCATTCTTTATTTAAAGATAGACGTGGCGAAAAGAATCGCGAGCGCCAGCGCGCTAGACAATTAAGCCTGCCGTTTGTTGCCGATATAATGCCGCAAGAGGCGCTGCCAATTTTTTAAGACGTTTAGGTACGCTTACGCGTTCGGGACGTTTTTTGTACCACAATAACTGTAGAACCTCTGGAAAATGGGTTATCCTATTCTGTAGGTGTTGTTACCATGCCATAAATTCCACAAAACAAGAAAAATGCAGGCAAATCCCCAAAATAGCCTAACAAATCTCTGCAGCGCAGAGTGTCACTTTTCAAACTAAACTGACGCAAGTGACAGCGCTTTATCTATCAAAGCGGGCAAAAATGGCTGCGAGCCGTGACGTCACTAATCCAGATTTGACGTACGGCTTATATTGCGTTCAACAGTTTGTTGTTTGGGACAGGTTTTTGGGATGGCCGAAATGCTTTGTTTTGCTGAAATGACGTGGATGGGGCCTGGGATATTTGAAAGCACAATTTGTGAAATGGGTTTCGAAAGTAGTGAACAATTATGCTGAATTTGAAATATGAGTAGATTTAAAGAAAATTACAACTCTAATGAATTTAGTCAACGACTAAAAATTTTAATTGGAGCTGTAGTTTTGTACATACACACTATTTATACCACTTTCAATTGAAACTTTCGAGTAAATGTTTTTCAAGAATCGGGCTCCTGGCTTACGGCAGTGTGTTTTTGAACGAGTAAAGGGATTATTTTGACCTGTTACCCTAAATCTTTCAAACACAGTGCCTTCAGTGTATGTTTTTGAAAAAATCGTTTACAACGTGTTCACGTCGAGCGTCTCAATTACTATGGAATAATTACCGCGGCATTTAACGCCAACAAACTAGTTAATCTCATACTTTGAAACTTCAACACGAGTGCGTTCGAAACTTCTGTTTCGACGAAAAACGTACACTGCACTTAGAGCGCTTCTAGTTTCATTCAAGTCGTAGAACGATAAAGGTTCGCCTTAAAATCGTATATAAAAAAAAAATGTTTTTATTTCAGTAAGTAAGTAAATGCTTTATTGTACAAATATAAAGAAACAGACACAAATCACAAAAAAAAGTAATTAAATATTATGCACAAAGGCGAACTTATCCCTATAAGGGATCTCTACCAGTTAACCTTTGAATATATGAGAGGAGTATTAAGCGAGGGACCGACAAAGAGTGAGTTTAAAATATTAATATAGTGAAATAAATCATCAATAGCGTTAAATTAAAGAAAACGGTTTAGTTCTAGTAGCCCCACTGTTATAAAAAAAGTCTAATTACACTCAACCGTAAGGTCAACGTCTATTTCAATTCCGATCGCCCTTCGGTCATTTGAGGATACCTAATGAACCTAACCTAATTTTATTGTCTCTAGTGTGGATTTTTATAATACCTAGTGGGACCACGAGAACTAACCTAAGAAAATGTCTAAACGTGAAATTAATACCAATTCAATAGGTTTTGGAATGTCGAAACACACATTTATAACACTCCATCATAAAATCATCAAGTAAGTCGTTAGACACCCACATCCCTCGTAATTAACCAGGTTCGCAGTCGATAATTTATACCTATTGGCCCCAATTCTAGATATAAATACTAACGTCAAAAGCGCCAAAATAATACTTTAGCCCTTTTAGGATTAAAACAGAAAACGGCTGCTTGCTTGCCAAACCAATTAAAATCAGATTTGAAAGTCTTAGGGAGCCTGTGACAACTAACAACCAGCTTTTCTACCAAGGCTTCCATTCAAAACTGACTTATACAGTCAAAGGCTGTGAAAGCAAGTGTAATGGGTAGATGGCGCTGTCATCATGCAAAAATACGATTCCGTGTAAAAAATAGTAAAAAACAGTTTTGAAGAGTATTGTCATCTATAAATGGACTTGTTACTAAGACAATGTGTTAACAGTGAAGTGGTATTGAAATCATAGTGTTACTCAAAACGTAGTGACTAAATTCATGACTTCACGGAACGAAGTGTACAAGTGTATCGAATTCTCATTAAGAAAAAGGAAGAGAGACTGTGCACAAAGTGAACATTTGGCAATTGATAATAACATTAATAATAGTACCACTAACTATCTGGAAGTGGTTTAATAAATATGACAAATTTATTGTGGTAACCGGCCTACCCACTAATGTAAACAAAAAATACACAGTGGCTGCAACTAATTGCAAAATTCGCAAACACGTCTGATGACTCCGTGGTGGAACTAGCAGCCTATGCGACTATAACGCATGAGTTTCAGGGTTCGAACCTCGTCAACAGCGAACTTTTTTTTTTTTTTTTTTTTTATGCTAGTGATTGAAGTTTTTGTTTATTTTTATTTATATAATTTTTTTTTTTTATTTTTTTTTATTTTTTTTTTTGGAAATTTGGACTTATAGAAAAGGAACATTTGTGCAATTGACGAAACTGAAATAGGTTCAGAAGTTTTACAATTTTCTTGTTTCTCTTATTTGTTCTACAATGGCACCAAAACATAACTGTGCAAAGTGTAAAAAAAGGATAATACACAGGCAATATCTCACTTGTTCACGTTGCAAGCTATCATATGACTTAGCTTGTACCAATGCTGAGAAACTTTACCATTTGATGGATCAAGATCGTAAAACTTCATGGACCTGCATCAAGTGTAGACTGTATAAGGCGCTAGAAAAGAAAAATAGTACGCCAACATCTCTGAAGAAAAAGCTTCAAACGTCGTCATCGTCTACACCAAAGGTTGCTACTATCTCTACATGCGTGGTGGTAAAGAGTGCTGTGGCCAGAGAGGAGGAAGTAGTGACACCATCGGATGTTTTCTGTCTGCCTCTACAGGGGCCCTGTAACGTTTCGTCTGACAATGACACTTCAAGGAAATGTAACCTACCATTACGAAATTCCTTTGACTCCTTGTCCCTCGATGAAAGCCTGGACGGCTCTGTCTTGCATGATAATACCCTGAACAGAAGTTGCCCGGACTTATCTGGAGGACGATTGAACCAGGCAAAAGAACAGGGAGAAGTAGAACATATTTTAACAGGTGACATTAGCACGCATAGCTTGCCAAACTTATACTCACAGGTTCATAACATCATGATAGAGGAATTGAAAGAAGAAATAAGTAGCCTAAAGGAGCAGTTGCTGGGAGCAGATAATGAAATTCAGAAATTGCTCGGAGAAACCTACGCATTGCGGGATGAGTTGTCCGAAGCACACAAAAAATGTGATTTTTATAAGGGAATGTTAAAGGGGGCGTCACCAGCCTCACCTTTCAGGACACCCGTAACTAAAGCTAAGATTCCGGAAAAAGTCGTACAGACAGACAAGCAGACCATTTCAAGTTGTTCAAGTGCTAAAATATTCGTTGGAAAAAAAACTAAATTAAAATCAGTTAACACACCAAATAATGTCAACTCGTCCAATGAGCATTCAACAAATTCCGGTTTGGATACTGGATATCATAAGTTGGCAAAGAATAAGTTACTTGTTTTGAGCAGTAACAATAAAAACAAAATTGCGAAAATCGTGACAGACAACGACTATTTTCCAAACTTCTCTTTTTGTCATCATGTAATACCTGGAGGCGGTGTAATGCATCTACTTAAAGATATACAAAGCAAACTATCCCATATGACAAGGAATGATTACTGCGTAGTTTTAATAGGAGAAGAGGATTTCAAATCTTCAAATGATCTCGTGTCGCTGGTGCAACATATTAGAGCGGCTACAAAAAGTATTACATTTACAAATTTAATCTTAGTCTGCCCTACGTACATACGTGCCAGGCCTTTGTACAACGCCAGAGTGGATCAATTTAACCATTTGTTATTTAACGATTTGGATAATCATAATAAGTGTTTTTATGTTTTTGATTGTAACTATTTGTCTGACTCAAAATCGGGAATGTTTTCAATGTGGTCAGGTTCAGGTAGGTTGAGTAACTCGGGCATGAAAAATATAATAGAAGCCTTGGAATACAATATATGTACTTATTTAAATGGTTGCCCAGTTAAGTTTTTTCGTGGCGAAGCATCACAATATATGTAATGATAAAGGAGGCAAAGAAAGTGTCATAAGCCCCATTTATACTAGCATGACATCCTGTGATCAATCTCTGTCATCGTATACCAACTGTAAATCATGTATAACTTTGAACATTTTCCATCAGAATGTCTGTGGGATAAGAAATAAAGTGCAGGAACTAGAATTGTATGTAGACAACTTAAGCAAAAATGTCCACTATATTTGTATTAGTGAACATTTCTTAAATAGTAAATCTGCCCCACTTCTGGCGTTGACGAACTATACGATGGCTGCTTATAACACTAGGACGAATAAAGCACGAGGGGGTACTCTTATACTGTGTCTTAATAATAGGGATTATGAAGAGTTACTCATTTGCAAAAACTTGTATAAAATGGAATATTTTGAAGTAACTGGAATTAGGGATACGCTAACGAATGTTAATGTTTGTTGTTTATACCGAAACCCTGTAGATGAAAACTTTGTAAACTTCATGGAACAATTAGAAACGCTGTTAGAACACTTTTTCAGTAAGAAATGCATTATTTGCGGGGACTTTAATGTAAATTTAACCGTAGAAAGCCATAAAACCAATGCGTTATCAAGTTTACTGAGAAGCTATAATTTTAGGCATACTATAAATGAAATTACTTTTAAGAGGAATAACACTGAATCATGCATAGATAACTTCATTACCAATATACCAGAAAACAACATAGTGGGCCACAATGTGGATCACAATGAATTAGCGGATGGTCACGCGGGCATACATTGCGAAATGGCTTTTGATAATAATGTGAACTCTAAGGATGAACCTGAAACTATAACGATAGAATATAGATCATTTAGTGAGAAAAATAATGCGTGTTTCAGGAGAAATTTTATGAGAGTAAACTGGACAGAATTGGGACTAAACTGCTTTATAAAAAAGCTAGGAGATGTTTTTCGACAAAGTTTTAAAAAACGCAAAAAGAAACTCATACTTAAAAAATATTTTAAGCTAAATTGGGTGACGAAGGGCATTAAGGAATCAAGTAAAATGAAGAGATTTTTGAAGAAAGTCTGTAAAGCTACTAGTGATCCTACTATTATAGAATACAGTGCTCTGTACATAAGGCTTTACAGAAAAGTTATCAGATCTGCTAAAAGGATTGCGGTACAGTCTGAAATTGCAAAAGCTGGCAATTCTACCAAGTCCATTTGGCGAGTTGTAAATAAACATCGGAACAAAGCTGCGAATAAAAATGTAGATAACATAAAATTAAAAACTGGTATTGGTTTGGTTCATAGAATTTCAGACGTGGTTGACATTTTTAGTGAAACTTTTGATCACAGTAGGAAAGCCATAACTGGTAATGTTAACAAGGCAATCTCATTTCTGGAACAGAGTACTGTCAAAGTAAAAGAGGGAATGAAGTGGGCACCTGTCACATCCGATGAAATTATTAAGCTTGTCAGGGCAATGAAAACCAAAAAGTCAAGTGGGTATGATGAGATGCCGATTTCGATTTTTAAAAGTAACATAGACATACTAGCGGGTCCATTAGCTTATTTTTTTAACAAATGTCATGAATTGGGAACGTTTCCTGATCAATTAAAAATTGCTAAAATTGTGCCAGTCTATAAAAAGGGAGGTAAAATGGATAGTCAAAATTATAGACCAATTGCATTGTTGCCTGTTTTATCTAAAATATTTGAAAAGATAATGAAGTCGCGACTACTCACTTAAATGCTCATAACGTGTTGAGTGACCGTCAATTTGGATATAGGAGCAACGTTGGGACAACTGACGCAATTAACACTTTGATTGATGACGTAGTGATAGAATTAAATAAAAAGAATAAAGTAGCTGGATTGTTTTTAGATTTAAGTGCTGCGTTTGATACCGTTGATCACAATATTCTCATCAATAAATTACATCACTATGGTGTAAGATGTACTGAATTATTACTCTTTAAAAGCTATCTGCAAAATAGAAAGCAAATTGTAGAGCTCAAATCGGTCGAAAATGCATGTCAAAAATCAGTGAAGTCAAAAATGGTGACAATTACACGAGGCGTACCACAGGGTTCTATTCTGGGACCTTTGCTCTTCGTTATATTCACAAACGATCTAATTCAATGGATATGCAGCAAGGTGCCTGATTTAAAAGTGGTTATGTTTGCTGACGATACTAGTGTCATCTTGAGTGCAAATAATATAACTGAGCTAAAAATAAAACTAGTTAAAGCGCTTTCTGACTGTAATGAATGGTTACTTGCTAATAGCCTTTTATTGAATGCTGATAAAACTAATATTGTTGTCTTCAGAACTACACCTAATAACGAGTTACTGTCTGAGATAACATTCAATAGCAAAATAGTAAATATAGTTCAGGTAGTAAAATTTCTTGGAGTTCATATAGATGCATCGTTAAATTGGAAAAAAGAACTAGATTCTATAGAAAACACAGTCAGTACGGCTTGCTATGCTTTGAAAAGTTTAAGAGAGGAAATTGGGTTGGAGCAATTGCGTGCGGTATATTATGCTCTTATTGAGTCAAAATTGCGCTATAGTATAAGGTTTTGGGGGAATAGTTACGAATATAATATCAAAACTGCGTTCACCATACAAAAAAGAGCAATAAGAGCATTGGCACGCATACCGCCGTGGAAATCATGCAGGGAACACTTCACTCGACTGGGCATACTGACCGTGCCCAGTTTATACATATTGGTACTGGTTTCAAATCTGGTAAAAAATCTGGGAAAATATGAAACGATGGAAGAAAGACGAATCCGCTTAGCTTCAAGAACGAAAAACCTTAAATTGTTGATTGTGCCAAAACTTAAAATTTCACACCAATGTAGTCGCTACCAATCAATTAAGGCCTTCAATCGATTGCCGATTGATCTTAAGAGCATTACTGCACACAATATTTTTAAAAATAAGTTAAAGGCTTTCTTGCTGAAGAAGTGTTTCTACAGCATTAATGAAATATTTCCAGGGTACAATTAAAAAAGTAGATAATATTATAGATCATTTATTTGTTTTTGACATTGTTTAGTAATTAATTTATGTCGTTCTGCCTCTTGCATTTTATGTTAGATATGAGTTTTAATGATTCTAATATAATGATTATTAATATATTTTAATTCAAACACAATAATTGTATTGTTTATGAATAAATAAATAAAATAAAATAAATAAAAATAAAAATATTCCGAGAGCTGGTAGATACACATTTTATTATAATGTATTTGACCCAGCGTAAAGAGTTGTATTATTACATAATATTATTTCATGTTTTTATCCCGTGTGCCTAATGCTTCCGTGCTGGTTTTCAAACTCAAACTCATTTATTGCTATTATACCTAAAGTCGTCACAATTTAAAAGGCCCGTTTTGACAGTTCACGCCCATGAAGTTCTTTATTTTTTACCGATCCAAATGTTCTGAAGGTAATTGCATTTTTCATTGATGGGTATCGCTCACTCAGCTAAGTGCTGTGCATAACGATTTTTTCATATTGTCCACAGACTATTAATAATCGGTTAAGGAAAAAATAAATCGATGTAGATATTTTTTTAAGGCCCACTCGCACTTGGCCGGTTATATTTATTTTATTTAGACCAAATAATTACTGAATTTCACCAGCTGTGTAGTGACCTTTACTGAAAATTATGACCTTGGAGCTCAAAGCCGTAAACAATGGCAACACTGATTTCAATAGAATGGCTCGTCTTCATCATCTGAAGAAAATGATTGACTGAAGATTCACTTTTTCTCGATTTTTTTGTGATCGAGTGAATGTTTTTGTAACAAAAATATTAAATGAAAGAAAATTGACCTTTCGTAACATTGTATCATTTCAAAATAATTACAATATCAATTTAAGTTAAGTTATAATTCATATCCAAATCGATCAAATACTCATGCAAACTTGAATCGATTTATCGTGAGTATCGTGTACCGAGTCGTACGGTGACATGACTAGTTACGTCAGGAAGACAAATGTCAAAACGGGCCTTTTATTTTGCGACGACTTTAGGTACATAATACATCCCAGACCAAACATAGAAAGAACAACACTAAATTTTTGCATGCCTTTGAGGCAGAACACAGTGAGGTTGTGTGTACTATAACTTGTGAACTGTATTCTTGCAATAAAAATATTTCATTCCATTTCATTACTAGTTGCTTCTTTTCCCGCGCAGATAGTAGGTAAAAGCCCATCATGAGAATGAGCATAGCAACTCATCACTATAATTTTGATTCCCCTTTCCACCTATACGCCCACAGTCATACCAAACGTGGCCTTTAGTTCTGGTTACCCTGTTATGTATGTTTTTATCCCTTACGGGGTAGACAAAGCCTAGATTAAGGTAACAAGACCTAAAGGCCACGTATTATAGCGCGCCTAAAACGTGATTCCTAAGATTTTCGTCCATTCCCTCGATGGGCTTTTACCATCTGCGCGAAAAGAGAAACAACAATATAATACAATACAATACAAATACTTTTTATTGAACACCACAAATCAGTACAAAACAATACAGAAACAAAGAACAAAGTATACAATAGGCGGTCTTATCGCTTAATAGCGATCTCTACCAGACAACCTCAAAGACAGAGAAATAAGTTGGAGACAGTTTAAGTAGGTGGCGGAAACAAATAGACAGGAGAAACGCAGGGATAATAAAACAATACTTACATAAATATAAACAACTGGTACATTTTGTGTTTTTCTTTGCTCCCAGACCAGTATGGAAATAGGACTACTGACTGGACTACTTTCTTGACGATATCTAAACACAAAAACACAGACTTGGTGAAAAGTATTGGCTTGACCATGGTTTGACCGATCCTTTAATTCATCATCACCATTAGAATGAGAGGGTTCGGACTTGTATTGAAATATAGCATTGTAAATATTGTATAGTTTTTACGCTGCCGCATTTACCTATCCTATGTTTACCAGCTCGCGAAATAATTTTTAAGGATCCAGAGTTAGCACTAGCATATCTGTTAAAAGTTGTGAGGAAGTTTTATCCACAAGTTTCTTGGAGATTCCGAGTTTCAGCGAAAGATAATTATCTGGATGACGAGCGTGGTTCTTGATCTGTGGGACAACGAAGAGTGTCAACTAAGATTTATTTTTATTTACATACATACACAGATACATCGTCTGTATCTTTTACGAGGTAGACCAAAAAGCCACGTTTAGCGTGATTGTAGGAATCGAACTTATTTTACTAAATATTTTTATTTTATTTAAGAAAATTTAGTAACAAAGCTGATTAATTTAGTAAAAGCTGATTAGACACGATGATGTCGCTGCTAACGTATAATAAGCTTAAGTATAATAAATAAAAAGACAAGTAGGTAGGTACTTACACAATTTTCTCTACTCTCTGTTTTATCAACATTCCATGCTAATTTTTTTATAAGATAAACAGAACACTCCACAATTTTCACTAATTTACCAACGTCATTCCATTCAACAATTTCGGTCGAAATAACTCTATTGTTTAAAGAAAAGGTGTGACATGAATAGCACGGCAACCAAATGATTGTACCGTTTATTTCTTTAGCCATTTATCAACGACACGGGAACCACTTGCAAGGGTCACTCACAAGTCGCATGCGTTATTTATTCGAGTGCACGTCCAAGTCATTGGTTCTCCGTCCTTCCACACAATTCGGCATCGGAATAGGTCGCCAGCCCCGAGGGTACATTCGTCACTTTGCCGTCATTCGATTTTGTTACCGTGGCTCCCAATAATGGAGTGTTTTGGGAGATTTGATGAAGGTTAGGGTATATCAAACGCGTTTGAAGCAGGAGCGACGTAAAATATGACAAGGTCCGGCACCTGTCCGTGATTTATTAAACGTAAATTGGGCGTATAAATGAATCTTGTGTAAGAATACGCACTACAATATCTGTTCAGTGTTCGACTATCTATGAAAAATGTTTCAGTCAAAAAGAGGGAATTTGAGAATATTTATGGAAACGATATGAAGAGGTAGACTTTAGTACCTATTGAATGAAAATCATGTTGAACACACAAATACCTGTTAGACTTATTTTCGGTCGAATATCCCGTTGCCAAAAAGTCGGAACGAGCTACCAAATGAACTGAAAGCATTTTGAATATGGAAGTTTAAGAAAAATTTGGTAGAGTGTATGCAAGTTTCACTATCGGACAATATTCGAGGTAGTGCAACATCTGTTAAAGAAATACACATTACGATTAATTTATGATACGAGGAGAAAGAAGACTTTTTGTAATATAAATTTCAACTTCAAAGTAGTGCTTTAATGCTTTGATAAATTTGATATTTCTTCTTGTTCAGCGTGTAAACACACATCGTTGGGCATACGCCTCTCCAATCGGTCTCCATCCCGAACGGTTGCCCGTTTCCCTCTTCCAGACTGGTCCTGCTGTCTCCCTTATGTCATCGAACGATTCGGGCAGCTGGTGGTCTGCCTACACCTACTACCTAGCCGGGACTCCAGTCCAGAAAGCGCTTATTTGATACTTAAAAAGTGCGTAAATACATTTTTCTATTCTATTATATTTTTCATTGCAAATTGCCAAAATCTGACCAGCCAGCCAAATCAAAATCACCTTCAAATACATTCCAGTGCCCATGGTTCAAACACCGCATAAATCCCTTTAATCCATCAAAGGAACGGCAACAAATCACTAAAACAACTGCCGAAAGCGTTCTTCAACATCTAACTTCCACAAAACTTATTATGGATTTATCTCATCAACTATAAATGGATCGCGCATGTGGGACTCGGAAAAACAGTGCAACAATTTTACTGTTTCTCGAACATAGTTACAAGAAAGTTAGGCCGATGGAAAAACTTGATTCCCCGAGGTGCCTGGTCAGTATTTTCACAGGTTGAGTCGCAAGGAGTTACTGAGTTTGTACAGGTTGGTCATGATATACACACTTACTGTTTGTATTGAGGAAAACGGCAGTTTTTGGTTCAATACGCTGAAAGTAATCCTTTCCGCGAAGGACCGCTTAGTCCCCGGTAACTTTTCCCACGATGCAATAGAGTTACCTATAGCTCAATCAATACACTAAGTATACTTTGCTGTCCCATGTTTTGATAGAGCGATGTGTAGGTATGCATTTTATTAACTCCACTACAAAAGTATACAGTTTATACAGTACGTCTGATAATCATACTATGAGTAGGTTCCAAAGTTGTGCGGTGGAGACTGGTGCCCGAACTAGGAACCCTGTATGTCAGGTTTGTATATACATTAAGCACATTAAGGTCTATGATACTTTCCTACAAACGCATGTCAAAACAAAGTCATCATAAAGATACACTACTTGATTTTTATCTTTACAATTGCGACAACATAGCATGCGGAAATTTTAAACCTACCTAAAACTAACGACATGGCCTAAAAAACTTTCTCTTCATGAGTTACTGACTCTTGCTTAGCTGGTACAGTCACCAGCATAAATAAGTGATCACTTTTATACCTTTTATACCAAAGAAAATGTATGCTACGTATGACTAACGGGACATTGTATGAAAATTCGTCGACTCGTACTATCGAACAAATTTATTCCTGACCTACAGTCGAACCATCGGATGCTAAAATCAGCCCATCGAGGGACGGGGCAAAAATCTTAGAAATCATTTATAGGCGATGTGACCAGCAACCCATGACAATTTTCATTCCCATTTCCACCTATAGGTACGCCCACAATCATGCTAAGCGTGGCCATTGGGTCTTGTCACCCTAGACTCTGTCTACCTCGTAAGGGATAAAGACTTGATTTATGTATGTATGTATTACTAGACAACTAAAAAGAAAATAACATGGCAAGAATACTGCCACAAGCAGAAGCTAATTTTGAATATTTAAAAACGATTCAACAAAAAAAGCAGTGCCTAAAGTTCGTGGAGTTTGAGTCCGCTCCAAGTAAAACTTTTTAGGTACGTGCCCGACTTTTATATATTATTCATTGCTTAAATTGATTATGATTAAGGTTCTGTTAAAAGCTTTCCTGTAGAGTTAATCGAAATCACTTTAGCACTTTGTAAATGACTAGCTTCTGCCCGCGACTTCGTCCACATATAATTAGCAATTGATATGTTTATCGATATCCCGCGGGAACTATACAATTTTCCGGGATAAAAAGTAGCCTATGTTTTAATCTAGGGTACCAGCTATCTTCGTACCAAATATTATCCAAATCCGTCCAGTCGTTTTAGCGTGAAGAAAGAACAAACATACACACTCACTCGTCACATCATCACATCGTCACATCGTCACATCGTCACAAACTTTCGCATTTATAATATTAGTAGGAGTAGGATAGAACTTTGCTTGACATGTTATCAAACTGTTTCAGATAAACCAAATTTAGATAAACTTACAATCACTATTTTGAGATCAAGTTGTACGACAGTTGTTGAAACGACTTCATACATACATAAATCACGTCTCTACCCCTTATGAGGTAGACAGAGCCTAAGGCAACAAGACCTAAAGGCCACGTTGCATGACTGTGAGCGTATGGGGCACGTCGTAGTGTTTGCTTTCTATTGTTTTATATGTGCGCTTTTGATGAAAAAATGCATGAAATTTCAACATTGACGAGCCGCTCGATTTTTGAAATCTCGAAAGATTGCAGCAAAAATATTGCCGCTCCTATAAAATTTTAGTCTACTAAGGCCCACTTGCACAGTCCAGAGTTAAAAAACTCGGGGTTAGGTTTGACAGTTCCATATTTTGACACTACTTAGCCCCGGGTTAGCATCTAACACAGGGTTAAGTCGTTAAACCTGGTCCGTGCAAGTGGCCCTAAGGCCAAAATATACATTATGTATGGAACTGTCAAACCTAACCCCGAGTTAGCGATTTAATTTTTTAACTCTGGACTGTAGCAAGTGGGCCTTACTTCGAAATTAGTGAAATCTGTAATTTTTGACTACTCCAGGTTATGCGTGTTACAAATTCAACAAACATATTTCACCGTGTATATATTGACAGGAGCGGTCTGAAAAACCATCCCGCAAATTTTGGAAGGCGGCCACACCATTTGGCAACTGGCCATTTCTGACCAAAACTACCGAATGTGACGAAACTTTTTATTCCCCAAAGTATTCAAAGTAGCTCTTATATAAACGTAAACCCTATCTCAGCGAAAGTGGAAAGATACTGACCGAACTTATAATCGGCAGCCGCAAATTCGACGGTGCGCGGATACAATCTCGAGCGTTTAGGATATCCAAAGTTGGCGCATCACTTGAAGTTGCCAAGTTTGGGGGTCTTAACTGAGGGCTCTTATCTAGCGCGATATAGCTCGATCGTTACTATAGATATGGCTTGTTTTGAATTTTTTTTTTACTTATTTAGATGTTTATTATCCATGCCTTTACATTATAATGTTTTGGGTGTAGGTATTGTTAGCCTGATATCTGAATGTTGCCCTGTAGCCTAATGGTATAGTCAAACAACAAGACAAAAATAAATGATAAAGTGACAGATAAAGACAACACAAATTAAAGTAGAGCGGGTATATTATAGGGTATAAAATACATTTTCACAATTTTCTTTCAATTCCAGAATTCACTACTTAATTAATATTTACCTACGACACCAGTATTAATTACTTAATTAATTAGAACATATATTTGAACAGTAGCTGGCGTCCGTGACTTCGTTTCTTATGATTTTGTTGATACTAAAGCTAGACTTCCGAGCAACGCGGCTCTGGCGTCACTGTAGCTGCGACACTGTCGCTGCGAGAGTGCGATGATAGGTGCTCGTATTATGCAGTATGAAAATCTATGAAGGAACTTCCAAACGCAGCGTCAGCGTCACTGTCGCAGCAGCAAGTGACGCTGCGCTCGGAAGTCCCTTGATACATTTTCGTAATGCATAATACTATCGCAGTGACGCCTGAGCCGCTTTGCTCAGAAGTCTAGCTAAATATTTGTGTTTACAGGTTAAGCTTTATTTTATTTTATTTTATTTATCTTCCATGATTAGCCTATGCCTAAACAAACAGACAAATACACAAAAATCGAATGTTTCTAATTCCCCGCAGTATGTACAGATTTTTCTTTAACTTTTATTGTTTTATGTTCAATATCATGCTGTGATTTTCATTAAACTCATTTTGCAACAGACTATATTTAACTACCTATCGCTCGTAACCCTCAAGTTAAGCGAAGCGAGCCGAGTTCACACACACCTGACTTAATTAGCGGCAAGTTTTACACCTTTTTCCAGTAAACAAATACACGTGTAAACTGACGAGCAAACAATGATCCAGTTTTCAAAATGCCAGTTTTCTTACGGTGGTTCATGTATGGCAAAAATCGGTCCAGCAGTTTAAAGAGTAGGTATCAGCTGTTTTCCAAAATTATGTAAGGCATTTTAGCTTAAAATTTAATAATTTTTTATTTTACTTTTTAGACGTACAAACTATATAAGTCAAAGACAAAATATAAGTACTTTTGCGTAGTGTCTTTTTAAAATTTTATTTGTTAAATATTAATTTGTAAGGAATACAGGTATTCCCATGGTAGGGGTTCACGCCTCGAGACCAAGTGCTCTCTCGTGCCGGCCGTCGGTCAATTGACTTTGAAACTAGACTCCGATCCAACTACAAGGACCTGAAGGGTTTTAGCAAAAAACAGGGCAAGACTAACTCATGCTGCGGTTCCGTACAAAATAAACGCAAAAAATACTAACTTATATAATACTTATCATAAATCACTTCAAAGCCTCGGGTATCAGCACCTACAAGCCACGTTTAGTATGATTGTGGGCGTAAAGGTAGAAAAATGAATCAAAGTGGTGATGAAGTTGGTAGCCCAATTAATTTTACATACATACATACCGTCACGCCACTTTCCCACAGGGGTAGGCAGAGACTACCTTGTTCCACTTGCTACGCTACGATCCTGACATACCTCTTTCGCTTCATCCACATTCATCAGTCTCTTCATACATGCACGTCGGATTCGGGTACTCTTGACCTGGCCTTTTTCCAAAACTTCCCCGATTTGATCACAGAACGTCAGTCTAGGCCTTCCCCTCCCAACGCACCCATTCACTATTCCCATATAAATCACTAATTCATTTAAACACTAGAAAAACTAACTTTGTACCTATTTGATGTGCAGAATTCGCTTTCCGTAGTCCCGTGGGAGCTATGTCAGGTCTGAAACTATCTCTATATCAAATTCCAACTATGTCAGTTCAGCAGATTGAGCGTGTAAAGGTGACAGACAGACAGACACACTTTCGCATTTATAATATCAGTGTATAGTTTGATCATAACGTTATAGTGTCTAAGAGCTAAGCTACCGCTAAGTATGTATACAATTTATAGAGCAACGAAATCCCTCTAGTTAGTAGGTATGCCATACTATCATTGTTAATTAATTCTAGCGCTTAGCAGGTTTTCAGCAGTCATTGAGTTGTAAGGCCTTATACCTATATATGGCGAAGTCATTACACATACATAATACTCCATTAAATAGTCCATCCATAGGAAGTACCTTAAAGGTTTTGATAAACATTGATTTCTAAACGAAAATTGATTTGTAATCAATTTTTTATTCAGTTTTAAGAAACTTAAATTCATAACTTCTACCCGCTCTCGAATAAGAAGTCTTGTTAGAAAATCAAACACAGATGAACTTAGAAGTGGTCTATAAGGCTTTCGTTTTTACTATAGGTACGGAGCCCTAAATGCCGGCGATCTCAAAGCGAACGAGAGCACCAAGGAATTCAGTGAGTGCTAAGGGAACAAAGTAAGAGCTATATCGTTATCTCAAAGAACTAGTGCCTGTTTCTGATAATCGAAGAAATTGAGTAATAGTTTTCTTTCCTGTTCTTTTACTGGTCTGTAAGCGGTAATTATAATATTTTGGTTGTAGGCTTTCTTGATTTTTTTCTTATCGATTACGAATCTTGTTGAAATCAATGACCTAAATAATGTGAGTGGAATTAATATGAATCGAACGAGGACATAATAGGTAATCGGTGCATTTCAGTGAGATAATGTCTGCTTACTATATCTGCCGCTTATAAGCACCTTTAGAGTAATTGAACTGACTAATTCGAAATGGTTTTTTAGGTTTTAAAGAAATTGTTTCGAATTATGTCATTTTAATTCTAAAGGTGCGTTGAATTTTGTTAGTAGTCTAATGTAACCGGTTGCCATAAACAAACAAACAAATGTTTGTAGGAGGAGGAGGTTTGAATTTCTCTACGAACACATTTTATTGCCTGTAACCTATTCTGTTGCTAGTTTGTGTCCCACGAGAACTTTGCTCTTTTCTTTTACAGTGTAAATTGCTTAATCTGGGATAGAGTAATAGGTGTGAGATTTTTTTTATATAATTCTCATATCTACCCCGTAAGGGATAAAGAAAGTTGTGGAGGTCGAGAAGAGAGGCCTTTGCCCAGCAGTGGGACACCGACACCGCAATAGGCTATTAAAAAAAAGGGATGAAGACGTGATTTAAATAGGTATTATATGTACTCATGTCAAAGAGGTTTCCTCCATCTACCGAAAACCTACAGAAATTAATTTTGAAAGCTTTCCCATTTATGATCTACAATAGGTATAAGCTAAAGATATTGCAGTAACATCAAACCACCTACGATATTTATTTTCATCCAATTTTCTCCGCTTGGTCGGAATCGAGTAGTAGTTTTATCTAAATTGAACCGGGATAGATGTAGAGATACCTATGACGGAGAGACCTTAGTCGAAGTGATCCTTTCCGTTTTTTTCCTAAATTGGCAAGGGTATTAGAGTAGTGGATGGATGGCAGCCGCTGGAGGTTCACGGGTCGACACATTCGTACATCAAACAAAATTCAAATGAATGCTGAGTCGACTGTAATGCAGTGTTACTAAGGGTGTCCTTCCATTTGTCCTAAAAATTATTGACAAAAGCATCATTTTACAAAATTATCATTTGACAAAATTTAAATGTCTTATAAACCGTGAACTTTTTTAAAAATCTAAAAACCTTTACGCGTGGCTCACATTAGGTTACGTTAGGTTTTTTTATAAGCTTTTAAAAAAGTTTACAGTTTATCAGATACCTATTTAAAGTTTGTCAAATGATCATTTTGACAATATTTTTTAGGTCAAACGTCAGTGAACCGTTACTAAGGGACGGTAGGTACTATTTCACTGGTTCAGTATAAAGCTTCTAGTAAAAGTTTTGACATGAATAAACTTCTGTCAAAAATGTATTCATTACAAGCTTATTTTGCTGACTGTACCGGACCAACCGTTGAAGAGTTTGCTCCCGCGTAGACGATCTTGGCTGGGTCACCAGAATTCCACTGCCAGTTTATTGTACAATCATTCGGTTTACTTAAATATAAATCTGCTTCAAAATTGAGTCGCAAGATTCCATCCATTCCAGACATAAGTGCGTCCACACATTTATTGAAAACTAGCTGTTGCCAGCGACTTCGTCTGCAAAGAATTTGTTTATCGCTATCCCGCGGGAACTACGCAATTTTCCGAGATAAAAAGTAGCCTATAATAATATGTGTTATTACAGACTATAATCTATCTATGTTCCAAATTTCATCCAGAGCTGTTCAGCCGTTCTGGCGTAAAAGAGTAACAAATCCGTTCATCCATAGTCACAAACTTTGGCACGTTTTTTGTGATCTTAAACTTACACTAAATCCTACTAATATTATAAATGCGAAAGTTTGTGAGTGACGATGTGACGATGTGAGTGAGTGTGTATGTTAGTTCCTTCTTCACGCTGAAACGACTGAACGGATTTGGATAAAATTTGGAGCGGAGATAGCTGATACCCTAGATTGAAACATAGGCTACTTTTTATCCCGGAAAATTGCATAGTTCCCGCGGGATAGCAATAAACATGTTAATTGATAATTTTACGCGGACGAAGTCGCGGGCAGAAGCTAGTATACTATAACAATCAGAATGCGGACGTGCCAACTCGTTTCCAACCTAGCTGAAGGCTAAAATTATGCTTCTACTAGCTGTTGCCAGCGACTTCGTCTGCAATGAATTCGTTTATCGCTATCCCGCGGGAACTACGCAATTTTCCGGGATAAAAAGTAGCCTATGTGCTATTCCAGACTTTACTCTATCTTTGTACCGAATTTCATCCAGATCCGTTGGGCCGTTCTGGCGTGATTGAGTAACAAACAAACATCCATCCATCCATCCATCCATCGATACTTTCGCATTTATAATATTAGTTAGATTAGTTAGATTATCTTTGTCCGCTATTTAGCGGGAGGATTAGACGTAAGATGGTGGTAACGATCCAAATGGATCATAGTAAAAAAAGAGCTAGCTATTTCTCGCGATTTCATCGATGAAAAATTCGATTATTTTTACTCCGCGGGAACTAGACAATTTTCCCGATAAGAAGAACTCAATGTTTAAACTGTTTTATAAAATTTCATGAAGACCGGTAAAACGATTTTGTTGCGAACAGACAGACAGGGAGATAGAGACAGAAATACATTAACATTTGTAATATTAGTTAGGAGGTTGGTGCAGGATAAAGTTAGCGATTTCGAGGAGCAGCGTTTAGTTGAATTAAAAACTCGCTATAGCGATATTATAAGCAGCAATGCTCCGCAGAGTGCGCGCCAGTGCCAACAGCATCCTGAGCGTGACAGCGGGCAGGCTGTGGACACTTGGACATTAGCTATGTACAGCAGGCTTATTGTCTAACTCGCTCGCAATCGCCATCGTGTTCATTTTGACAGTTCATGTATGGGCTGACAATTGGCATCGGAATCAGCTAGCTGTCACATTCATACAAGAACTGTCAAAATGAACACGATGGCGATAGCGAGCGAGTTAGACAATAAGCCTACAGCACTGAGGGTTACCATGACGCCTTAGTGCGATTCGCTCGCTGTCAGATTCATACTAAAAATGTCAGCTAAAATCTGAACCGAGTCCTAATTGAACCGCATTAAGACTTCATGGTAAGGCCCCTGAGTTCATTTGCACCGCACCTTGACATTCTACAAGCCTAATTACAAACGTAGTAATATGGATCTGAATGTTGTCCGAAATATTTATGTTCTTTTTATTATTATTTATATCCTGTTGCCATTCGCTACCAGATCCACAGTGTGCTTATGTCACAGAATATATAAAAGTACTAACGTACAGAATGGCCACTCTCCGCCCCGCACCGATTCGAGTTACCTCACCCCTCAAGCGCAGGCTGCCGGAAAGCTGCTGGAAACAAGTAGGGTGCTCAACGCGATGTATGTCGGCTGCACGGCACTCAGTTCGGGAACCTACCCTTCCTACTGCATTTTATAAAACATTAGTAAATTAATGCTTTCTGAAATTATCGCGATTAATACATGAAATAACTACAGAATCATTCGCTTAAGTTTGTTGTCGTATATCTATTAATTGAAAATAATAATGCTTAAATACACAGACAGACACATTTTAAGTAAGTTTCAATAAATACCTAGATAACGATTAAGTATATTTATTTGCACACATCTAAGCCATTATCTTCATATAAGTACCTATATTTATGCCATTGGTAGTACTTATAGTACTAGGTTTTTGCGATACACTCAGCCCTGTGTATCTTACGCACACATTGACGCGTGTACAGACGACGTCGTGCCTGTGTTGATTCAAGAACGCGGATTTTGTACGTCGTGGCCGCCGTGTGCTTACGTGCATTCATTGAGCGCGGGGTTTCACCTCCTAGATATACCCGGCCATAAAGATTGCATTGTGGTCTTTGGAAAGAGACAACTGGCGTAACGTACGTTAGAGCGAGACAACGCTCTACAAAGCCGAAGTTAGCCGAGAAGACCGATGTGCAATCTTCATGGCCGGGTACACAGCGGGATTATTCATTAGTGAGGATGAGATTAGATGGTTACCCTTCGATGCTCACATAACTCGTAGTTAATATTTCAAACGTTCAGTAATTCACAAGTAATTGAGTGCTCGGTAAGCACCGCGTCCAGTGTCCCACATAGTAGGGGCAGCAATGTGTGGATTGATCGGAATTTGCTGGCCTTACTCTCTGCCGAGCCGGTATGCCTTAGACTACCCGGAACGGATGCGAGGAGGAACATGACCTATATATTATTTTGATTACATATGCGTTAGTACGGACTTTTTTACGTGAGTTACGTTTGTGTAATTATACGTTAGGATTACACGTCTTATCCCTTACGGAGTAGACGCCCTAGCTAAGGTAACAATACCTAAAGGACACGTTTGGTTCTGGCCATGTTTTTGAAGTGAAAACTTCTTTAGCGACGTGGAGCGCTTTTTGGGATGAGTAAAAAATGATAATTTCCCGACAGACGTAAGACGGAGGGAAAGTTTAAGTACCAGGACATCAGGATCCTCTAAGAGCTTATTTTGAAATACGAATGAATCACGTTCGATTTTTGAAGTGTTTTTTTGTTGATTCGTGGAGCAAAAGTACTAGGGCATCAGCAAATTGTTAGAGGTCTGTCAAATATGTATAGATAATACGTACGTTTTTTTTTTGTAAGCGGCCAATACGGTACGCGTATTGAGCATCATGGAGCTGTTTTCACTTCTGTGAAAATGTGATTATTAAGAGCAGATTCAAGCAGCGGTGAGTCTATTTTTTACAAGCTGTTTGGTTTAAATCATGCAAATCATGGTCGGATTGTCTTGAAATTTGGTACATACATTTTAGATTAAAGTTATGTTTTTGGACGTTTTTTCTCGGTTTTAATAACAGAAATTGTGTGTTAGCACGGAAACCGTCATTATGAAAGTCAGACTCCCCCTTGGTTGTTTTTTTAATTCAGTTTGAAATAAGACGGCTTTTATGTACAAAATAAAGAACAACCTGTAACTGTATCTTTCTAATTAGTCTGAATGCCGTCAAACCCTCTGGCTGGCGTATTATATTACTGGCGTTGCTTACGTTCAATTTCTCTTTACCACATCGTTATTGTACTGATTTTAGCGATAAAATGTTTCGATTTAGTATATTTCGACTTTTTCATGTTACACGCAAGTTCCCTATTTTATGCGCACTGTATAGCACCTTCTAGATTTGTCGAATTTGTCTCTAGCACGTTCCCATTCGCACCTATTTGGTTTAACTCTATTAAGAGGATGGGTTTGATCGTGCTAGACTTTAGAAAGGTTTTTGTTATTTTAACGTATTGTAGGTTTTGTCTTTGTTACATACCTTTAGTAAAGAAAAAGGTTTTTTTCTGAGTAATGAAATAAAATAAACTAATTTTTATTTTATTTCCAGACCAGGGGCCTTACAGTGACGTCTTAGTGCGATTCGATTCTGATTCAGTTTTGGTTCGCTCGCTTTCAGATCCATACTAAAAATTACAGTTAAAACCTGAACTGAGTTGAAATTCAATCACACTAAGACGTCATGGTAAGGCCCCAGTTCCACACAATGATAAATTAGTTAGTAAAAGGGTATTTATTTCATTTGGTGTAAATCGGCTGTCCGCGACAATATCACCATCCAAATGATGATGGATGTTTACCGTGTGTAAAAGTATCTTGTAATAAGGAATGATTTCTAACGGCCGCCTCTTTTAAATTTTTGATATATAAAGTAATGTGAAAGTTATTTCGTTCAAAAGGGCCAAAATGTCATTACCAAGGTGTGTCCGCTTTCCAATTTTCGGTAAAACTTCTGCAAAAAGTTCCATTTAACTGGCGTTTACGGCTGAAGCTACTATTTCCCTAAAAAGTTTCATAGTTATATCATACAATATTGATTGCACAAATTAAAACGCATCATATAAAACGGAACAGTAACATCGTACATTTGGGTTCCTGTTTAACTCGTCATCACCGTGGCACAACGTAACGCGACATATAGCTCTGCACTGAACAGCTCTGCACAACCCCCGCCGCTCCCCCCGCGTGCCTTCTGTCACCATTCAGAAGGCAGAGTGAGCCCACGTCGCGCAAAGCAATATTAAGAATTTATTTATTTTTTACAAAGTCGTACCGTGGTTTTTGTCACAATAATATTGACATTCCCGTTGGTCTCATTCCTCGGTAAGTACATGAATTATTTATATTTATCATATTTTATCGTATAGCCTAACCGATTGATTATGACGTAATCAGTAAAACATTTTGGAATATCTAATATGGTACATGCTAAACTGAAAATAGCTGCATTTTGTCATTACCAAGGTGGTCATTACCACTGATTACCGTGGACTTTTTACCCACGGAAAGGACGATTATTCCATGGTAATGACTTTCTGCACTTAATTCTGTAAAGACCTTGGCTTTTATATATTTTTCCATTTTATATCTGTCCACTTTTTCTGTTAATTCATTTGATTCTGTATTTTTGCAAATATTTATCACGTTTTTATCTGTTTCAGTGGAAGAAGTAAATAAATATGCCAAGTAAAAAAGGAGATAGTAAACAAGAATTGCTAATAAAAAAAACGGAAAAGTAGCTAAAAAAAGACGCGAAAAAATTAAATCTAACACTGAGCTGTATACCTAGAAAAGGAAAAAAAACGTTATGCTCAAAGAAAAGAGGCATGAAAAAACTTCTATCAATAAATGAATTAAAAAAATGCAACGTCTGCTAGCTAAGCAAGAATAAAAAATTTAAAAGATGTCTTGCAATAACAATGTGTTCCTTTATATTGTGTTATTATTATTTAAGTGATTTGTTAGAAAATATAATGGTGTGCGGAATAATTTTCCTTTGTGAATAATTATTGTACTTAGACACATTAAATAATAATGACGGTCTTTCCGAATGTGCTGGTACATTCAAAAAAAGACATGTAAAAGAGCCCTTGGTGGCCTATTTGCAAAATAAACTTTTGACTTTTGAAGAGAAAGAAAACAATTTTTTTGAAAAAAGATCATTTTCTACTTCAAAGAATTTCAAATGTGTGAGCAAAACTATATGAAGCTACTAAAAAAATCATTATGTTACTCATATTTGGTATTTTATTATTTATTTGTTTAATATTTACATTCTTTTATTTAATAACCAAATTGATTAAATACTTCGGTACTTTGAAATACGTCAAAATCTGTTTAAATTAATTAGAGATAGGAACATTTATCATTACCATGTGCTATCGTCATTACCAAGCATGCAAAATGTCATTACCATGACGCTTAAAACATTGCGGGTCCATATCTTAAATTTTTGGGCTCCTAAAAGATGGCCTTTATTTTTTTTATAACCCATGTATCACAAACTGTCAATTAAGATTAAGTTTGTGATTGAAAACAATTTTATTTTTATTTTTTTAACAAAGTGCCCAATTTACACCAAATGAAATAAATACCCAAAATCATCATCCAACATATTTATCAAATAAAAATACAATAAACAGTATGTTTGTTTTGTTTTAATATTTATTAAGTAGGTACCTACCTAGTCAATGTCACTTCATTTATTGAGTTTTGAATAAAGTTATTTTATAAACAGTAAATTTAAATGAAATCAAAATTATAATAAATATCCCTAAAAATAGTCCTTTAATAAAGCCTTTTTCCAAATGCTCCATTTTGTCCTTCCTAGAGGACGTCACAGATAAAACATACGCGCACCACTTAGCTTAAGTACATTTTCGGCGACGCGTAAAAAAGATGTCAGATAGTACACATCCATCATATTTAGAGCTAATGTCTTTTTTACGTCCCATATTCGGCGTCACTGTTTTTTCTCAGAGTAATCTTTCTATATAAATATGCCAAAACTTACTCATTAAGGGTATGCCGCTTGTAGAAACTGCGGACGCTTTTTCCTTGGCTTTTTTGCGGACTAAATATTATATTTTACCTGTTTTATGTTGTAAGAATGATGAATGTGAAAGACAATAAGGCAAAAAAGGCATTTTATCTTAAACGTACGTTAGCAAAGCACTTGCCATTCTGGTGTTATATGCGTCCATGGAGGGTAGTGGGTATTGGGGTACACGTAGAGAAATCTGAAGAGTCAAGCTATGGGCGGGAATCGAAGCCGGATCCTTATTATTCCTTGATACGTGCTATACCGCTACACCACCCATAGCAGGGGCCTTACCATGACGTCTTAATGCGATTCAGTATAGGTTCGCTCGCTGTCAGATTCATACTATAAGTGATAGCTAAAACTTGAACTGACTCTAAATTAGGACGTCATGGTAAGGCCCCAGATGAGCAAGCCTTCGAATTTTTACATCGAAAATTTGTGCGTATTATTGTCGCCAAGCGTCATCTGTTTGAATGATGTGTCGTACGACACTAAACTCCCGAGGAACATGTTGCTCACCAGGGACAAAAGAAAGCGCTATTTTTCAAATGTATTTACTTTTCTTTTTCTGTGTTCCAATTTTCAGTGTCGTTTAGAAATTTAATTTGTAACAGGTAAAACCATAACACAGCTGAGACGAGAGACGAGAGTGCATCATTATTGTCTTCTAGTAAAAATGGATTTACAGATGGGCATAGGTGCTACAGGTTTTATTTTTCTATGAGTATTATAATGACGGGACCTCTGTGGGTGCATGCGGCAGACATGTCCAGCCCAGTCCCATTTGAGTTTAGCAGTCTTCACCCCGACGTCAGCTATGCGTGTTTTTGAGCGCAGCGTGGTGTTTCGGATTCAATCTGTCCTTTTCACCTTTACTCTATCGACATAATATACATCGCAGTATCCTTCATCTTCTCCGTTAAGCACTGCCGCTTACGAGATGGCGTAGCGCCCCACTTCCAAAGTTTGATTACAAGCTCGATAGATGTCTCTACGTCGTTGATTAGCTCGCAACTTTATGACCTAAATTAAGGGCAGGCTTTCGATAAGATGGATGTTTTGTTTTGCTTCTCCTTCCTAAGTTTAAAAACTACAAGAAAGTACATTTCTAGTTAACACCAAAGCAATATCTTTAGTATAGTTTGCGATCGAGTTAAATGGGATAAACGTGTTTTTATTATTGAAATAAGAACATCTCTGAGCCCTAGATTTTAGCTGTACGGAGTTTTGTAATTGTATACCTTTTTATTTTACAAGCTTTATAATAATTATTAACTTGCAATGTAAATCGAAGCGCGCGCTTTGGGTAACGCACGATTAAACGGTACGCCTTCTCTGGCGTCTACAATTATTCGAGATGCAATGCCTTGATTCCAAAGTGAACGTTTTGGAACACCTAATGTGTACCAGCTCTTACGGAAGCTCATCAAAATCTTAGGTCAAGCCTATAAACAGTATAAATCAGTGAAGCAACACACTAAATCAAGCAGGTTTAATATCTCGAAGGCGACACGCGTGAAAGGCAATGGAGCGCGATATTTGGCCGGTTATTAGTCAGAATTATCGAGCAAGCTGGGGCTTATCCACTACTTATTGACTATAACTCAGTTCCTAATAATTCTACGCGAGGATAATTGACCTTACCGGACGCTACAGTACCAGAATATCTTATAAACGGTACGGTGGCAATGAAATAATGGTTTAGGAGATTTAAACTTTTAAAACTTTTTTCTTCGGTTATTGTCTGTACCTAGTTATCTTTATTGGTTGTGTGGTAGATATCGCTTTTGCTGTCTGCCTTGCCTTAGGTTTATACATTTGTTAGAATATGTCTAACTCAGTACTCAGTGGTACCATCAGCCAAATATGTGGTCTACCGCCATAAAGTTAAAATTCCTTTGCACGTCACAATATATAACGTCGATAAGACAAGCTGTCAACTTGCAAGTTCGACTTTAGCGACATTTTCATTTGATAGGAAGTTGGATGAAAAGTGGTAAACCACTTATTTGGGCGTAGTCATAGTGTCGCGGGCAACAAGCAAAAATGATTTAGGGGTAGTTGGTAGAGGCCACTAAGACCTTTCGTTAGAATTAACCATGGCTTACCAGTGGTCGCCTTAAAAGTCGTCATAGAAATAGTTCCCGCGGGATAGCGATAAGCGAATTTGGCGATCGGAATCGCGGACAACAGCTAGTTCCAGAGTAATTCTGAGCGACTTCGTATATGACTTCTCCAAGTCGTACCCGTATGAACTGCATACGTTTGACAAAAGACGCCCAATCAGTTACAAACCAGCAAGACGTCCCAACTCAAGGCAACTCGTTAACTGAGACTTAGCAATTGATGACACAAGATTTGTATCTATACGTAGTTTGGAACTTATCGTAACATCTTGCCCTGATTTAGGGATCCATACGTGAGGGGCTGCTCAGTTTATTCGGAGTGTGTCAGATAAAAGTGATGAGAAAGATACGATGGAGCGATATGTGATACAGGGTTAGACTTTTAGACTTGCAAAAGATGACCCGCATGGTTTCTTTTATTGCCATACTAGCTTTTTCCCGCGACTTCGTCCGCGTAGACTTCATTTATTGACAAAAGTCACCTTTGCTATACATATTTGAACAGGCACTTAACACTTTAAATGCCGATAACTTGTTTTGCTGACCTTAGATTTCAATAAAATAAAGCCTATAAGTTGCCCTGATATAAGTGCTAACTATTTGTGCAAACCGCAATAAAATCCGTTTCGTAGTTTTGGAGATTAGCGAACACAACATAAATATACAAATATCTACATAGATACATACATACACAAAGAAAAACATTGTAAAATGTACTTTTATGTGTTTTATTCCTCTCCCCTAATTGTTAGTACTCTATTTTCAATGAATTTATTTATTTAATGTACGGACACGAACTTTCTACTGATTTCTATAGATATAGATTTTATGAATGTGCTGGTGTGAAAGAAGATTATAGTGACTAGGATAGAAAAAAGTATGCTTAGTTGGTTTGGTCACGTAGAGAGGTTGGATGAAAGAAGATTAACTAAACAAATTTATATGGGGAGTGTGAATGGGTGCGTTGGGAGGGGAAGGCCTAGGCGGACGTTCCGTGATCAAATTGGGGACGTTTTGGAGAAAGGCCAGGTCAAGAGTACCCGAAACCGACGAACATCACATGTATGAAGAGATTGATGAATGTGGATGAAGCGAAAGAGGTAGGTATGTCAGGATCGTAGCAAGTGGAACAAACTAGTCTCTGCCTACCCCTGTGGGAAAGAGGCGTGAAGTATGTATGTATGTATGTATAGATTTTATTTTTTAAGTCTCTAGAATACTAGTTGCGGGAGTCTATGAAAGAACGTGCTCGCTTACCATCAGGTGAAGTTTCTCTTCCTTGTCACTATCATCACTATCACTACATAGTATAAAACAAAGTCGCTTTCTCTGTCCCTGTGTCCCTATGTCCCTATGTATGCTTAAATCTTTAAAACTACGCAACAGATTTTGATGCGGTTTTTTTAATAGATAGAGTGAATCACGAGGAAGGTTTATAATATGTATAATAAATCCATAATATACCGTGCGAAGCCGGGGCGGGTCGCTAGTTCATAATAAAAGAAAACTCAGCCTAAGTGACCCCAATATTCTAATATGGATTGACAATGAAAAGTAAGAAATACAGGCTATTTTTTTTTTCAATTTATAACTGTCAACTATTCCCATTAAAGGAGCCTTTTATGGAATAGGAACCACGTATACTGTATAGCTCTTGCTTCTATTTCAGGGTATAAAAACATTCTCCCGTTGTTTCTAACTCGCCGTGCGCTCGTCTCGGGCACGAATTCGATTGCATATCAAAGTGCACTCAAGCGGAAACTCAAATTGCTGGCTTTAAACAAAGCGTCGCCCACAAAGCCTTTTACCTGGAAAAATGCACTTTTGATTTTTTATTTTAACAATTAATATGGAGGACGCTACACCGAGCTCTGTGGACCTAAACTAAAACTAAAATAAAGTCCTTAATCTGCGATGTCGCCCTAGTGTTTCGGTTGGTTTGCATAGCTAACCTGAAATACCCAGCTGCGCTCTCTGTCTATTATTTATTTATATTAAAACTAGCTGTTGCCCGCGACTCCGTCTGCGCAGAAGTCTCTTATCGCTGTCCCGCGGGAACTACGCAATTTTCCGGGATAAAAAGTAGCCTATGTGCTATTCCAGACTTTTCTCTATCTATGCGCCGAATTTCATCCAGATCCGTTGGGCCGTTCTGGCGCGATTGAGTAACAAACAAACATCCATCCATCCATCCATCCATCCATCCATCCATCCATCCATCCATCCATCCATCCATCCATCCATCCATCCATCTATCCATCCATACTTTCATATTTATAATATTAGTTAGATTAGATGTGTAATAGAAAGAAAGCATTAATTTTGTATTTCTGTATTTTTGTTTGTAATGGTTAAACTCAATTTTACTGGACCATTTTAAAAAATTCTTTCTGCATTGGAATGCAACATATTAAAGTTACTCAAAAACCTGAGTAACATACATTATACTTAAGTCTGTGCTAGGGAAATCGCGAGCAAGATAATAAGGGTTAGAGTAAGAAACTTTTTTAGGATTCTGTAGCCAAATGGCAAAAACGGAACCCTTATAGATTCGTCATGTCTGTCTGTCTGTCCGTCCGTATGTCACTGTCACTTTTTTCCGAAACTATAAAAGCTATACTGTTGAAACTTGGTAAGTAGATGTATTCTGTGAACCGCATTAAGATTTTCATACAAAAATAGAAAAAAAAAACAAATGATTTTGGGGTTCCCCATACTTAGAACTGAAACTCAATTTTTTTTTTCATCAAAAAAATGAGGTTTCTAATATCATTTTGTTCTAAACTGAATAGTTTGCGCGAGAGACACTTCCAAAGTGGTAAAATGTGTGCCCCCCCCTGTACCTAACTTCTAAAGTAAGTGAATGATAAAACTAAAAAAAATATATGATGTAGATTACCATGCAAACTTCCACCAAAAATTGGTTTGAACGAGATAGTAAGTAGTTTTTTTTTAATAATTTCTGTCTGTCTGTATAAGTAACCAATATAAAATGACCACACACTGCCTACATTTTGCTTAAAATCAGGGCTCTGCTAACACCGGATTTTATAATAACTTGGCGAATTTGTACGGAACCATCGGTGCGCGAGTCCGACTCGCACTTGGCCGGTTTTTTATGTTAGATAGGTACGGTCGCCCAAATAAGTGTGGTCTACCACTTTTCATCCAACTTCCTATCAAATGAAAATGTCGCTAAAGTCGAACTTTCAAGTTGACGGCCTGTCTTATCGACGTTATATATTGTGGCGTGCAAAGGAATTTTAACCTTAGGGTGGCAGACCACGTATTTGGCTGATGGTACAGCCATTCCCGTGTTTCAGTGAGACAAACGAACAGAAATTCATTTTTGACGCTTTTTGTGTCACCCCGTACAATCATGTTTGTTATGATCATTAATTATTATGATCTGTTTTAAAAATATGTAAACCTAGATTCATTATGCTTACATGTTATATCTATGATAATTATGCTATTGAAGCTATCCACGGTTTGATTACGTTCCTTGCTAATGAATACCAATTATTTTGCGTAATTTCCCCAATTCCTAATAATCAATGTTACCTGTTATTAAGTTACTGAGATCATAATATCAATTAATAATATTCTGTTAATTCGACTTTCTCTGAATAACTACCTATGTATTTTGTTACTTGTAAAGTTACAAACTAATCTTTTTGCAAAAGTGTATTATCTTATCTACCTGTTTACGTTTTGTTTGCGTTTAAAGTATCAGAATAACAATCATAATAATTTTGGTAAATTTACAATCCTGTGAGAATAATACGGCTAACTGTAAGCTGAACTCATCCAACACTGATATTTGAGTAGGTGATCTCTGTTTTTCTTTAAAATTTTGCGCATAAAATTTCGAAAAGTTAAGATCAAACAGTGGTTTTTTGAACGCTTAAAGCGTGTAATATGCTCATAAAAATTTATGAGGAAGTAGCCAGTACTCCCGCATTTCCTCAACTTGAAGAAACTGCTTACATACATACATTAAAATTGCACTTACCTCCTTAATGACATCGTAACCCTTTGTTTGGTTTATGTTTGTGTTGTGTCGAGTACGTACACATATACAGTTAAACTTTACTTTTGTTGGAGCATTGGTTAGATGATCTAACGCGCGAGCGTTCAATTGTATCACCATCACATTCTCCCATCCTATTTATACCGTCTGAGAGAAGGAAATGGAGGATGTGACTGTGATTGCAAGTGTTAGACAATAAGGCCTCTGATTCTGTCACGTCAATAGTACCACCAACGAACATGTATGAAGAGGTTGATGAATGCAAATGTAGAGTTATGACAGGATCTTAGCAATTGGAGCACAGTAGTCTCTGCTCTCCCCTATGGGAAAGAGGCGTATTACGTACGTATCTTCGTATCCACCCAAACAGTAACCCTACTTCACTTTTGTCGTAAAATCTAGTTACATTATAAATCCACATGCATAAATCTACCTCAACTAAACTATCTCAAACTAAGGGCTGATTTAGGGTACACTAATTATTTTAGTTAGCACTCATACATCGCTTCCTGGGAACAATACAAACTTCACCGATTGAATTCAGAGCGCGCAGTGTACTAGTTACCAGACTAAAGTACTAACTTAGTCGTAGACTCAGTCTTAACAGCAGGTACCATGTTCGCACAAGAACATATGAAGACATAGTTGTGGTGAACAGTCTGAAATAACAGTTCTCGGAGCATCTGTGAATAATATGTCCTCCATTATTTATGTAGGTACAATTTAGTTGCGAACTTTGTACAAATAGAACCGGTTGAATTAATAAACGTGAGTCTTTTATGATTTTTGGAGCTGGAAGCTGATATGGTTTTGAGAAGTATCAAATTTGTTTTAGGAATGCCTGCAATCCATTTTAATTTTCATTTCGGCGTACATAATCTGATTATTACCTAGAGTGTTTACTAGTTTTATCATTCTAGTGTACATTTATTATAATTCCGTACTTAGTGTTTTTAGACATTCGATTACCTAATATACCCGTGGTCCCACTGTTATAAAAATGATGCATTACACTCTACCACAAAGTCGACCTGTTCGGTTTGCCCTTCGGGTATTTGAACATTTTAAGTTACCTAACGAATCTAACCTAATTCTAGTATCTCTAGTGAGGATTTTTATAACAGTGGGACCGCGGGTAATAGGTACACTTGATAAGCCGATAGAGAGGAATATTAGAAGGAAGAAGAGGCAGAAGAAGGCCGAGACGTACGTTTATGGACCAAGCTACTTGTATATTCCAGAACCATTTTTAGACACCGTGTATAGTGTATTAAGAATGTTTATATCTAAATGAATTCCGAGGGCCATAACTCAGTAGCGGGATGAACGCGTATGTATGACAATAATTTAGAAGCGTTATTTCCTCGAGTGAGGGATAAACTTGACAATAACCCAGACATCGTATAAGAAGGTACATGGGTTTATAGTGTAGGTACTTAAATAAAATTTCCTCAGCGGTCTGCATAATAAACTTTCCGCGCGCATAAGAATCGCTTAACGAAATAATATTACGTGTCAATGCATTTTTTATGACTTTTTCTCAATCGTTATGGTAATTAATCTTGCTTGCATCTTTTAAGTAAAGCCGACATGGTCAAAAGATGAAACTAAACTAACTCTTGGGTGGATTTTTGACGTTGTAATTTGTGTGCAATACGTAAAGCATGGCACACAAATTACAACGTCAAAAATCCACCCTCTTATGGGTTTGATATTTGAATCGAGTGAGGGAGACAGCAAGACAATCCCGAAATTATCTGAGAGCTCACAGACTGTAGTACTTACAAACGGAATAAAACAAGTTTTTATTAAATACTTATTATAATATAGCAATTTATTTTACAGCATTAGACATTCCATAATGCCTCGTTCACAATTAACGTGTCGCAACAACACGACACGATTTCACTACATATTTCACTTTCGATTTAGTTCGTCACCCACTGTCCCAATTGTTTGCATTTCATCGATTCGTCATGCTGCAACTCATCTCAAATAAACGCATTTAACGGAGCATTGTAAATAGTTCAAGCAATTCTGTCGTAACAAATCATGCTACACAGTAGCAATTAGAAAACTGGATTACTTGCACTGATTATGAACGTGATTGGACGGCTTTATAAAACAAAAAAACTAGCTCATTTCTTTGTAATGACTGTACAATTATAATCCGGAATCCCAATTGAATCAGATACCTTCGTCATCTAAAATAAATTAAATAATTACAATCGAAAATCCTATTTCACCTGTCTACTTTCAAACCAGTTCATACCTCTTTTTCTATACTACAGAAACCACAGACTAGAAATTAATATTGCAATAACCACATTGTTTACGGTACACTGACAGGCAGAAACATCTGCGGATCGCCTAGTTTGGGTTCGAAACGAATGTTCACTTTCGTGTCTCCATCCCCAACTTCAAGGAAACTATTCCAGTCAGCCATCCAGTAAAAACCGTTTTTTCTTGGAGGTGGTAATTCAGAGTCACCTGGCACCTCTGGAGCAGCACCTCCAAAAGAATCCTCTAAATCAGAAATTGATGCACCTGAATCTGCCGATGCTGCTGCGGAATCTGCTGAAGACTCTTCTTTTAAATCGGGAGCCGCAGTAGTTGTACCTTCTACTGGAGTTTGAGTATCATTAGCTTGCCTTTTACTTTGTTCGCTGTCAACAATCAACTTCGATTCTTCCACGGGGCTAGGTCCTTTACCGAGAGGTATTACTTTAACTGAATCATAATCTAAAGGCTCTAAAAGTGGCAATGGATCGCTATTAGACGATTTTGTTTTACGACTCTTTGGCAAGTCGTAAGGCAGAACTGTTTTTTGTCCTTTTGTTTCAGATGTGTCTAATTCAAACGGTAACTCTGGACGCAGAGGTTCATATAAGTAATTGTTAAGAGCCTTGTTATCTTTATTGTCTGTTGGACTTATTTCCGAACTTGGCGAGATCAAATCATAGGCAAGCAGAATGTTCTCTGGTAGTTGAACAGATCCATCAACAACTCTGGCCGGGGGAAGTGGCTTAAATCCGTCAAGTGGTAGTAAGAAATGATCCTTTCCTGAACCTCCTTTCAATCCGTGGCCATCAAGAAACGCTTGCAACTCAGCAGGGATATCCTGCATGTAGAAATTTGCCAAATTGCGATTGTTTTTCAAAGTTTGTTCAAGTTTTTCATTCTGTTGTACCTTTAGAGGCTTCGGTGTAGTTTTCGGTATGGCTACTACTTCTGTTCTAGGTGGTTTAGTATACAACTCTTGCAAAGAGGATCCATCTCGCGGAGTATAAGGGAGTACAACCATCAACGTAGGTTGAGCCTTCGTTGTACTCTCAATAGCAGATTTCGTTGGTGCTGCAGCTGACACAAATTGTTTTTCATTTAATACAATATTGTCTTTAAAATCTGGTATTGCGGTTATAGGGTTGATTTCATTTTCTTCGTTACTGAAAGGCGGTGTTGTTACTTTTTCTGTGCTTGACGGTTCACTGGAAGTAGACGTGCTTTTAGCGTCTTCTTCTCTAATATCATTTAATAGTTCCAAGATTTCTTGCCTCGTTAATCGAGGCAGCTGTAAATTGGCTTTCAAAATGTTCTGTACTTGTAGCACAGTTTTTTCAACATCCACCGACGGGTGTGCTACTGCCGTCGCTAAGCACAGCATTAACCAAAACAGCTTCATTTTCTGAAACAAAAACAAAATCAAAATTTAAATTGTCTTCTTCTTTATGTGAAAAGAAGTGAGCATGATTCATTAATAATTGGCTTATCAGATTTTGCAACTAAAATCTTTTTCATAATAGGGTATCATAAAACAACTAAAACAAGAGCTCTGTTGGTAACAAATTTGCGAACCTAACCATTAAATTACGTTAAATTTATGAATCCTCAAACGCTATGAACTTATGTCCGACTATCATGCCGAAATCTTAAGTTTGTTACAAAGTTCATTAGCAAGTCTCGAACGTCAGGAGCACAACATTGTAACAAGTCTATTATCAGGGGAAACTATTGATAAGTCAAAGTAAATTTCCTTGATGAGGTTGGCTAATTTAAAGTCTGTTAATAAATGGAATTGTTGGTACATTCTTCGTGTATACGTACATAATTCCAAGAAGGCTTCATCCTACTTTACAACAACTCGCTTGAAATATGTTGTTGCCTCTTATGGTGTGTGTGTCAACAAGTTCATGTTAGTTTTCATTACATACATACATGCATACATATCGTCACGCTTCTTTCCCACAGGGGTAGGCAGAGACCACTTTGTTCCACTTGCAACGATCCTGACATACCTCTTTCGCTTCATCCACATTCATCAATCTCTTCATAGTTTTCATTAGCTTGTATAAATTAACACACACAGATGCCTTTCACTCTGAAGGTGATACTAATTGCTAATACTGTGCGTAAATCAAAACTTCGTTGTTTCAAATCTCAATTTTAAACTTCAGCTAAATCTGACTAGCTTTAACCGTTATTTCTGTAATAACTTTTGTCGCTTTTCACGCGCACATACAAGTTTTATGAAGCCCGCTGTTAATGGTTTATAATAGGTTAATTATTTTAATTCATTTTCCTTCGTGACTCAAAACTCACGTAATGATCGTGGTAAGGGCTCATTATGATTCTAGGAGACGCCGCGCAAGGTCGTTTCCACGTAATATTTTTACGATTGAGGCATAGCACGGCTCGGATTTTCGCTAACGTACCCTGAGTTATAAAATATTGATGGTGAAATATAATGCCTGGGTGATGCTCTGCGGGATACGTTGTGAGCGTTGTGGCTCGGACTTTATTTTGTAAATAATAAGTTTCTTTAAGACTAAACGCAGTTTGAAGCTTGAATTTTTTCGTAAAAGAAAATGAAAAGTTTATTGAACTAAAATGAATTAAGTCAGGCATAGAAACGCTTTTGCACATGTCCATCTTAATGAATAACAGATATTTAGATAGCTTTATGTCATGTGCACTATATTGCAGAGTAGACAGTCGAATATATATTAAAATGAATAAGTTAAAGTGCCTACCGGCATAATTAATTTCACACAAAGTTCTAATGAACGCCATGCAACTGGACGGTTAGAACCCCGTAACATTAAAATCAATGTAAAAGAGTACTCCACCTTTGATGAAGCGTATCTGTTGTCTACATGCTGATTCATTTCTAACCAAAATTGATTTATGTAAATTGTAATCAAAACGACTAGCAGTCGCCTAAAACTTCATCTGCGTCCCACAATCGTAGCCTATGTTAATCGTAATTTTTTTAGCATTCTATTTGTGATACCTAGGTTATTATAATTCTTGTCAATTTTTTAATATGCAGAAAGCCCTGATCAGGGATAACTGAAATTATTTTACTAGTGCCCGAGATAATTTGTGGTTCCTGATATCGTTTCCTTTCGTGCGAACAAAAGAAAAACTTGACATCTTTTTTAAGTATTTTTTTATTTATAAGCCTTTTTATTCCGAATTCGCTACAATTTCAGTAAGTACATGTTGTTGTTGTTATTGCCGTTTTTTTTTTTTTTTTTTTTTAATTTAATATTAAATTGTCGCGTAATTCGGCGTGCCTCATGGCATAGGCCTCCTCCGTGTATTGGAGGGTTTGGGCTATAGTTCCCACGCGCGCCCAGTGCGGATTGGGAACTTAACACACACCATTGAATTTCTTCGCAGATGTGTGCAGGTTTCCTCACGATGTTTTTCCTTCACCGAAAAGCTCATGGCAAATTACAAATGTAATTTTCGCACATAAATTCCGAAAAACTCAGAGGTGCGAGCCCGAGATTTGAACCCACGACGCTCTGCTTGAGAGGCCACAGGTCAAACCACTAGGCTACCACGGCTTTTTAAGTATAACAACACGGTATTTATCCTGCCACTGCCTATTTAGGCGAGACAAAGTATTTGGGTGTGTGTGACAGTACGCAGAAGGGATAAGCAGGGTCGGGGCAGAGGTGACGCCCCACCATGACTGGCTGACAGTCTATTTAGCTCACTACTGGAGTGGAGTCAATTTGTTGACTCGGTTGAGGAGTCAATTATAATTACACCATTTTTTTTTTTACATACCTACAATACATAGGTACATGCATACCGTCACGCCTCTTTCCCACAGGGGTAGGCAGAGACTACTTTGTTCCACTTGCTACGATCCTGACATACCTCTTTCGCTGCATCCACATTCATCAATATCTTCATACATGCAAATTATTATTTTTTTCATTCCGACTAACGAAAAATATCACCGACTTACAGAAGAAGATTTTGGTTGGTAAAAATATAATCATACTCTACGTTTGTCCGTTATTTTGCAAAAACAAATATTTTTCTAAAATTTCTATTGCTATTTTTTTTAAAAGTATGTTGTTTCTATTTATTTATTTTTGATTTTACATGCAATGAAGAGCTTATATACATACATACATTTTTAAAAGTATTAAGCTAGCAAAATTAGTCCAAACTACCTACTAATCAATGGTTGACGTTTTGACCAATGTTGCCAGAGCCTCTAGTGTAAGTTTGCACACAAAAAAACGTCTCGAACGCGTTTACGTAAACGCCTCAATTACTATGGAATAATTGGTAGTGCAACTTGCGGATCGAAACGGCAACAAACTGTTCCATAATTAGTGACATTTTAACGCAAATGCGTTCGAGACGTATTTTATGACCGAAAACTTACACTAAGCATACAGTTCTGTAGACGAGTAAAATTGTAACTCGTAGTTTCGGAACGGGCCTCAGTTGGACAGATAGACAACAGTCATCTTATAAGTAAGGATTTTCTTCTGAGGTATATAGAACCTTACACAACTCACTACACCCTTTTTTAAAGCCTAGGGTTAAAAATAACTCCATCTACATGAAACATCACAGCCAGCCTATTTACATAATTTACGGCTGTACAGGCTGATTATTTTATGCTTGTTTGTCACGTACACTGTTTTCCCGAACTCCATTATTCATAAAATCCATCGAACTCCAAACAACGTTCGCTAACTGATTTTCTATGCCATTGTTTCTGATGAAGACCCAGTACGACCGAACGGGGGTAATGTCACAAAATAAATTTCTCTCGCGCATGCCTTTTGCTCCGAAATGTCCTACGTGTTTGAGGGTTTGGTGGTAGATATGCCCTTTTACTCGGGATAGGCAATGCTGCGATATTGCTAGGCCTTCATGGCTTTATGGGAGCGATATATCGTTTCACGTTTGTGTGTGAGTGCGTGAAAAGATAATGTCGGGAACTTTGATGGCGTTCTCATTTCATCTTTAAAAACGACGCCGGTTCGTAAACTGTCATCCAGTTTCTATAGTTAGTTAGCTATTTTACGTTAACAGGTATATACGCAGTGGCACAAAATTTGGCCCAGCCTTCATACAACATTACCTGTTTATTGCATACATATAATTATGAGGGCCAATTTTTTTACCGCTGAGTATATTTTACTATGTTAAACAGACGTAAGTGACAAATAATTTTTTTTTTAAGTCAAATGGTGTTCTCTTAGGGACTTTTTCCAGACAAGCATTGATATTCTTTCCTTAAAATTAAAGATTGCTTAGAAATAACTGCAGTCTAAACAATTTTTAAAAATAAAATTAATACTTATTAGCTTTCACTGCTACGTTTGTTTACCGTATTCTCTTTATAATGAAGTATATATATTTTCGTATTGTAATTGTATCTCAACAAATAACTAATCATTAATTCGGTCTTCATTTTCAAACACGTTCTCCAAAATAATCATAACAAAAGCACCCACACTCAGATATTTCCCAACACCTCGTTATATTTCAAACATTTTGATAAAAACACAGACGAACATGATTCCCTTGCCCGACAATAAATAGTAAATGGCTATAAATATGAGATACGATGTGTTACAGTCCTCGCATTCCGCACCACTACACCCTGTGAATACAGCGGTAATTGTGATGAATGCCTCGTCCATATGAACACACCCTGTAGACGTAAAAAATCTCTAGTGCTCGTAAGGGTAAATTTGGACTACATTTAGTTAGTGATGGGACTCTAGTGTCATTTTTTCACTCGAGTTACTCGCTCGAAAAACCCGACTCACTCGAGTACCATTTGAGTGAACGTTGGACTCGAGTTTTTTTTACTCGATAAATATCAATTTTTACACTCGAGTGATGATATGCCCAAAGTCACTCGAGTGAATTTGTGATACGAGTCACGATTTTTTCAGTCAGCTGGCCGTCCTCTTATAAAATATCACGTCATCATAGCGTCAGTATAGCACGAAGTTACTTTAACAATAACTTTAACCATAAACAACATTTTTTGATAGAACACCTATGAATAATTATGCTCAAATCGTCTTAACTTGACTTTCTCACTCGAGTCAGTACAGGCAACTCGAGTTCGTGTGGTCCGAGTCAGTCGTCGGCCGAGTGAATTTTTAGGCGACTCGAGTTGACTCGAGTCACTCGACAGCCGAGTCAACTTATTTTTCACTCGAGTCCGAGTGACAGCAAAACTAGGTACTCGAGTGACTCAGGTGAAACGTGATTCGAGTCCCATCACTACATTTTACTCTTTTGTGAGTAAGTAGCCGAATCTTTACATATACTCACGAGCAAAAGTAGCGGGTCACTTTTCATTCAACTTTGTATGGAAGGCGTTCCTTTATTTTTGCTCGTCAGAGTAGTATTAAAAAAAAAGTACAGACTGTGTGATTTTTATTTATATTCTATTCAAAGTATAACCTCCTGCGGCCTAAAGAAAAATTTTGTTTGTTGGATTTCAAATCTAGTGTTTCCTACAAGTAAGAGCCTATTGTATACTTTGTTCTTTGTTTCTGTGTTGTTTTGTACTGACTTGTGGTGTTCAATAAAGAGTATTTGTATTGTATTGTATTGTAAGATTCTAATTTTTCCTTTATTTAGGACATTGGGCAGCAGGGAGGTTAATTTAGAAAAGAAAGTATTCTCCATTCCAATCCATTCGTCCTTCGAACCTACAAACCAAAGTGCGCGTTCGTGGAAAAGCAGCCCGTTCTGCTAGTATCGGAGTGTGCAGTTATCACTTGAGTCTCGTAGACTTAGACTTTATCATCAGTGAACACCTCATATCAGCAAGTACCTCGAGCAGGACAGCTCTCGGCACCAGCAGTATCATCGTATCATTCGCAGCCGTGACCATTGTTACTGCGCGATTTCTTCATCAACGCATCATATCAAGTAAGATCGTTTCATTTTATTATCATTATCATGGAGGCCTTACTCGATCGCCAGAATGAGCTCCGCGACAAGTTTCAGCAAATGAAAGTAAACTTCGGCAAAGACTCAGCGTCGAGAAAGACCTCGGAATATATTATCAAACGGTTAGAGGCATTAGATAACTTCTGGTCGGAATTTGACAAGAATAATACCCAGCTTACTGAGTACGAATGTCTCGAACAGCCTTACTACAGGGACAACATCTATGAGCAGACAAAAATAAATTATCAGGCAATTCGGAAGTTATTTTCTTCCTATGGTACGGAAAAGGAATGTATCCTACATGGCTTTTGCGATGCTTCGCAGAAGATTTACTCAGCCGCAGTTTATATCATAACAGCAGACGATAAGGGCGAGTACATATCAAAGTTAGTTATCGCGAAAACGAAACTAGCACCGCTTAGCAAAAATACTTCTTTGCCGAGACTAGAATTATGTGGAGCAGTGCTGTTAGCTCAACTCATGCAGAAGGTGAGAGAATCAATATCATGCATATCAGAGGAAACCAAAATGTACGCCTGGACAGACTCCATGGTGGTACTCGGCTGGATTAAGGGAGATATCTCTAGATGGAAACAATTCGTGGCTAATAGAGTACAGCAGGTGACAGACATCATTGAAGCATCAAATTGGTATCACGTCAGATCAGAAAATAACGCCGCAGATTGCGCCACAAGAGGTCTATCTTCGTCGCAATTAAAGGAACATACGTTGTGGTGGGAGGGGCCAAAATGGCTCTTGAACTTCAACCCGAATGACATCACACCACCCCCATGCGAACCACCGACAATCGAAATTACAAAACATAAAGTGCATACAGCCTTATGTTCAAATAACAATTTAATTACCGACTTGCTTGAAAGGCACGGATCAATTTCACGTGTTGTTAGAATAGCCGCATGGATATCACGTTTCATAACAAAGGCGCGTAAACAAAACATAGAGCACGCGACTTTCTTAACATCAGCGGAATTAAATAATGCTAACCATATTATCATTAAGGAAGTTCAACGAATCGAATTTGAGGAAGATCTTATCAATATCAAGAAGAAAGGACACGTTAGCAAACTCAGCAAAATAGTAACTTTAAATCCGTTCATAGATAACAACGGATTATTAAGAGTCGGAGGTCGACTCAGTAATTCGAGCATTCCTGAACCTACAAAGCACCCTATCATTTTATCAAGTCATGGTAGATTGACTGAGCTTATCATTGATCAAGGTCACATGACGACGCTACATGGTAATGCACGCCTTGCACTATTATATTTGAGAAGCAAATATTGGATCATCGGTGGCATGTGTACAGTCAAACGACAATTGCGAAAATGCGTAAGATGTAGGCGCTTTAATACCAGCAATCATCAACAGATCATGGCTGACTTGCCTGTGCCACGAGTAACGCCATCAAGACCGTTCAGCCATACCGGTGTAGATTTTACAGGGCATATGGACCTCAAGGCCAACAAGGGCCGGGGTATCAAAACTACAAAAGGATATGTCGCTGTATTCGTATGCCTATCGACAAAGGCCGTCCATCTAGAGTTGGTCTCGGACCTTAGCACCCCTACGTTCCTGGCAGCATTCAGACGATTTTGCGCACGCAGAGGTACACCAAGTCACATGTACAGTGATAATGGTACTAACTTTGTCGGGTCGAACCACGTTCTCAAAAGAGAATATCGAGAAATCATACAATTTATCAATGAAGATTTTTTCAATAATATCAGTCAAATGGACATCGAATGGCACTTTAACGCTCCTGCCTGGCCCAGTGCTGGTGGGCTATGGGAGGCTGCGGTCAAAAGTTTTAAATATCACTTAAAAAGAGTCCTTGGAGAGCAAAAACTCACGTATGAGGAGTTCACTACACTGATCCAACAAATAGAAGCGTGTCTGAACTCAAGACCATTGGGACCACTAACAGAAAATCATGAGGACGAATATCTCACTCCTGGCCACTTCCTGGTCGGAGGCCCACTATTAACACGGCCCCAAGCCGATCCCGTATCATTGCATCCTTCGTCTCGGTGGCAATTAGTGCAAGCATTAAACAAACAGCTGTGGAAGCGCTGGTCAACCGAGTACCTTCAGCAATTGCAGGCACGAACGAAATGGAGAACCCCTTGCCGAAACATGCAATTGGGTGATGTAGTCCTCATCAAGGAAGACAATTTACCTCCGGGCAAATGGGCACTAGCTCGAGTACAAGAGCTACATCCCGGCAAAGATGGCTACGTCAGAGTCGTCACGCTAAAGACACAAAGCAATATCATTAAGCGACCTGTTAGTAAGTTAGCATTACTACCCGTCAATGAATATCAATCAGATGATCAATCAAAGGCATCAATGCCTAATAAGCAAGAACCACTATCACAAACAGTCAACCAGCCTACACAAAATACAAATACTTGGAATCGTCGCAGAGGGATTACTTTCAAAAGTCTATTTACAACGCTACTCCTCTTCATATCATTGATATCATCTAGCTCGCAATCAAACATCACTGCATTACATGAAAATCAAGCAATCTACTTTGACAAAATATGTAATCTTCAACATGTACGAGATCAATGGAAACTAATTGTTTATTATAACATGTCAACTTATTGGGAAGGCCTATCAGACGTCACAAAATATGTTACATATTTAAATGAATTCAGCTTAAAGGCAAATTGTGATTATCAACAATATAAATCGATTACGACCCAACTGGAGCACGAGCTAAACGAAATTCAACACTTCAACACCCTGCTGAGATATCAAAATTCAAGACAAAAAAGAGGTCTGGTAGATGGGATAGGCTACATAGCAAACCAACTGTTCGGAGTTCTGGACGAAAGATTTGCCGAACAATACGAAAAAGACATTTTGCACATTACACAGAACGAAAATCACCTTCGGAACCTGCTCAAGAACCAAACTAGCATCATAGAAGCCGAGTATAATATATTAAGACGTCATGAAAATATCATAACAAAGCAATTTACGTATATCAAGGAGCATCTAACAAATATCACGTCAAAAATAAACGAAGTAGAAAATACAATTCGTAAGGAATTTTACATTATATCTTCATCCTTGGCAGCTTACGCAACCCTAACGAACATAAGACGCATTCAGCAAACCTTAGTGGACACCATTACTGACCTGAGCCAAGGAAGAATTGACCCACATCTGCTATCACCTGAACAGTTGCATCAACAAATAAATATCATCTCTGGCCACCTGCACGGGGAGCTAACGTTACCAATCGACAAAGACAATATCAAAGACATTTACAAACTATCACGTATAGCAGCCAGAGTCTACAATGACTATCTTATTATGGAGATAAAAATTCCAATCGTGAGCTCGGACATCTTTGAATTGGACAAAGTCATTAGTATCCCACAAAAGAAACGTCAACAAATGTATGAAGTCATACCAGTACATCCTTATTTAGCATTCAATTTGCAAAAGGACTTAGTCCTATTCCTATCAGAGAATGACATATCATCCTGTACATCGGTATCAGAAGACAAACTAATATGCTCCTTAAATCAGCCCACTTACAATTTAAATATAAAACAATCATTATGTGATATCAACGTCAAAGCCGCCGACCAAAACACACAACAGTCTTTTTGTAAATCGGTTATATCAACCTGCGACAATAGGTGGATCAAGTTACGCCGCTTGAATGCCTGGTTGTACTCGTGCTGCGAAGTATGCAAGGTACGCATATTTTGCCCAGCTGGTACGGAAATACAAGAGCTCCATGACAACGGGATCATCGACATCGGTCAGGGTTGCACATTAAAAAGCGAAACCCTTACTATTTACGGTCACAACAACTTTATAAACCAAATAACAATAGAGTCAGACATTAAAGTCCCAGAAGTATCTATCCTCAACAATATAATCAACAGCACTATGCAAGTAAATTTTACGGAGCTAGAGTCGGACCATCACGGTTTATATCATCAACTGAGAGCACAGATAGACGAGTTGAAAGAGCAGTCAGAAACGCAAATCACTATTCACGATGTACATCATTATACCGTGTCATACGTTATCATAACAATAGCTCTGACTATAAGCATTATCATCATATATCTGAAGCGCTGCAGGAGGCCCCAGGAGAAGCAGGAGCCAGCGGTGCCATCATCAAGTGAAAGTGAAAGTGAAGTGGTAGTGAAAAAGGGCAATAGAGTGTTAAAAATCGAACAGGGGACCTCCCCAGTGAATCCGCGAATAGTTCGTTTTGAACCAATACCAAATGAGTAGAGTATATGGTAGAGACTTTAAGATTAATTCTTGATAACATGATATTGTTCTAGATATTATCAAAAGTAAATATGTCATACATCAATAACAAAACAATTAAATAACTGTTTGCATTTAACAAGTTACTTTATCATTGTTCTAGTATCATTTTCATGCTTTTCTGGAGAGGCAGGATGTACGGACAAGCGTACATTTTTGTATGTATTATATTTAAAGTAGCACATAGCTTACATTGCGCAAGCGTTTGCATACGCTTGCAGTTTACGTTAATATCGAAATATTATTCAGCATTAAAGTTAGTTCGTTCACATTCAGCATTCAATTCGGTCGTTTGCTTTATCATCCCTTATCAACCCCTTTTATCAGCATAAATCAGTATCACTATCATTTCTATCAACTATCATCCTTAAATAGTGTAGTTCACGCTACACTAACGCATTTGTAAACAATCCAATTTCATCTAAATTAGCATCACATCCAACAATAATTGGAGGATTATTCCTGATATCTCACGATATTATTCCTTAGATTTTCGCCCATTCCCTCGATGGGCTTTTACCATCTGCGCGGGAAGGGAAGCAACTGGAACAGTTTTTTATTTGCTCCCAGGCCAGCATGGGAGTTAGGTACTAGTTTACTAAGTCTATGTTCCACTTCATTTACACATCATCACTAGGTTTATTGTCTAACTCGCTCGCAATCGCCATCGTGTTCATTTTGACAGTTCTTGTATGAATGTGACAGTTAGCTGATTCCGATGCCAATTGTCAGCTCATACATGAACTGTCAAATTAAACACGATGGCGATTGCGAGCGAGTTAGACAGTAAGCCTACAGGTCTATATTTAACAAAGTCCCCCACCCTATCCCGTCGGCCTTATCTCTGCACTTTCCATCAGGCGAGTGGTCAATCACTGGTTAGACATGTATAAAGAAGTTATGGTTTCTGACTCACATAATTTTCTCGTTACAATTATGTCAAATTACTTTGAGTACATTTTTTCTCGCAAGGGCTTGATTGCTTGGTTACTATATTTCTCTTAAGTGGTGTTTATGGAGTTCGTAAGGGCAAAGTAGGTTCTGTTACAGTTTACAAACAACTGTACTGAACTCGTCCTAGCACTTTTATAAGAAAGAAGAAAATGTCCCTACAATTAAAATACAAACAACCGTGGCTATACTGAGGTACATACATAATTTTTACGTCAGGGATGTCATAAATTCATACATTAAAATAATGCTGCGTCACGCCTCATTGCTAACTTGTGGCGTGTCTACTTACGAGCCGTACCACTAAAGATTGTATAATAACTTCTACCATCTCAAATTCACAAAAACGATACTTGTTAAATTTCATTACCCATTGCTCGTCGCGTTAGCCAACCACATAAACAAAGCATCCAAAGCCCGCAATGGTCACGGTAGCGAGCGGTGATTTCGCGTATGTTAAGCGTGAATGTTCTCACGCAAGATGGCCGAGGCTACGCCTTTCACTTTCGATGCTAACTTGAGAATTGTTTTCATGTCTTGTTGACTTATTACGCGGTCTTTGCACTTCGCGAATGCAATTAGTTGATAAGATTTAAAAGACGATTGTTTTCTTTGTAATTGTTGTATTTATTACGCTCTACAAGCTAACAGATTCCGCTATCTGGTTTCTAGTTTTATTACTAAACGAAAACATGATTATAAAAAAAGATTTGATCCCCGCTCAAGTCAGATAAATATTATATGATAATTTATAAAATAATGTGGTATGATGAGTACCTAGGTAAAAAAAAAAAAATTAAGTACGAAGTCTCCAATTATTGTCTATTTACTATTATTATGTCACTGTCACTGAAGTTTTGCAAAACAAAAAAAAAACAAATTCGAAAATCTTTGTTTTAAGACAATTCAGTTGGTGTCGAATTGTCTTGTGCGTGCTTATTAATTAAAATTAATTTATTAGAAGGATTTATTAAAATAAAAAGTTTTTGAGAGAATACCTAGTGATTCAACTGAAAAAATAATGTTTAAAAGAGTTCCGAGCTAGTTCAATGTGACCTAGATATTTATAAATGGCCAGGAAAAGGTTGTCTACACAACGCGCCATAAGCGGGAGTTGGTTTCTTGTAGTTAGTCTACTTTCTATACACTGTATAGATTTTATCTAAAACGCATTTGGTTTTATTCGCAAATATTCCTGTTTCTTTTAATGCTTTTTACTGCCTCGAGACAAATTATAACTTTACCGTGTTAATAAAATAATAGCCCTGACAGATTTTGCTGTCGGTTTCGTTACCTCCATACATAAATGGATGTTAAGTATGTACCTAATAAAACTGACCTGGGAAAATATTTTTTCTTGTATGAAACTCAACAGTGTTATTGAAACTCGAGTAAAAATAACCCAAAATTTCCAAAGTCTGAGAAAAAAAACATAGGTATATTTTTAATGAACACAAAATATTTACCTTGCTACTCCGCCACTTAAAAAAAAAAGTAGTGTAAGTAGTTTATAAGTAGCGGAGTAGCAAGGTAAATATTTTGTGTTCATTGAAATGGATCTCCGCAAAGTAACGCCTGATTCAATAAAATATTTTTTGTTATTCCCCTTCTGAGTGATAACAGAATACTGTGCAGGCGGCGCAGGCAACAAGTTTTGTTATAACTATTAAGGAAAATTTGAATGCATTCAAAAGCCAGTTTGGAGCAGTTACATAACTGACAATTAAATGAGCGATCATGACACGATGATCCGGCCTATTGCGCAATGCGCGAGCGACTTGTTGTTTGCATCTGATTTGTTCCGTTATACGTCCGACGCTTACGTGTTATAAGCTTTTATTTCAACTTGCACTTTTCATACCTTTTTTAACATATACTACATACATATACTTCCAAAAATCAAGTCTTTATCCCTTACGGGGTAGACAGAGCCTAAGGTGACAAGACCTACAGGCCACTTTTAGCAAGATTGTGGACGTATATGGAAAATGAATGAAATTACATTTGAAAATTTACCATGAGCCTTTCGGTGAAGGAAAACATCGTGAGGAAACCTGCATACCTACATCTGCGAAGCAATTCAATGGTGTGTGTGAAGTTCCCAATCCGCACTGGGCCCGCGTGGGAACTATAGCCCAAGCCCTTTCGTTCTGAAAGGAGGCCTGTGCCCAGCAGTGGGACGTATATAGGCGGGAGATGATGAGATGATGAGATGGAAAATGGGACCAAAATAGTGATAGGTTGCTAGCTGCATTACCTATAACATGATCCTACGATTTTCGCCCAATCCCTCGATGGGCTTTTACCATCCGCGCGGGAAAAGAAGCAACTAGTACATTCTATGTTTTTTCTTTGCTTTCAGATCAGCATAAAAGCAATACAAAAAAATCACAAAGCTACATCTATCCTACTAATATTATAAATGCAAAAGTTTGTGAGTGACGATGTGACGATGTGAGTGTGTATGTTTGTTCCTTCTTCACGCTGAAACGACGGAACGGATTTGAATAAAATTTGGAATGGAGATAGCTGGTACCCTAGATTGAAACAAAGGCTACTTTTTATCCCGAAAAATTGCATAGTTCCCGCGAGATAGCGAACATGTCAATTGCTAATTTTACGCTGTCGAAGTCGCGGGCAGAAGCTAGTGCAGTATATATGTGAAAAATCACAATGCTCGCATCATTTGAATCGTCAAATGATGCGAGCATTGTAAAATGATGCGAGCATTGTAAAGGCCTAACCCCCTTATTCATAAACGCACTATAGGCCTCTGTTAACTTAGTAATCGTTTGTCCTTATCTGTCACTTTGACATTTACCTTTCACAGACAAGGACAAACGATTACTAACTTAGCAGAGGCCTATAGTGCGTTTATGAATAAGGGGGTAAGTCTAGAGGATGATGAGTACGGGAGACTATTATAGATGAACTTAGGATGAATTGACAACTAAGATAAGCTAAGACTTTGATGGTTAGGTTATATGGTAAACGAAAGTAGCTGATGGTATTATGATGAGACGAGAGAGGGAGGTATCAAATTTTGGAAACGATTCAGTTGATGATTATTTTGTAATGAATTTAGATACAGATACAATAATTTTGTAACTGGGTTTGTGATTTGTCTATTTAATTGCAGTTCGAAGGACCAATTTACGTGGGCTGCTACAGAGATTTTAGGCACTTTGTTAAGGTGGTAATTAATTAAAATTAAGCCTCTTTAGTGATTTTATTTACCGCTGAGCTCATTATAAAAGCTAGTTACTTCTAGGTCAGTAGGCTTATTGTCTAACTCGCTCGCAATCGCCATCGTGTTCATTTTGACAGTTCTTGTATGAATGTGACAGCTGGCTGATTCCGATGCCAATTGTCAGCCCATACATGAACTGTCAAAATGAACACGATGGCGATTGCGAGCGAGTTAGACAATATGCCTACAGGTTAAAATTACTGGACCGTAAAAACATTTAGAGAAATATTAGAATTATTATTTTCCTTATTTATTCTCACTTTCATAAGCGTTGAGTTGAAGTGTGTATTTTTCTAGTCTGTCTAGCGAAAGCGTGACATAGTGCAATGTCTCCCAGTGCATTGATATTGAGTTCACACATCAATACACACAGTATAAGCCACAGATGAATGAACCAATAGAGTGGAAATGTCAAAGTTCATCTTTAAGTTTTTCTTTAAAACACGACACAAAAGTTGGGCAAACAGACAACAAGCAGATATCAATAGCAGATGAACTTTACTTGGTTTATAATGACTAAAATGACAAGCATTTTCCCATTGAAGAACCGACAGCCGGTGAGGTAAAGGAGTTGTGGAGTTGTCTTCAAAATAGATAGAGTGATGATCTTCGCAAGGCTCACAAGAGCTGGATGAGAGTAACCGAGGATCGTGTACAATGGCGTGTATAAACCGACCGCTTAAAGGGTCCTCGCCCGCGCGGTACAGGGGCGCGGGGTGGGACGCCCGCGGGGGCCGCGAGAGGTACCCGCCCGCACCTCTCTCGGTTCCCGCGGTCCCCCTGTGCCGCGCGGCCGAGGACCCTTTAAGCGGTCGTTCTATAGTTAGAGAGGCCTATGTCCAGCAGTGGACTAGTACAGCCTGATGATGACGATGAAAGGCAAAGAAAAATGTGACCTAAAAAGAATTTCAATAAAAATTAAAGTTTTAAAATGAAAACTATTCGAGCTCGATTACAAACGTCGGGCGCGGCAGAAGTTGCGAACTTTTTTAATATATCCGTGACTATTATAATAGAAATGGAATTTTAACAGTGCCAAGGAATATTATGCGTATTATTTAAGTTACTGGTAAAGTTAACAGTGGGTTATTAGCGATAATATCGAACTCTATTCGTGACGGCCTAAATATTGTATGTATTTTTAAAAATCTCGATTGAACTTGCTGTTTAATCACAATCAAAGCGTGAATCGTTTCAAACTAGTATTGTTTTATAGGCTTAGCAGAAACTAGTAAATTAAATATTGCATTAGTATTGCTTATTTCTACAAGTGCAATAAGTTTTATTGAACAAATCAGGCTTTACTTTGCGGAGGTCCGTTTGAACGAACAAAAAATATTTACCTTGCTACTCCGCTACTTACGTGCAAGATAATCAAGCCTGTGCGAAATTATGTTTTTCATGCAATTCCTCCCTACTACTGCCACATATAAATTCCACAAACTTAATTACCCGTAAACACTGACGCGTTTCGACCCCTCTACGGGATCATTTTCAAAGTGAGCATAACTGGTACATAATAAATAAAAATAATGTACCCACATTCATATATTTTCCAAACTACCCTTCTAAAGATAAAGATAACGATAAAGATAATTCTGCCATGCTGGTCTGGGAGCAAAGAAAAAACATAGAATGTACCAGTTGCTTCTCTTCCCGTGCTGATGGTAAAAGCCGATCGAGGGAATGGGCGAAAATCTTAGGAATCATATAGGCGATGCGGCTAGCAAACCATCACTATTTTGATTCCCCTTTCCACCTATACGCTCACAATTATGCTAAACGTGGCCTTTAGGTTATGTTACCTTAGGCTCTGTTTACCCCGTAAGGGCTAAAGACGTGATTTATGTATGTATATATTTTATTTACCCTTCTATTTATGATTTTTACTGTACATCAATACGTTACAATCAATACAACAATACGTTAGATTATCAAACACAGATATTATGGATTCAGTCAATCCGCTAAACCAAAGCAATAAAAGTTAATTGTTTGGAATAATTATTCATCGCAACATATCGTTTATTAGTATTCGATTAGTATTAATTTTTATAAATTTACTTAAGTAGTTGCTATGATGTTTCACTTATTTCTGCCTGTGATTTATCTCTGGTTATTAAGTACGTTATGGATCAGCTAACCCGCTCTGTTTTAATTAAACAGTACACATAATAACATTAAATAAAATAAAAATAAATCCCCCCACGCATTAATCGAGTAATCATTCGTAAATAAAATAAAAAAATACTTATTTATGCCAAAAATGACTCGCATCATTTTTATTTTCGAAAAGAGCTGAAACTCTTTAGGGCCTGTTTCACCACTTTTTAACTGTCAGTTATATATGATGACGTCTCTGTCTGTTTCGTAGTAATAAATAGAGACGGAATCATAGATAACGGACAGTTAAGGAGTGGCGAGACAGGCCCTTAAACTACTGGACCTATGTTTACCAAATAAGGCTAAGAACCACCGCAAGGAAACGGTTTTCGAATGAACGGGCGCTACGATGCCACACACACACATTATTTTACATCGACGTCAAACTTATTAACCGTCTTTTTGCGTCGGGGGTATAAATACTTATAGTCCCCGGCCGTTACGAAGTCAATCCTGACACATTGCACAACTATGAAGTTCCTGATTATTGCTAATGTCAACCCTCTGTCAACCATAGGAGAAAAAGCTAGACTTGCTTGTTGCGTGTGATAGCATAGTGAGTGGCCATAATACCACACAATATATCGATTCACGCGTTGAAAAGTTCGTATAGCAAAAATATTGTCTATGATTATGTGCATTCATAAAATTAAATTTACTGATTGTAAAAGTACTTATATTCTATTTCATTTACACTGGTGTTATAAAAAGGAAGGATTCGAATAAATGCGTAGGTATGTTTATTTATTTGGCAACTTCTAAAAACTTAGAACAGAACCTTTTTAATTATAAATAGGTATTTCTTCACTTTCTTTCGTATTTTCGTACAACTGATAAATATTTTTTTATTATAGCTGTAGAAAACTGAATTTAAGTCGACTCACGCTTGACTCAATTTTTATCGATACAATGATCGAACGTGTAACAAACAACCCTAGAGGATGTGTCAGGATTTACTTCATAGCGGCCGGGGACTATAATACCAAACAGAAAAATGACAACCAGAGTCATAAAATGGTTATCAAGTAACATAATAAAATTTAGTTTGGACAACGCATTTCTTTTTTTTTTATAAAGAGGGTGAAAACGAGCTGACGGGTCACCTGATGGAAAGTAATCACCATCGCCCATGGACACCTGCAAGACTGGTGAATGCGTGATAATTAGCGAATACGATTCACTAATACGTTTAAAAACTTCAGTGAAAATAACGAAAGATAACTTTTTGTTTACAATATTCGGAAGTAATCAGGGGTCAACGACCTTGGTAGCAACAACATTATAAAGTTATGCTGCTTCGCCAAATCCAATCAAATGCAAGTAAAGTCTCATCACACGATGTGTCCTTAACCCAACAACTTAACCATATACGAGTGATTAGTGTCCATGAAAGACGAAGAGTCGTAAGTCCACACTTACTGCTGAAGAATTCTTATCATCAGTGTAAAACAGTTGAAAATCGAGAACCAAGCGAAGTTGGATGCAACGGTCGAGGTTGGCCAACCAAATGACAACTCTTAAGGATTGCTTAAATTCTTGAACAGTTTTGCAACCTGTTCAACGTATGCTGTTATTGCCGAGGTCGTAAGTTTGTTCTAACAAACCTTTGTTGACAAAAATCTGCATACATTGCGAATGAAGATATTCATGAACGTGTGAAAGAACACTTTTCTACAACAAATTTGCAATTTTTTCGAATAGGCAAGTAGTTAGCATTTCAATAAACGACAAGTTCTGAGTGTGTAGATATTTTGCAGGATGTTCTTAAACAGTTTTGCTTGAATTTTAGTTTCAGCGAATTTCGTTATATCAAATTTTTATACTTTACAAAAAATCAGAACTAGCAACAACAACAATAATAAAAATAATATTATTTTAAATGACACACTGCCATTTAAATTTCTTGGCGTTAACACTGTTAAAATTGTTAATACCAAAGGATTCTCAGATCACAAACACCAGACTCCCAATATTCAGGATTCACAATAATCTGATTCAACAAAATCATACTTCACCAATCCTTAAGAACATTATAATAACGAGGGTTTGAACGCAGAAAATTATGCAAACACACAACATCACAATACCGACAACAACACCGTTAAACACATATAAAAAATGCAATAGCTTTAACCTATCAATGCAAATATTCGCGTCGAATTTACATTTAAAACTATACTTTGTTTCACCATTCGAAACTTCCACAATTTTACACACACTAAAACGCAGCAATATTTAAATTTATGTCAAAGTACAGTCTACCCCCAAATACGAAGTTCGTATCAAACCGTCCCCTACTCAAATATTAATCACCACCGGTGTGTGGGCACGATTCAAAATCCGAAATTCGAATTGGTCGTATATGACCGACACTTAACACCTACCGTGATTGTCACTCTCACTGCGCTTGCGACGGTACGATCCGTGTGCCGGCGGCCTTACGACTGCGCACGCGCAGGTTGCGGTGGTGGGTGCTGTCAACGGTTAATAGTGGTAAGTATAATGACGCTCCTTCATTACTTTTTTCGAGTGTCAAAAAAATACCTTTGGTAGGTACTAGGTAAGTGGGTAAGGTGAGGTAGGCGGGGGTGAATTTTGATACATGAAACTTGAAGTAGTGAAGGAGCGGCATAATTGGAGGGAATTTTTGTTGAACTCAAGGATTAAGATGTGTTTATTACACGCAATCGTTAATGGCTTGGGAAAAATGATTAAAGTATTTATGCTAAGTTTATGTATTAAGGGTGTGGTGATCGTACAAATGAATAGAATTTTTACAAGACAAGGACTTAAAAATATTTAGATACTAGGTGTTGCCCGCGACTCTGTCTGCGCAGATTTCGCTTATCGCTATCCCGCGGGAACTATGTGATTTTCCGAGATAAAAACCATCTTAATGTCCTGCCGTGGGTCTGAAGCTATTTTTAAATTAATTAAAATCGGTCCAGTGGTTTAGGCGTGAAAGTGTAACAAACAGACAGACTGATAGAGGTACAGATTGATTTGAAAAATAACCTACTTATTTTTTTTTTGATAAATTGAGCTGAATTCACGTTGCACTTTGTTTATCTCTCTAACAGCACCCCCATTCAATAGATAGTCAACAGTTGGACAATACATAAATTGCGTAAATTGGGATCTATCCATGGCGGCCCTGACGACTGAGCCGAACCTAGGGGAATTTGAGTCTTTTATTTGATTGGTTCATCTGGCAGGACATCGGTCTGCATAGGTAAAGGGTGCGGGTCGAAATAGGTACATAAAGTTTAAAATATATAATTTTTCAAAATATAAAATGGTTCATCATAACAACAATGCAGTCTTCAATGAAACTGTGAGTTACTACTCGTAGAATTAATAGCGTAATCTACAGATTGGCTTAATTTGTAATAGTCCCTGTTAATTGAGTTTCCGTTTTCTGAGAAAATTGCATTATATATATAATTATTATTTGGAATCGTTACGTATTCGTTTCAAACTTTATAATGCATGCTTAGTTAAATTTAGAATTCCTTGCTCGAAGCGTGACAACGCGACAATCATTATTAATAATCACAATTTTACAGTGAAACTGCGCGTGCATGTCCCAATCGCACTTGGCCGTTTTTTTTCTGAAGTCTAGTACTTAATCAAACAATTACTTGTTAATCAAAATAATTAGATATAATAATTGTCACGAACGAACAGAACTAAACTGTGTCTATCGAGGCTTGCGTTATCTATGACACTATAGTTCTATAGTACTCGTATTGCTCTGAGTTACTTGACCTGCTGACTGTGATTATGCAAATACAAATACAAATACAAACAACTTTATTTCGCTTGAAATACACAAAGGGTGTTAAAATACGATAATGGTTCACATATTTCACCAGCATCTGGCATGCAAAATGTCACAACCTCCAAGTAAACTCAAAATTTTACATTATAATTATCAAATATCACCTAATTTATTATTGATAATGTCACCTAAATAATTATTGATCACAGGAAGAAAAGTATTCGGCAACTGAGTAGAAACTCTTTAACACTAGCCAAGCCTTAAGTTTTCGCTTAAACATTCCCAAAGTTTATTATTGATAATGTCACCTAAATAATTATTGATCACAGGAAGAAAAGTATTCGGCAACTGAGTAGAAACTCTTTAACACTAGCCAAGCCTTAAGTTTTCGCTTAAACATTCCCAAAGTTTATTATTGATAACGTCACCTAAATAATTATTGATCACAGGAAGAAAAGTATTCGGCAACTGAGTAGAAACTCTTTAACACTAGCCAAGCCTTAAGTTTTCGCTTAAACATTCCCAAAGTTTATTATTGATAATGTCACCTAAATAATTATTGATCACAGGAAGAAAAGTATTCGGCAACTGAGTAGAAACTCTTTAACACTAGCCAAGCCTTAAGTTTTCGCTTAAACATTCCCAAAGGCAATTTTTTAACAATATTTCAATTTTTCAAGTGCTACTTTTTATTGTCTGGCTGGAAAGAGCGCACAATTTTAAGACACCCATATATTTTTATTATTTGTGAAAATCTTGTATTTTCGTGGAAAAATCCATTTAAATTGTTGCTCAAGCAGAAAGGACGTAAGTAACAAACGTCAAGTATTAGCGAAATGACGTCACTGCTTTACACACACTTAAAAAAACGTTGAAATAATTACATTAATTGACCGACAAAACCTGTGCTTAAATAGTTTGACAGTGAATGCAGTTGTCAATGTCGATGAACGTCAAAACGAGCTGACAAACTCAAACAGAATACTTCACAAAAAATATGATTTTAAATGAAAACTTGCAAAAATATTATCATTATTGCCCGGCAAACAGTTATCTAGTGTTCCCGATGGCAACAAAGCCGATCAGTGTGCGAATGAATTAACCGTCAGCTGTCAGTAGTGTTGTATTGTGAAAGTTGTAAATGTCAAAGGGAAACCCGGAAGACAAAGTTTTTTTTATAATGGCAGTATTGGACCGGCCACTGGACGTCATTTCCCGTTTTACATATTTTGCTCATTTTTCCAAAAAATACTATACGAAAAAATCCAAAAAAATATTTTTTGTGTTCTACAAGTGTTTCTCTCGAAATGGTTTTAGATTTATGAATATAAAGAAATTTGAATTGTTTGACATCATCACACTTAGCCTATTATATATTTTAATTGACATGCAAAAGGTGTTTCGGCCATATAGAGCTGTTTTTTTGCGAGGATGTACTAATCTATCTGGGTATCTTGTATTAAAATTACATAATATCTCGATATGTTGTGAACAGTTCCGGGTTGGTTTTAACAAATACACATACTTCATATATATACATGCATGGAACCGTTAAAAGTCGTAAATCTCTAAAGGATGGCCTACAGGATGTCATAATAATATACGCATAATTACGCTTCTAAGTAGTTCTATTTAGGGCCTGTCTCACCACTCTTTAACTGTCAGTTATCAATGATGACGTCTCTATCTGTTTCGTAGTAATAAATAGAGATGGAATATAGGTAGGTAGGTAATAAAAAATATTTTCTGTTCATTGCTCTCGCTAAAACTCAAAACCAGCAGCACCAATTTTGGGTAATTTTGATTTCTAAATGTTTTTGGAAGTCCAGGGAAAGTTTAAAAATAAGAAAATGTCTACAAAAAAGAACAGAACCGGGGGCGATGTTGCGAGCAGCTGCTAGTTTAAAAAAAAAGATAGGAAGGTGTAAGTCGAATAGAACATAATGTTCCTAATATTACGAGGAAGCGTCTCAGACTTGGCGGTTATTAATAAATTTTCGAACAAATTGCAAGAAGCGTCGCGGATAAAAACAGTCATGAGAGACGGAGTTGAGACGCGTCGCGAACGTGTCTTTTCTATTTAATTAGGCTTGGTTATTTTATTTAAGTATCCATTATTTATCAGAAGCATCAAAGTAACTAGGAGTCGAAGTGGTCGCTATGGCTGAAATCGATCGGATCATTAATTTATTGGTTCATTCATTCATACATTCACTCATTCATCAGAGCGACCCGATAAAATAAAACTCGACACGGATTCAAGTCATATCCGTTTGGGTCATTCTGGCGCTGTCAGCGGTATTTGCGTAATATCTTGTGCAAAATGACAAACGGGGAGTCCTCCATGCATTTCTAAGAGTAGCTACTTATTACAAAACGTGTTGAACATGCCAAAAACTGGCTAAGTGCGAGTCGGGTTCACACACAAATGGTTCCGTATAAGACAGTGCCGGCACGTAAGTCTAGCGATGACCTTGTATGCGCAGAAGTATAAAACACGGTATCCGTGGGTGCGCAGATCCCCTCCACGTGACTCGTCATCGCTAGACTTACGTGCCGCCACGTACACCAGTGTTCAATATTAATATTAAAATGGAACAAAAATGCTAAACTAACAAACAAACACGTTTTTTGTATGGAACTCTACTTACGCTATTTCTCGCGCTTAAATTTTTATTTTACACTAACTTTGTCTTGACTATAATGAATAGGTACCTACAAAACACATTCGGCGATTCATGTTGCGTACACTGATTCTGTAAAAATTTCATGTGTCTTTGTCAATCTAACTATTACGGGTCAAAAGACAGGAACGAGAGAAATCTTGCTAAAAACCCATTTGACAGCTGGACAAAAAGCGCCCCTTTGGATACGGGATGCTAAAAAGACTTATCCATGGTGTTGAATATGATATGTGTTTTGATCTTACATATTTTAGCTAACATCCTCGTCAGAACACCGTGGCTTGAACATTTTCTTCTCTCTGTTGCCATACCGTCCATATTTATCACAATCGGTACCATAATTATATTCATAGATGTTGTATTAATTTTAGTAGTATTAGGTATAATATATTTTATCCATTTTGTCCACTTAAATCCATTTTAACGCTTTTGTAAACAAACAAGTCCTCCCAAGTTCATAATAAGTATTAAAATAAGACCACATTTTGCCAATTATAGCCCAAACCATTAGGCCTCCTGCCTGTGCCCAAGCAGTGGGACATATCATGATGATTTTGCACGAAATTTTCGAACTGTGCTTTCCACCTACTGGCTACTTTTGAAATATTGTCGTTCTTATTGTAACCCGCCATTTTTACAAACTTTAAATATTCAGCTATCAAACATTTTTATTTATTTATTTCTGGCGTTGGGTGTATAGCCCTTCAGCTGAAGACAGTAATTTTTTTGGGTTGCCAGCACTAAAATGCAAAAAGGCGGCAAATTCAAACCTTGCGTCCTTTTTCGGACACCCGTTAGCTTTGCTTAGTTGACATTATTTATTTATTACAAGTTACACACTAGTGTGGTGTTACATTCGCTTCTTTATTAGATTGCGCCTAAATTATTCGAAATAATGGTAACTGGGTGCCAAATAGAACCGGCGCCAAATTGGCCACTGAGTATGATGCCGCAGCAAATCATGATTATTATTTCAACTACTTACATGGATGCCGTGTCGTGCCTAGCTTAAGAATGTCGCGGATCTGTCTCTTCCTTTAAATATCAAAGAAGGCAACTCAGGTACCTGATGTGATAGTGGGCAGTAGAGATTACCAACTAAGTACTTCGGAGTACAGCGGCGTGGAAGGCAAAGGGGAACCACCACTATTTTCCCAAGAAAGTAGTCAAAGATTTAGGTCTTGAACAAAAGACCATGACCACTCTGTCAACAGTGACAAAACGACCTAAAAGAAGAGATAGAGAGAGAGAGAGAGAGAGAGACTATAAATATACGCTTATAGTATAGGTATATAGGTACCTACTATAAGCATTCAGGACCCTGGAAAATCTATCGCTAGTGCAGTGTGTAGTGTGTAAGAGATACATCATCATAATTACTTTAGTGTTTTCGATCCATTTGAACGTCGGATCGTACTGCATTTGCTCGGCTGGCCGCCTGTCTTTTTCTTACTGTTCGTTCTGGAAAGAGACGGGTAGGTACAAGTGCCGGCACGCAAGTCTAGCGATGACCGTTGATGCGCGGTAGTCGAAAATAAGGTATCGCGGGGGAGTGCAGGTAACGCGGGCGGGCGTACTCCACGTTAGACTTACGTGCCGCCACCTGTATCTCGCGCGCGCCGCAGCTCTCGCGCGCTCTCGTGCTAGCCGTGCTGGGGCCCTTTGCGTCCACGACAAGATTTATTTACATCTAGCTTGCCAGTACTACCCGGGACTTAAACCCGGAACGCATTCGCACCAGTCCACGTTTCGTAATGTATTACGCGCGTTTCCGCTTACGCGAAATGGTAATGACATTGGCAAGACAACTTTCTCCCATACGCACCCACCTCACGGGTCTCACTGCACGTAAAACGAACTCTAAATACACACAGTTTGGATAAAATTTCTTTTAAAGTTTCACAAGGTTTCTGGTATCACTTGCATCTACATCGTAAATGTAAAGTATGAATTTGTAATATAGACTTAATGTTATGGAAGGAAAATTCAAATTCGGTCGCGTGTGAGCTCAGATTTTTGTGTAAAATTGGAACGTTCGTTATAACTGGTGAGCTAAGGTTTAAATTAGCGTGGCTAGACTTGTTGCTCTCGGCAAGCATAATGTTTGAGTTGTGAACTCAAACAGGAATATCCTTATTCATACATAGGTTATCGGTTATATAATGTTACTTAAAATATTCACGTGGGCATGGGGTTGACAGCAAATTGGTGTTGAACGCGGAGCAATGCTGACATATTCATGTACTTTCCATTTTAATTATGTTGGTTTACTTGGGAGCTATAGGACTGACAGAGTGATACACAACTTTATGTTTCAAAACTTACTACAGAGGAACACCCTTAGCGCAAGTTTTTCATCGTAACGAATGCAGCATTGGTACCCGCTTCTCATCAGGCGGACCTACGCTTGTTTTCCACCGACGTGGTATAAAGGCCCAATCTATAAATTGCTCCTGCTTGCCTATACACATCACAATTTTATTAAGCAGGCAATACTGGCCCTGCTTCCAATGTTGCCCCTGCGGCTGGTACGTGAGTATAGCCAGCTTACTCGTTTCATACGGGGTGCGAGTCGGGTTACCTCCGCGTGTGGTCAAGAGCTGCGGTTCGTTTTCAGATCCGTCCGAGGGGAAGAGCAGCGCTTGGTCCGGTGCACCCTGGGTATCGGCTAATGATTTCCTGACAGTTTCTGAGGGATCATTGACCGTTGTCTAAGAGCCCCACAGGGTGGGAGGGGGATTGCCGACATTTTGTCACAAGATTTTTGAATTCTATTTTTATTACTCTGACATTGGCGAAGTTGTCGTCGCTATAGCGGCTTGATACGCAACGAATAAGAAGAAGAAGACTTTTATACGTGAGTTATCCGTTTGTATAACTATGATTGAGTCTCACGGTACTAACCTACTAAACTAACTTCAACTCCTATATTTCAGTGCCAGACTGTCCCACAAATTCGAACAGTCAAACCACAAGGGGGACGTAAGCTAAGCGTTAGCCATGGTCCACTCTATACATATGAGGGGCAGCGATTACGCTAATCTGGCACGTCTCTGGGACCGCCGGCACTGAAGGCATTAGTTCTACGAGCTCGGAATAGATATCGGCACGGTAACTGAGTTCTGTTTCTTAATTTGCTGGGAGGACATCTTGCAATTGATTGTATTAATCCCTGCTGCATTAAAGTGTCCTTAGTATTGTTCCGGTATATTTTACCAGGTAATTGGGTCAGTAATCAAACACATACCTAGTAAATGTGGTAATTTGAAATCGAAATTTAGGTAACCCGTTGACGCTTTACTTTGAAAATCCCGCTTGAGATCCCGGATTCGATCCCCGGTCGGGGCAAAAATTTGTACTTATGAAATGAAAATATAAGTGTTTGTTCTCGAGTCTTGGGTTAATATGTACCTATTTAAGTATCTATAATAAGTATGTTTGTCCGTTGTCTAATACCCATATATTACAAGCTTTGCTTGGCGTGGGTCTAGGTCAAAATGGTGCCAATTATTCTCCAAAGATATATTTTTTTAAATCGAGCTGTGCGGAGACATTTGACAGCCACAATTAAAAAACTTGAAATCATTTAAGAGGCTTTTCAGTCAAACTGTCCTATACACCAGGTAAAGAATTCTAGATTAATTATTAGATACGGAGGATATCTACTTAAACATTGGCCTGCCATAATAATGAGTTAGAACGCGGTAGTTCAATACCTCATCCACTTCATATAAACAACGCAAACAATCGTGATTGTAGTTGATATACGCTATATCACAACACAAGTACGCAAGACAGAATAATGAGAAAACTTCTAACCGAACCAGCCAAGTGACACAGTACAATATCGCCGGATAACTATGTAATATTCATGCACTGATCCTGTCTACATAACAAATACGGTAAAGTTAGCTTTCGGGCCAATCAGTGTTGCCAATTTTAAAGATCCAAGTCGCTAAGATCAATGTTGTTCAACCTTAGCACAAGCTCACTGTTCCGAGCTGCTGTGTCAAAAGTAAAGCTAGCGCTGATGATAGCCGACCTCCGGTAGGAGATGGCACCTCACGAAGAGAAGAAGATCAATGTCAAAAGTCAGTCATAATTTTTTGCCATTATACACTGTACACACTGTGGACAGCTGGTATAGATAGAAAAATTCGGAGGCTTACTCACCTGCTATGTGTGTTTAGGGGTAATAGCAAGCACGGAATGATGAAGGATCCGGGTTAGTTTCCCGGCCACAGCTTTACTTTTCGGATTTTTTCAGAAAAAAGCAGCCCCCAAAATTGGAAACAAAAAGTGGCAAATTTTGTAACTAAAAATTTTTTGTCGCTAGGACCTAAGAAAAGCTCGTCATTTCTAGCGACAAAGTCGTTAAATTGGCAACACTGGGGACAATCTACAATGTGGCGCATCTTAGAATATATCTCATAACGTTAATGACGCCTTCCTAATGCATTTGTGTTGTTAACGGCGGATTATAAAGGAGACTATGTAAGGAGGTAAGCTGGCTTGTTTAAGTTTTATCTACGTAATAATGTCTACAATGTCTTGGTGGTGCATAGGCGGTGACATTTTAGGATAATTTTGATGTATTTTCCGCCATAACTGTAACCAAAGCGCATCAAGGCATGAAACAGAAAATAGTGAGCCATATTTTTTTTTAATACGTTCCAATTAAGTTTTTTTTTTGTAGCTGACTGAACTTGCATTGTCATAATAATATAATATGTTAAACTTTAATATACGTACATTATACCAAATTTCAAGTCAATTAAAATCGCTAAAATTGGGTAAAATTTTGCCTGCACATTTAGTAGACTATTATTTATAACTATCCTAAAAAGTCTGTGCGGCTTCATCCTAATTTCAAATTGGCGAAACGATCATACGATCAAACAAATATTCGGTCAAAAAATATTCTCCCAAAAAGACTTTAGATCACCTAGTGCGAGCTCCTTCAAACAATTTTATTGCCAGAAGCAGACACATAGTAATTTTATTCCCCCGAATAACTTAAAATCTAATCATGTTCAGACTAATCGACTTTGGTAACTCACATGCGATAGTGCTCAGTCTGTCCGTTTGTCTTAGTTGCCAACTCTAAACTCTGCGCGGAATGCAAAGCACTTTGTAGAAACGAACAATTATCCCTAACTTTGTTACCACCTGTTCGAAAAGTTTAATTACTCTTTTACTTTCTGCGTGGAGCTACTCTTGGCATAGTGTAAACATCAAAATAGTAGGCAAACCAGAGTTTTCGATATAACGTGTTTCTTTCTTCCATGTGCGATAAAAGTCACTGCATTTGTAAGCGGCATAGATAGCAGTGGCGTGGCGTCCATAGAACTCGATTCCCACCGGCTTGCCTATTTTAAGGCAGTTGGGCAAATTATTGTCCAGAATTAGAGGAAAATGCTAGTTAAGTTCCCTTCGGCTTGCCTTCTGATATACTTGACGCCACGCCACTGATAGATAGCAAGACGACTGTTAGTCATTAAACTTATCATAATTTATCACCTATAGGATAGGTAGTTTTAACACTATATACATACATCCATACCATACATACGTACAGAGGGCTCTGTCTACCCTATAAGGTATAAAGACGTGTTTTATGTATGTATTTAATACTATTATTCCTACTATTACTTCTAGCACCGCTGTGGTCGATTCCAAAAAAAAATATTTTTGCATTAGGTACGTATTTTCAGTTTCAATGACATAGAATATAATAATGATGTTCTAATCTACGTCGCCATAGTTTACACGTTGTGTTGACGCTATGTAAAACTCTGTGCTTATGAACTGTTATTGTTTATTACACTATGCCCATGAAGTCTGGATGCAAATCGGCTTACTTATTCGATTTCTCGCTTTACAGTTACCTCGACTGATCCTGGAATGGGGATTTAATTTTTCTGCTTACTTAACTTTTCTTGTCGTTAATTTGACTTAAGGTCGCGTTCAGTGTAACTGCGCTAGATTACTGTAGCTCGGTAATTTATGATTTTTATTCGTAACTGAATAAAATAATTAGACTCTGACTTCTTCACCTATTAAGACATGAACATTCCTATGTCTAGCATTGCTATGGGTTATCGTAGTAATTTAAAAGTCAAAGAAAACTCTAGCAACGAACATGGATCAAATAATTAAGCTACAGTAAGTAACCGGCCATAAACATTGCAATTCAATCTTTGAAAAGAGACAATAATTGATGTCACGTAAGTTAGAACGACGAGAAACGCTCTCCGAAGCTGAAGTTAGCCAAGAAGACCGATATCCATTTTTTGATTATTATTTTCATTTAATTAAATTTAAAGGCCCGGTTCTTTTATTTCAATCACATTGCTCGCTCAAATGTAGTAGGCGCTCAAAAATTAGGTACGTAAAATGTCTAACCCGCCATGGGTTAGGCATTTTATCTCTTTTGCTTAAACTTGGCCCGCGGGCCACTTGCAACCCACAAGCTTTTAAACGGAGCCGCCGTGTACAAATTCAGTCAGAGATTTTTGTGTCGCGAAATAGCCTTACTGATAGGTAGGTAAGGTACCCAGTAAGGTTAAGCACTCTTGGTCTAACCATTAATCTTGTCGATTTGCTGCTATTTCCAACAATAAGAAGTCATAGGGACTCAATAGCGTGAGTAATTCCCCAGTCTCATTGTCCGCTCTACTGGCCAGAAAGTCGGGTGCAGACCCGGTGCAGCGGATGCATCCATCTTTCGCTATCGCCCCAACATATTTCAAGACCTTTGAGCGCAGATCGTATGTTTCCGGGAAACAATATTTTTGCTCCAAACTTAATTCGAAGTTTTGAGCAGCACGAATCTCGCGGACGGTTCCGTTTCATTTGACGTGATTTATCGGTTTTATTTGAAATAATTCTAGTAAGTTGAGCAGGACACAATACATTTGATTGTGTGTCACTAAAATCGATAATTTAAACGAAAATCTAGACTTCTGAAAAGTAGGTGTTTGAATAAAATGTTGCCGTTCCCTCCATCTCCACCTACCGCTCCATTCCACTACAGTCCAATTACCTACAAAAAGTTTATAAAAACGGCCTTTCGTACCTACTGCTGGTGTAAATGTTTCCCCTTCCAAAACGAAAACGATTTTTTTTCAAGTACCTACCTATCAGATCATTATTATAAGAATTACTTTGGGGGAGCGGATCAGAATACATAAAGTTTAAAATTTATAAGGGGTTAAAATACATAATGGTTCAAAATATATAATGCTATTTTCTGTAAAACTATTAGCTAACTGAATTTTTTTGATAACGGAATCTATAGATTGGTTTTGGTTAGGTTAGGTTTGTTTTATAACAATCCTGTTAATTTTTCATTTTCTGAGAAAATAGCATTATAATATATTTTGAACTATTATGTATTTTAACCCATCATACATTTTAAACTTTATGTATTTTAATACGTACCCTGACTTTGGCTATCGTCTGTAGGTTTGTTTTCCTTTGGTTTATTTTATTCGTTTAATATTTATCGGAGATAGCGGTAACGATAGCCTAGTGAAACATTTCCCTTAGTTATTAACTTCACAAAACAAATGTTTGAAAACCTCTGAGAATTGAGCTTGAGTCATCAAATCAGTATTGAGATCCTGTCAAAATAATTCGTACATATCGGATATATTACTATACTAGGAATCTAAAGCACTTTGGCACCGTATTGGCAACTGAATCACAGAAAGTTTCCTTTTAAACCAGGATCTTGCTGCGTAAAATTAACGTCAAAAGATATTTCTTCTATTATTCTTTTATTTTTTATTTTATTTTTTTTATTTCTTTTTCTGTTTTGATTGTTATATGTGGTGTTCAATAAAGAGTTATTGTATTGTATTGTATTGTATTTTTTATTTCGGGACAGTTCTTTTATATTAGGAATTGTACTTGTTCGCTGTCCCGAAATAGAAAGGAAACTTTCCACGATTGAGTTAAATCTGTGGTTCTAATGCCATGAATATGAACACATTGTAGCCCGTTTATTATATTTTAATATTATTTAACTATAACGTAATTTTTTTATATACCTACAGCATGGACGGCAAACGAGTTAGTGGGTCACCTGATGGTATGCAAGCCCTACCTTTTATGGACACCTTTTATAGATTGCAGATGCTTTGCCTATCCAGAGGGCTAGGGTAGACTACCTCTTTTGTCAGTAATTTCTTCGGCTGTCTTACTCTCCACGCCGGAACATAGCAAGCACTGCTGCTTGGTTGTGCGATTAGCGAGTAAGACGGTGGTAGCGACCTTGCACGCAGTCTTACCACCAGCAAAAGTCTTATATTAAACTGGAAATATTCCAGATACAATCTTGACGAGTTTTAGAATATTGAAGAAAATTTCTGTTGACGTGTCCTGGGCCTGAGTTGAGATAGTATTCACGCATTCAGTGCCAGCAACGCGTTTAGTGTTGTTTCGTGACGTTCCCCCATTGCCGCTATTATAATTTTACAACCATTTGGACGAGACATTTGGTTTGAGAGTAAACCATACAAAATTTAAAAATTAGTTACGCAATTTTTTTTTTCGTTAAAGCACGACTTTCAGAAATTCCAAATTACCTTTTTTTTACGTATTTCGATAACTCTTTCGTACATTTAAATTACCTATCTATTGGCGTAAAATTTGAAATAGCGGGATCCTAGCCTATTCTGAGCCAGCAAATTACAGCTTTAAATGATTGAAGAGATATTTATTTCGCTTATGAAGCATTTTCTCCAGCAGTTTGACCTAGTTTTTGCGGATGTCAATAAAGTTTAAATTACATATTTCAGGTTCGCTGGTCGGCAAAAGGACTTACATAGAATAATTTAGCTTTCAAAGAATACGGTTTTTGGAATTTCGGAACGAAAGAGGTTCGTCAGGATCGTAGCAAATGGAAAAAAGTAGTTCTGCCTACCCCTGTGGAAAAGAGGCGTGACGGTAAGTATGCATGTATCTATACGATACAAATACTTTTATGACTTTGTTCCATAGTTGTTACGCTAAGATGAATAGAAATACGGCAGAAGATTATGAACTTCATTCGAAGAAACAATTAATTTATACGTCACGAATAACTAAATTACGAGTTACCTTGAAAACGAAATTTGAAATAAGTAACTTTGATGTCTCAAGTTTCTTCTCGTTACATTAGCCAGAATTTCTAGTGTTGGTTTTCACACAACAATGTCTTATAAAACCGTAGAGCCCTCAATTTACTATGTAAAAATTGGCAGCGCCTTACGGATCGAAACGGCAAGAACTACTAGCTACTATCTTACTGGCTAATCCTGTTGCCAAGACGGGTCCTACCATGACGGCTTGATGCGATTCAATTACGTCTCAGTTCAGGTTTTAGCTGTCATTTTTAGTATGGATCTGACAGCGAGCGAACCTAAACTGAATCGGCATTGAATAGCATTACGACGTCATGGTAAAGCCCCTGTACTGGCTTGGAGAGTAACCACCTTATTCATAAACGCTCTATAAGCTTCTGCTAACTTAAAGAATAAGAATAAGAGAACTTTATTAGCTGATACGGAAACACAAACAGAATATTACAAATGGATACTTATTCTAACCAGCCAAATGGCCGCCACTCAGCTATGTGTCACGATAAGATCCAAGATAATGTCGTGACGCTGATTTTCAGTGACGCCAGTTACAGAGTTACAGAGGTGGCTGTCACCAGGCACACATCCCAGTACATACTGGTTATTAACTTAGTAATCGTTTGTCCTTATCTATGAAAGGTAAATACCAAAGTGACAGATAAGGACAAGCGATTGCTAAGTTAGCAGAAGCCTATACGTTTATGAATGAGGGGGTAAGACAAACGGTGAAATTACTAGTACGCGAGGTAAGTAGGTAGGTATTCTATCTTTGTCCTCAAGGCTGTTAATGCATTTACATCCTATTGGTGCCACGAGTGTCCATAGATGGTGGTGGTCACTTATAATCAATAGATCCACAGGCTCGTTTGCCTTTCTTGTTGTATACTGGCTTTGGAATGAAAAAAAAAACCACACACATTTGCGGGTGGTAGGGCCTTGTGCAAGGTTCGTCCGGATCGCTAACACCATCTTACTCGCTAATCCTGCAGCTAAGCAGCAGTGCTTGTGCAGTTCCGGTGTGGAGAGTAAGACAGCCGGGGAAATTACGAGCACAAGAGGCATTTTATCTTAGACTTCTAGGTTGGCAACGCATCTGCGATCACTCCGGGGTTGCCGGTGTCTATGGGCAGTGGTGATCACTTATCATCAGGTGACCCACTTGCTCGTTTGCCTTCCTATTCACATAAAAAAAACACACTCTCACAGAGAGAGAGACAGCAAGAGAGAGAGAGAGAGAAAAATTGACGTCAAATTTATGACAAACCTCTTTTTGCGTCTGTCACGTCCGTATCGATTCAAGTCGGAAGTTTTCAATAATCGCTCGGCTCAATCCAGTTCAGTTAGTTTCGCGTTTCATTGGCTCAGCTTAATTTTTTTCAATATTTTGTATCAGTAACTATGTTCGTATCTTAGAAGCCCTTTGATCTCGGATCTGTTTACATAATTTTATTAAAAGGTTCCTTGGATCTTCAATGGCCTTCGGGAAACATGAAAATAATCTGCACCGGATGCGAGTGGTTATTACACCCTGGTGTAATTGAACTTTAAGTAGGTTTCCGTAATACGAAGAAATAAATTTAATCTCGAAATTTCAGTGTGTACATGCTTCCATAATTCCAGGAATATAATAAGTAACACACATAACCAGCCTCCGTACAAAAAAATCATTTTCTTCGTAAGGATAACAAATTACTTCAATCACTATCCCCCTTATTTATAAAAGCTCTATAGGCTTCTGCTAACTTAGCAATCGTTTGTCCTTATCTGTTACTTTGACATTTACCTTTCATAGATAAAGGACAAACGATTGTTAGGCAGAAGCCTACAGAGCATTTATGAATAAGGGGTTAATGTCTGAATACGTACTTAGTCGTTTCTTAGTGACACATTATGTGGGACACGAACTTGTATAGCTGATTCGCCGTGACCCGTATACGGGTCTCACGTATCACTATCACTAAGTACATAGTATGAAACAAAGTCGCTTTCCGCTGTCTGTCTGTCCCTATGTATGCCTAAATCTTTAAACTAGTACGCAACGGATTTTGATGCGGTTTTTTTAACAGATAGAGTGGTTCAAAATATGTATAATTCTACGCAGACGAAGTCGCTTGCAGGAGCTAGTATTTAATAAAATTGGGACCCGTTCGTCAAAAACTATCACTAATTCGATTTATCTGTGGTGAAGCGGAAAACTGTCATAACTGTCAATGTCAGATTGAAAGAGCGGCAGGATGTTCGTTCTAAATAGAATTAGGTACTCAGCATCCATTTTTTTTTAGTGAATAAAGTGGAATTCGGGCCGCATTCGTCGGCTACGTCACCTTTTAAAAAGATTAGGTAGCTATATTGATTATTGATAAAATAGTAAGCGACGAAAAAAAACAAAAGTAGGTAGGTAGGTACCTATTTCATACAATGTTAAAAAAACAGATAATCTCGATTGGCATCACAAATAGTCCATCAAAGCATAAACTAGTAACCAACTAGTAACATAGATGATACTCAAATACCGGGAACCCGGACTACATTTTTTCTCGTTTTAAAAATTATTGCTGCATCTATCAGCCAAAGCATATTTTAAACGGCCAGCTCAAATTTTAGGAAACGCTCGAAACCTTTACTAGGGGGGTTAATCCGAAATTCTAACGACCGAAACGAACTTCAAAAATCGAATTTCAGAGCACAAAGCCAGTATGCTAGTGTAGGTTTTCGGAAGGTTTTCGGTCACAAAACACGTGTCTAACGCGTTTGCGTTAAAATGTCAAGTACTTTGAGAACAGTATGCTTAGTGTAAGTTTACGGTCACAAAATACGTCTCGAACACGTTCGCGTTAAAATGTCAAATACTATGAAAACAGTTTGTTGCCGTTTCGATCCGCAAGTGGCGCTGCCAATTATTCCATAGTAATTGAGACGTGTACGTGAACGCGTTCGAGACGTTTTTATATGCGAAAACTTAGGTACACTAGAGGCTCTGTTTGTTGTCGTTTCGATCCGCAAGTGGCGCTGCCAATTTTGCCATAGTAATTGAGACGTTTACGTAAAACGCGATCGAGACGTTTTTATATGCGAAAATTTACACTAGAGGCTCTGTTCCAAAAGTTTCCACGAAACGATTTTATGAAACTGATAGTTCGAGCGCCTGTTTTTATGTAGCCGTTACACATCCGGATATCTTGCTAAATTAATTTTCCCAGTAAAGCTGTAAATATTCAACGTGAGTTCTGTATTTTTATATTTTCCATTCGCGACTGTTACAAATGGCTGTGTATTCAATGTATTTTGGTCTCTATTTGTATAGAGATACAGTCTCTGCGAGTGGTCACTGGATCATGTCGCGTTGTTAACTCCTCTCGCTATATCCATCACGGCACGGGCTATGAAACAGATCATTATTAATATTTGTTGTTTGCCAACCTTGGAGATGTAAATTAAATTGGTTTCTTCTATACATTGACGATATACTATAACTGACGGACTTTGTTGAAGTGAATGGTTACACACATTGGTAAATTTTTTTTTGGGGTAGTTAGTAGGGGTGGTTGAATTATGTTATAGGCGATGCGGCTAGCAACCCATCACTACTTGGATTCTCCTTTCCACCTATACACCCACAATTATGCTACACATGGCCTTTAGGCCTTCTTATGATTCTGCCAATGTCGAGGTTGGATAAGACACATCAAATAGGTGGATGTCTTATTCAATGATCTGCCAGTTGTCAGTGAGATAAAGAACTACCAGTTAATATCTGAAATGAGAACACATTGGTTGAACAACTAATCGAAAATATTTATACCTCTATGATTCTTTTTGTTTAAATCGGTGACACGGGAAGATTTTCTATGTCAAGTTTTGTGCTTCAAAATTCGAATTTTGAAGTTTGTTTCGTGCTGTCCCGATCACGCTTATGGTCATTTATTTGAGTGACAGGGACGGTATGATACGAACTAAGGATACGAACGTCGAAAATCTAATTTCGGATTAACCCCGCTTTGGCAGTGCTCAATGATGAGGTCATGGTACTTCTATGTTCCGGGTGCAATGACCTTACGCCAATTTTCCCTAATTTGTATTTCTTTTGCTTTTTCCTGAATAGGAAGTCGCAGTCAAAATATACCCGTCGAAACGAACGAGCATCCATCAAAGGAAACATCCCATTCCATTACAGAGAGTCATTGTCAATTAATTCAATAGGTAAAAGAGTTTATTGCCTCCAAGGCTTGTTAGCAAAGTCGAGATGGACCTACAAGACTATGTTAAAGTAAACGTAGATAAAAATCTAAAGCAAGAGGCTCATAATGATAGGATTAAACGAACTTACCTGAAGTGAAGTTCGATCCTGATTATATGAAGTACTTAGTCCGAGATAACTATGTAGTTCCGTCCTTTCTTGCTACTTGAACGCGACGTATAAAGACACCATAAACAAAAAACAGCACCTGTCAATACTAATCACATATGTCATTACGTTTAGAGTCGTCATAATAAGGCCTAGGGGGATAGTAAGAAAGTGACTATCCGTGAGGAGGGCGGGAGGCTCCCTTATCTCGGACTAAGTACTTCATATAATCAGGATCGAACTTCACTTCAGGTAAGTTCGTTTAATCCTATCATTATATTCGTACTTAGTCCGAGATAACTATGTAGATGTTTAGAGCAAAAATAAACATATTTATAAACATCCAAATTAAATTTCGATAGGTATTTATTTTCTTAATAATAAATCAAAATGAACATAATTATTTAAAACAACAAAAATCAGTAACATTACTTCTTATAATTTTAAAACCACAGGAAATCCTAAGAAAATCAGCCTTTGGTAGTTTACATTCTACATTTAAATTTAAAATCTTAACATTATTTTAATGAATAATTAGGCAATGCCACAGATTGGGCAAATACATTTTGTGCATTACACTCAATGATTAGAGGTCTGTTATAATGTCTCGCAAAGGTAGACCACCTGCTAGACCACCCAACAGCTTTTTTAAAAAACTGTCTGTTGTGAGACCTGTACGGTATGCTGGCGACGATGCTGCGTGCCTAATTGAATGTGAAGAAAACTTATTGACATCAATACTACTGTCTTTCATCACTAATTTGAGCCATCTACTTATTGTTTGTGTTGAAGCTGGTTTGTGAAGTTTTACAGTCAGAAATAATTTAATGCAGTCACTATCTGTCTTAAGTCATTAGTTCTTTTTCAAATATTCTAACAGGGTCTATACCGGGCAAAAGTCTGGATTATTACTGAAACATGGTAGAGATAATTTATTCATAAACCGTCTTGAAGCTGAGGTTTTTTGGATATCTGATAAAAATATGTCGACGCCTTCTTCATAATTTAATTTAATCTACTGTAATTAATTAGCGACCGCATTTAGACCCTCTGTCCTGTAGTCAAAACTAATACAATAGACTTTAAAGTGAGCTCTTTTAAATTTAAAGTTTCTAAAGGATAATAATAACAATAATAATAACAAAAGATATTTATTCAACAGTTTGCAATCTACAGATACCAGTATTTGAGGTAAGACAGAACAGTGGCTGGGTCCCAGGTACTTGATTATGATTACTTGAGTATTAGGTATACCTGGGAGTAGTTTATAAACTCCCCTACACCAGCGTTTTATTCTATCGTCATTATCAGATCTATAATTATGGCTATCTAAAATTAAAGACCAAGTTAACCGTTAGCAATTCAAAGTTTGGCTTCTTCTTGAAATACTAACATTAAATATGATATAATCTTGGGTACAACAACGCTTACTACATCTTCATTATGAGTTTTACAGAATTGCCACCACTGTCTTAAACGTGAATCATATTGCTTAAAGCTATTCTTGGCTAGAGATACTATTAGGTATCATTCTTCTCTTCATTGATTCCCTGATAATATACAGGCCCCCAGGGTAAGTTGAAGATGTAAGGGATGTGGTGACCATACTTCTGAGCCTATGAGAAATTTTAACAATGGATACCAGGCTTGGTTGGGCCATACTGGAAATACTAATATTCCTGTTGTTCTATCGGTCTTAATTTTACGCAATACTTTTAAGATTAATGAGAATGGAGGGAATGTTTAAAATAACCTCCTCCATTCGACTGTAAAGGCGTCAATGTTCCATGCAAATGGATCCCTGTGCTAGGAAATGTATTTAACACATTTTTCATTAAAACGAGAAGCAAACAGATCAATAGATAGATACCCTATTGAGTCAACTATTGTTTGAAAGACTTCTTGTGATAATTCCCATTTTATATCCTGATTTGAACTCTGAGATTTATAATCTGTCTCAGAGAGTTATCTTTAGAATTAATATATGATGCAAGAATCCATAGATGTCTTGCTTCGCATCAATTCCAAATTTGTCTTGCAAGGTTATTTAACAGTGGAAATTGAATAGAACCCATCCTATTTATATAGGAAATGGCAGTAGTATTGTCAATTCGTAATAAAATCTCATCTGCAAAGCATCATAAAGCAAAATATAACGCTAATAACTCTAGATAATTAATGTAATTTTTATTTTCTTCTATTGGCCAACTTCCCTTAGCACTCTTTCCATTACATACTGTACCCCAACAACTAAAGATGCATCTGGGAAAATCTCTAAAGCAAAATTATATTGCTTTATGTGGCCTAGTCCTAATATTATTCTTCCACCATGTGAGATCTTCTTTGGCCTTCTGGCCAATGGTAATAATGTTATCATAATTACCCACAACCATTCCAAAGCCCTAAATTTTGCTGCTTCAAAATTTATTGTATACACAAAACCATTAGATATTATTGGGTGCCGTTTCATTAGCATAATTTCATTTTACTAATTTCAAAAATCATAATATTATTACCGAGCATAAACTTCAAGCAATATAACATTCATTAGTCATAACAACGATTGCAATAAATTCATTTCAATATTCGATAATTCAATATAATAGTTAAAATCCATAACGACATTTAGAACAATGATTAGAGGGTATAACATTATGCAAAATATGTTTAATAAGTAAGCGAACTATCTCTTGTCGCATATTTAAATTTGGCTGGTGCCGAATGCATAAAACATTTGCATTGTGCGAGCGAGCGAAGCGAGCGAGCAAGACGGTTCGGAGCAGAAGCGATTTGGATAGGTTAGGTTCAGAAGGCTAAGGCGGGAGCGAAGCGTAGCGTAGCTTCCGCCTTAGCCTTCAATGTTAGTTTTTTTTTTTTTTTTTTTTTTTTTTTTTTTTTTTTTTTTAATTATTATTATTAATATTATTATTATTATTTATTATTATTTAATTATTATTATTATTATTGTTGGTACGGGTTTCCGATCACGGGCCCATGGGGGCCCGTTATGATTATTAATTAATTATTATTATTTTATGCAAATTGATATTATGATTTGAGAAATTCGGCAATTTGTTTAAATGTATATTGTTTTTGTATGATCTCAATATTTCGAGATTGAAATTCTGATATTTGTGTTATGAGAAATTAAAACTTGCAAAAATCGTTGTTATGACGAACATTACACACCCTAAGATGTTGTCATCCATACTGAAACTAAACTACCTAACATCCTAGTTCCTAACTAAGCAGTAATCTAAATTTAAATAATTCTAAATTATCCTCCGCAGCCTTTCCCATTTTATATTTGTATGGGCTAATGTCACCTTTACAATCTATTTGGAAACCAAAAAATTCTGATATTAAGTGGAGTAAAATTACTCTTTTCCCCATTTATGACAAAATCAAGACATAGTAAATGTCTTTTTTTAAATTTTTTCATTACTGACACATTCATCATAAGTTGAGCCCAGACAAATCAGATCATTGACATAAACCAGTAAGCGAATGCCGTCTTATCTTAAGATATCCTATCACCGGCTTTAACAAATTTGTGAAATGGAATGGTGCGGTGCTTATGCCAAATGGTAAGCAATTGTATTTATATAACCCGAATTAAATTGGAACCTTAAATATTTCTTATGTGTTATTTATGCATTAGGCATAGGTATATGCATTGATATTCAGACTGTCAAAGTCTTTGATAAGTTGTGAATAACTTGACACTTGCCAAGCCCGTTTCTAACTGTTTACAGTTGATAGGGACCAGCAATGACTCGAGAAGTTTCTCTTTAATTTACTCGGGCAGGCAATATACAATGATATACTTTATTGTATTATAAAATTGTCTCCATACTGTTTCTCACCAGTATTCGACTCACCTAGTGCCGACAAAATATCAGTCACTTCTTCTGAGTCACTTTGATCAGAATTATTTATTTGCTTATTAATTAAGTAATCTGAGTTTCTAATTCTGATGCTACAGGTTCCGTTTTTGGGTCAAGCTCTGGTATTTGAGCTGAATTATATGCAGGCAAAAAGTAAATACCAAGCCTGAATTTCAAAACAAAAATTTGTTTATCCCAAACAATTTAGGTTAGGATCGTGACAAACATGTCAAGGTTTGACCATTGGCCATAGTATTGACTATCCAACGGATAGATAGCAAAATCGTCACACGATAATGCTTTTAAACAGAGTTAATTATACTCAAGTCTCCATACAGTGAGACGTGTAGGTACATACCATTCCCACGGAATGTACGTACGTTCTCATCTCTTCGTAACTATTTTTTGGGAAAAGCTTTCCCGTGTTGCAATGAACTTATAATTATAAGGAAGAGAGATGTATATTTCTTTGCCTAAACCCCCTGTATTATATTAATCCTAATCACTTACCCTTTGGAGAAGCCGATGTTCTGTAGAAATTGCGTCGTACTTTTTCCTATCTCTATCCAGCCTTTTCTCTAATTGCAGTATTTCTCTTTTTGGCATGGTGCAATATAATATTTTCGATAACTGATACAATAAAAAGTATTTTTCCCGAAAGACAAAACATCTTTTGTGTCGATTGCGCTCCAGCGCGAAATGACAGATGACATATGTGATTAGTATTGACAGGTGCTGTTTTTTGTTTATGGTGTCTTTATACGTCGCGTTCAAGTAGCAAGAAAGGACGGAACTACATAGTTATCTCGGACTAAGTACGAATATAATAAAAATAAGACAAAGTCTAAAGAGCTGCTATTCCGCGTAGTGAAAGGTTAGTTCTCGTGGTCCCACTGTTATGTTCACTGTCAAAAAAACCCTCATTAGAATTAGGTTAGGTATCTTCAAATGCCCGAAGGGCATACCGAATAGAAATAGGAGCGGAGTTCCGTTGACCTTAAGGTTCAGAGTACTCCGTCATTTTTAATAACAGTGGGACATAACAGTGGCACCACGAGAACTAAACCGTAGTGAGAGCCCTTTACTCAACTAGATAATACATACATAAATACATAAATCACGTCTATATAGCTAATCACGTCTGTAAAGGTACGGGGTAGACAGAGTAAACGATTATAAGTAATAAAAAGCTAAAAATAGTTAAATTCTGGAAAAAAATCAAGAAGTTTTTTTTTGAAAACGCTTGACATGGCGCGACACCATCTCAGGGCCAAACAGAAAATTGTTGTGCTGTACATTGCCTGGCTGTCGTTGACCCAATGCCGCAGTGTAATACGAAGTGAATGAATGATCTTAACTGGACTTAATGTTAGCACCCTCAGATATACGCAGACTAAGGCTTCTTTAAACTATTATAAACGGGATGTGAACCGCGATTACCTTTATTGAGCTCCCGATATTTCGATACAGTTGCATGTATAATATTTCGAATGAACTTAACCGTGAATCATTAAAAAACTCTTATTCTTTAAACTATTCTTAGCTGAACTGGTGCTTGAAAATTCTTGTCTTAAGTTAATATCCGGCACGAAGAGCCTCTTAGCTCGAGTGCGTCTGGGCTTTGAGTAATAACCGATTTTATGATACACTTTGCTTTTATTATTAACAGGCCAAGCTATTTAATATTTTGTGATTTTGATGGATTATCTTTTGTATCGGGTAATAAGCGGTTCTGGCTTTTGTTTATTATGGAATACAAATCTCATATTTGCATGGAGTGATTGATGAACAAAAAACCGGTCAAGTGCGAGTCAGATTAACGCACAGACGGTTATACCTATCAAATCGGCTGAATTGATTAATTTGATTTAATTTGAATTTTTTGTACACAAAGAAGAGATGGCGGTACGACTTGGATAGGTATATATCGAAAAGGGTGGCAAGAGCTTGAAAGGGACGAGTGGCAAAGAGAAGGGGAGGCCTTTGCCCAGCAGTTGGACACTATAATATGCTAAAAATGCACTATAATTTGCGTGAGCCAAACGCCCCCGTGTTTCAGTAAATAAGTGAGTTCAGATTATAGGAATCACTTTTTCAGATGAGATAATCTAAAAGAAAAAAAAAATATTTGCCCAATTCATAATTTGAGAAAAAATATTCGGGAAGTGTACTCTGGCAGCACACCAATCGTTGCACTATAATGATTGCACTACATAATTTTATTTTGTTATGTAGCCTCTGTTTAATAGTTCTTCAGTGCAAACTTCTTGTTAAAATATTCTACCGACCATAGTTCTGTTCATCTCATCCTTTCACTGTCAAAATGATTTGTTACGGCAATAACCCGAAAATAGTACAAAACACACAAAACTGTGCAAATTTCCAGCTAAATTCAAAAGTGTATGAATACAAAACATGATAGTGTACTCCGATGTTAGGTCGCTAGAAGGATCTATAGGCTCCAGAGATGACGTGAGACTCAAAAAGCGGGCTCTCAGAGATGCTACTATATGCATAGGATGGCTTAAACTGGTATTCATCATAGTCATATTAGCCGAAAGACGTCCACTGCTGGACATAGGCCTCCCCCAAGGCTCTCCACTCGGACCGGTCCTGTGCCTTCTGCATCCACTGCGATCCCGCGTCCTGATCAGGTCGTCGCTCCATCTTGTTGGAGGCCTACCAACAGCTCGTCTGGTATTATTTTAACATAATAAAGATACTCCTCGCTAACGGTGGGATCTTGCCTCCCATTACATCTACTGTATAATGCAGATTTTAGTTTTAGCCGCAAATTCCAATCTGCAATCTGCAAATTATCTGCAATCCCTCCGGGGTTGCGGGTGTCTATGAGCAGTGGTGATCGCTTACCATCAGGTGACCCACTTGCTCGTTTGCCTTCCTATTGGCATAAAAAAAAAATACGCTGACATATAACATAGTCTATCCCTTACGGGATACACGAGCCAGGGTAACAAGACCAAAAAGCCACGTGTATCATGATTGTGGAAGTGGAAAGGGGAATCAAATAGAGATGGATTGCTAGCCACATCGCCTATAACATGATAAGGTTTTGGCACATTCCCTCGATGGGCTCTTCTCTTGAGAAGTGAAGCAACTGGTACATTCTATGTTTTATTTTGCTTCCAGACCAGCACGGAAATCATTAACTAAATTAGGTATACCTAAGTCTTAGTTACATCTATGTAACTTACTCAAGTTACATAGTAGAGTAGTCAAGTTAAATATTTTTTCTTACTGTTGGTTCTAGAAAGGGATGGGTAGTCCACCTCGCGCGACACCACTCTCGCGCACTCTTGTGCCCGTGCTGAAGTATTTGACAATAAGAAATAACTTGTTTTTTTCCGGTTTACAGCTTTCAATATCCTTTTTTTTTGGGCTGTACTTCTTGGTGCTGATAAACAGCAAGGGTCCTTTCTCAACGGTATTGCAAATCATGGTGGTGTTCACCATAGTACCTATGATCATTCAAGGATTGCTAATGTTCTTGGGAGCTATAGAGGTGAGCATGTTAATGATGATTCTTCAGCTTACGAACATCCCACAGCTGGGCACAGCTCTAACAGAATGGGAAAGCTCATAGTTCCCAGAGCCCAATACAGATGGGAAGCTTCACACTCACCATTGAATTACTTCATAGGTGTTGGCAGGGATACTTCCGATTGTCCTAGAATTTTTGAATTTTGTGTGAAAGCAGCTAAATAGGACAACTAATAAATTTAGGGCCTGTTTCAGCATTCTCAGTTAAGTTCTGGTTAATCTTAAGTGTCGGTTATATATGCTGTCGTCTTTGTCTGTTTCATAGTAAGAAATAGAGAGGGAATGATAGATAACTGACACTGATAACCGGAACTTAACTGAGAGTGGTGAGACAGGCCCTTAATCTAAAAAACTTTTTTAACTCCCGATGCAATAATAGTGTTGTTATAATAAGTTTGACGTCGATGTCTGTGTGTGTCGTTTGTGCTTGTGGTATCGTAGCTCTTAAACAGATTGACCGTATTTTTGATGCGGTTTTTTTCATTCGAAAGCCAGTTTCCATGCGTAGTTCTTAGCCATGTTTGTAAAAAATCCATCCAGCTCAGCAGTTTGAAGAGTATCAGCATCTTTTCCAAAATGATGATGAAAATGAATTATTTTTTGACGTGATAACGTCTATAAATCGATGAACGCCGGTTGCACACACGGTTGACTCATTGTAACGTTCCACGTGACGTCAGATTATGCAAGCGAGACCGCGGATCAAGCGATAGAGAGGCACGATCTTCTCGCGTGACGTTAGATTAGAGCTAAATAGCAGTTCGAATGTTTCTTTATAACTTTGTCACGTGAAACTGTCGTTGGTAAACCGACTTCATAGACAACCTGTTTTTATTCACGTATGATTATGTACCTACTCGATTAATGCGTGGGAAGTTTTTTTTAATTTACCTAATGTTTTAGGAAAACATTTGCGCGTTGGACGCAGCGCTCTGGCTGTGCGTGCTGACGGCTATATACAACAACGTGCTTGGCATCATGGGTGCCGTCTACTTCGTCCGCACCGGCTACTACACGCTGCACTTCTTGCTGGCTGTGGGGTTCTCGCTGCTGGCCGTTTCTTTGTTCCGTTAGTAACCAAACTTGTACAAGGTCCCTCGGGTATATTCCTGAATATTTCAGCAGGTTCCCATTTTTACCCACGACGGAACGGAGAAAATTGCTGTGCCCTGGCAGGGTTCGTGTCTGGAATTAATAATGTATTTATATTTTGTAAGACCTTAATGTACGACATGATTATAATGCAATAAATAAATAAATAAATAAATAAATAGAAGGTATATGCGTTTAGGGTGATAGGTTGTTTGTTTGTTTGTTTGTCCGCAAACGTATGTTCCCATTTATCTCGAGAACGGCTGGACCGATTTAGATGCGGTTTACTGTATTAGGTTCGTATTTCCTTAGCGGTGGTTCTTAGATAGGTGTTGTGGTGTTTGTCCGTTAGGGGGCGCTGCTATATTTGTATATAAAAAAAGTGAATGTTCCCATTTATCTCCAGAACTGTTAGACCGATTTAGACGTGTTTTTTTGTGTTAGGTTCTTTGTAGTTTTGGATTCAAAATCAAGCCACTCTTTTGTCGCTGTACATTTAGAACAACAACAAAATGTATGGCATTTGTCAAGCACAATTGAAAAATACTGAAAAACATTTGAAAATGATGAACACCCCTGCGTTTAGTGAAATTAACTCCACCTGCTGAAATATTCTAAATTATTATTAATTTTGAAATAGAAAACGGGGGATTCGTTTAGAGACTCGTAATATGTGTGTGACTTGTGACAATAAGTAGGGCTTAGGAAGGGTACTCACGATTTGGCGAACGATTGCAGTCCTCAATGGAAGCCTCGGCACTCGAGGCTCGGAGGCTTGTGTTGAGGGTCTCGGCAGCCAGTAGGGGCACAGTATTGACCTTCGAAATTATTCGACACTCGCGATGTCTCAGTCAGTGGAGTGCACACTGGTTTTGTTTTTTGTTTGTTTTGCCAGGAGGGTAGTTGGGAACTACCTATTGTCACAGGTGTAAAAAAATAACTTATAGTTCGTGAGCTTTTAAAATGCCGTTCGGATTTGTATTAAATTTCTAACGGTAAAACGTAAAAAGGAAACATTAAAAATCAAGAAGTACCTAAATTTCTTGATTAATTTGATATTTCCTAAAAATAAAAACTTTTATGTAGGGTAAAGTTTCTAACTCAGGCTTATCATGCAAATGTTTTTGTTTACAGCCATCATATGCCACGACGCCCTGATAATATACAGTTTCAAAAAAGTTCTACAGGAGCAGGCGAATGCAAGATGAATAAATTTGATAAGTTTGTGCTCGGCTGGTGGAGTTCAAATGTTTTTGTTTATTTTGCATGGCAGTGTCATGTCTATTATACATATTCAAAGGCATACGAGTTTCTTTTAAATATCAAATATGGAGAGGATGCTCTTTGGTTGAGTCGAGTGGAGATTTGTAGTGCCATTCTCGAATACGCGTGGATTTATCAAAGTTAAAATGTTCTAATTGTCGGTTAACTTTATTGTTGACTTGGTACTACTCAAATTTAGACCCCGTTTTACCACTCTGAGTTGAGTTCCTGTTATCTTATGTTAAGTCTATGATTCTGTTTTTATTAAAATTTGTTACTACGAAACAGACAGAGATGATATCATAGATAGCCGACACTTAAAATAATATTGTCTTTAATACTGAGAGTGGTGAAAATAGCCCTTATGATAGCAGACAACATAATTATTTGGCTGAGGTACAGTCGCCATCAGATATATCGTAGCGGGCGAGGTCCTCAAATACTTCGGAGCAGCCTTAAATTTCAATAAATTCATTACAACTGTAAGGTTAATAAAATCAGAACACGCAATTAGTCATAAATATAATAGCAGCGACTTTTCAATAAAATCGGGACGTCACAGATCGTCAAAGATATCGATGCAGACAGGCTGACCATAAAGATCGGAACATTTTTTTAAAATATACCTTAACTTTGTGACAAACAGTTTAAATTACAGCGTGTTTATAATAAAACTAGTTTTATAAAATAGAACTATATTATGTTTTGACTTATAACAGCAGAAGAAGAAAAATTTTATTCTTAAAAAAAGTATAATGGCAATTTAGTGGCCAGTAACAATTTACACTTTATACAACACAAAAGGTTTTATGTTACTAACACAGTGAATTATGCATGCAGATGCGTACACTATATAGGTGACATATCTTTCATTTTGGCAAGACGTTTGAGCCTTATTTGTATTTTGTTTGGAATTCGAATCTATTATTATATACGTAAGGTTTATTTTCCACCTATGTTCCAATATTTATGATCAGCCTGACTGCGTCGATACCTTTGACGGTATGTGCTTCCTGATATTTTTAGCTCATTGAACGTCCCAAATTTATTGAAAAGTCGCTGCTCTTATATTTATGAGGGATTGCGTGTTCCGATGTTATTAACCATATTTAGTGTAACGAATTTATTGAAATTTAATGCTGCTCCGAAATATTTGGGGATCTCGCCCGCTACGATATATCTGATGGCGACTGTACCACCGTCATTTTGAAACAAAGATTGTCGCTTTGATGAACTAAAATGCGATAAACATTATTAATATTCAAGCATCCAACCCCTTCATGTTTACTATAAATCTATGATCAAGCTCATAACGCTTATTTAAATATGCCACCGTTTTCTTCGCGAACATAATAATTTCTTTAACTAAGTTGCGCTCGGATCGAGTCGCCTTAACAGTCTCGCTCTTATTTCACGCCGGCTACGTTTTCTTTTTACTTTTGCACAAAGATTTACGTATTTTTATTGGGAGTGTTCAGACTAAGTCGAACACGGGCGCAGTCTGAGCTCTAGTTTGCTGGATTTAATTAACTAAACGTTTCAACACTGAAAACTCTTAGTGGAAGATACTAAACTTAAGTGTAAAACAGGCAGTGGCCCGAGAAGGTTTAGATTTTTATTTACTCCCAAACCAGCATTGAAGAAATTAATTTTATAATTCTTAAGTTGTTATGCACTTGTTGTTGCTCGCGACCTCGTCGGCGCAGAGTTCGCTTATCGAGATCTCGCAGGAACTATGCAATTTTTCGAGATAAAAACTATCCTATGTCTTTCCTCGGTACTGAAACTATATCTGTACCAAGTTTCTTTAAAATCGGTTCAAAGGTTGGTCAGACATGTTATTTTTGCGTAATAAATATTAGTAGGGATTTACAGGCATCTCTTTAATAAAAGGCCAAAATTGACCAGTTTTGATGTCAGCATAGATCTGTGGTAATTTCTTGATCTTGTCACATTTCCATTAAATTTGAAGAAATTTAGAGAAATTTGATGAAATTGGCTACATCGTTCATGAGGTGAGGCGAGAGGCGAATTTATAAAATAAATTATCTTTCACCCCTTAAATTAGATTTGTAAGTGGCTGCTGCAATGAAAATGCTTTGCGTTAAATTTCATTTTGTGATTGCCTCTAATCTATTTGAGATTTGAATTTAAATCCGTTAACAATTTTACTATTAGATACCTACTCATAGCTGTTTAAAAACCTTAAGCATTTTTTTTAAATTTACACTTTTCTAGGGATAAAATGTTTTAAACTTGGTACCGACCAGATTTTGTAAAATAAGTCACTTAGGTACTATTTTTTGATTACAATTTCGTATACTATTACAAGCTTTTTTGGCTAGCTATAATCCAACCTACACATCCATTTTTCCATTAGGTACGTAGGTATGTACAAACATTGCAAATTAAATAGAAACTCTTAAGAAACAAATCAATTAAACAGTGATCAAGTGTATATTAGACATGTAAAAACACTTAAAAATAACTCACATGTCAATTCTAGCACTGTTGATGATTAAGATCATGTAATACCAGGCTGATATGTACCCAAATGTTACTAGTGGACACGTCAAACAAAATCCAACCCCATTGGTGTTACAACATAACTGGTTAATGAACATGCAATAAAATGAAGTCGCTAGATTACAAAGTAAATATGAACATAAATGTACAAGATAAATCCAAAGAGAAATAATAACAGTGTCCTGATGATGCCTTCTAACGCCTATGAAGAGGATCGTACCAGCGACGATGCATATTGAGATAATAGCACACATCACCATCAAGTAGACGAGGAGATCTATTTTCTTGGCGTATACCTCTTTCCAGAGTTCGAAATTGATGCAGAAGGAGATGACGAAGAAAGTACCAAATGCGCCATATATAAAAGTACACACGGCTATAATCATAGAGCCCTTCCTAACAGGTATGCAATACAGAAAGTCCTCCACATAAACATGAACTCTGTCCCATAATAAATATGCTGGCATCTCTGTTTACATTCATGAAATGTATCTCGAAAGTTTTCAATAGGCTTTGCGTTTCATCAACTTTGCCAATTACAATCTTCTTAAGAAGTAAAAGTCTGCATATTCCGTTCGATCGTTAAAAATTATCATGTTTGTTTTATTTCGTGTTTTGCTTCGGTTTGATATTTTATTTACTTAGTCGACAGATGACAGCTTGACATCCGAAGTGTTACCATTTCGTAAACGTTGATCGTTTATTTATAAAAAAGGTGTGTTACGAAATCCTGTAAGTAGGTATTATGTTCATGTTTTGTGCTAGGTAAAAATTGCCCAACATTTTCTTTTTAATTTAGTTAATGTGAATTTCATGTGTTTCTCCAAATATTTCGCTCGGGTAGCATAATGGCTTCCCTAATGGTTTGGTGTCACGGTAAAGGATTTTAAGGTTGCCGGCTAATATCGTATAACATCAGAATGGTGTTAATATCGAGGTAACACACCATCCAACTAAGAGCAGTCAATTAACCTTGTAACGTAATATGTTTCTATCTTATTTAGTCATTACCACATACACATAAGTCGGGTTCTATCTGTTTACTACTTTATTTACGTAAAAGTTTATGGTTTACTAGTTTCTGCCCGCGACTTCGTTCGCGTAGAATTAGCAATCGATATGTTTATCGCTATCCCGCGGGAACTATACAATTTTTCGGGATAAAAAGTAGCCTATGTTTTAATAATTAAATCCGTCCATTCGTTTTAGCGTGAAGAAGGAACAAACATACACACTCACTCACATCGTCACATCGTCACATCATCACATCGTCACAAACTTTCGCATTTATAATATTAGTAGGATGTAGTACTAGCTGTTGCCTGCGACTTCGTCTGCAAAGAATTCTAAAAAGTAGCCTATGTGCTATTCCAGACCTTCCTCCTTTCCTTCCTCTATCTATCTGCCGAATTTTATCCAGATTCGTTGGGCCGTTTTGGCGAGATTGAGTATCAAACAAACATCCATCTATACTTTCGCATTTATAATATTAGTTAGATAGTTAGATTCGATTTTGACGTCTATAAGAACACCTCATAAATCCCATCACTTGGTTAGAATCCCCGACTAATAAAATTCATAATCATCATCTCTATCTCCAGCCTACATACGTCCCACTGCTGGGCACAGGCCTCTCATAATGAGAGGGCTTGGGCTATAGTTCCCACGCGGGCTCGGTGCGGATTGGGAACTTCACACACCATTGAATTGCTTCGCAGATCTGTGCAGATCTCCTCACAATGTTTTCCTTCTCCGAAAAGCTCATGGGGAATTTCAAATGTAATTTCGCACATGAATTCCGAAAAACTCAGAGGTGCGAGCCTGGGTTTCGAACCCACGACTCTCTGCTTGGGAGGCCAAAGGTCAAACCACTAGGCTACCTCGGCTTATTTTAGCGGCTTAATTCATAATACGTCATTTATAATCATGTCAATCCCATTTGCTAGAGCGATTAATACCACGTCTAACCATTCATCTGTTCGTTCGCTAAATGCATTTCCTAATTACCAGTTTGAGTACGAAACGGTGTGACGATCAAATCCTTTACCATCCGCCATCCGCCCGTTATGCACATTAGTGCTTTTGGCAAACATAACACAGTATAAATATCTGTCAAAGAGCGTTGGCATATCAAATTGCTAGCGAGAATGCATAGAGTATAGACTAGAATAATAGAGGGATGATAAATTGGTCTAGAGCGAACGGGGCCTTACCATGACGTGTTAATGCGATTCAGTTTAGGTTCGCTCGCTGTCAGATCCATACTAAAAATGACAGCTAAAACCTGAACTGAGTCGGAATTAGGACGTTATGGTAACCCCCCTAGACTTGTGTACAAATGGATCAAATCCAATGTACCGAAAAAACCGGTTTTATTATTCTGTTGCCACAGCAAAAAAAACTACTTAAATACCAATACAATACAAGGAATTTACAATAACTATTTTTGGGATGTATTGTATAAGGTCTCCAAGTTAATGACCACAGTCATGGCCATTCTAGGAAAATGTCAAGTGTTTAATGTTTAATTATTACAATTGATAAGATCAAACAAGAAACGGTAAAAATCACCTTTTTATAAGGTCCCCTTCAACTTCAAACTTGTGTTTTAGTACTATTTGTTTTTGCAACACAACCTCAATACAAACTGTGTGAAAATTTAAATTTTCTATCTATTACAAAAAGATAGAGCTTTCCTGACAAACAGACAAACAGCGGGGATTAGTGGAGCACCTTTTAGGTTCAAAATCCTAAACAGCAATCGAGTTCTAAAGGTGATCGCTACATGGAAATCTTTTTTTTTCGGAGGGAAAATGCATTACGCACTATCCATCGCCCAGTTAGGACGACGTGGCGGGGTGTATGGCTCTCCTCCTCCATTGCTTCCCTCCTACATGGAAATCCTATGGCGTCAACTAAAGTGTTAAGCCTACCAAATTTCATAATAAAACCTACCTTACTAGTTCTAACACATTATTACCGAGACAAATTAGAGTAGAACAAATTGATGTTACTCTGTTGCTCGAACCATCTATTACCTAGTCTAAACTCTTTGCCCCAATGGCACGGAATTGAACGTACGGAATGAATGGAACTCTGCAATTAGTTAGCGAATGATTTGGCGAATAATTTCGACTAAAATTTTCGATTGATTTAGCCTGTACGAATTAGGTTCCATTTGGACTGGCGATTGTGTAGCCGGTCGCCATGGCGGGTGAATTATTGCGAGCGCTGATTTTCTAGGGTATTCCTGGCCCGTGCAATGTTACGCAATTGCGGTGATCATGCAAGATCCATTTTGCACCAGTTCTGTATTTTGTCTGCTCGATATTTTGTTACATACACACATTAATCACGTCTTTATTGTTATGGGGTAGGTAGACGAGCCTAGGCTAACAAGACCCAAAGGTCACATTAAGCGTGACTGTCGGCGAAAAGGTGGAAAAGGGAATCAAAACGCATGTTTCCTAAGATTTTCCCTGGATGGGCTTTTACGATCTGCGCGGGGAGAGAAGCAGCCTGGTTAATAATAATAATAGACATAATAACTGACCGCACTATCCTCAGCAATAGACCCGACATCACACTCATCCATAAACCTACCAAAACCACTTACCTTATAGACATCGCCGTCCCCAACACACACAACCTGAAACAGAAACACTCGGAGAAAATACAAAAATACATACCTTTAGCAGATGAAATTAAACAGATGTGGCACCAAGCAACAGTAAAAATCGTCCCTGTAATTATTTCCTCTACTGGTATTGTCCCAAAAACCCTGAAATCAGCACTCAAGTTATTAGATCTTCACGACAACACCTACATAGCCTACAAAAATCAATAGTTTTAGACACCTGTTCAATAGTACGCCGCTTCTTTAACCCAACTTCCCTACCGATACATCATAATAACCAAGAAGACGAAGACATAGACTCGCACACAACCACCCAACACAACATACACACAAACACACACATAACTACACAATGGTACCATGATACTTGGCGTATGCCCGTATCATGGCAAAAAAAACCGACATTAATGTCGAGGTCAAAACTCATTGAAATAATAATAATGATAAACTGTAATTCTATGATGTTTTTGCAGCCAGACCAGAGAAGGGTTATTTTGTTGTCTGTAATTAATACTCTAGAAACACGAACGTATTTTGCAACACCGCAAAAGTCCTATATAGTCTCCCCACCCCTTGCTCGAGGTCATTATTGTCCCAAAAATTGCGTCGCGTCCCAGCATAGACAAATTGATCAATAGAGTGATACGGGCCATCCTTTCCGCTATTGCCTCGTTGCTCAGATTTGGGCTCCACATAATATCAGCGTTGCTGCACTTATGTTGATTGGAGACCCTGTTTTTGGTGTCTTTTGTTTCACAATAATTTTTATACAGTTGTTAGTGTTAGTTAGTTGTCTTTGTAATTGTTAGTTTATAGTGTAGATAGTCTTGTTACCTTAAGTTACAAGATGATTATGAGCGTATAGGTGGAAAGGAGTATCAAAATACTGATGGGTTGCTGGCCGCATCGCCTATGATATGATGTCTAAGATTCTCGCCATTCCCTCGATGTGCTTTAACCATCTGCGCGAAGAAGCAACTGTTTCATTCGACGTGTTTTCTTTGCCTGACCAGAGGCCTTAACATGACGTCTTAATTCCGACTCAGTTCAGGTTTTAGCTGTCATTCTTAGTATGGGTCTGACAGCGAGCGAACCTAAACTGAATCGCATTAAGACGTCATGGTAAGGCCCCAGCATAGAAATTGTGACATTTCCACTCTATATGTTAATTCCTCTGGGTCCCAGACACACGTACAGAGGCTCATTTATCAAAATCGGTGTAGACGCGTCGAGCCGGCGAGGTGACAAGTATTTACTGTTTCGGAATTGCTATGCGTAACAATACTAACATGTGTTTATGTTTTTTGCGAAGTTATGTCGCTGCTACAATTTGATTTGTTTCTTTGGAGACATTATGTTGAGTATTGGCCTCGTTTTAGGATACCAATTTAAGAAGAGCCATAGCCTGAGTCTGTGTCTGAGCCTCACGGTAGTTTTATATTAAAAATTAAGAAAAGTGGTTTAGTTTTTGTCTACTTGATCAAAGCAAAGGCTACGGTAGTCCATCAAGTCATCATCATCATCAACATCATCATATAATAGCCACAGGACGTCCACTGTTGGACAAAGGCCTCCCCCATAGATATCTAGTTGCCTCGGTTGGAAGCGGCTAAGTAACGCCTGAATATACACAAACGTAAGGTAGACAACACACAATATACACACACAACACACAAAATTTCGAACACACATCTCCTCGAATATCAACTGAACCAATATTCGAAAGATTTTATATTCCTTTGAATCACGTATGCAACTTGAAATCGAGAAATTGTTGGTTGCCATGATTCCAGAGGATAATACAAAGAATTCTGAAGTCAAACGGATGCAAGTGCTCAAGACGGCCCCAGAAATATCAAGTTATTTACTTTTATTTAAACATTATTTTGGCTGGTTGTCTAAAAGTCAAGGTAGCCTAGTGGCCTGTGGCCTCTCAAGCAGAGGATCGCGGGTTCGAATCCCGGGCTCGCACCTCTGAGTAGAAAGAAAATAAACATAGAATGTACCAGTTGCTTCTCTTCCCACGCAGATGGTAAAAGCCCATCGAGGGAATGGGTGAAAATACTAGGAATCGTTAAAGGCGATGTGGCTATCCATTACTATTTTGATTCCACTTTCCATCTATACGCCCACAACCTTGCTAAACGTTGCTTGTAGAGGTATTGTCACCTTAGGCTCTGTCTGCCCCGTAAGGGATATAAAGACGTGATATTGTATCATCACTGGCAAGATGATCTCAGCAAAATCCAAAAGGTGCTTACTAAAAAACTTATTCAAGGGCAATCTTATTTAATTTGCCTCTTCATTTTCAATTGACTAAGCACGCGCCCATGTCCATAGCACACTTAAGTGGTCTATTTATTTATAACACGAGCAAATAGCCGTGCAGGCCGCTTAACTAATTTCTTGCGTGAGTGAACATGCCGATCCCTCTGGGCCCTTTCGGATGCTTAATGCAGAGATTTTTAGAATGCGACGAGAACTTTACATTAGAGAATGTGTGGAAATAATAACATCGCTCTTTGGTTACATATCTGAAGCACAGCTGAGTCCGCTGCAGTTACAAAAATATCTGAGCCTCTATGTTTTGACACAAGTAACGGAGCGTAACTTTGGTGACGATGACAGGCATATGACGTCAAGCCGTCAAGATACATACAGAGTGTTTTTAATTGACAGTTATTGTCATTAAAAAGGAGATTGTTAGAGACAATAACAAATTGATAATAAAGGCATCCTATATGTGAATGTACGTCATAACGTTACACCAAAATTACGCTCCCTGTTAAGGGTGCGACCACACCGCCGCTTAAAAAACGGTGACGTTACGGAATCGCAACAAAATGTATGAAGAAACGGTGAGAAAACGTGACGCATACGACACGTCACTGCGTATATACGGCGGTTTGGTCGCACCCTAATGTCTCAAACGCGTTAGCGTTAACATAATCGAATACTATGGCAAATTTGCAACGTCACTAACAGCATGATTGTAATGCTAATGGTAACAAAATAAAAGATCACCTATTTGAAACTTAAACGCAAACGCGTTGGAGACGTTTGTCAATACTTAGGTAACGAGCCCTTAGTGTATGTTTTTTCTTTAGATGATGTTAGTCGGGTTAGAAAATAAAATCAGGTCTCTTACCGAGGTACAGACAAGGGCATTAATATATGTACGTTACCAATACGCCAAAAACATCTATACGCCTTTAAGCTTTAATAACTGTGACACATATTATTTGACATGATGGTTGTATCGATATTTACGCCCTCGACTGCACAAGTCAGTGTGCTCATAATTTTCACCTTTTTATTATTTTTTATGTGAATAGGAAGGCAAAAGAGCAAGTGGGTCACCTGATGGTAAGCGATCATCACTGCTCATAGACACCCGCAACCCCGGAGGGATTGCAGATGCGTTGCCAACCTGGAGGACTTAGATGAAATGTCTCTTGTGCCCGTAATTTCTCCGGCTGTCTTACTCTCCACACCGGAACACAGCAGTGCAAGCACTGCTGCTTAGCGACAGGATTAGCGATCCGTGGTAGCGATCCGGACGGACCTTGCACAAGGCCCTACCACCCGCAACTTCTGGCACACACATTAACACTCACTAACATATCGAGCAAGGCTGGACAAACAAATCACATACGGTCATCACTCCAGTGTTTGTACTCGACATAGATCAATACTGCGACCAGGGGCTCAGCTCGATCGCTAACGGTCCCATCGATCGGTCAAATAAAATAAAAGGATCGTTCGCACTCATGCCTATTTGTTAGCAACAACTCTCTGACCTGCGTATACATCTCCTTGTCTGTTAGTTATCCGTGACTTTTAATGAGCAAGAGCTATGAAAAACTCAAATTCAAGTGCGAAGCGAAGCAAAATGCTGTCTAGTAAACTAGGTAAGTACTTTGTAAATTGAGGCTATATTTTGTGAAGGTCCATCAATCCAAAAATACACTTCAAGTTCAATAAAAGCTTGTAATAATATCAGCTTTTAAATTGCCAGTAATACATTTGGTCATTTACAATGCGACATTGTTTTTATCCGGCATTACACTATCCTGACTTCGCTTGAGTCGCATCTCAACTCGCTCCTTCAAGTGTGTAAAACCATATATACTCACTAGCAAAAATAACAGGTCGCTTTTCATAGAACTTTTTATGAAAAGTGACCCGTTATTTTTGCTCGTCAGTGTACACAAACACACCGGATTACCCTTGATTAAGGATTACCCAGCATTCTGATGTTGCACACAGCAAACCCAATCCCAATCTGGAAGCCCACTGTTCCCAGGTAACGATATCTTCCATCATTCTTTATTACTGAGCCCGTAATCCCCCCCAGCTCGGAACGGACCTCCTTAAGAACCGATGGGCCGATCCAAAACACCTGCTTTAATGCGACTTCTGAAGCCCTCAATAATAAAGTAATAAAAAGTTAAATGAACAACTTTTCAGCCGACACCGTCAAAAGTCTCTTCGCATAATCTTACCCACTTAGCTCGGGCTCGAGCACCGTTTATAAATCCATTGGCCCTCGAAAACTGGAGCAAATTATCCAATTTTTAAACATAAATTTATATTTAAGTGATATTGTGCCGTATATTACTGGAATGGACGCGATAATGTATAAATAAGTTGGAATATAGCGCTGTATCGGTTCCACAATGAACAAAGTTACATAATATGGGAGCCAGTGGGGCGGTTTATGTGAATATTTTCTATTTGATGCGCGACTAAACGTGGCGTTAGTGACGTGACTGCTCATCGATATTGATACATCGATAGTGTTCTTTCTCCGACTCTCTATTTAGGTGATCCCTAATTTTTAGGATTGTTATCTCAACAAAAATGTCATGCGCAATCTCTCTCTCTCTCACTTCTATCTGTGTCTGTGATGCGGGGTGTAGGAAATGTTCCTTTAATCTAAATCTGTATAAGTGTTGTTTGAATAATTGCTTGTATAATATAATTGTTTTAGTAATTTGTGCGATATGTTTTACAAAAATAGTTCACTGCCAAGTTTCCTGCGGCATATTTTTCTCGGCAATAATCGTCATTGCAAAAACAACGGTAGTATTAAATTAACATCCACAAAAGAACCTTGCAACTTTCTTTCGGGATATTTATTTTATTGTAATTTTACACACAAACATACATATTTATCATATAAACTAACTAACTAACTTGGCTCAGGGACCCAAATAGGGTCTTGGCCTCCGAAACGAGAGCACGCCATTTGTCCCGATCGTGCGCAGCTTCTTGCCAGTCGTCGACTTGAAGACGTCGCAAATCCGCCTGGACACTGTCCCCCCAGCGATACCTGGGTCACCCAACCGGGCAATATTTATCACATATTAATAATAACTATTTAGGTATCGGGTAGACAGAGCTTAGGGTATCAAAAGCTAAAGACCACGTATAGCGTGTTTATGGGTGTGGATTGTTATTTTGATCCACTTAAATCGCTTCAAAAACTCTGAAATCGAAAAAGAATGGTTTGTTATGACACAAACAAATTCGTAGAGTTTTTGTTAAACAATAACAAAGTACTCTTATGAAACTCTCAATTAAGTGACACATAAATTACTTTTAACGTAAAAAGTTAACGACGGTGAGGTGTTCGTTTTCATCTAACCGTAGAAGATATTGACAACTGAGGGTACGCTTAGGTAAGCGTACTTATTTAAGTAGGTACTTAAATGATTATTCAGTGAATAAAAAATGAGTTTTAGCGCCGATTTTTCAATAGTCAGATAGGCCTTATTTAACGAATAACTCTTCGGGTAAGTATCTGATAAATAAATGCATATCCGACGGTTGAAAAATTAATTATTAGACTACTGAAAGCGATTTACAAACACGTAAAAATTTACGAAATTAGGAACAATTTCGTCCAGAACCTACAGATTATGTGGGTATAAAATATTATGTCCTGTATCTGTATGTCCATTCTTCACTCTAACACGCCAAAACAGATTGATTAATTATGATCAGATTTTGGCACAAACATAGACTCCAACCTATCCCGAAACATTGAAGTATTTACCGCGGGATAGCGATTAACGTATTCTTTGCAGATGAAAATGGTGGATAACAGCTCGTCTAATAAATCTCACGACATTCTTAGCGGGGCTTCATATTGACTCGACTCTCAAAAGAAATAATAGAAAAAAAAACCGGCCAAGTGCGAGTCGGACTCGTGCACGAAGGGTTCTGTATTTCGTACCATAAATATCTTTAGTCCAGTGTAAGCAGAGCCCTGCTCCAAAGCAAAATGAACGCAGTGTGGGGTCACTTTATATATTGGTCACTGATATAATTATTATACACAAACATCACACAATATTCTGGTTTTTAGTATTTATTTGTCGTTATAGCGGCAACAGAAATACATCATCTGTGAAAATTTCAACTGTTTAACTATCACGGCTCATGAGATACAGCCTGGTGACAGACGGACGGACGGACAGCGCAGCCACACGAATAGGATTTCCGTTTTTGGGGAATTTCAGAAATACGGTACAATTTTGTTTGTTGCATGTATTTTTTTTCTCCGATTTTAGAAATTTTTGCATGGATCTGCTCAGAATCAATTTATAAATAGGTAATGGCGTAGAAAAATGTTCCCAGTTTTTCCTACAAAAATTAGTGTCGGTTTTGTTACCTTCAAACGTTAATGTACGAAAAGTAACAAGACTGACCTCGAGACACTTTTTTTCCCCTATATAGAAGCGCTAGTGCTATCGATTCTGAGTAGATCGATGCAAAAATCTAAAATCGGAGAAAAAAACGTAGATTGTACTCTAGTTCTGAAATTTCCCTTTTACCCTTTGGGCACGGAACCCTAAAAACTCTCAAGTTGACCGCGGCCAAGCTTTCGATTTACTTTATTGAGATTTCTCCACACGTGGTCGTTAGAAGTTACTTGGCCGCTAGCCAGTGGGATATAAATTAACAACTTTAGTTTAAATAAGCTCGCAAGTGCTCAGATTACGGCTTACGCGAGCGCAGTATGTGGGCCAACGTACTTGGTAACATGATTTGTAGTACTTCTCGAGCCATATTTTTCATATGTTAAGCAGTACTTATTGCAAATTGTGAAGCTCATAATCTTACTTTACAATTTGTTTAACAAATTTTTTTTCTTTACAATTGGCCTGTATAAATAAAGAATGGGGGTGGGGAAAGACTGAAACTGTTCTCCAAAGCGTCTTGACATTCGAAGCTAAGTATATGAATATTATTTTATATCTATGTACATTTCATTTTCCGTGTGCAGTATATTAGCAGGGCGGCGTTGCCACGCATTTTTTTTTCGATTTAAATAGGTAGAATAATTTTTTTTTTGTTTTTTTTTTTATTAATTGTGTTTGTCATAAATTTCTTTCTTTAAAAAGGGGTGCAAAAACATCGATATGGATAAAATACTACGACCGCCCATCACTATCTACCAGGTCATTTCATCGTGCGAGATGTGCGCGACTATGGCGTAATAGTATTGCTTTTATTATGATTAATTTTTCCGAGAAGATATATATTTTACGATCATATTACTTACGGAACACGAGAACATGTGGCACCTTTATGATCCAACTAGGAGACAAACACTTTGGTTTAGTACAGGTGAGCGCGCGTATTCTGTAACATACACATTTACATACATACATAAATCACGACTATATCCCTTAAGATTAGACAGAGTCTAAGGCAATAAGACCTAAACGCCACATTTAGCACGATTGTGAGCGTATTAGAAAGGGGAATCAAAATAGTCCTGCAATGTAACATGTGGATTTTTTTTGGGAAATAGTGTTAAGAGAAGAGGAAAGATCCGTATTATCCTACTAATATTATAAATGCGAAAGTTTGTGAGGATGGATGGATGGATGGATGTGAGGATGTGAGTGTGTATGTTTGTTACTTCTTCACGCTGAAACTACTGGATGAATTTGGATGAAATTTGGAAAGGAGATAGCTGGTATCTTAGATTAACACATAGGCTACTTTTCTGCGTAGAATTATCAATTGACATGTTTCTGGCTATCCCCCGGGAACCAAGTTATTTTCCGAGATAAAAAGTAACCTATGTTTTAATCTAAGGTACCAGCTATCTTCGTTCCAAATTTTATCCAAATCCGTCCAGTCGTTTTAGCGCGAAGAAGGAACAAACATACACACTCACTCACTCACATCGTCACAAACTTTTTGCATTTATAATAAACTAGCTGCTGCCAGCGACTTCGTCTGCAAAGAATTCGTTTATCGCTATCCCGCGATTATTTATTTTCCGGGATTAAAAGTAGCCTATGTGCTATTCCAGACTTTTGTCTATCTATGTGCCGAATTTCATCTAGATCCGTTGGGCCGTTCTGGCGTGATTGAGTAACAAACAAACATCCATCCATCCATACTTTCGCATTTATAATATTAGTTAGACTAACTTCTGCCCGCGACTTCGTCCGCGTAGAATTAGCAATTGATATGTTTATCGCTATCCCGCGGGAACTATTAAATTTTCCGGGATAAAAAGTAGCCTATGTTTTAATCTAGGGTACCAGCTATCTTCGTTCCAAATTTTATCCAAATCCGTCCGGTCGTTTTAGCGTGAAGAAGGAACAAACATACACACTCATTCACATCGTCACATCGTCACATCGTCACTCACAAACTTTCGCATTTATGGTGCGACCACACCGCCGCTTAAAAAACGGTGACGTTACGGAATCGCAACAAAATGTATGAAGACACGGTGAGAAAACGTGATGCATACGACACGTCACTGCGTATACGCGGCGGTTTGGTCGCACCCTTATAATATTAGTAGGATAAATTAGTAAGATAAATTAAATTTCTAAACGACACTGAAAATTAGAACACATAGAAAAATCCGAAAAGTAAAGCTATGGCCGGGAATCGAACCCGGGTCCTCGTCATTCCGTGACGCGTGCTATACCCCTACACCACCCATAGCAGGTGAGTAAGCCTCCGAATTTTTCTATCTGTTTCCAACTGTCACGTGACCTTGTTACTATGCGAATATTTGTCGCTAAGCGTCATCTGTTTGAATGATGTGTCTGTACGACACAATTACAAACTCCCAAATCTCAAAGATAAATTAGTAGGATAAATAAGTAGGATAAATAAGTAGGATTAGTTAGATTAGATTAGATGGTGTCAAAGTGCTGACTCATTTGAATAAAAAATTACGATTAAAAACCTTTACCATGTTCTATTATAAAACTAACCCAATTGTTTGCTTCAATATTCCGGAATACAAAGACGTCTTGTTGTTCTTCTCCAGGCTAAAATGCATCTAATACTAGTCTCATGCCCCCGCCATCTTGCTGGGCTAACGTCAAGCACATTGTTAAAACTTCCGACGTCGTAAAAAGCTATCGTGGAATAAATACCCTGTCGCCGTGATGCCATGAGATTAAGTGCTTATCGGTAAACGCTATCGGTATTACTATACAGGTAAAAGGTAATGGCAATTCAGCTAGATAGAAATACTTTTATAATGAGGCGATACTTGGAGTCATATCTGTGAAAGTACAGCTTGAAAATGGTTATCTTTGTGTAGGATTTTTAATAAAATTAAGTAAATGTTGAGCAGTGATACAAACCTAGAGCTGTCGTCGTAAACTTTGTTCGAACGGTAACTTTATAATGCTCGATTTAAATTTTTTTGACGTTTGATTTTACAAGTACGGAACGTTTAGCTCGATTTTCAGACTCGAGGTCATTTTAATAATACCATTAAAGTGACATCATCATCATCAGCCCGTGTCAGTGCACTGCTGGACATAGGCCTCTCCCATAGCACGCCATTGGGCTCGATCTTCAGCTCTCCTCCTCCAATCCCTGCCCGCTGTCTTGCGAATATCATCGCCTTATCTAGCAACAGGACGCCCTACACTGCGTTTGCCAACACGCGGTCTCCACTCCAGAACCAGTTTGCCCCAACGGCTATCCGGAATAAGCTATTTTTGTACTGAATAATTCAGTCTAGCTAATTTGTCTCAGGGAATTGGTCTCCGGATGAATTTGGGTAAAACCAAAGTCATAATCAACGAGCACGTCGATCCGGGAATGTGACATTGATCAGTACAAAAATAGCTTATTCCGGATAGTTTAATGGATTAAGTAAGTACACAAAATATGATTACAATCGTACATAATACGTAGGTTTTACACAAAAAATAAAAATACAACAAACCGAATTGAAAATCTTTTCCGTCAAAAAAACCTTAAAAGTGGAATTGACATTCTTGGACTATAATAATATTAGACATTAAATTTAAAAAAAAACAAGTCGTTAAGCATGATTTTAACTTTGCCAATTCCAGAATCACCATGTGGTTGAAAAAAGAAAAACCGCTGCGTTATTATGCTAATCTTAATTTAACCTAAAAAAGTCTCGCATGGCATAGTGCCAGATCTAAGAGCGCTCTCCAGTTACATAGTAATGTTAATTCTTTGGGACAGGAAAGAAATCCCGGAAAATTTCCTGATCCAAATTTTCATGAAAGCAAAAACAATAGCAATATAATATAGATACGTAATAAAAGCCCCAGGTTTATATTTAGTTTGTGTTATAATGAAAATCTCAGGCCTTCGATGGCTGTGACAAGGGTAGCGTATTTTGAAAGCTCATTGCGACGCTTAATCGATCCCTTGATTCCTGAAACGGGTCACCTTATTGTATAATGTTGTTTGGTAATTCGCAATTTCGAATATCGCACGGTTTAATGGGCACCTTGTGTTTTTCTAAAATAATAAACCAATTACCGAACCTGAATGTTTTCCTTGTATTTTACTGTTATTTTTATTAACAGAAAGTGACGAAAAATATTATATATTTTGATAAGTTTGAGAGACATTTTACAAGATCAAGAGGGAAATAAACAGTGATATTAAGTATTTCTGGAGCTACGTTTATTTCATTGTGATACGTAATTTTGTGTTGACGAAGGAATCCTTGGAGAGTGTTCAGTTTTGATGCTCGTTAAATTCTTCGTTGTTGTAATTTACGTGACGCAATAGGGTGCGACCAAACCGCCGCGTATACGCAGTGACGTGTCGTATGCGTCACGTTTTCTCACCGTTTCTTCATACATTTTGTTGCGATTCCGTACGGTCACCGTTTTTTAAACGGCGGTGTAGTCGCACCCTGAAGTAGTTAGTCAATACATGTAAATTCTTGCATAAAAAATATCGCTTTCGCACGTGAAAAAAATTCAATGCATCTAAACCTAGGCATTGTAAAAAGTAACTTGGCTGACTACTTAATCAGTAACCAGTTGGTTATTTTGTGGTACACTCAGCTTAAACCACTGGAGACTAGAGACTTGCAATTTGACAAAAATGTGCCTACAAAGTCTAAGAAGGTATTTTTTTTAAAATAGCAAAAAAAGATTGTTTTTAAATCTGTTAATCAGATTTTTTAAAAATATGGAATCCATTCTTAAGCCAATAACAGTTACCTACGGTTCCAGCTCACATTATGAGTAGTTATCTGCTTTAGTGCACCTGCTAGTGCAGACATCAAACTGATAGACAAAAACAATCTAATGTCAACAAGATCTCAAGCGCTAGTGAATAATGTAGAGAATGTGTAAAGCCGTAAAGTCAGATGCACACCTCCGGGGTCAGTCGTTAAGTTGTTATTCTTCATTAGCCGGGTTCGAGCCATAACTTTATTAGTCCTAGTTTACCTTTATCGTGGCCCGCAACATGTGGCCGCGCTGTTACGCTGTAGAATTTAACACCAATGTGTTTTGTTTGTTGCACAGAAGCGTGGACAGCGGGAGCACTATAAACAGGATTTAATTACACTGTTGTTTAATTTAATTGCATTGAAGTTAACAAGAGCGTGTGAAGACTTAGGATACCTAACTATTTTCGCAGTTTATTACCAATCCAACTTAATACAGTCAGTAATGTCAACTGAAAATGGATTAAATTTATGTAGAGCATTCGAACGTGGATTTTTTTCAATAAGATTCACATAAATAAGACTAGGTATAATCCTTTTAGTCCCATAAGCTTATGTGCCGGAAATATTTTTCCATAAAGTAAAAGTATAAACTACTTATTCAATTAATTATTGAGGCGAATTTGGTCATCTGAGAATGAAGTCCCTTAATATTAAAACAATTTATGATAAAACAGCACTGAATAGAAGCTTAATGAAGCATCGAAAACTAATATTTCAGAGCTCTTGATGAAATTAAATTTCAAGCTATTTTTTTGTTAGTCTTAGAATAAAATCACATCGTATTTTTCAGATTTAAAAAATATTGTTTCAAGAATCGTAGCGAGTCTAAAATAAAGCTTTAAGTAGTTATTTTTGTGTCCCTTTTGAACAGATAAACTTAATTGGCAACCATCTTAGTTTCGTTTAGTTTAATTTAGCGTACGAGTATTAAATACATTGTATAAAATAGTTTAGTATAATGTACGCAAACGAAGACAGAGATAGCCTATGAAGTGATGTTTGAGCGATAGTTAACGCGCGATGGTTTTTTGTTATGAAATGAAATGGCATTACTTGTTTAATTCGCAAGAACATACACAGGTTATAAAGTCAAATTCTCCTACTAGTTCCTACTTAATTATTTCTCTGTTCAGTGACTTCGCTGGATCACTTGAATAAGTATTTAAAAAAACTTATTCAACCTCTCATCGTCCTTTAATATTTCTTTTTAATCACAGAGTGGCCGGTATATATATATTAGGGAACAGTTCACACAAACTGACCTAGTTCCAAAGTAAGCGCTAGTAGGGCTTGTATTATGGGTACTAGACAGCGATATACCTGCATACTTATATAGAAAATAAAGAATAGAGAAATACATAGGTACCTACTTACTTAGAAACATCAATGACTCATGAACAAAATACTAAATATATAGTCCTTACCAGGATTCGAACCCAGCTTCGCAGGCAGGCTCACTACCAACTAGGCCAAACGCGTCAATATTGTATTATTTATCAATGTTCTGCTAATCCCAGATAAGTTTATATTTGTGTCCGACGGTAGCAGCAATCAAACCGCATTTCTTTATCTGGTGCCGTTAAGGTTTACAAATAGCGTCTTAATCCGACGATTGAGCATGAACTATGGCTGTCGTTAGGCGGGTTGAGCGTAATGGAGCATCTTCGCGACTAATGCTCTGTCCCCGGCTTTGGGTTGGCCTGAATCTAAGAAGTCATCATTATCACCATCGAAAAAATGTCCACAGCTGAACTTAGGCTTCCCCCAAAGAGCACCATAAAGACTGGTCTTGCGCGGTCCTCATCCGGCGGACTTCCGCGACCTTAAATCATCAGTCCGTCATGTGGGGGCCTTCCTACGCTGCGTCTTCTGCTACGTGGTCGTCCTCGAGAACCTATACCCACTCAACTGCCACTTGAGTGCAGCAATTCTTCGGGCTATGTCAGTCGCCTTTGTTCTTCTGCGGATCTATTCATTTGTTATACGATCGCGCAGCGAAACTCCGAGCATAGCACTCTATATATGCCTGTCTCTGAATGACTTTGAGGGTCTTGACAAGGCCCATAGTGAACAACCACGTGCCGCACGCTAAGAAGTCAGCCGTTGAAAATTGGTCCAGATCAAGTACAGTCACTGTTTGCTTCTAAGAAGTGGACACAGGGCCAGTGAACTCCTCTGATAGTGACAGGTAGCTAATCGAACGAGGTTCTCGTGACGTCGGGTATATCGGCTGGAGAAACAAGAAAATATGAGTTTTTAATGATTCACGGTTAAGTTCATTCGAAATATTATAAACGGGATGTGAACCGCGATTACCTTTATTGAGCTCCCGATATTTCGATACAGTTGCATGTATCATGATTGCATGGATGATGATGAAGGTAATCGCGGTTCACATCCCGTTTATAATATTTCGAAAGAAAATATGAATCTAGTTCTGTGCCCGTTTCAGTAGATGATCTCCAGTTTTTAGGAATTTTAAGGTTGCCAGATTCCAATTTCAAGTGAAAGATTACAACAGAACTTTTATTTAATTTTTTTTGAAGGGGAAACTTCAGATTTGAAAAGAACGTATGAAATAACGGAGTTTGAACCGTTTATTGAAAAGCACAAAGTAGGTGCTTGACTTTCGCAGGCATGAGGCAGTCGTTATAGCCTCGCGTACAAAGTTCCAATTTAGAATTCACATCAGAATTCACTATTCGCAATACGCATTGCAGGTTCAGTACGATGGGCTAGATAAAATTTCCAAAACAATATCACATTTCAATGGAAACCTAAATCCGGGTATTAATCTGCGAGCTACGTGCAACAGTTACGATTACAGCTCGCAGATTTTATCCCTACTAATCTGTCTGTCTTTCTGTTACGCTTTCACGCCTAAACCACTGAACCGATTTGAATAAAATTTGGTATAGAGATAATTTCAGTCCCGGGACAGGATAAAGGATAGTTTTTATCCCGGAAAAATAAATAGTTCGCGAGTTAGCAATAAGCGAATTCCGCGCAGATAGATTCGAGGGCAACAGCTAGTATGCCATAAATGTATTGTTTGCCATTATTATCAATTGCCATAACTATTCTTTCTCTGAAAATGTCAATTGCTTGGGATTGTCATAAAAAAAATGTAACCTAACCACGTGTTCTACGGGATGACCATTTCAAAGCTCCAGAATGAATAACAGTTTTTGCGAATATAGAGTTACGGCAAATCCTACTAATATTATAAACTAGCTGTTGCCAGTGACTTCGTCTGCAAAGAATTCGTTTATCACTATCCCGCGGGAACTACGCAATTTTCCGGGATAAAAAGTAGCCTATGTGCTATTCCACACTTTTCTCTATCTAAGTGCCGAATTTCACCCAGATCCGTTAGGCCGTTCTGGCGTGATTGAGTAACAAACAAACATACATCCATCCATCCATCCATCCATTTCTTTCGCATTTATAATATTAGTTAGATTAGTTAGATTCGAAAGTTTGTGACGATGTGAGTGAGAAAGTGATATTTGTTCCTTCTTCACGCAGAAACGACTGGACGAATTTGGATTAAATTTAGAACGGAGATAGCTGGTACCCTAGGTTACAACAGCTTACTGATAAATTTTTATCACGGAAAATTTCCTAGTTCCCGCGGGATAGCGATAAACATGTGAAAGCTCGTAGCTGCCTAAAGTCACGACGTACATATTCTTATCTAAATATATAAAAGAAGAAACTGACTGACTGACTGACTGACTGACTGACTGACTGACTGACTGACTGACTGACTGACTGACTGACTGACTGACTGACTGACTGACTGACATATCAACGCACAGCCCAAACCGCTGGTTCTAGAGATTCCAAATTTGGCACGTAGGTTCCTTATAAGGTCTAGGGGTGCACTAAGAAAGGATTTTTCAAAATTCGACCTCTAAAGGGGTTAAATGGGGGTCCAAAGTTTGTATAGGGAAACAAGATTAGTTAGACTATTTTATTCGAAACTTCACAGGAGTAATCCTAACAATAAATGAGTAAATACCTGTTTCAGGTTTTTTGAAAATTCAACCCCTAAAAGGGGATAGGGGGTTACAAAGTCTGAAAATCAATGTGGGTATTATTATTATAATATTATAGTGGGTAGTATTGTTTGTACGGTTTATCGGGTCGCTGATTACGAGAACAACAACACACATACCTACCTGACACACACACACACACACACAAATCTGCCGTCATAGTACAGAAGGCGGCAAACTGACAAAACGAACTTTCGAGATAAACGGCAAAAACTTTTAAATATTTCAATTGCTTGTATTTTAGGCAAAAAATGGTTTACCAAAATTCTGTTTACACACAAATTTAGACAAAAAATCACGTTTTTTTATTGATCTAATTCGATCGTAGAATAATTATAAATAGTATTAATTTTACAGCATTTTATGTTATAGCTTAGGATAAGGGAATATTATTATACAAAGATTAATAAACTAAAAAGCCGTTGGCTGAACACCAACGCCTTTTAAGCTTAGTTTTGCACATTACTTTTTTAGTCCTATTATTTTAAATAAAAGTTAGGTGCGAGTTATACACTAGAAAATCGTTATTACGGATAGCCGCATTATAGTCTATTTTTGCTAATGGCATATGCATGTTGCGTTGGAAATTAAAATGAAGTTAAAGTGTCATAGCCGTTTTAAAGCTTAGTTATTCCTTTAACTTTTTACACCAATTTATTAAGCAACAGAATTGTTTACTTTTAATACATTAAAAAGCCGCAATGTGTCCATTAATCTGTACGTTACGGCATTATAGTTTATGATAGGACTACAATTATTGAGAGTTATGCGGTCTGAGAAGCGGTAATCACAAGAAATCAAAAGACATTTCTTACTAAAATCAACATTATATTCTTCAAATTTTAACATTTTTATAATTGCCACTTTCAATTTTATACATGTAGGTAATCAAAATAAAAATTAAAAATAAGAATCGTAAACAACAACAAACTGCGCCGACTTTTTTGGGAAAGCATCTGTCATGAAGCAAAATTGGTGATCCACTTCGTCAAAGTTATTTTTGTTAAATAATACATACATACATACATACATCATACCGTCACGCCTCTTTCCTACAGGGGTAAACAGAGACTACTTTGTTCCACTTGCTACGATCCTGACATACCTCTTTCGCTTCACCCACATTCATCTCTTCATACATGCTCGTCGGTTTCGGGTACTCTTGACTTGACCTTTTTCCAAAACGTCCCCAATTATCACGGAACGTCCGTCTAGGCTTTCCCCTCCCAAAGCACCCATTCACACTCCCAATATAAATCTGTTTAGTTAATCTTCTTTCATCCATCCTCTCTACGTGACCAAACCAACTAAGCATACCTTTTTCTATCCTAGTCACTATATCCTCTTTCACACCAGCACGTTCCCTTACCACACTATTCCTTACCAGTGATACGCCTTCCATACTTCTTAACGTTCTCATTTCTACTGCATTGATTCTACTTTCATGCTTCTTTTGCCAAACCCAACTTTCGCTACCGTACATTAGTTTTAATGATTCAAGATCAAATATATTTCAATTATTTACGCAGTTCTACTCTTAAAACTAGTGTATAAAAATACATGTTAAAAAGTATCACTAGTCTAATCCAAATTACATTTATTATATTATATATTACACATAAGACAGTGTGGGAAAATACAACTCTAAACTAATCAATAAACACGTCAATTTCAGCAACGAAATGTGTGACCTTTACGTCGTAATGTATTCATAAAATAACTGAATTTCAAGAAATTCAAATACAAAATTTTTAATTCAACAAGTTCAAGATTTAAGTATTGAAATTTTGGATTGTTGCATGACATTGCCCACTTAGCCTCATTTTTGTGTAATTAAATACATCTGGACATACATCATCACTTACTTTAAACCTAGTTTTAATATTTCGTGGCACCTGATTCATCTGATCGAAATTCTTGATTATCTTAAAGATTATTTGATTTTAATGAACGCAAAGGTAACGCCTGATTCAGTAAAATATTATTTGAAAGAAAGATTGATTTTTTTTACTTATTTTTTAACAGGTTTGAATTTGTTTGTATGCCTTTAACGCAGAAGGGTATTTTTTTTTTCAAAAGTAAAATCGCTCTCCTGTAAAGTTGCACTTTTTGAGTTGAATTAGTCTGAAGGCACAGAAATATTAAAAGATAATCCTACACACAATAATATCCTATTCCAAAGGCAGGCCTCGCTACGTGTCCGTATAGTAAGCATTATGCCAGTCCAACAAGAGCCGTACACTGTCCAGCAATCCGTACAATGCAGATCCGTGGACGCACTTGTATGACTTTCTATACAAATAATACTACGATACGCTGGATGCCTTGCGTCCGATGCCTACGATACGGACGTGTGGACGCCTGCCATAAACTTAAACTCTAGTTTGTAGATACTTACGAGACAACGTTATAGAGAAACACATACTCAAATACACAGAAAACATTATACGGCCACTTTTATTACTTACGAGTAAGTTCATTACTAATTTCAGTTCGTTAATATCGAAATAATTATAAGTATTATACTGTTGTGTCTACAGTTACCTTGATGTTGATACGGGCGCTGAGAACAATCAGTGCGCGTAAGCTCCTGCGCAGCTTGCGCACATTAACCTAACCTAACCTAACCCAACCCAACGCAAAGGCTTCGCGCGCACTAATTATAATAAAATGTCCTTTGGGCGCCGTCGTCCTCCGACTTACGGGCGGTGGGGAGGTAAAGGGCTACGTGAGTGACAAAAACCTAGCCGCTTTTTAGCTTATTATTGTTATATAACCGCATTATTGACAATATTGCACAAAAAATTAACCCTTTGTCACTGAAGTAAAAAAGCGGTCACCGCTGTATTGACTATTATGCGCTACATAATACATTTTTGGGTTATATCTAAAAATGCGGCTAAGCTCCCATAACGTAATTATAGAGTATAATTTAAAGTATACCGCCTTTAAATCTATAAATGAGTATTTAACTTCGGCCATGGTAATACGTTAAAACCTAGTTACATGACTTTAACCACTTTTTAGTCTATGAATGATCAAAAAACGCTTTTTAGCTTAGATAGGTATCACATTTAAAGTAAGATATAAAGCCGCTAATGTCATATACCGTCTTTTTAGCTTATTAAATACCATTCATGGCTTTTTAGATTATAATACCGCAACAAAAAGCAAAAGACATGTCGTTTAACTGCTGGCTATCTTGAGAACTAACAGTGCTAGAAAAAAAAAGTCGATACCGTTCGACGCAGAATTTTTTGCTTAGTATGCATGTATCAAAAAGTAAAAAAGCCGCAAAAGTCCCTTTGCCGCCTTCTATACTATGACGGCAGAAATTTCCACGGGAACGGGAAAAAACGGGATTTATTATATTCGATTCCGAGTGACCCTATCTAAAATTTCGTACACAAGTAGATGATTACAAAACTAAGAAAATATTTTCAGGATTTTTGGAAATTCTCACGGGATAAGGAAAAAACGGGATTTATATATTCAGTTCAACGAAATCCTATGAACTATAATTACTAGACTTAAAATTTGGCATGGAAGTAGGTGATTATAATAGTAAAAAAACAGTTTTAGATAAGGAAAAAACGAGATTTATATTCAGATCTACGGGATCGATTTTTCGTTTTAATGATCGTAGAAAACTGAAATTTGGCCTTCAGGTTCCTTGGGGAGTATAGGGGAGCACTACCGAAAGGATTTCCCAAAATTCTGACGGAAATGAACGGGAAAGAACGGGATTTTTTGTTATACTGCAGTGCAGGTTGTAGAAAGCTGAAATTCGACATGTAGGTTGCTTGGGGAGTGTAGAGAAGCATTTAGAGAGGACTTTCCAAAATTCCCACGGGAACGGGAAAAACTGGATTTTTCGTTTTACTGGTCGTAGAAAGCTGAAACTTGGCATGTAGGTTGCTTGATGAGTGTAGGGAAGCACTAAGAGACAATTTCCTGAAATTCCCACGGGAACGGGAAAAACGGGACTTTTCGTTTTACTGGTTGTAGAAAGCTGAAATTCGAAATGTAGGTTGCGGGGGGAAGTGTAGAGAAGTATTAAGAGAGGACTTTCCAAAATTCCCACGGGAACGGGAAAAAACGGGATTTTTCGTCTTATTCGTCGTAGAAAGCTGAAACTTGGCATGTAGGTTGCTTGAAGAGTGTAGAGAAGCTATAAAAGATCATTTTTCAAAATTCCCACAGGAACGGGAAAACGGAACTTTTCGTTTTACTGGTTGTAGAACGCTGAAATTCGGCATTTAGGTTATTTGGAGAGTATAAAGAAGCATTAAGAGAGAAATTTCCAAAATTCCCACGGGAACGGGAAAAAACGGGATTTTTCGTTTTACTGGCCGTATAAAGCTGAAATTTGGCAAGTGGGTTCTTTGGGGAGTGTAGGGAGCATTAAGAGAGCAAATTTCGAAATACTCCTGGTACACACATGCGAAGCCGTGGCCAAAAGCTATTTGTCAATAAATGAAATCTACGCGGATGAAGTCGCGGGAAAAAGCTAGTTGCAGAATATACCATCAACATCAGTTCTTAGTCTAATTCTATGCGGACGAACTCGCAAGCAGAAGCCAGTGATAACTATGGCAAACATTACATTATAACATATGACGGGCCAACAAAAGGATTCAAGTAAATAATATAATAATAACTTTATTTTTTCACCACAGAAGTTAAAAATGCATAACATTTTACAAAGCATACATTGTTACTAGATGGGTAGATAACATTTTTTTTTTTTTTTTTTTTTTTTTTTTTTTTTTTTTTTTTTTTTTTTTTTGTGCCATGAGGCACGCCGAATTTCGCGACAGCTTAAAAAATAAATACAAAAATAAACGACAATAACAACAACAACAACAAAACATGTATTTACTGAAATTGAAGCGAATTCGGAATAAAAAGGCTTATAAATAAATAAATAAATAAAAAAGATAACATTTATGCGGTAAGTGAAACGGCGGCGCTCGCACTAGACTCTGGGTCTGTATCGCAAGTGCCAAAGAAGTTACACAAAATACAAGAATAATACAAATAATAAAAGAGAAGAAAAGAAATAGCTATAAAGTAGTGTATTTGTATGTGTATGTGTGTGTGCGTGTGTGTGTTTATATGTGTATACTAGCTTTTGCCCGCGACTTCGTCTGCGTAGAATTAGTATTTTGGGTAGCTTATTCTTAGTGGTAGGCAAACATTCAATTAGAGCACAAATTAAATACGTACAATAAAATTAACCTTAGGGTATTACATCTTCGTAGTAAATTTTACTCCCCTATTCACATCTTTGTCAATTTCTGCAAAAACTATTCTATTCCCTTCCCCGGGACCATAACAATATCCATCCCAAATTTAGTTTTAATCGTTTCATCGGCTTAAGGCGCTGTCAACAGCTAATGACCTTGAGCAGCGCCACTCTTCACACATACGGTTCGAGTGCCTGTTAGTCAAAGAGAAGAAACTATTTCGGCAGCTTGGCGCGCGTCTAAAATGTTGCAAATAAGACACAAATAATAAGAAATTTAAAAAAGAATGGGTTATTTGTGAAATATGACTCGTTAGCCGTTTAGGTATGAATATATGTTTTTAATTACAGACCCATACGTCGAAAAAATAAAGACATAGAACCGTTTAATGATGATTTTAAGACTAATCTTTGCAATTATTTTCTATCGAGGTGATTTTGTTCAGTTATGTATCGAGTCCGTCCAGCGTGTTTGAAATATGATGAAAATTAACATAATTTTTTTTCGTGTGTACTTTTTCTTAAAAAAGTGCTTAAATAACATCAATTTCAACAAAATTAGGTGTTGTCAGCCTCTTAAGCGCGAAGAAGGCAAAAGACAGACGCACTTTTACATAAGGGGAGGCCTTTGCCCAGCAGTGGGACACTCAAGTGGACTAATATAAAAAAAACACATACATCAAGTAGGTAAGTACCTAATTATTTTTAAGATTTGTTAGTTTTCTAAGTGACTTTAACGCCATTTCATGCCCTAAAGATATGAAAAAAAAGGTTCCTTCAAACGATAGCTACTACCTACCATATTAATTGTCAACCCAATTTTGCCCCCTCCACAGGTTTTCTTTAAACCGCTGAAGCACATAATTATTTATTTTTGTGTCTAATAAAAAGTCCAAAATAAAATTCCTCCGTTTCTCAAGGTCAATTTCATCTCTGCAAGTACTTACCAAATTTCATAAAATCGGTTCAGTGGTTTAGGCATGAAAGCGTAACAGACAAACAGAAAAACGAATTTACTTTTGCATTTATAATATTAGTAGAGATAGAGATAGGGAGGAAATTTCTAAGACAACTGGATACCTAACTACCCAATATTTTTAGAGAACGGCGATATGTATGGAAACACCCTTTCTAATGACTTTATCTTGTTATTGTATAGATTTAAGGGTTAATCTTTTCACAACTCCAAGGGACCGCAAATCTACTGTACCGGTTATTATATTAATTTCAACTTTATACCTATACGCGTTCCTGAGGAAAAGGAACTTGACAGACGGACAACTAAGTGATTCTGGGTTCCTTTTTTCCTTTAAGGAACCTTGAAAATAGATACTTCCTAGGTACGAATAATTTCATTCATAAAATATAGCCTAGCGACATCTATTAACGAATAGCGGAACTAATTAATCCATAGTAAACTTTATTATTATTCTGTTGCTTAGTATCATCACAACATATTACATGTACTACATTTTTGAACCCAGGACTTCTTCCTCTTTCATTTGGTATCCCAATAAATAATGTATCAAAAAATATTTTTGGTGGACCCCCCCTTTTTGTTTTATATCTCGACTTCTAGGTGGAATTTCGAAAAAAACGCGACATGGGAGTTTAAGTTAGACCTCCAGCAATACAATAAAAAAAACCGCATTCAGTTTGGTACAGTAGTTTTTGCGTAGCGCGGTAACAAACATACAGACAGACAGACAGACAGACAGACAGACAGACAAAAATTCTAAAAGTTGTATTTTTGGCTTCTGTGGCGCATATAGAGCCCCCTCAATTTATTTTTTCTGTAATTTCTCCTATGTACAGACATCGACCTGTTACAATTTTATTATATGTATAGATAGATGTGGCGCATATAGAGCCCCCTCAATTTATTTTTTCTGTAATTTCTCCTATGTACAGACATCGACCTGTTACAATTTTATTATATGTATAGATATAGATGTGACTGCTACACTTTACCATTAGTAAGAGCTTATAAAGAGAAGTAAACATTATATCTCCCTAAATATGCTTAAACTGGGGCAAAACATCAAGCAGTGTCCTCCCCTGAGAGCAGTGAAGCACGCCAAATATTGCCGTCGTGGTTAACGGAAAATTCGAGGTCTTTTTACATAATCCAGCGGCACGTGGAGTTCTCTACGGCACTTTAAGAAATTTCTTAGGCACGCCGGCAATTTCCCGAGTTAGCAAACTGAAACTTTGAGTATTTAGCCATCTATGTCTATTTGAAGAATGCGTTTTAAAATCAAAAGCCTTGAATGTTTTACTTCGTTTGACAGAAAAGTGGGGAAGTAACGTGCTTTAGGAGACGCTTCTATTGAAGAAGCACATAGCGGAAACATGAAACGCTGCTACCATCTTACTAGCTAATCCTGCCGCTATCTAGTAATTGAGAAAAAAATACATTAAAAAGTACTTATTAATAACTCTACAAAAAAAAAACAGAGAGTTAGTACTCCGTAGTAAAGGAACAAATCCGCAATGCTAATTTGCCACCTCACCCCATTATTCATAAAAGCTTGTTAAAGCTTATGCTATTTAAACATTCTTTTGTCTTTACCTGTCACGGCATTTGCCTGCGCCAGACGCAGACAAAACATAATTAAGCTGTAACAACTCTGTAACTTTTTATGAATAAATAGGTTAATCCCTTCTCCAGCAGTTTAGCGATTTCAGAAGCAGCGCAGTTCAAAACTAGAAATTCCCAGATTCAATCTTGCACAGTAATTGTCTGTATCTCACATCAATGATCATGCCACGGGAAGCGAGTAGCGGCCTCGAACGCCAGCGCGATTACACAAATGAGATGTTTCAACAAATTAACGGATTGAAGCCGAGATGAAGGGTTCCATTCTCTGATTAAAACTTTGCATTTATTTCAATTAGCCTGAAAGGTGAAACCTGAAAATTAGGGCCATTCCGTTTAATTAATGCTCGGAGAGAGAAGTTTTTTCAAACCGCCCCCGGTGCTTGTAGGTGTGGAAGATTTAAATTATAATTTTTCGTAGCCCTCAGGTGTGAATGTTTCCTAAATAAATGGAAGAAAAGTGGAAGTTAATTAATGGGAATGTTTTTTTTTGGGGGAATGTTTTCGATTAATGAGGTCGGCTGGGTAAATATAACCTTGGTAGGCGCCGTTTGAGGGTTGTTTAGGGATCGAAATGATTACGTGTTTTAGGTAAAATGGTTTTCAATTCCACCGAGTGTTTTTGAGCATTACTCTAGTTTGATCGATCAAACGCTTAAAATTAATGACGATATCGGCGTCTTGAGTCAATTAATTATTTCGCGACAACGCCTTTATCAATGACTAGTGTTTTTTGTGTAGATATCCTTTGCATATTTGCTGTGTAAGAAATAAAAACTACTAACCCAAGCCATGCAGAGTTTTGTGGAACAAAAAAGGAGTCTTTTTACTGTTTTATTATTACTTAGTAACAAAAAGAGGGTGTCGTAAATTGTCTTTTTTATGGCCGATGTCGTTCCGGACGGTGACACTCCTAATTAAGCCTTTTCCATCTAATTCTTTATTTATAAATGAACCCCTTAACGTTGGTAATCTATGTTTTACTGTTGAGATACTAAACAACGAATAGAACACTAATAAAAACTAATAGACTGTTGTTTGAAAATAAGTATTTAAGTTTTCGAGTAGATGAAAACTAGGAACAATAAAAACTGGTCAACTCGCCTACAGCCGTAGCTAGAATTCCATCTGCTTTATCATAGTTTTCGAGTGTAGTTTGCTAGCAGATAATCGTAGGAATCAATTATACGCGATGCGGCTAGCTATCACTATTTTGATTCCCCTTTTGACGTATACGCCCACATTTTTATGCTAATAGTGGCATTTTGGTTTGTTACCCTGGGCTCTGTCAACCCCGTAAGGAATGAAGACGTGCATGGTGTATGTATATAATAATACTAGCGACCCGCCCCTGCTTCGCACGGTATATTATGCATGTATTATACATATAAAACTTCCTCTTGATTCACTTTATCTATTAAAAAAACCGCATCAAAATCCGTTGCGTAGTTTTAAAGATTTAAGCATACATAGGGACATATCTAATCTAATCTAATCTAATCATAGGGACGTAGAGACATAGGAATATAGGGACAGAGAAAGCGACTTTGTTTTATACTATGTAGTGATGTGCGATTGCCCGCCGATTTTTTTGCAAATAATTCGTTTACGCGGGAATTACGCAATTTAAGTAAGTATCCTATGTTAATCCACAACATTATTTATGTAGCACGGAGTCGCAGATAGTCGTTCGTAGGGCCGAAAGGTTCTCGAGTGGGGACCGCGGATCGGCAAGCGCAGCGTAGGACGTCCACCAACGAGGTGGACGGATGACCTGGTTAAAGTCACAGGTTCACGGTGGATGCGAGCCACTTCCAAGCGAAACAACTGGAGGTCTATAGGGTTCTCTATCGTTTGCCCGAATTTCATTTGCCATAAATGTATTGTTTGCCATAATGATCATTTGCCATAACTCTTTCTTCTCTTTATATGTTAATTATTCAGGATTGTTTTGAAACAAACCTAACCTAACCTATAGAGTTCTACAGGATTGCCATTAAAATGCTCCTGAAAAAATTACGGTTTCAGAGAAAAAAAGGGTTATGGCAAATGATCATTATGGCAAACATTACATTATGGCATATGAAATTCGGGCAAAAGAGGGGCACCAGGTCTATAGAGGAGGCCTATATCCAATAGTGGACGTCCTATAGCTGATATGATGGTGCTGATGATGATGATTATCTATCATCATCATCTAGGCCTCAGCATCTGTGGCAGATGATTTAAGCATTGTCAGCGGCACCTCCGTTGATGGCTAAACAAGCCTATGCGGGAGCGGCATATCCGACCGCATGACGGGCATGTGAAAGCGACCGAGTTTGAAGGGACGATCGCACCCGCACATGGTCTGGTCCTTTTTCAACCAGATCTATTCAGCCTTTTTTCGGCATTTATAATCTAACTTATTATTATTATCCTACTACTATTATAAAGGCGAAAGTTTGTAAGTATGGATGTATGGATGTATGGATGTTTGTTACTCTTTCACGCCAGTACGGCTTAACGGATCTGGATAAAATTTGGAACAGACATAGTTTATGATTTGGAATAACACATAAGCTACTTTTTATCCCGGAAAATTGCGTAGTTCCCGCGGGATAGCGATAAACGAATTCTTTGCAGACGAAGTCGCGGGCAACAGCTAGTTATGTATAAGTAGAATTATTCTATTGGCGCACTCTGAGTGGTTCGCTTCATCCTTTACAATTCGAACAATGCCTTGAAGTTGTGCTGACATTGACCTTGATTAACGGTCTAACAACAAAACATGGATGTCAAGTTTGATGTCAGTCCATGTCCACGTCACGCACGACCAATGCTAGAAGACACCTGACTCCGTATGATACCTGCTGGTGAACGGATCAAGTTATGATTGCCTGCCTAGCGCAGCCGCCACAGACGAAATTCATTTGGAGAATCACAAATGTCATGAGCGCTGTGAAAGGAGTCGAAGTGGTCGCCGGCAAGACCGATTCATTAATTAACTCGTTCGTCCAATTTCACATCAAATGATTTGAGCAAAATTTAATAATCTATCTAAAATTCCCGATGACAAATAAACTAGCAAACTTTAATCGTTTCTGAATCCCGCAAAACTAAGCCTCCGACCCTCGACAATTAGTAGCGGGTTTTAATACAATTTGCAATATACTTTTCTACGGCTTCACTTTCATTATACGGAGGCCGGTGGCACTTAAACTGTAAACTTCGGCTAAACGAGTGTCGTGGAGCACCGGGCCGACCGCAGCCGGATCATTGCGAGTCTAATGAGGAAACCTATTTCACTGGCCTATTTTAGCGTCGTGGACGAATAAAATGTGGAACAAAAAATAGAGGAGTCTATAGCACAGTATGATTGAATGTGGATGCTCATAAGCGTCTGATAAAAAAAATGATTTTTTAGTGAGATAAGAACGAGAGAGAGTCAAATGTCTTAATGTATGTCGTGCGTTGCCATTGAAAACAAGGACACCGGACTACAATGACGGTTCTGGCTGAAAATTAGTGCTGCAGGGTGTCTAACACCTCAGCGTAATGCTGAGCCAGCGACCGTTTCACTTTTGCGAAGACACACAACGCTGATGATCTATTTTTCATGCGTGTATTTTTTATTTTTTTGTTTTATTTTTTCTATTAAATTTTGTATTATGCTCTTATAATTGTGTGTCATGCAAAAAGGAATAAATGTCTTCTTTCTTTCTTTCAATTGATACCTACAAACAAGAGTCAATTATGATTGTCTTTCGAAAGCAGTGACGATTTAGCTGACGAATTTAGTTTACAGAATCACATAGTGAAAAATTTCTTCGCGATGTCCGGAACGCTTGGAACCCCGCACGGAATGGATCCCAATCGATAGATATAGAAACGGAGGCAGAACGAAGCGGAGATAGCAGGGCGACCTTGTTACCACCTTTACGCCCACTATCATGCTAGAAACGTGGTCTTGTAATCCAAGGCTCTGATAAATACGTAATTTAAGCATGCATTTGTATTAAATAAGGTTTCATAACCACGTTTTCGATACTGCGTAGTGGTAGCGGAATATCGCCGCCATCGAAACAAACCAGTATTTTTGTTAGCTAGTTAATTACGTTGCTGTTGCATAGTCAGATTCCCTTTGACGCTAATTCGGTGGCTGAAACAACAAGCGCTCCACAATAGATAACATGTACTATTTTAGTTGAATAGTCTCTGTATTTAGATTGAATAAACGTTGACGGATTGCCATCACCACTAGAGTGTTGGTTTTTTTGTCTATGTAGACGATATAGCAGGACAAAGTAACAAGTAGGTGTGGTTTACATTTTTTTTATTAGACAAGGAAATGTTTTATTTAGTACGACGTTGGTTTTCATGGTTACCACTTGCGCTCACTTTGAGAATGATCCCGTGGAGGGATTGAAACGCGACATTGTGTGGTGTGTATGTGGCAGTAGTGGAGGGAGCGATTGCATGAAAAACATAGGTATATTTCGCACAGGATTGGCTATCTTACACGTTAGTAGCGGAGTAGCAATGCTTTTTGTTCATTAGACAAGGAAGGCAAACAAGCAAGTGATTTACTTGATAGTAAGTAAGCAGGATAGTGATTCTCGCAAGAGGATTGTAGATGCGTTGCCAGCCTAGAGAGCTGGGATAGAATACTTCATGTTCATGTGCACGTAATTTCACCGGCTGTCTTACTCTCCACGCCGAAATACAGCAGCTCAGGCACCGCTGCTTGGCGGACGAATTAGCGAGTGAGACGGTGGAAACGATCCTTAAGAGTCTTCTGCAGATTTGCCGTAAAAACATGATACATACGATGATAATAATTAGCTTAATACATCCATTAAGATTATGTTTATGATCGTCACCAGCTGAGACACGGCAAAATGCTTCCTGCAAATAACTGGAACATCAAATGCTTCTGCAGAATATCAGCCAACTTCATGTTTACTCAAGAAGCCTTATTACAAGATTTATGCGCCGGTAAATAACGGATGTCGCCATATTTTCATGGCACCGACTTGACCAGTTTCATGAGGCCATAATTCGCAACGAGATAAGGTATTCGTAAAACATCTCGTATAAATGAGTGCGTACCTACGCTGTTTACGAATATATTTTCCTTATTTCCCCTTCTGACCCCGTGAATAGGCGACGAGGGTTTCCAATACGAAATTTTCGCGGAGTTTGCGAGTGTACGAAACACAGACGTCGATACAAATAGACAAGGTAAGTGCACTGTTCCTACTTTGAGCGTAACCTGCGAACAGCTAACTTATTCACAATTCCAATTCATTTTAACGCCTTTATAAACAAGCCAATTTCGTCTAAACACACAATCTGTAATTTTATAGTCGCTCTTTCTCGGTCCCTCGTTTAGTGTTCCTATCATCTAGGTACTCAAAGATCAGCTGGTAGAAAACCCTTATAGGGACAAGTTCGCCTTTGTGCATATTATTTAATGTTTCTTTGTGAATTGTCTGTTTTTTATATTTGTACAATAAAGCATTTACTTACAAACACTCATTGTATGCAATTAGCATCACATTCCCCAGAATGTTGAAGGATCATACTTGATATCTCACGACCTTTTGTTACACTTATGATTATTTTATTTAATTTTTACCTGTAGGTATATGAACTTGAGGGATGCGGACAATCATACATATTTCTCTTTGAGCCTACCTAGTTTCAAACTACTTCACGCAGCTTCAGTTTATAAAATCTTTACGCTCAGTCGGATGCGGTCGAAATGTGAAACTTTTTGCGTCATCTATTTGCTTCTGTCAATGGTAGAAGCAGCCCTGTCTTTGTTTTTAACCGTCGAACGGATGTAGTAGAAATGGAAATGAGGGTTATTACGTTAGTTTGTAATAGTGTCACAAAAAGGGAGAGGTTTGTGAGGTGCTCTCTTATTTATATCACTTAGAATTGTTTTATAGTACCGAAGTACTATGGGAATAATAGTGCTATGAGATACTCAGAGACGAAAGTGTTCTAACTTCCATTCTTTATACCTACGTTGACCAAATAAAAGATACAAAAACTAAAGAAGTTGTACCAGTATTATAAATGTGAAAGTTTGAGAGAATGTTATGTAGGGAAGACGGATGTGCGGATGTTTGTTACGCTTTCCTGCTAGGACGGTTGAACAGATCTCGAAGAAATTTGGAACAGAGATAGATTATTGTCTGGAATGACACATAGGCCACTTTTTATCCCGGAAAATTGCTTAGTTCCCACGGGAATGCGATAAACTAACTATCTGAAGTCAAAATCGCGGGCAACAGCGAGCTAGTCTTAAAATAAAACCATCAAACAATGTGTTATGTAATGCGACTCTACATAATTTAGACGTTAAAACACTCATAATGATCCACCTCGATTCGTTTCATAAAACCACACGTGTTTTAATGCCTCTCATTATGCACTAGCCTCATAATGAACTATTACAGTCAAAATGTATGATGTTGTTGACGAAAATAATGTATTGTGTTTCGTACAATAAAGTATAAACTCGTGTACCGTTTTAACCACCGCTGCGAAGCACTTGTTTCAAAGAACTTAAGCGAAGTTCTCTCTAAGAATGTTCGACTTGCAAGGCTTTGTATAAAACTACGAACTGTTACTGCAACTGTTACAACAACTGTATTTTAATCCGATCATGGTAAGACTTGGAACGAGTATAGGTACTTTTTTATTTTATACGTTGAATTGACGCATAGTATTATACAATATGCAATGTTTCTATGCATTCATCGATGATTAAAGTGAACCTCCTAAGGGTAAGACAAACACCACAAAAACACCACAAAAAGCTAGTTTAATATAAAGTTAAGGACATCATAATTTACATTGAATGAATAAAAAGAACTAATTAAACTATAACTAATCTTAAAATAAAAGAATTAAAAAAGGAGACTCCCCCGTGGCATAGTAGGTACTACAGACGCTGGCAGCATTTTCCCTTTGGACAGCCATACTAATACGCTGTCCAAGGAAGCTGCCAGCTATGCTGCAGCTATGCAGCAAGGAAGCTGCCAAGTATGGGACAAAATTTTGAATAAAAAATTTAAATGATTATTTTTTGTAGGGATGACCAGTCGTACTAATCCATTCACCTGCTGATCTTATTTTACTTAATATACAGGGTGTATCACATACCCTTAAACAATAAAACACTGGGGTATACATATACATATAACCATAGCTATAGAAGCTAAAAAAATATTTTGAAAAAAAATTGGAGTAATTTTTTTTTTCTATAGGAATGGTAGCATTAACTATAATCATTCCTATAGAAAATATAAAAAAATTACTCCAATTTTTTTCAAAATATTTTTTTTAGCTTCTATATATATGGTTATATACCTCAGTGGATTATTGTTAGGGGGTGTCTGATACACCCTGTATGCCAAGATTCATAACTTACGTGACAGTTGCTCTGACCTAGTCCCCCAACGCAACAATATAGTCGCTGACAAGAGACAAAATGGTAACATGAAACTACCGTGAGACTCAAACATAATTACAACAAACCGGATAAGTCACGTATAAAAGCCGAAGGAATGCTCCGACAATTGTTTCGGACTATTCCGTAGTCCTTCATCAGAGCGCGCTCGCTCCGGCGGCAGCGAAACGAACACTGCGCGCCAACGCTCTGGGGCCTTACCACGACGTCTTAATGCGTTTCAGTTTAGGTTCGCTCGCTGTCAGATACATACTAAAAGTGACAGCTAAAACTTGAACTGAGTCAAAATTAGGACGTCACGCTAAGGCCCCTGCTCGCGCGGCTACTCGGCGCAGCTGACATCGGCGCACAACTACCCTCATTTTTATTATAGTTTTCGTTATTATATTATGTTGTAATTTTTATTATAGGTATCGTTTTTATTATTGTTATCGTTATTTTTTATACGTGAGTTATCCGGTTTGTTGTAATTATGGCTACAAAAATTCACGCCGGTTGGCTTCCTATTGACTACGCATTGCATTTCGAATTTTTCAATTGTCTCCGACTATAGTCGGGATGGTGAAGAGGCCCGATGCATTAAAGTTCTTTGTGCAACGTATGGTAAACTTATATTGCATTATTTATTTGCTTCCGGGGTCGTATCGATTCGGGCGTTTCCACACTTACGCGTTTCTTCGGGATCCAGTAAACAAAGGATCCATTCAAATGATTTTTATTGAATTCCAATAACTGAACTCATCCCAACTCAACTAACCATTACTAACCCACGATATTATGGATTCTACAAAAGTTACTCTATGCGCAAATGTTCGAAGCGGTAAAAATCTACAGCATTTTTTGTCCGTTACTTGAAGCACCTAATAAGACGTTTTATAGCCGAAGTAAAAAGAAGTTAAATAAAAAAACAAATAAAACTGTCCCGTGAGCTGTCATCAACTCTTTCAGGGATCGCTCCATTTAAGCCTCCTCGGATTATGCCTTTGTACTGAAAACAAGGATGGAAACGGTCACAAAAATATTCGCCAAGTAGGCGAAAAAATTTTGTGCACATTACGAAATAGATATAAAAATCACGCCACACGTGACTATCGACCCTATGAAGTTCTTTTTCCGTTAATTTACATAGTGATCTCCATAACAGTCACGGCAGCTTATGGTGGGTAAAAAACTACTTTGAGGGTTGGACTTTTTTTTTCAAATTTACCAACCACTATTAGAACCAACTTTTATGATATCCTAGCCTTACCATGACGTCTTAATGCGAATAATTAATTGTCAATGTGTCATTTTTGACACTTCAAATACGGATCTGACAACGAGCGATCCAACTTTGGTTCGGAATTGAATCACATTAAGACGTAAGGCCCCTGGTATTTTTAATGCTTTGTTGATTACAGATTATTCTCCAGATTCTCCAGGTATTGGTTTTCAAACGGTAGGTAATTGCGCTATTGTGTAATATTGAGAATACTGGCTCAAATACTCCTTCAATTTGTTCTATTTTAAGATACTTTTTAAGCCTCTTTATTCCGAATTCGCTACAATTTCAGTAGGTAAGTACATGTTGTTGTTGTTATTGTCGTTTATTTATTAAATTGTCGCGTAAATCGGCGTGCCTCATGGCATAGGCCTCCTCCGTGTATTGGAGGGTTTGGGCTATAGTTCCCACGCGCGCCCAGTGCGGATTGGGAACTTAACACACGCCATTGAATTTCTTCGCAGATGTGTGCAGGTTTCCTCACTATGTTTTCCTTCACCGAAAAGCTGATGGCAAAATACAAATGTATTATTTTAAATGTATTCGGAATAAAAAACTTATAAAAAAAAAAATAAGATACTTGCGAGCTACCAGTAATACCAGTATACATTATATATATACAGGTTCCCTCAGGATTGTTCATGAATATTTCCGCAGGTAGTTAGGTAATTTTAAGTCAAAATATAAGAAAAATTAAGAATAAGAATAAGAATATATATTTTATTTATTTTATTTTTTTATTTATTTAAGTAAGCCCTTTGACGATGTACACTAACTTAACATCGATTTATTTAAGTAAATAATTGCTAACCACATTTTGAAAACGTGCTGAAGTATTTCTGTGACTAAAAGCATCTAATAATCCATTTTCAGAGAAGAGCATTTTGTTCTCCGTCTGTCTGTCGGTCTCTCTGTAAAATTTTCTAAGCCACGTCTTAACCAAAAGTTAGGATACTTTTCATCTTCAATCATATTTAGCAAGAAGCAACGTAGCAAACACAAATAAAGAAATAATATTATTCAGTCGACATCACAATTCAGCTGCAGTTATAAAAATAAAAAACCACAGGAGACAAAAGGTGGTCGTATTGATTTAAAGCCACTAGGTACTACCAGAATTTAACAAAGAAAAAACAAATAAATACTAAAGTTAACAATTTAATTAATACGAAAGTAACCCTTTCTCACACTGACCAAGATGTTAACAGGGACTTAACGAACGACCACTCGTTTCTATTGAAACCTAACTTTGTTCCCAGTTCAAACAAAGTTGCTAAGTCCTTTTCCTACCGCGAATATATTGCAATTAAAAGTTCAATTAATACTTCTAAATCTATCTTTGTCTCTGTACACGGTTAGACTGTGGAAAAAGAGGTCTCTAAATCGAGCATATTTAGTTCGGCGGTAGGTACAAAGCGTACAAAGCGGTAAAAGCGTTCGGCGTATCGAAGAAGCATTATTGACGACGCGGTTGGCCTAGTTGGTAGTGACCCTGCCTGTGAAGCAAGCGTCCCGGGTTCGAATCTTGGTAAGGGCATATATTTGTGTGATGAGCACGAATGTTTGTTCCTGAGTTATGGATGTTTTCTATCTAAGTATGGTATTTCTCTATATACCTAAGTATGCATATCGTTGTCTAGTACCCATAACACAAGCCTTACTAGCGCTTACTTTGGGACTAGGTCAATTTGTGTGAATTGTTCCCTAATATTTATTTATTTATTTATTATCATAAAGTAGGTTACGTAGTCTTCTTCTTTTTCTTCATCGTCAGCGTGTAGTCGCCCACTGTTAGGCATACGCCACTCTAATCTTTCTCCGTCCCGAACGGTCTTTTTTTCACTTCCAGCACGGCTCTCGCGTGCTCTCCTGCTAGCCGAGTTGACTGGTCTTGCTGTCTCCTTAACAGCATCAAACCATCAGGATGACTAGATTACATGGACTATAGACCAACCGCTTGAATGTATCCTCGCCCGCGTGGCACAGGGTACGGGGTAGGACTTCAAAGGGGACCGAGAGAGGTGCGGGCAGGCAGGTAGTGCCCTCTCGGTCCCCTTTGTCGTCCTACCCCGCGCCCCTGTGCCACACGGGCGAGGAATCCTTTAAGCGGTCGTTCTATACAATAGAGTGAGTGGATCGCTCATCTGTAGGCTTATTGCGAGTAAGACGCTCGCAATCACCATATTGTTTATTTTGACAGTTCTTGTATGAATGTGACAGTTAGCTGATTTCGATGCCAATTGTCAGCCCATACATGAACTGTCAAAATGAAGACGATGGCGATTGCGAGCGAGTTAGACAATAAGCTTACTGGTAACATAAAATATCTTATCTTTATAGAGGAATCTTGGTCCTTTTATGTATGAAGGACAGACTTCGACGATATTTGCGAAACTATGGGTGGTTTTTTAAAACAATTCATTCTCAGTCTAAATTAATTGTAACAATGTTATTAAGTAAGCTACGTGTGCATTGTTATGGACTATTTATTATTTATTTGTAAATTTAAAACGCTTAAAACGTGAACCTTTTGTTGTTCAGAAATAAACGGATTATCAATCAAGCAAAATTATGTAATTTATGCGATACGTGAAAATTCCTTGGTAGATACCGAATGAAAAAAGGAGGAAATACGTAAATACATAAATTACCCTGTCAATTACGTTAAAGACAACGGAGATCGCCCTCTTAAGGTAAAATGTGGGGCGCACCTTTTGACTCCAACGATTTATAAGGAGGGAGTAAATTGTTGTTTTTCAACGTAGTCTGATATCAGAATAATAAAATTTAGCTTCCAATTATTGCCATTGATAAATGACACGGTAAACAAGTCGGTTTGTGTATTAAACGACGTCGACGTAACAGATCTAATGCCACTATTATCGAATAAAATATTCACAGCGATCGATCGAGCATTTTGCTTTCTCTCAACTCTTTATAGTAGAGTACCTATCCATAAAAGGTTGGCCTTCATCCATCTATTTGTTTTAAATGCTTCATAGACATAATAATATGTTTGATCTCAAACACACCTGATATTAAGGGAAGATGTGGTCTAGAGCGGAGCCCGCTTGCTTAATGAAATATCAAAGATGACATTTCCAATTTCGAAACTCTAATGTTTTGTAGCAAATAACGCAGTAGTACTACTAGCCATCTCATAATCTCCAGCCTATATACGTCCCACTGCTGGGCACAGTCCTACTCTCCGAACGAGAAGGGTTGGGCTAATAGTTCCCACGCGGGCTCAGTGCGCATTGGGAACTTCACACACAGGATTCACAAACAAATAAACAAACAGACGAAAATTCAAAAAACTGTGTTCTGTTATCGATTCTAAGTATCCCAGCTAATTGTTTTGTACAAGACTTTCGACCCTCTTCAGCTTTATTGTATGTATAGATTCATAAGAAGCTAATAAGGCTCAACGCTGGCGTGATGCTAGGAGCCCAAGGTCCGTCCAATGTCCAATCAGAGTGCAACGATCGGCGCGGTAATTCGATGTTCTTTTTTGAACAAATTAAACGTCATTTTTGCTCGCACCCCCGCTAACACGTCATCCACATACATGAGCTCAGCTTTGTAACAGATTACCAATGTAGTTTCAAACATATCTAGGTCAAAACTGTACCGTGAACCGTGCGACAGCTTGCTTTATTTAACCCCATGCATCGCAGCATTGGGAGCATTTACCAGTAACGTTTTTCTCCGACTCGAACGTTATGATAAATCCGACGCTATTTTCTTGTAAGAGTCTCCGTAACAACGGATTTCTGTGGAAATTGCTACGCATTGTATTGACAAATTGGAGCCGAGTTTTTGCAGAAGCGTTGTCATTGCGGAAGGGACGTCGTAAATGTACGCGGGGAATAAAGGTGTGGATTTGTTTTAAGAAGTCATTTGGTGCCCTGTGCGACTCCCGTCTGGATCGCTAACGCTGTCTTAATCGCTAATATTACTATGCTTGCTGTTGTGTTTAGGACGACTGGATAGGTTTGGAGAACCCGACTTTGAAGCACGTGGTAACGAGTTCGAACCCCATTCCCAGCTGGTAATGAGGTCCCGGGTTCGAACCCCATTCCAAGCAGGTAATGTATGAACAAACGAATGGTTGTTCTTGAGTATTAAATGTTGAATATGCATCTATCTAAGTAGGTGATCATAACACGAACTTTGCTTAGAAAAACGATTTCCAATGTTTAATCCAAGAAACTAAACCTAGAAGAAAACACAACAAACGTTATTACTTACAATAAAGAAGCATTGCTAGTTCCGGCTTAGAGACAGTTAAGTTAAGATATTATTAAGGAGACAAGAGGCATTTCACAGCAAACCCTCTGGTGTTGTGGGTGTGCATGTAGAGTTGCTTAATTTGCCTTCATTATCACACCTAAAATACTTTTGTAATACATTGATACCTACCTAAAATCATTACTCGATCAAATATAACTACAAATATGTGTATTTCTCGTTTTTATTCTGTAGGTATATATTCCGCCTTCGGCATCGGGAACAGGTTTCAGGAAAATTTCAAGCTAGTGTTTAGGATTTTTTCCGTGCAAAAAAAAACACAAAACGATTGGTAACTGGTTTTTGCAGCAAAAACTATAACGACGGTGGATTCTGATATATTTTCATGCAGAAACCGAGTCTTCATCAACTACTTATTGAACATCCGAGTTGTCTTTTTTAGTGCATGATTCATTTATGTTCTGATAATTATTCTGAGACGCTGATATTTTCCAGTCCCGTGTGACTAATACTCTGTACCATTTGATTGACGGGCTCTAAATAAGTTCATGATTCAAACCTCGTCGTAATTTTGTACATACTGCTATAAATTATATACTTGTCTTAGTCGAATATATGTACTTGTATTCATGAAAAAACTATAAACTGGTACCCTTACACTACCCTACACAAATTGTCATACCTAACTGTTCTATAATTAAGAGTTAAGGAAATATGAACCAAAACTTGAAGAAGTTCATCAAATTCAGATATCTATTGTAACTTTGCTTCCTAGTTAGGCTTGGAAGAGACACCCGTATAATTATTTTCCTTGTCTTGCAGACTTTGAATAGAATAATTTTAGATTCGAACTTTACCTTCCTGTACAGTTGGTGCTTTAACAATAGTTAATACATTCCCCAACAAATAACTACAGCTAAATAAACTCTGTCACTTCAGTACAATTTCATCATTAACAGCCAGGATACCTTAAGCATGAATTTCCAGAAACGTTATTACAGTACTGCCTAATTAATTCTCAAAACTCATGGAAGACGGATCTCTGGAAAAGTTTAAATTAATATAATTTGCAAAAGTGAAACGCGTAGATACGTCGGCCAACCGTTTTTTGCGAACCTAATTTCACTTAACTTTTGGGTATGTTTATGCTCAATTTGATGTTCTTTTTAAAGCTTTTCTACTTAACGTATTAACGGAATTTATTTTTAATACACTCTTTAGCGGTATTTGATTATTGCATCGACTTTAGAGCTCCGCGCTTGAATCAAACAAGCCAGTAAAGTTGGGTCAATGGTGGTAGTTTAAGCGGCTGAAACATCATGAGGGTTCTAAAAAAAGTGCTTGGATTTATGTATGAGCTTTGTCGAGTTTCATAATAAGACCATACGAGTGTTGCAACGTCTAATCAGTCACTTAAACTTCTATTTATCAACTAGGTTTCCACTATACACACACAATATTAACAAGCCACATAAGGGTAAGTACTATAAGGTGACGAAAAAACTTCAATTTCATAACGATATCGTATCAGTATCAGTAATGTGTGTGAATGGAGCTTTTTACTCAAATTTATCTGAATCACTTTAACATAATGACGTTTACTTTTGAAAATGAAAACTTTGACCAATTTGTTTACAATTCGAACATGGGCTGTAAATCTCTATATTAATGTGGATAAGATGTATTATTAACCAATGTTAATTTATGGTACAGCTTAATCAAGATCCATCCATCATCTTCTATTTCGATACAAGTAATCAAAGCTGTACAGCTGTTAGTGCAAAATGATTTTCCATTACATATCGTTGTATTCCATGCAATTTTCAACTTTAATGTCATTTGAATAAGGTTCTTATTTATAAAACAATTTGATCTGATAGCTGCATCGAATTCACGACTTTAATAACGTGGCACTAAAGTTGAAAACCGGATAAAATCCAACAAAATTTGATGGAAAAACTTTATGCACTACACCTGTAATGGAAATATTATGGACTGAACTATGACTTCAAAATGAAATCATTAATGTGGATAAGAGTTTAAAGTATTTATGCCAATGGCAAAGACTAAATCACGACACGTCCAATTATCCTTTATACGGCGTGTCATTAAATTAATCCGGAATAATTCAGGGGCGGTTGAGTTAGTTCAATCAAATACTCCTGGAAATAAATAATGTTCAGGATTTTTTAAGTAGTGATTGTCAATTTTTTCCGTGCAATGGTCGATGTTCAAATGGTACAGAAATAAAGGGAGAACTTTAACAGAAAAACCTAGCATTACAGAATATTTTTAAATAAAAAAAAAAACATGTATCTTCGGACATCTAACGCTACTAAATTGACTTTGTGCTTAACTAAGCAAAGTTAGTACTGATAACAAAATAAATAAAGTTTGACAACTAATATAGATGAAAACATACTTAAATATCCAATACCCGAGAACATACATACTTTTTTTCGTACTTTATCTGCTGTAAATGTTTTAATGGAAATTATCATTGATGCTTTGCATATAATTGATACACCAATAGAACTAGCACTCCAAAATCAAATCATAACGCCCACTTCTAAGCAAACCGCGAATTACCACCTCAAAGCGTTCCAACTTACATTACAAAACTTGTCTTAAATGCTAATAAAAGATCGTGGCCACCCAAGCCTTCATCAATGAATATTTCATGATGGGTCTGCCCGACCAGCTAACGAGAGCCGCCACGAGCCGTTTCACCTTTTGAATCACTACAATGATTGTTCCAGTTGTGTATTCTTCCATAGTTCCGCGTAAATTGGTTGTTATTCACGACCATTGCCGCAGATGCTGTACGTTTATTATCTCATTAATTTTTCATCATTTCTCGGTTTGCTTCGATAACGCTAACAGGCGATTGGCTCTGCTACCCCAACGGTGGCGCGGCTAAAATTGCCGTCATCCAGCCAACTGTGAAAATGTGATGGACTGCCACCGGAGAATACCTAGCCGGAATAGGAGAAATGTTCCGGAAATTTAATTGAGTTTTTGGGAAAAAACATTTACAGGAACCACATATTCGCTGTGTCCAATGTACACTGTGTATCTTTATTGTATTGTCACAAAATGTACATGCTTATTTTGTTGGTAACGGTTTACTTTTACGAGTTTTTATTTAATTTGTATTGTAGTAGTTAGGATATTTGGGACAAATAATACAAGTCAAATTTTGCTCACTATCGATCGCAGGTGCAGATTGGATGGCAAGACAAGGAAAATGAACAAAAAATATTATCAATAAATGTTGTAAAAGAAGAGCATTTTTATTTTTTTTAATGTGAATAGAAAGGCAAACGAGCAAGTGGGTCACCTGATGGTAAGCGATCACCACTGCCCATAAACACCCGCAACCCCGGAGGGATTGCAAATGCGTTGCCAACCTAGAGGACTTAGATGAATTGCCTCTTGTGCCCGTAATTTCCCCGGCTTTCCACACCGGAACAAAGCAGTGCAAGCACTGCTGCTTAGCGGCAGGATTAGCGAGTAAGATGGTGGTAGCGATCCGGACGGACCTTGCACAAGGCCCTACCACCCGCATGCTTCTGGTTACGCCAGCATCACAGATGAGTGGCGGAAAGACCAAAGTTGCAGGACAAAACAATTGTCTTTTATTTGCTTTCTAAACATGCGAAATTTTCTAACGGTCAGACGTCAGACGGCAACGAAAACGGCTTTCAAATTGTTTTAGTGTTCCATAATGAAATCAGCTTGTATTTACCCTAAAGCGCTTTAAATAAAGTCTTATTTAGTCAACTTGCAAATTTCGTGCAAATTCTATTCGGCCTGTTTTAAATTCAATCCAACATCAAAGTTGGATCGGAACACACTTGGAACTAAAGTGAACTAATTTAAAGTCAGGGACAAGTGGTACCTACAACAATTGAGTTTTAGGATCGCTATTTAGTAGGTAGTTAGTTCAGTGGGGGCCGGCTGAAATACGCGGTCAACTAACTCCTTAACTTTGAAAAGGTCGACATCGCAAGTTGTTTTAACTTTGCTCGAGTATATTCGAGTTGGTTTTCTATTGTTTACTAGTTAACTCGACATTTGCATATACGTTTTCAGTTACTGTTCTTGATCCGGAAAGATGGAGAGCAAAAGCGAAGATGGTGAGATGACCAGGGGCCTTACCATGACGTCATAATTCCGACTCAGTTCAAGTTTTACCTGACACTTTTAGTACTTATGAATCTGACACCAAGCGAACCTAAACTGAATCGCATTAGGAAGTCATGGTAAAGCCCCTGGACGCGGAACTGACCGAGTGGCCGGATATAGCTCTGGATAGGAAGATGTGGTGTTCCAGAGGGGAGGCCTTTGCCCAGCAGTGGGACACAAATATAGGCTGATATTAATAATAATCACTGAGCATTAATTTTATTACCAAGGTGGTCATTGCGTGTTGTATATTTTGACAGAGATTATTTTAAACCTGGTATTTTTTGAATGGATATTTTTTTTGTAGCTCTTACCAACTGACGTGCCTACAATATGCCTCTTTGAGTGCGGTGTATATCTATCATTTAATAAAGCAACTAACCAAATAAAAATAAAAACAATATAGACAGATACATAATACACAGGCGAAAAAAAGGAAAGAGGAATGTTCTTCAATTTCTGTTATTATTCTGTTGTTATTTTCGATGGTCACAGTAAAAAATCTGTCAGTATTCCTAACAATACAAACAATTTGTAGTTTGCATGCGACTTTGGTGCGCGGTTTATGGAACAAAAACTGACGACACGACCAACTTTATTTAAACTGAATGTTTCACCAGCTTTTGTTGCAACGTCGTTGAAACAAAAACTCAGTAAGTACAAGCTTTTTGCTTTGTTTCTAAACTTGTGTAAGTCACGATGTTATCTACACTAACGAGCAAAAAAACGGGTCACTTTTCATACAAAGTGACCCTTTATTTTTGCTCGTCAGTATGTACTAATAATCACTATATACATAGTATAAAACAAAGTCGCTTTCCGCTGTCTGTCCGTCCCTATGTATGCTTATTAGGGTGATCCAAAAAAATTTTTTTTTGATATTTTTTTTTCCACAAGGTTTTTTTTTGTCTAAGACATAAAACCATCCTATATACCAATTTTTATAGAAATCCAATGGTATTTAGAAGTCGCTCAAAATGAAACAATCTGTGTCTAAGAAAATGTATGAAGAAATATTTATTAATCAAAAGTTAATCAAATTTTTTTAAATAAACGACGTTTTTGATGGCACTGGAAACTGTTTTCTGTGATTTGCAACTAAACGAAGAATATACTGCGTCTGCTCTTCATCTTTGGTTAGAGTCTGGTTGTATTTTTGAATAAGACTGATACCTCTTTCGGCTGTGTCATTAACAACTTTCATCTTGCTACACTTTTCTTTAAACTCTAAGAAAACCGGATTAATTTGCCATTTTTCAGATGGTACTGTTAAAAATTGTTGACTTTTGCATTTTCCATCATCAAATAATGCATCAAAGAAGTTATTTGTCCGTTCAGTGACGAAACTTTCTAAATGCAAATTGTTTTCCTCGCTTACATTAATTCGTCGCTGAAAATTTGTCTTCTTTGGACGATTCAGGTTTTTTACCATTTCGTCTTTAGTTTGTGAAGACACTCTGTCATCGAAAAATGCAAAAGCCACTAAATGTTCAGAAAGGTACCAAAGATGCCTGGCAAAAGCGGTATAGGTTTTTTCACTGATTTTCTTATTTGGATACGATTTTAGAGTTTCTAAAAGCTGTACATCATTCAGTGGTGCTTTGATTCCAAGAGGTGCTTCATTCCAATACCGCACGTAAACCAAAACAGCAAATAAGACAAACTCTTCTATATTTTTGGACTCTCGAGCAGTTAAATGAAATTGTCCTCGGAACAGATATATTTTAATGGCATAAATAGCTTTCGCCATCCAACGTGCGTGATGTGTAGGGCCAGGAGCTCGAAATCTTACTTCATTACCACCGCCGTTTAAAAACAGAAGAGACAACATCAAAAACTCCTTGTAGTCATCTCGTGGTTGCTGTATCTCCAATGCATTCGGTAAGTATCTTAGTAACTCATCCCGCAGACTATTAAAAATTGGGTTTTCAAACATTGCAATATCAGCCGCCTTATAAACAGAGTGATCAATGCTTGGCCACTTTTTCTGAAAGTGATTGAATAGTCCCACTTCCGGTGCTCCAGAAGAGCCAAATAAACATGAGAACGCTGCGGCAAGGACTATTTCCATGATGTGGTGACGGCACGCAATCCAAACCAGTTCACATTCAAGGGTTTTTTCAATTTCTGTGCAAGCCCCTGTGTGTAGACCAGTGTTGCTTGCTGTCGTATCAAATACGAGTCCTTTAATGGAATGATCTATGTTCCATTTTCTGACTGCATCAATGCAAGCTTGTGCTTGAGCTTTTCCAGTTCCCTTTTCTATTTTAGGAATAGCTAAAAGCTTTTCATGGCCATTCCCAGTTACAAGTATAGCAATTCGATCTACTTTCCTTTTCGACCCATCAATATCTGGCAAAAGTTTGCCATCCCAATGGAGAAGCAAAGGTCCTTCTATTTTTGATGCTGCTAATTCGGCTTCCGCTGCTCTCTGTCTTTCTTCTCGTCTGCGACACCTGACAGAGCTCCGAGAAAGCGTCGTAGCTGAAACATCATGCCCTAAAGCCTTGATTATAGCTCCGGCAACGAAAACAGCTCCCCTATCGGGCAGATTTACACGGTCTAGAGCAGCAACAACTTCTGAAGACTTAAATATATTTGGGTACTGTTTTGAAGAAGAAGGTTCTTTATAAAATGATGTCGTAGGTAGGAAGTTGTCTTCGTTTTCAGAGCTTTGTGAAGAACTCGATGACAATTGCTCAGTTATCTCATGAAGTTTGCGATTCTCTCTGCTTACACATTTCTTCTTGAAATTTTCTTCCTTTTGTTCCCGTTGCCTCTTTCGATTCTCTTTTGATGTCGTTACAAGATCAACACTACCCATGCTACTGGAAAACACATGTTCTCTTTGTTTTTGTAGAAATAGTCGATCTTCTTCGTTTTTCATTGTACTTAAAGCATTTTTAGCGGCGACGTCAAACAATTTTTCGATATCGTTTTCGAACACACTCCTACGCATAATTTCGGTATCACTTTGGCGAGCACGATTCTTCTTAAGAAGTAAATACTGTCCATAAAGCTTTGTCAGTTTTCGTACACACGAATCAATACGTTGCGTAGGTATCCTTGCTCGTTCCCAAACAGACAGAACCGCGTCGCAAGTCTTTTTGTAACTCACTGGCAAAGTATTGCCTTCATCTAAGTGGTGAAATTGTAGAACACGGAGCACATCTAACCCTCGAGGCAGTCGTGCAGTAGAAAAACTTGAAATTGACTTCCCCAAAAGCCAATGACTTGGTGCGGATCTAGTCGACATAGTAATATTGACGTGTAATAAAGTACAACAATAATTGATTACTTGAGCGACCAGTAAATCACCACCAAATGATATTTGATACAACGAATATTATTTACACATAGACAAAAATGAGATATGTGGAGGTAGATTTGAAAAACTTTTTTTTTTCTTCATACAATCATGGACCACCCTAATGCTTATATCTTTAAAACTACGCAATGGATTTTGATGCGGTTTTTTTTAAAGATAGAGTGATTCAAGAGGAAGGTTTATATTATTATGTATAATTCTACGCAGACGAAGTCGCAGGCAGAAAGCTAGTAATATTATAAAGATAAAAAGATAAAGTTTGTGAGTTTGAGAGGTTGTAGGGGGTAATCTCTGAATCTAAACCGATTTTTAAAATTATTTTATCAATAAAAAGCCGCATTATTTGTGAGCGTCATAGTCGTCATAAGCGTCGGTTCTGAGCGGACAAGTCGGTGGATGCAGGTGGCGAGTTGGTCGTACATTATGGTTTGCTAAGGAGGCCTTTGTTCAACAGTGAACCTCTTTAGGCTGATGATGACGATGGACGAAGTCACGGGCAGCAGCTATTTTTTTAAAAATGAAGGAGCGTACTTCTATATATATTATAATGATATTTGATATTTAAAAAGCCGTGGTAGCCTAGTAGTTTGACCTGTGGCCTCGTAGGTTCGAATCCCGGGCTCGCACCTCTGAGTTTTTCGGAATTTATGTGCGATATCTCATTTGAAATTTACCATGAGCTTTTCGGTGAAGGAAAACATCGTGAGGAAACCTGCACACAAAACTGCGAAGCAATTCAATGGTGTGTGTGAAGTTCCCAATCCGCACTGGGCCCGCGTGGGAACTAATAGCCCAAGCCCCTCATTCTGAGAGGAGGCCTGTGCCCAGCACTGCCGTCATAGTACAGAAGGCGGCAAACTGACAAAACGAACTTTCGAGATAAACGGCAAAAACTTTTAAATATTTCAATTGCTTGTATTTTAGGCAAAAAATGGTTTACCAAAATTCTGTTTACACACAAATTTAAACAAAAAATCACGTTTTTTTATTGATCTAATTCGATCGTAGAATAATTATAAATAGTATTAATTTTACAGCATTTTATGTTATAGCTTAGGATAAGGGAATATTATTATACAAAGATTAATAAACTAAAAAGCCGTTGGCTGAACACCAACGCCTTTTAAGCTTAGTTTTGCACATTACTTTTTTAGTCCTATTATTTTAAATAAAAGTTAGGTGCGAGTTATACACTAGAAAATCGTTATTACGGATAGCCGCATTATAGTCTATTTTTGCTAATGGCATATGCATGTTGCGTTGGAAATTAAAATGAAGTTAAAGTGTCATAGCCGTTTTAAAGCTTAGTTATTCCTTTAACTTTTTACACCAATTTATTAAGCAACAGAATTGTTTACTTTTAATACATTAAAAAGCCGCAATGTGGCCATTAATCTGTACGTTACGGCATTATAGTTTATGATAGGACTACAATTATTGAGAGTTATGCGGTCTGAGAAGCGGTAATCACAAGAAATCAAAAGACATTTCTTACTAAAATCAACATTATATTCTTCAAATTTTAACATTTTTATAATTGCCACTTTCAATTTTATACATGTAGGTAATCAAAATAAAAATTAAAAATAAGAATCGTAAACAACAACAAACTGCGCCGACTTTTTTGGGAAAGCATCTGTCATGAAGCAAAATTGGTGATCCACTTCGTCAAAGTTATTTTTGTTAAATAATACATACATACATACATACATCATACCGTCACGCCTCTTTCCTACAGGGGTAAACAGAGACTACTTTGTTCCACTTGCTACGATCCTGACATACCTCCTTCGCTTCACCCACATTCATCTCTTCATACATGCTCGTCGGTTTCGGGTACTCTTGACTTGACCTTTTTCCAAAACGTCCCCAATTATCACGGAACGTCCGTCTAGGCTTTCCCCTCCCAAAGCACCCATTCACACTCCCAATATAAATCTGTTTAGTTAATCTTCTTTCATCCATCCTCTCTACGTGACCAAACCAACTAAGCATACCTTTTTCTATCCTAGTCACTATATCCTCTTTCACACCAGCACGTTCCCTTATCACACTATTCCTTACCAGTGATACGCCTTCCATACTTCTTAACGCTCTCATTTCTACTGCATTGATTCTACTTTCATGCTTCTTTTGCCAAACCCAACTTTCGCTACCGTACATTAGTTTTAATGATTCAAGATCAAATATATTTCAATTATTTGCGCAGTTCTACTCTTAAAACTAGTGTATAAAAATACATGTTAAAAAGTATCACTAGTCTAATCCAAATTTGTCTTATGTGTGGGAAAATACAACTCTAAACTAATCAATAAACACGTCAATTTCAGCAACGAAATGTGTGACCTTTACGTCGTAATGTATTCATAAAATAACTGAATTTCAAGAAATTCAAATACAAAAATTTTAATTCAACAAGTTCAAGAATTAATTATTGAAATTTTGGATTGTTGCATGACATTGCCCACTTAGCCTCATTTTTGTGTAATTAAATACATCTGGACATACATCATCACTTACTTTAAACCTAGTTTTAATATTTCGTGGCACCTGATTCATCTGATCGAAATTCTTGATTATCTTAAAGATTATTTGATTTTAATGAACGCAAAGGTAACGCCTGATTCAGTAAAATATTATTTGAAAGAAAGATTGATTTTTTTACTTATTTTTTAACAGGTTTGAATTTGTTTGTATGCCTTTAACGCAGAAGGGTATTTTTTTTTTCAAAAGTAAAATCGCTCTCCTGTAAAGTTGCACTTTTTGAGTTGAATTAGTATTTACTGAAGGCACAGAAATATTAAAAGATAATCCTACACACAATAATATCCTATTCCAAAGGCAGGCCTCGCTACGTGTCCGTATAGTAAGTATTATGCCAGTCCAACAAGAGCCGTACACTGTCCAGCAATCCGTACAATGCAGATCCGTGGACGCACTTGTATGACTTTCTATACAAATAATACTACGATACGCTGGATGCCTTGCGTCCGATGCCTACGATACGGACGTGTGGACGCCTGCCATAAACTTAAACTCTAGTTTGTAGATACTTACGAGACAACGTTATAGAGAAACACATATTCAAATACACAGAAAACATTATACGGCCACTTTTATTACTTACGAGTAAGTTCATTACTAATTTCAGTTCGTTAATATCGAAATAATTATAAGTATTATACTGTTGTGTCTACAGTTACCTTGATGTTGACACGGGCGCTGAGAACAATCAGTGCGCGTAAGCTCCTGCGCAGCTTGCGCACATTAATCTAACCTAACCTAACCCAACCCAACGCAAAGGCTTCGCGCGCACTAATTATAATAAAATGTCCTTTGGGCGCCGTCGTCCTCCGACTTACGGGCGGTGGGGAGGTAAGGGGCTACGTGAGTGACAAAAACCTAGCCGCTTTTTAGCTTATTATTGTTATATAACCGCATTATTGACAATATTGCACAAAAAATTAACCCTTTGTCACTGAAGTAAAAAAGCGGTCACCGCTGTATTGACTATTATGCGCTACATAATACATTTTTGGGTTATATCTAAAAATGCGGCTAAGCTCCCATAACGTAATTATAGAGTATAATTTAAAGTATACCGCCTTTAAATCTATAAATGAGTATTTAACTTCGGCCATGGTAATACGTTAAAACCTAGTTACATGACTTTAACCACTTTTTAGTCTATGAATGATCAAAAAACGCTTTTTAGCTTAGATAGGTATCACATTTAAAGTAAGATATAAAGCCGCTAATGTGATATAACGTCTTTTTAGCTTATTAAATACCATTCATGGCTTTTTAGATTATAATACCGGAACAAAAAGCAAAAGACATGTCGTTTAACTGCTGGCTATCTTGAGAACTAACAGTGCTAGAAAAAAAAAGTCAATACCGTTCGACGCAGAATTTTTTGCTTAGTAGGTATGCATGTATCAAAAAGTAAAAAAGCCGCAAAAGTCCCTTTGCCGCCTTCTATACTATGACGGCAGAGCAGTGGGACGTGTATAGGCTGGTGATGATGATGATGATATTTGAAAGAGATTTTATTTTTATTTTTGTATGTTTGGAACGAATGAACTAAAAAACTAGTCGATTTTAAAAAATCTTTCATTCCTCTATACATTTTATGTCTACCAGTGAGACAGAAATAAAGAGAGAGAGAGAGTTCACGTCGTCTAACCACTAATTTACATTCAACCAATCAAATCTGCAAAGTCAATCAGCCATTCAACAGCTTTAACTTCCAACATTGTTACAATAGTATTGAGACAGTATTTAATTCAGTGGCTTCAGGTAGACACAGTAAGATGGTCAAACAGTACCAAAGCCTTTGTACGGGGAATTGTTGCCCAACTGTTGCCCAAACGTATTTACTGTCATCCTCTGTGGCCTAGCTGTTTGCATACATTCAGCTACGAACCTGCACAGCTAGCACATGAGCGCGCGGGAGCTGTGTCGCGCGCGAGATAAACTGCTCGTCTTTTTCTTACTGTTCGTTGTAGAAAGAGACGGGTGGTCTATCTCGCGCGTGAATCACAGCTCTCGTGTGCTCTCGTGCTAGCCGTGCTGGCAACAAAAAGTTGCTGTTACCGCCATGTTTTTGCTAGCGGTACCTAGGTTTTGCAATTCAATAGCTTTTGGAATCGAATTTAGACTAGTGGTTTTGGTAGTGGTGTACAATCGAACTAAACCAAGCAACTGCATAAATATTCTGAAATAATTTTAAAGAAGAGAGATTTAGGTTCGAAAATAGCTGTACGTAACCTAGTTAGATTACCAGCACCAGTAAAACCAACGTCGGATGATAAATTTTGGATTAAATTAGGTTTTCTCAAGCATGCTCGGAAATGTACGCGTTAATGTCGCGAAATGAAGCCAAGAAGTTTCACATTTACGGCCTAGGCCAAGAAGTAATGTGGTACGGTCGAAATGAAGCCAAGAAGTTTTACATTTACGGCCTAGGCCAAGAAGTAATGTGGTGGTGCGGTCGGCGGTGCGGTCGGCGCGGCGCGGCGGCGCGGGGCGGGGCGCGGGGAACATGGCGCGAGCAATAGTTTGTTCAAATGGCATGTTTCAAAAATTGAAAAAGCGGATATTTAAACAATTTTTACTTGATTTCCTCGCATTGCTTGAGAAAAGCACTATACAATCCTCGGCCGGAAACAGGGATTGCAGGACTCGCTTTATCCGGCCTCGTCTACGACTCGGCCGTGTACCCCAATCTCGTCCTGCAATCCCTTACTTCACGGCCTCTGCAGTAATGTACTATTAAGTGCCGCGAACATATTATTGTGTTTGTTTTACTTGAAAATAGTCTTTATTTTACCTTAGAATGTCCTAGTAATGTAACTTGGTTATGTACGAAGAACAAGGGTCGAAGACATACCGAGTCCAATGTGTCACGTCTCCCGTCACTATTGATCCTGTGGCTTCTTCCCAATGTCATTAAGGGGTATTATTTATTAGCAAGCCTTGCCGTACCAAATGGAATATCGTATGTCGCCTTGACAAACAGACCAGATAACGCTAAGTGCATGTTCGATCTGGGATTAGAAACCGCACCGGGTTTCAGCTTAAGGATTTAATTAAGGTGCGGTGGGAAAGCATGACGCGTGCTAATGTCATTGAGTTCTAGGGGTAAAGGGAAGTGTCCTGGAACGCTTTTACGTTTTTGGGTAAGGCCGCGAAGCATCTCAAACGCCGCATCCGGTGTGTTACGAAAATAGTCGAATGTGTCTATGAAGTGAGACCTGCTACTACTCGCGACCACACACCCTAACTACAATACACGTGTTCGCGGAATACGTACTTAGACTTTTGCAAAACTCAAGACTATTTTCGTAACACACGGGATGCGGCGTTTTAGACGCTTCACGGCCTTACCTTTTTAAGGGTACCCAAAGGGTAAAAACGGGACCCTATTACTAGGATTTCACTGTCCTTCTGTCCGTCTGACAACAGGCTGTATCTCACGAACCGGGATGCTATAGTTGGAATATTCACAGACGGGGTATTTCTTTTGCAGCGGCAACAATTACTAAAAACAGAATATTTTTGTGTCTGTCTGTTGTGTATGCCTATACTTGGCTCAGGAGGCAGCCTGCCTCCTGAGCCAAGTGTAGGCATACACAGACAGGAACAAAAACACTTGATTTTATTTTCACTTTCCGAATTTGTTACGAAACCGAAGTCCGACTCGAACTTGGCCGATTTTTTAGTCTAAAAAAATTCTATTTGGCCTTGAGATGGCATGCTACAAACAACTTACATAATTGACAACACTATGTGCGCACATGCATACCACTATATATATATAAAACGCCAGTAGATATGGGTCATGTCGTCGACTAAATTTCAAAAAATGTTTTAAACTTTCGCGATTTTTACTAATATATTTTATTTAAAGAGAGAGGAGAGAGGAGTCTGCTCGTGACCACGGTCACACTGCATCGTGGCCAAAACATCGAGGTAATTAATAGCAATTTTTACGCGGTTAAGTCCCGAAATACTTTAAATAAATATAATTTCAAAAACATTATTTTGACGACCGGATGGCCTAGTGGTTAGAGAACCTGACTATGAAGCTTGAGGTCCCGGGTTCGATCCCCGGTCGGGGCAGATATTTATATGAAAAATACGAATGTTTGTTCTCGAGTCTTGTATGTTTAATATGTATGTAAGTATGTATATCTATATAAGTATGTTTATCCGTTGTCTAGTGCCCATATCACAAGCTTTGCTTAGTTTGGGACTAGGTCAATTGGTGTCAATTGTCCCAAGATTATTATTATTTATTAAATAGGTACTATGCAATATTTTGCCCATTTTTTGATGTAAATATTTAAATGTAGGTATTAAAGAAATTATCTTGCTACTTTAAGAATCTTTTTGTCGTTTTTGTGATAAGATCGTTTATAATCGCACAATATTTTTTTCTCGTTTCCATTCTATGATCTTCTAGTCTGATCAAAAAACACTTATTAGGTACCAGTACTTTCAACATGAAACCTCCGTTGGACTCAATCATAATTACAAAAACGGATAACTCACGTATAAAAGCCGAATAATGCTCGACATAATGTTTCGGACTATTCCGTAGTCCTTCTTCAAAGAGCGCTCGCCCCGGCGGCAGCGAAACGAACACTGCGCGCCAATGCTCTGCTCGTGCGGCTACTCGATTATTCGGCTTTATACGTGAGTTATCCGTTTTTGTAATTATTAGGTACAAAGTACATTAAATTAGTACTCCATACATTATTTACCACCGAAAATCCTCAACATGGCGAGGGCCAAATAGAAATCTGTGGGGCTATACATCAATATCATTGATTGGTAATGTCATTCGGCCCATAATAGAAATAACTATACAGAACTATTCCGACGAACACTCTTCAAGTTTTTCCCATACATTTCCCGTAACATTGTGTTACGCCTTAGTGACAGCTATTGAAAACCACGGAACTCACTGTATAGGAAAAAAGAGTTCTAACTCCACCGAATAAGGTTGATAGTGGATGTGTCGAGACCCAGGTGTACGGCGCAAATTGAACTGAAATATTCGTGTTTCGCTAGGAATGCTGAATATTGATGTTTTTTTAATCTGGAAAATGATAGGTACTTTCGCTATTACATTATGTACATCAGAGTGTAGGTGCTTAAAAACGCTTACGCACGTGTTTGTGCGACTGACAGTACAGTTGCCATCAAATTACGTTCCAGGTGATCAAAATATCTGATGGCGAATGTACGTTTAAGTTTTGATATTTTGAGCACCTGGACCACACTGATGTACCTATCTGATGGCAACTGTAAGGTCATGTTCAGACAGTTTTGAGCAACTCCGACATTATAATTATATAAGCTAGTTTCCGTGGTCCCACTGTTATGGCCCACTGTTATAAAAATCGTCACTAGAGGTACATACCTAGTAAAATTAGGTTAGGTTAGGTTAGGGTACCTTTTTTTTTTTTTTTATGGTGTGGAAAATGCGCCTTATGCATCCGCCCAGTACGGGGTTACCGGGGGTATGTGGGGCTCTCCCGCGACGGCAGGCATACCCACTAAAAACCACACGGATTCCCTCCTCGGTCGAATGTGAGGCGCTGCGGGAGAACAAGGTGTCACCGCAAACGCCCCACGACCACCCCGGGATGGGGTTCCCTCTCCGCGGCACCTGTGCAATGCAGGTTTGGGAATTCCCGCCCTCCCCCGCTGGTGCCGCTTGGATTTTTTATAGAGGTTATCTCCTCGTGGCCCCAGTCTTGAAAAAGACAGCGGCCCACGTTCCCGGCGCCTGCGGGCCGGGGTTACGTGTTGACCGACGGTGGCCGGAGCCACGCCGCTCCGCGATCGCGTCCCTTACGGGGCGCACCGCTCCGACGGCAGGCTTATGCCCGCCGACCCTCACGTCAGCTCTCACACCCTCATGTACTACTCTGAAAGCAGAGCGGTACCGAAGGCATGATCGCGTCCGTCACCAAAAGCACCTGCGGGTGCGACCCTCTGGATTTTTTATAGAGGTTTACTCCTCACGGCCCCCTGTCTTGAAAAAGACAAGCGGCCCACGTTCCGACCCCATGGGCCGGGTTGCGTGTTGACCCCTCCCCCCCAGTCGGATATTAGCCAACAGTTAACTAACTTACTAAATAAATTAATTAACCGTTGTTGCCCAGGGTGCACCGGCCTAAGCGTTACCCTTCCCCCCCCGTGAGGCCAAGAGCCTCTGTTAGAAGGGAACTGTAACACTAGAGCTCTCGAGGAGGTTTCCGACTTCGCACCCCAGGTTAGGGTACCTACCACCTATATTCAAATGTCCGAAAGGGATACCTACTGAATAAATGTAAGAACCCCGCGAAAGTGGGGTTTGTGGTGGAGTGTAATTCGACTTTTTTATAACAGTAGGGAAAAAACAGTGGGGCCACTAGAATTAAGCCGACCTACTTAATAGCTTTACTGTACCTTCAGACCGAATAAAAAGACAAGACAAGAATAGTTATACTGAAATAGTTTCAAGCTTTTGCTGTCAGCAAATGCCCCCAAAATTGACCCCAACGGAAGACCAGCGTTGGCCGTAAGGCCAGCAAAAACTGAGTTGGGGCCATTTTATTTTTATATAGCTTTTAATATGTTTTTGTTTTAACTACTGTGATTGTCATAAATAAACTTTTTCTTTCTTTCTTTCTTTCAAATGACGACCGAATGGCCTAGTGGTTAGAGAGCCTGACTATGAAGCTCGAGGTCCCGGGTTCGATCCCCGGTCGGGGCAGATATTTGTATGAAAAATACGAATGTTTGTTCTCGAGTCTTGGATGTTTAATATGTATTTAAGTATGTATTTATCTATATAAGTATGTTCATCCGTTGTCTAGTGCCCATATCACAAGCTTTGCTTAGTTTGGGACTAGATCAATTGGTGTCAATTGTCCCAAGATATTTATTTATTTAAATACCTGACTCTACAAGTAAAAATACCTATACTCACTCACAATTGAGACCAAACACAAATAAAGCCACATCTTTATTTTAATATTTATTGAAATAAAATTGTTTCGACATTTAACATAAATCGGCATGTTGCGACACAAAAACAAAGCGATTCTTAAATACATAAAAATCTAATTGAATACTTAATAGTTACTAGAAAACACAACGTAACCTTAATGGCTAGAAATAGCTCCATATTGAGTAGAACATAATGGTAAAAAATTAAATACAATACACCTATATTATATTAGAACTCTCGATCTTCAAGATACATCTAAAATGAGACGCTCAAGCGCGCCAGCAAATCAGCTGTCAAATTCACTTCGCGAAGTTTGTACATTTTTGCGTCGACCTCCTATGCGAAATGTCGTCACAAAAATACAATTAAAGGCAATGTTATATCTAGGCTATAAAATGATCAAAGCCTAAAACCCATGCATACCTACTGCGTATAAGTTACGCGCAACGATGAACGTCTTTCGCAATCACTTAACACGTTCAATGCCGGCAACCCTTAAATGAGTATGTCACTGGCATAGAAGAACAAATTCCGTTGACTCACGTATGTGTCACTGGCATGGGAGTAAGAATTGTTCGATCGCAGACGTGGTGTCACTGTCACAGGACGTGCTCATTTATACGCATCGATTCATATCCGCGACATTCTATGTACATGAAATACATTATTATACATGTAAAGTTAGTAAATTACACACAGTAAACTAAATAGGGTGACTTAGCGCTAAGTTGAAACAAGTTATACGCGAAAAACTGACTGAAAATCAGCGCTGTAGCAGGTACCTACTGCAGCAATGCTGAGTCGAATTCCTTTTCGACATCATCAACTCATTATGTTTTTTGTATTAGTTTAAGGGTTTGTGTATTCTTGATGTTGAATAAAGTTATGTCTATGTCTATGTCTATGTCTAAAAAAGGCTCGAAATGGCCACAGAAAAAGATATTGGTCACTATGTTTCGGGTAGCGACAAGAGAATGGAACCCCAAAAAAACGGTGGTTAAAACGGTAAAAATAATAATTATGAAAAGAAAAATTTTAGTGTTATGTTTATACAGTAACGCTATATAATGAATGATTATAATAATGGTTTTAATTAAACGATTCTAAAAGCTAATCCTTTGGCAGAGAGCTATGCATAAACGATTTTAATTAGTGCTCGTAATTATTTACATTTTTATTCATGATTTCGGTAGTATAATCTGAAGGTTTTGCCTGGTGAATTATTAATAAGTAATTTAATGTAGATAATAGCCGATAGACAAATAAAAACAACGGTTACCATCGAAAATACCATATTTGTGCAGAGAAGGCATATTGTCTAATGCGCAGTCGCTCATACTCGCTTTTTCCAACTCTTTCTATCCTCATCCTGTTCCGTTTAACAGAAAGGAATGGTAAATGCGATCGTGGTTCCGAGTGCCTTGGACAATAATGACCTCGTTCTCGACGTTCAAAAGTATGTCAACTTGACACAATATTTGACACAATTTGACATAAAAGCGTTGACACATTTCTACGCTTGATAATAACTGCACTGAGTTACTAACAGTAAATTAAATAATTAAATTAAACAAACAAAGAATGACTCTTATAAAATACCTTCACTAGGATACGTCTTTTGGTTAGGCATAACAATTCTCAGCGAGCTTTTTAGTGCGAATTTAGCCTTATTTTACGAGTAAATTGTCTTAAACGCGCGTCAGTGTTTGTGTGGTGATAGGATTAATTAAGTTTGTGGGATTTGTGTGCGTTTTGTGTGGCAGTAGTGGAGGGAGGGCTTGCATGCAGAACGTATACATTTCGCTCAGGCTTTGCACGTAAGTAGCGGAGTAGCAAGGTAAATAATTATTTTGTGTTCATTGAAATGGACCTCCGCAAAGTAACGCCTGATTCAATAAAAGCTTATAATTATATAGCGGGAATTATTAGTTATTTTAAAATTATTTTGCCTTTTACAATTAAAAAATATAAAACATGGATTACATGGCTGTATACATCATATTTCCATTGCTATGTACAGTCAACGTCATAAATAAGTGATCACTTTTGTACCTTGTCACTTTAAAATCATGTTTGAAATGCAATACAAAATCATGTAACGACTGAAAGCGACAAGGTACAAAAGTGATCACTTATTTATGATGTTGACTGTACTTCATTTGGATTAGCTAGAAAAAAAAATACTTTCAACCCAAGGGTCGCGATGACTCACTTTCAACCCGTTATCCAGATAATCAATGACCTACTTTCAGAGTAATATGCAACCTACAGCAACTACTAAGCTCATTACAAACCGTGAATTTAGACATCCGAGATTACTCGACTGCATCCTGACCATAATACTTGTTTTTGATTTTTAAAATGCTTCAGTAAATCAATCTTCTCTACTTATTTGCAAAATGCTTAGGCTTGTCACTTGGATGGAAACGAAATGGCCCAAAACAAAGTCGCCGCCGTTCGTTCTCACCACCTGCTCTTAGAATCAATCCCATCCAATCTCTCTCCATCCCACTCACACCTATTCAATATTCCAAGGTGCACAAAGGACGAAAAATAATTGGCTTGCAGATCAGACTGACGCGCAGATGTTTGAAACGCAAACTTTAATAACGTAAAGGAAAATTTTAACACTGCTTTGTTAAAATTCAAAGTTGCTTTGCCAGATGGCTGGTTAGTTATTTCGATCTTTCTTGTTATTATAAGACAAATTAATATCTTTATTGCGTAAAATATATTAACTGTGGTAGAATTCTATTACAATTTATCCAAAAAGCAAGGTGAATTTATTAATTGTCTGATGCAATATCAATTATTGACACTAAAGAAACAGATATCTATTTATCCACTTAATCTTATGAGAGGCAATAACTGAACTGACCTTAATTTTTTCGAAGTGCAAAACTACATAAATTAGAAAAAAACCTTCGCCAACCTACACAATATTTTTTTTAAACTAACCTTTTGGCAATCTCTACTTTTTCTAAACCTGAAATCTGACAAAGCAAAATTCGAATGCTAACAAAACACGCCTCGATACACTTTACCATTCCTAAAATCGAAACAATCGAACAACAAAATACTCGCAAACGTAACTCGGGTATCTTAATTTCAATACATAGTGAAATTCATAGATAGGCACCGCTCAAGGGAGCACTATAGGGAAACTTAAACGTAAACGCGTTCGCTTTCGTTGGGTTTACTTCGAATCGTGTTTGGATTACGATGGCAACTCCCAGTTGACTTCGTCGTTGTATTTCTCACTGTTCTTGAGGGGCGAGAAGATCGAAAGCTTCGCTATAAAACCTGGAACAAATTAGATTATAAGCTTTCTGATTGATTGGCACGTGTAATTGGATCATTTGAGTGTTGCCAGCCGGCACTGTTGTGAAAAAATGTCTCGTTATTTAGAGTATTAACTTTAATTTATAAATAATGTTGTTGTGGTTCTACGACTGCAAATGCATACAAAAATACATACAGTCACGCCTCTTTCCCATAGTGGAAGGCAGAGACTAATTTGTTTCACTTGCTACGATTCTGACATACTTCTTTCGCTTCATCCACATTCATCAATCTGTTCATACACATGCTCCTCGGTTTCGGTTACTCCTGACCTGCTCTTTTTTCAAAATGCATATTTGGATAAAACATTGACAACTGAACTCTTTATACTTTGGTCTAATATTAAAAGTCATGCCTAATATAAAGGAAAAAATCCTGATAACAAAAAAGGACGGGTTAAATGATATCTGATGACCAATTTGGATGCTCTATAAGTCCAATTGATCAACCACAGATTATATTAAATGAAAATTTTAGGACGTGAGAATTTAAAGTTTGTATACCTACTTAGTTATAAAGATATATAGACGATTTGTTGTTTTCTTTTTTTGGATTCCGTCATTAGGTACTTAACAAATTTGTAACAGAATCATTAGGAAATCTGATAACTGTAAATAATTCTGAAAACCTCCTTGAAGTGGTTTAAAAGAATACACAACCCCAACTCTCGTACCATTTTTGTACTCAGAATCAAAACCAAAAGAAACGGTCGTTAACATCAGCTCAGTATTAACTGCAATCATAATGTTCTAAAGTTAAAACGAAAATTAAATTGACATTGCATTGTAGAGAAACTTGATGAAGTTTGTCCACTAACTAACTAGCTACGATAAAAACGGATAGAACGTGTTATAAAGTATTAGAACTAAGTCAAGCCAAAGTCTTCAATGCAAAAGTATTAAAATTAACACTCTTCGTCAACTGTAGCCAGGTAGTTGTTTAACTTCAGCAAAACTTGAGCGTAAGAAAACTCGTAGCTGGAGCGGAAACTTAAAAAAAAAGTCAAACATTTTTTTCAATCCGGAAGCCTAGAATTAAGTTTAGACGTTTCAAACTCGATAAAGTAACGGACGGAAGTTTTATTTAAACCCTTATTATTGACCCTTTTAGAGCAATTTCGAAGGGCGACGCGACTCAATTGGGGGAAATGAAATTTACTGCTTTTTTGTACCCCGGGACACTGCGATGTCAATTTGACTATATTGTTGTTTATAAGGAAACAAGGCTTCTGCTTGGTCTGGTTATATAAACCTAGATAATACTAACTGTGTAGCCATAGCGCACAACTTAGACAATTGTTGAACATTGTATTTAACCATAGATTTACCCCCTAATTCATAAAAACGCTAACTTAGCAATCGTTTGTTCTTATCTGTGAAAGTGACCGATAAGGACAAACGACTGCTAAGCTAGCAGAGGCTTATGAATAAGCGGGTTAGAGTAGGTACGCTACAGCAAACATTGACGATGTAAGTCAAAAAGTTTTCATTTCAGCGAATATTGTATTTGTATGGAGTGGTTTAAATAAATTGCACCATTCAATGGTTTTTTTTGGTCAGTCATGGCATGGCGGTTATCTTTTGCCACCCATCATTACAATGCATCATTTAATCCCCTTACCACTTCAGGAGCATATTCTAAATACCCTAGGTAAGTATTAGGTAGGTGTTGGGTGGTAACTATTATTATACTTTTTAACTATTTGACTGTACAGATAATTTTTCTGCAGGCTGTCAACTTCAAACCTTATTTTTTTTGTATAATAACGCTCTTCAAACGTTTCAGCTGACAGACAATCCAGACACGAATTAAAACTTTCAAGACGCCCGCGTCAATTGGATACCTCAAAATATCCAGCGAATGCCTCAGCACTTAGTTTTTCAAATATTTATAAAAGAATTTATGAATGTAAATCCAAGCAATTAGGATTGTCCCAACCAAGTTGAAAAAATAAATGAAAGTGGAATGGCGTTTTTGTTACTTCTTTAACGTTGGTACTTACTTTAAGGTGTTCTCAGAATCTTTAGTGGGAAAAATCTGCTTTTGACGATTTTGTCGACAAGTACAGATGTTAAATGGTTGGATGAACTATTTATTCTTATTATTCTGTCCGACGGGATAATAATAGCACCGTTTATTAGACGAAATGTTGTGTTGTGTCACATCATAGTATACTATAGCATTCTTAGTAGCAGACCAATTATAATAGTGCCTTAAAACCACAGTAAATCGGTCCAACCGTTCTCGAGATAAACGGGAACATACGTTTGCGGACAAACAGACATACAACCTCACCCTAAACGCATATACCTTACATTCCGTCGTGGGCTACTGAGCTAGCAACGTCGCATTTTTGGTGATTTTTTACGATTATTTCACGGAAATTGAATGAAAGTTTCAAATGTTCGCATGTAGTGAAAGAAAGAAAGAAAGAAAGAAAAAGTTTATTATGACAATCACAGTAATTAAAAAACAAAAACATATTAAAACGCACTACGTTTTTAGTGTATTAATGTGTCTAATGCAATGTTTAATCGTGATGGACTTTTATTTTCGTATTAAAGGGATAAAATACTATATCTCGTTTAATCACCAAAAATGACGCTAAGCACGCTCTTAAAATGAATGTTTGGAAAACTTTAATCCTATAATCGTACAGCTTGAATTTAGTGTTCCAATCCAAAAGAAGATAACCAACTCTGTGCGAACTCTATGCTTCGCGTCTCAGGAAGTTAAACTCACCGGTGATGGCTCCACAAACAATGGCAATGGCAAGAGTCGCGCCTAGCGCCGCCAATTGGTTCAAAGACTGGCTGCTGGCCGTCCTATTGTCCTGCGAAGAAATAAAGTACATAAAAATTACGAGGAAACCAGTAAAAATCTTAGGAATCATGTTATAGGCGATGCGACTAAGGAACCCATCACTATTTTGATAACTCAGCCAGTGGATGGATGGTGGCTGATTAGATTATTATTATGTTATACAGTGTCTCTTAAGATTGTTTCGGAATATTTCGGGTAAATGCGCTGAAAATTCGCTAATACAGCATAATGTTGCAAGGATTGGTCATCATAGCGCTACAATTCTATCATAAATTATCACAAACAGTTGTTTGTAAGCGGCTTCAAAAAATGGTCCTCTGGAAGCGCTGGTAGAATTTAAAAAAACACGTTAGCCTTTTCGACACAAATTGTCAACTTTATCTCGTCCAATGAAGGTGCATTTTACACTGCCAGTCAACGGCGGCAAAAACTTTTGCAGCTGAAATGCAAAATAAACTTCGAATACATTTTGATGGAATTAGAGAAAGTAAAAGTAATACTAACTTCATTCATAGCTTCAAACACTTCACCCAGAGCCACTTTTCCGTAGACTTCGGCAGTAGCCATGGAGGCGAACAGCACAGACAGCAGACCAGAGAAGATGCCCGGCATGCCGTGCAGGTTGTTGACCCCACACGTATCGAGGAGACCCCAGGAAGCTAGCTTAGGCTGTTGGAGAAAAGATAAAATTAAAAAAAAAAAACAAAAATAATACAAAATATCAAAGGCTTGTGAAGGCATGCAAGTTCCTACATTGGGTGTTGCCGAGACCAAATTAAACTGATGCGTCAAACTTCGTATGATATAGGTACGCCATAAGTTGGAGAGATATGTCCCACTACCGGGCACAGGTCCCCTTTCAGAATGAGAGAGCGTGACGTAGAGCATGTATTCCAACCTACGACCAGCTTGAGAGACACTAGGTAAAACCATTATGCTGTTTTTTTTTCATAATTGTACGCGATTCTCGCATGTGCTTTTACGTCTCGTTTGCACCCTTTAGGTCCCTAAATAGACCATTTTTTCATCCTTAACCTTTTTAACGTCAAGCTTGGCAGTAGTGAAGCTAATTCAAATCTCATGCTTTTGCATGAAAATAAATTTTACACTTCTACTCTCTGTCAATAGCCGACATTTCCGTTCAAAAGGTTAAACATGGTCTACTTCACCGCTAAAAAAACAAAAACGCACAAAAACCTTTATTGAATTACACGAATTTCTGTATATTTTAAAGAAAAAAAAAGCTCCGCTAACAAACCGTTAAGAGTCGAAACAACTCAAGAACAACAAACGAATTCCCGGGAAAGTCATGCCAAGAAGCGATGAGAAATGTTATCGAGAATGGCACCCACAACGCTGGCTCGACCATTTGTTAGGTATATTGCACGAATTATTGCTGCGAATTGAATTTGTCGAGATGCAAGAACGTTGCAAACGCCACGTTTGTATCAGCGGTTACCGATTTCTTGCTTCCATATGGATACTTTATTATCGTATTCGGTATGGCTGTTATTGAATCCACTCGGAGTAGGCTCTTGATTTGGTTAATTATGTTGTTTTGTTTACCGGGTAAACATTTAACGGCGGATGTCGGAGTGAATGTTATTAAAATAGAATGTAATTTGCTTAAACATCGAGTCATTCGTAAAACACGTATTAATAGCAATGCGGGACAAATTGGGCTCGCAAATAAAATTGTGAACAGTATGATTGACTTTCATCGCTTGTAATGTGTGGATTTAATCAATACTGAAATAAATGTTAATTGGTAACGTAGCTTTTGTGTAATAACGATGATTATTATATGTAATGCTCTAAAAAGTAAACGCTGTAGTGAACGGAGTTGATTGTTCAAGTTTCTTTAAAAATAACCATTTCAAAAACTTTTTTTTTAATGTAGTCTTTTGTTTATTTCTTACTAGCGACCCGCCCCGGCTTCGCACGGTATATTATGCATGTAAACATATAAACCTACCTCTTGATTCACTCTGTCTATTAAAAAAACCGCATTAAAATCCGTTGCGTAGTTTTAAAGATTTAAGCATACATAGGGACATAGGGACATAGGGACAGAGAAAGTGACTTTGTTTTATACTATGTAGTGATGTATGAACTTTCTTTAGCTACTAGCTAAAAAATAATAAAATTGCACTCAACTGTGTAATAATGTCATGTCCCAATAATTTCTCATTTGATCCATACAAACATACATATATAAATCACGCCTTTATCCCTTACGGGGTAGACAGGGCCATTGCGATTGTAACAAGATATAAAAAGGTCACGTTGAGCATAATTTAATAAATACATAGTAGTGTAGTTTAGTAGTATATTGACTTTAGATAATTTTCACAAACAGGCTCTACCTACTAGGTATGTAACAGATGTTTTTCTGTTATATTTACGAGTATGTATTCAGAGAAGGCCCTTGTAAACCCGGATTTTCTGTCTTTTAGATTCTATTCTCGTGTACACGAAAATTATTCGCCGCAAAAGACTTCAAAGTTAAAAAACGTCAAAAAAAAAATAGAAAACCGTTTGTGCCGGGGTTCGTCGCCTCGTAGCCTAAACAATTGAACACTTGTCCAATCCGAACAATAGCCGATTGAGTCTAACGTGAACGGCGGTTACAAAATTCTTTGAACAGTTTGATGAAAGAATTTAGAATATCCGTTTGAGAGTAAAACTTTCCGGGAATTCGGAAAGATTTCCCGGGTCCAGCACCGCGTAGTATAATGTCATCAGGCGTCTTTGAAAATTTACGACTAACTTATCTTTAATTAATTAATTTATAATACTGATGGAGCAAAAATACGGGCCGATATTTAGCTAAAATTCGATGTTGATCTGAATTTCCGAATTAGCATACTGGCGGATCCTACGGCGAAATCTGAAACGGTAGGCGTTAGTTTGGGATTGGGCCAGTGTATGAATATGCATTACTCTCTGTTAGAGAATTGATTTCAGGAAACAGTCTCTATACTGGTTACCGGAGCCATGCACGGAAAATACTGCGAATCGATAAGGTAAGTTCACCCTTTGCACTACAGAAAACAGATTAGTAGGCTTATTGTCTAACTCGCTCGTAATCGCCATCGCGTTCATTTTGACAGTTCTTGTATGAATGTGACAGCTAGCTGATTCCGATGCCAATTGTCAGCCCATACATGAACTGTTAAAATGAACACGATGGCGATTGCGAGCGAGTTAGACAATAAGCCTGCAGATTTAATAAAATTTCTCGCATTAAAGCAGCCTTGAGTCGGGTCCCCGAACTAAATCTTATTTATTTATTTTTATTCCCGCTTAAGGCGCGTTTTTTGTCAAGTCCTTTCAGAACTGTCGTAATAGGGTTTGCTGTAATTAGTATTGATATTCAACGATTTCATTATATTCCTTAGCCTACTCCTATAATTTAATGATTCTCGTTGAAATACACCACGAAATGTTGACCTAAATAAAACATGAGTTCGAGAATGAATCCAAGCGAGATTCGAATTTCGAGTATCATTCAAATAGGTAATTATGTAGGTAAGTACTTACGTATTTATTTTCATAGCACTTAAACATTTATACTATACAAACTATTATAATATGTAGAGCCTGACATAATATTGAAATCAATCTATTTCAACACAATCAGTGTCATGGTAATGGTAGTTTGTAATTCTTCTAAACTTGCCTTGCCGCGCGTATCGGTTTGTTTCAACAAGGCATGAAATTTTAGACGTGTTCAAAATTTTAGTTTTAGTGAGAGTACTTTTAGTAAGACTAGTGTGTTATTAAAACTTAAACTACCTACTTTTTAGTAAAACTACATTTAGTAAAACTACATTTAGTAAAACTACTTTTAGTAAAACTACTTTTAGTAAAACAACTTTTAGTAAAACTGTTGGAGTTGGAATGCAATACCAAAACAAATCCATTTCACTCTAACTTATACTTATTTATGTATAAGTCCTTCTCTCTCATTGTTAATGTAAATAATGCTTTTAAGTGGATTATGAACTTGCTTCATAGCACTGTTTCATATTTTAGTCTATTAAGAACTGCTATACCGAGTAGACACACCTCTCCTAAAAGTATATTGGAAATATACATATAATTTACTACTAAAGTGAACTTTTATTTAAACCACTGCCCAATAGGTTATGGGCCCAGTATTAAAATAAAGTTAAATTCTGTGTAATTAAGTGAAGTGACAATAAAAACTGTGCCAGTAAGTTAAAGTAAAATAAGTGCCTTTTAGTGATAAATCTAGTGACTATTTAAAATGGATGGTACTATAATGAAGAGAAATATCAAACAATTTGATGGGGAGAAATACAGTATTTGGAAGCTTAGAATACGCAATTTGTTAAGTGAACTTGGTCTGATAAGACTGATAGACAATGAACCTCCCGTACAGCGAGACAATGAATGGATTGCACAAGACAAAGTGGCAAAAAATACGTTAGTTGAATATTTGTCAGATTCATTATTGGGATTGACTAGTGAAGATAGTACTGCGAGAGAAACTTTAAACAAATTAGACAGTATATATGAAAGAAAAAGTATAGCTACTCAATTAGCTTTGAGAAAACAACTTTTAAATTTAAAGTTACAAGGTCAAGAGAGTTTGATGAAACATTTCCAAACTTTTGACACTTTAATTAGTGACTTATTGGCAGCTGGCGCTAGATTAGAAGAAGCAGATAAAATCACCCATCTCTTCATGACTCTTCCCAAGTCGTATGATGGAGTCATTACAGCCATAGAGACGTTGGCAGAAGACACATTGTCTTTGACTTTTGTCAAAACAAGGCTTTTAGATCAAGAAATCAAATTAGCAAATGAGAATCGAGACAATAGTATGAAGGTTTTGCAGGCTGAAACTTGGAGAGCGAGACATAATAGTAAAAACAGATTCCAGATACAAAATTTTCTGAAGAATTCACATAAAATTAGAAATAAATTGCAAAAGATGAAGTGCCATTGTTGCGGAAGGAAGGGCCACCTGCAGAAAAACTGTTACTACAATAAAAACGCTACTACAAGAGAACACCCTAATAATAGAACGATCAAAACAGTAAACGTTGCAGATGGAGATTGCAACATGTCAGGTTTTGCCTTCATGACAGGAGAATACTGTAGTGATAATCAAAATCAAGATGGTATCACTTTTGTTCTGGATTCCGGAGCGTCTGATCACCTAATAAATAGACAAGATTTGTCAGAACATTTCAAGAGACTAGAAACGCCAATAAAGATATCTGTTGCGAAGAATGGAACATTCATAACAGCGACAAAAAAGGGCGACTTACCAGTGATAAGCAACACTGGAAGCGAAGGAGTAATACAGGATGTTCTTTTCTGCTCAGATATTCCATACAATCTGTTGTCTGTTAAAAAGATGCAACAGGCGGGAATGACTGTTGTTTTTGACATGAACGGCGATGTCAAAATCTACAAAGATGGTAAGATGGTAATAAAGGGTGAGTGTTTGAACAATTTAATTGGCATTAACTTTATACTAAATAAATATGCTTATAACACTGACTGCTCGTTAAATAAAGTCGTAAATAAAAATAAAAACTATGATTTATGGCATCAAAGATTAGGTCATATTGGCAAATCTAAGTTTTTAGAAATTAAAAGCAAACAAATGTTTCGTGATATTGAAACAATAAAACATATTTCACCTGTCGACAAGTTATGTGAAGCTTGTATAAATGGAAAACAAGCATGTTTGCCATTTAATAAATCGAAATCTAAAATAGTGCAACGACCTTTATTTAACGTGCACAGTGACGTGTGTGGTCCCATCACTCCTACAACACTTGACGGCAAAAACTATTTCGTTATCTTTGTTGATGAGTATACCCACTACTGTGCAACATACTTAATAACTCATAAATCAGAAGTTTTTGTTGCTTTTCGAGATTATGTAGGAAAGTGTGAAGTTCATTTTGGTTCGAGAGTTGTCAATTTGTACTGTGATAATGGTGGTGAATATTTATCAAAGGAAATGAAAGAGTACTGTGTGCAAAAAGGTATTAGCTACCACTTAACAGTGCCCCATACACCAGCTTTGAATGGTGTTGCTGAAAGAATGATAAGATCAATTACAGAACGCAGTCGCGCTATGATATCTGGTGCGAAATTAGATAAAACATTCTGGGGTGAGGCTGTGCTTACTGCTACTTATTTAATTAATATCAGTCCCACCAAAGCACTTAAAATAGCAAACACACCATTTGAGTTGTGGCACAATCAGAAGCCTCAATTGAAATATTTAAAGATTTTCGGTTCCACTGTTTATTTCCATAACAAAACAAGGAAAACCAAGTTTGATGAAAAATCCTTAAAAGGGATCTTGGTTGGCTATGAACCGAATGGTTATAAGGTGTGGGATGTGGTAGATGAAAAGTTTGTAAAAGTCAGAGATGTAATTGTTGATGAGATGAATTTCTTATCAAGTAGACCAGTGAAGTCTAAAGGTATAATATCGGAATATTCTGGTATTGAAAACTCTGGCAAGCTTATTGAGAAGCTTAATAATTCTGATTACCTGAAACAAACGGAACCTACCTCATTAGGTCCACTACCTAATAAATCTGTAAGTGAAACAGATAGGCATTCAGACTGCTCTTCATTTCAAAATGAATTGTCTCCATCACACAGTAAAATGACTTCACATGACCTTAGAAGAAGTGATAGAATTAAAAATTTACCCTCTGTGTCCTACAATGAAGACGATGATATATCTGGTAATTGTTTGTTGTCTGCTTCATCTTTCTTATATGAAATACCTAAATCGTTGGATGAAATTAAATCAAGGGATGATAAGCACTTATGGCAACAAGCTATTAACGAGGAAATTAAATCACTTAACGAAAACGAAACGTGGACATTTGTTCCAAAACCTACTAGCAGAAATATCGTCGACTGTAAATGGATATTTTCAATTAAAACTGATGAAAATGGAAAAACCCTGAAATATAAAGCGCGTTTAGTTGCTCGTGATTTCAGTCAAGAATATTTAATAGATTACAATGAAACTTTTGCACCTGTTGCTAGAATTACAAGTTTCAGATTTATATTAGCTTTTGCAAATCAATTTAATTTGCTTGTCCACCATATGGATGTTAAAACAGCATTCTTGAACGGAAAACTGGAAGAAGAAATATACATGAATATTCCTGAAGGAATTCCAAGTCACGAAAATTACGTCTGTAAATTAAATAAAGCATTGTACGGTTTAAAACAATCTGCACGATGTTGGTTCCGTACGTTCGAACAAGCTTTAGTTGAAAAGGGTTTTCTAAATTCATCAGCTGACAGATGCATTTATATTTTGGATGTAGGTGACATTCAGAACAACATTTACGTTTTACTTTACGTGGACGATCTTATAATTTCAACAGGAAACATTAATACCATGATTAGTTTTAAAAATTACTTGATGAACAAGTTTAAAATGGTAGATTTAAAAGAAATCAAATGTTTCTTGGGAATAAAAGTTGAGCGGTCTAAAAATAAAATAACATTAGACCAGAGACTGTACATAGAAACAATCTTAAAAAAATTCAACATGAGTGAGTGTAACCCTGTCAGCACACCTTTAGAAAGCAAAGTGGATTTTAACTCTTTAAATTGTAGTGAAACAATAAAGGCACCTTGTAGAAATGTTATCGGGTGCTTGATGTATATTATGCTATGCACGAGACCTGACTTGAGCTATGCAGTAAACATCTTGAGTAGGTTCGCTAACAAAAACAACCAATCACTTTGGTCACACCTAAAAAGGTTGTTGCGTTATTTAAAAGGGTCTATTGATCTCAAGTTAACTTACGTTCAGAGCGACTGCAGCAGCATAAACAAAAATATATTAAGTGGCTTTGTCGACTCTGATTGGGGTAGTAACGAGGTAGACCGAAAAAGCACGACGGGATATTTGTTTATATTATTTGAACAATGCACAATATGCTGGCAAACAAAGAAACAACTTACAGTTGCAGCTTCATCAACTGAGGCAGAATACATGGCTTTATTTGAAGCGGTTCGGGAAGCTTTGTGGTTAAAATCGTTAATAAACAGCATAAAAATCGAAATACCAAGTGCGATTCCTATTTATGAGGATAACAATGGTTGTATATCCATTGCTAATAATCCAACCAGCCACAAACGATCGAAACACATTGATATAAAGTATCACTTTTCAAGAGAACAAGTGGAGAAAAATGTGATTAAAATGTTTTATGTGTCCACAGGTAACCAATTGGCCGACATCTTAACGAAGTCGTTACCGACAGTGCGTTTCTCCGAGATGAGGAACAAACTAGGTTTATTGTAAATTATATTGTAAATAATTAGATCTATAATATAATAACATAAAGAAATTATAGACATAAGACATAGTTAAGATGGAGTGGTCTGATCAGGTTTTCCAGGGTTTCCCTGATCCTGTGCAACAAATGTTGGACCATGTAAATAATTGTTTCCCCAGAACATGGAGAGTGTGTGATTCAAATATTGTACTTATATACCGAGCATTTTTTTGATTAAATTTTATTTTAGGATTTATTTTGAGGGGGCGTGTTGGAGTTGGAATGCAATACCAAAACAAATCCATTTCACTCTAACTTATACTTATTTATGTATAAGTCCTTCTCTCTCATTGTTAATGTAAATAATGCTTTTAAGTGGATTATGAACTTGCTTCATAGCACTGTTTCATATTTTAGTCTATTAAGAACTGCTATACCGAGTAGACACACCTCTCCTAAAAGTATATTGGAAATATACATATAATTTACTACTAAAGTGAACTTTTATTTAAACCACTGCCCAATAAAAACAACTTTTAGTAAAACTACTTTCAGTAAAACTACTTTAAGTAACAGAAAAAGAACTAGTTAACGACTTACCGTAAGATACCTGTAGCCTAGGACACTGATGAACGCAGCGCCTATCCCCACAGCGATGGCGCCACCAGCCCCAATGTGCATGTTGCACACAGACCCCACCGCCACCCCGCCGGCCAGGGTCGAGTTCTGGATGTGGACCATGTCGAACTTTCCATGCTCTTTGCTCACTGCTGATGAGAGGACGAAGCTGACCACCTGCGAGAAGAATGGGAAAATCAATGGTACAGTCACCAGCATAAATATAATGATCATTTTTGTAACTTGTCGCTTTCAGTCGTTACATGATTTCGTATGGTTTTTCAAACATGACTTTAATGTGACAAGGTACAAAAGTGATCACTTATTTATGCTGGTGACTGTACGTTTTAACCTTGTCACCACCAATCATCGCTTGTGTCACTAGCTGTCAACTCCATCTTGTCAAATGTCCAAATTTACATGAAAGCTCATGACACTTAAGCGCCCTTGCCGTTGAAAAGGTTAAAACCTTTTATTTAAGCAATAAGGCATCTCAGAATTAATCCAGAATATTACATCAGGTGGAATTTACATCATGCAAGTAATTTCGTGTAACTAGTATATTACATCGCGCGGCCAGTGAGTTAATCCTCTATAAGTAACCAATGAAACGCTGCAGTGTAACTCTAGTTGCACGAAATACATTGCATGATGTAAACTGGACTTTAGGTTATTACTGTGATTGTACACCCGTGTCCAAATTTTTCATCGTAGTTATGGATCCAAAATGAAGTAACCCCATTGACACCGTACGCTTTGAACATCGACAAAATGTCCATTATGTCAAGCACAGTTGATAAATCCAGAGAATACATTAACAAAGGTATTGAATCGTAACGCTTCGTGTCGCTTGGTTGGTTGGTCGCTTGGGGGTGTATCGAATGTGTGTAAATAAATGTTTCTCTCTCTCTCTCTCTCTCTCTCTCTCTCTCTCTCTCTCTCTCTCTCATTTTTAACCCAATAACCTTCTGAAATATGTATTCCGGAATAATTTTGAGGGTCCCTGCATATTTTCACCGGTGTCTGTGGTGTCTGTAATTAAATCTTGTCAGGCTGGATTCGACCAAAGTTTTTATTGCAGGAATAAAAATTACTCTCGGATAGTAATGTCAAAACGCCATACTATTTTGACATTAGTATCAGAGAGTAAGTGTTATTCCCGGAATAAAAACTGGTCCAATCCAGCCTAAGTGAATTTACATCCATGATCAGTGGTCAGATAGACGTAAGTAATATTTGTTTAGTGAATACAAGTTACCTAGAGCCAACATAAAAAGCAAGTATTAAAACTATTTTTTTTAAGTTTAAGGAGGAAAATTTCGGTTAAAAGCATACGAGAGTCATTTAAAAAAATGTACATAGTTAAGGGCTATAATTAAAACAAAACTTAATTGATTCCTTTGTGTTACAACTTTTCCACCCTTAGTGCGATTGAATAAAGGTGAAACGGTCGTAACACAAAGGAATCAATTATTTTTTGTTATAATTAAACCCTTATCTACGTAAAAAAAATTAAACGACTCACAAAATAAATGATAAACTAACAAACATTTTCATACTACAATGATTTTATTAGGAGAGCTTCAGTGCCCCGGATCTAGTAACAGGCAGCACCCGCCAGCCGTCAAAGAAAAACTTCTAATTAGACTCATACCCATCTGACTATGAAAGCACTATTATCATAAATTGGCGGCAAAAATTTATCCGATTGAAATTGCTTTGACTAATTAGTAGAGTAATTACTTCAGTTGAGTGAAGCTTTTACCTTGATTAAGGGAAGTCCTTCGGGACATTTCTAATCCGAAAAAGTTGTTATAAATATAGCGGGAACGTTAAATTTGTTACGTAAGGTTTATATCAAACTAAATTTTGCCCACGACTTCGTCTGCGTCGAATTAGTAACTTGGTGGATTTTTTATATTAGAAATTAGAAATAGAATTACTCGCATTGGGCACTTTCGCCATAAACATACTTACTACAGATAAATACATACTCAAATACCTATGAAACATTCAAGGCAAAAAAATATACGCCCCGAGGCCCCGACCGGGGATCGAACCCGGGGTCTCAAGCCTCATAGTCAGTAGGCTTACTGTCTAACTCGCTAGCAATCTCCATCGTGTTCATTTTGACAGTTCTTATATGAATGTGATTGCTGGCTGATTCCGATGCAATGATATTTTTCCGATGCTAATTGTCAGCCCATAACATGAACCGTCAAAATGAACACGATGGCGATTGCGAGTGAGTTAGACAATAAGCCTAAGGTTCTCTAACCACTAGACTATCCAGTTGTCATATTAAGGGTTAACATTGTCTACCGTGCACGCTGCCAGTGATAAGTATGTGTTGACAACAGCCCTTTGGTACTCCGCGTCGCTAGCAGTCAGAGCGGAGTTGAAAGACGGCCAGTAGATGAACAGGAAAATGGAACCTGCAACCAATAGATGATTTTTAATTTAGAAACCAAAGATTTTCGCCTATTCCCTCGATACCTACTTATAATCTAACTATTTTATTTATAAGCATTTTTATTCCGAATTCGCTACAATTTCAGTAAGTACATGTTGTTGTTGTTGTTATTGTCGTTTATTTATTAAATTGTCGCGTAATTCGGCGTGCCTCATGGCATAGGCCTCCTCCGTGTAGGTTTGGGCTATAGTTCCCACGCGCGCCCAGTGCGGATTGAGAACTTAACACACACCATTGAATTTCTTCGCAGATGTGTGCAGGTTTCCTCACGATGTTTTCCTTCACCGAAAAGCTCATGGCAAATTTCAAATGTAATTTTCGCACAGTCATAAATTCTGAAAAACTCAGAGGTGCGAGCCCGGGATTTGAACCCACAACGCTCTGCTTGAGAGGCCACAGGTCAAACCACTAGGCTACCACGGCATTTTTTACGATACCTGGTAATAGGTTATCAATCAACCGAATAGATTACCAATCATCGCAGTAACATCGGAGACGTAGGTGGGTGCATTCAACTGATGCTGGTACGGGTCTGGTTCGCCTTCCACCTTCTTGGGCTTCATAGCAAGGCTCGCACCAAGTCCGAAGTAAGCACCAAACGTGTGGATCGCTATGGAACCGCCTACATCTGCTGCCTATAAATAAGAAAAAACATGTCATAATAATTATACACGGTGTACCAAAATTCTTCTGGAATAAATAATACATAATATACATAAATCACGTCTTTATTCCATACGAGGTACACAGACCCTAAGGAAAACAAAGACCTAAAGGCCACGTTTAGCATGGTGGCCGTATAGGAGGAAAGGGGAAAAGAAATAGTGATGGGTTGCTAGCCGCATCGTATGACTCCTAAGACCATGATTCCTAAGATTTTCGCCTATTCCCTCAGTGGACTTTTACCATCTGCGCGGGAAGAGAAGCAATTGGTACATTCTATGTTTTTTCTTTACTGCCAGACCAGCATAGAAGAATTCGAAATATTATAAACGGGATGTGAACCGCGATTACCTTTATTGAGCACCCGATATTTCGATACAGTTGCATGCATGAGTCTACCCGTGATCATGATGCATGCAACTGTATCGAAATATCGGGTGCTCAATAAAGGTAATCGCGGTTCACATCCCGTTTATAATATTTCGAATGAACTTACCTAACCGTCAATCATTAAAAACTCTTACAGCATTAGAAGAACCCCACATACCTATGATTCATTGAACTACATCGAAATATCAAGAGTCCAATTATGATGATCGCGGTCTATATCCCGTGAGAAAATATGTCAAAAGGGAAATCGTGATGATCCGACTGCCACGGTGAGACAAGATCACAAACAAACATGATTTCAAGTCGTAAAAAATGTTACGATTATGACTAAGCATCTTGTCCCTATTTATCTAATATTTATTTCATTTTGATCACTTCATAACTTGAGATTCTTGAAAACCACTGCACTAAATTAGATAATTCGTTTTTTTTTGGTATTGTCAGGAAAAGTTTTTAAGGTATGATTTTTTTTTAATAAAACGGGGCAAATCCGAGGGTAACAGCTAGTTTACAGATAACTTACTATTTATTAAACCCTTAAAATCTACAAGGGGATACAAAATTAGCAGTCTATTAATACAAAGTCAGGGCACACAAAAATCACTTTCATTACTCAGCTTCGTTTCAAGTAAATTGGGTAAAGATAACCACAATCTTCTATAAACTTCGTAATGTAAAGTTTCACCAAAATAATTACTAAACAGTTAAGTTCGTTCAATTTTTCAGTCTCTAATAAAATTGAAGTAACAAAAACGGTAAAATTATTTTCATCTCATTTAAATAATAAAATTTAATCAATTCATAAATTTACTACAAACTTAATATTATTATCCCGAAAAACAAAGGGGAACTTGGCTCCCCAAATGTCAGTTGCAGTAACCTACTTTGGTTAGCAGAGTTAATTTAATCTGGCAAATTCTTCGTCCAATCTCTAAAAGGATTGTAGGTACATAAAACTGAACAAATATAACTGCATAATATCGTCTTACAATCCTACCAAATAATGAAGAATAAATAGCTTGTATGTTTATTCTTATTTTATTGTTTTTACTAAAGTGAGTTTTACCAATTATATAATTCCACCCGAGGAATTTAAAAGTTTTACTTATCTAAATGTGGCCTTTAGGTATTGTTACCTTAGGCTTTGTCTACCCCATAAGGGATAAAGACGTGCTTTAAATATGTATGCCAATCTAAAGAGCCAAGATAACATTAGTGTCAGTGTGTACACTTTCTTCATTGTCTCACTTTCCACGTAGAAAAACAGCAGCTAAAACCGCTAAATTAAACAGGTGAATTAAAATAAAACAACAGAATGCTTGTTTTCTGTTTTCTTTGCTATAATGTTCTTAGTCTCACCGCGCTTTTGCGATATCTCAATCTAAACGATGTTGAGTTATTCGAAATTGTATTTAGCTCGAACGATGAGTTCACAGAATCTTCATTGTTCCAACACAGATTAGCCTGCTCCATTGTATCCGTTCCCTGATGTATTTAGTTAATAGCAGAATCCTCTGAACCATCAGTTTGTCAACAACTGACAACCTATTGCCGTAGTGAACGTATATTTGCCTGTGGCGTTGGCATGTGTTTTGTGTTTGCAATTGTTTTGGAAATGGAATCATGTTTGTAGTGTTCACTGGTTATTGATGTATCTTGTGATGGTTCGTTTGTTCGAAACGTAAATTATTCACTTTTGGCATGATTATTTGTAACAGAGATGACTGGGTGAAAAAACTGAAATTATAATTATTTAGTCCGTCAATTAGATAATCAAAAAAACTTCAACCAATTGAGCTTAAATTTTGCATACTTTGTGTACGTTGGATGACAATTCAGTAATCTGGTAGTAGAATTGACAATATTTCAATTTTTTAAGAGCTACTTTTTATTGTCTGGCTGGAAAGAGCGCACAAATTTAAGACACCCATATTATTTTATATTCGTGAAAATCTTGTATTTTCGTGGAAAAATCCATTTAAATCGTTGCTCAAGCAGAGAGGACGTAAGTAACAAACGTCAAGTATTAGCGAAATGACGTCACTGCTTTGTTTCGTACACTTAAAAAAACGTTGAAATAATTACATTAATTGACCGCCAAAACCTGTGCTTAAATACTTTGACAGTGAATGCAGTTGTCACTGTCGATGAACGTCAAAACGAGCTGACAAACTCAAACAGAATACTTCACAAAAAATATGATTTTAAATGAAAACTTGCAAAAATATTATCATTATTACCCGGGAAACAGTTATCTAGTGTTCCCGATGGCAACAAAGCCGAGCGGTGTGCGAATGAATTAACCGTCAGCTGTCAGTAGTGTTTGTGTTGTGAAAGTTGTAAATGTCAAAGGGAAACCCGGAAGACAAGGTTTTTTATAGGGGTGCGAGTCGGGTTACCTTCGCGTGTGGTCAAGAGCTGCGGTTCGTTTTTGGATCCGTCCGAGGGGAAGAGCAGTGCTTGGTCCGGTGCACCCTGGGCTTCGGTTAATAATTTCCTGGCGGTCTCCGTGGGATATCATTGTCCGTTGGCTAAGAGCCCGACAGGGGGGGAGGGGGTCGTTTGACCGTGTTCTACCGTACAACGTTGCCGACATTTTTGTCACAAGATTTTGGAATACTGTATTTTTTACTTTGACATTGGCGAAATCATCGCATTGATCGATGGGGCCATATTAATAAAAGAAGAAGAAGAAGGTTTTTTATAATGGCAGTATTGGACCGGCCGCTGGACGTCATTTCCTGTTTTACATATTTTGCTCATTTTTCCAAAAAATACTGTACGAAAAAATCCAAAAATATTTTTTTTGTGTTCTACAAGTGTTTCTCTCGAAATGGTTTTTGATTTATGAATATAAAGAAATTTGAAATATTGTCAATTCCGGCCAAAACCGTCTCCGCAGGAGAAAACTCTTCAACGGTTGGTCCGATTGATTTGAAATTTGGTACTCATAATATATATGTAGGACGGATGTCAATGCAAGTACTTACTCACAGTCAGCAAAAAAAGTTTGTGTTTTCAAAATGGAATTGTTAACATAACCTTATTTGAATCGGGGTTACCTTGAAGGCCTAGACGGACGTTCCGTGATCAAATTGGGGACGTTTTGGAAAAAGGTCAGGTCAAGAGTACCCGAAACCGACGAGCATGTATGAAGAGATTGATGAATGTGGATGAAACGGAAGAGGTAGGTATGTCAGGATCGTAGCAAGTGGAACAAAGTAGTCTCTGCCTACCCCTGTGGGAAAGAGGCGTGACGGTATGTATATATGTATGTTACCTTGAAGATATGCGACACGATGTAAATGTTAGTACACCCCACGGCTGTCTCGACGATGGCAATGAAAAGCAGCTGGGCAGCGCTGGCCGTGCCGAGCAGCGCCCCCATGGTTATCAGCACCGTCGCAGACATCACGTCAGCCTCTGTGTCAGCAATACAGCATTTTGTCAGCAGAAGGCAAAAACCGGCAAATCAGCAAGCTGAAGTGACTGCGAGCAGGTCATATGCCGTAGTTGGGACCGACTGGTCCGTGATTGAGAGATCACCGTCGCTCATTATTTAGACACCTACAGTACCATTAGGACTGCTATCGCGTAGCTAGCCTTGCAAAAAGTGGTACACTCGTCTTTGGTCTTTAAAAGGCCCCCATGTGGCACTGGTCCTACCGCCAGCGAGTTGCGAGAAGCGAGTGTTTTTTAATGTGAAAGATTGATCGCTTGGCGACAAAACACTCGCTTCTCGCTACTTGCCAGTGGTGGGAGCAGTGCCTGTTAAAGCATGTTCGGAAAACTTCAGCCGCTAGTGCATTCCAAATCTTACACTTATGAGACAACATATTCGTCGAGGTGTTGTTGATGAAAGCTACCTTTCTGTCGAGAAGTGCGGTAATGACACTTGGTAGCTGGGACTAGGTTCTCATTTCTCTTAAAACTAAGTCAAACTACCTCAAAATACAGTATTTGCTTACCAAGAATAGTTGCCTTGGTGAGATGGATGATGCCATTATCCATGTGGAAGAAGTTTTGGCAGAGTATCGCCCACTGGATGACCAGAGCGGCAAGCAGCCAATTTATGCCAAGCGCACTGTAGCAGTACTTCTTGAGGAAGGTCATGAGGAAACCGAAACCGATGAAAATCATGACGTGAGTATCTTCATAGCCTGTGAAAAACAAAGCCTTATTAAATCAAAAATTAAATAATGGTGTCTCATTGGTACTTTAACAATAGAAGCAGCGATGCTTAAAAATTCAGGTGGTAAAAAACTTGGCAGCAAATTAACCTTTTAAACGCCTATCTTGGCGAAATAGTTAAGCTGATTTAAAACGTATGCCATTGCGTTAAGGTTACTATTACGTTGTGTTCTCTGACGGATAATATGCCAGTAGTTAAAAAGGTTAAATTAAATGATTTAAATACGAATAGATCCGATAGTCGATGCGATTTTACCTTAACCTTTTTTTCAGTTTTACGTATAAAATTCAATAATCAGGGGAAAAGGGGAATTAACCAAGACAGTACTAATTATGGTGTATCCAAGTGAAACAATAAGTGATTGACATTGTAACTGTATACCGTATAGCACTGGTTTTATGCGATCCTTTACCCCCTACATGCAAAGATGCCATTTTAGTCATCATACCTATCCATGATGAAATACTACTTATCAACTGTTTGCCTATCTCAAATGTCCTGCTAGACCCTGGACCGGCCAATTTTAGTGTAGCAATCGCCTTAGCAATTTGTGATTCTTTCATACAATTTGTCAGACATTTCCACTCTTAGTTTAATTAACTGCGATTATAGGTTGTCAATAGTAACAGAACTTGTTCCCAACATCCCGATTTCATGCAGGGGCCTTCCCATGACGTCCTAATTCTGACTCAGTTCAAGTTTTAGCTGTAACTTTTAGTATGAATCTGACGGCGAGTGAATCTAAACTCGTATTAAGACGTCATGGTAATGCCCTAGGTAACACTGACTACCTAGCCACGATTCACCGCGTCGTTTATGTTTATGTTTATGTTTATTTGATCATTCAATATAAAATTACATCATCACTTAAAATTAAATGTCAAAGAATTCATATTTAAAAGCGCTTTTCATTGCGCGACCAAGACGATCGCCACATAGTGGTTACCCTGGCCACACATGCAATGTACAGAATAATCGCATTTTCGCACCGCTAGTTCCTGATCTTGTAACAAAGTGAGAATCCGTGCCGTTCCACTCGCACTAATAGTCATTATATAGAAGAGTGAGGGTGACGGTATGATACCTAAGAACGCCGAATTTTGGAATAGCCGCCTGAGCTTCGAGCAAATCTTGCTTGAATTTGCATTATCATTCATTCCTTGCTCTGCTTAATTAACACAACAAGTTCTTCTGAGACGAAGCCGGCTGTGGCAACATTCTGTCGACACTTTGAGGCACTTCGTGAAGCAGGTGGCTACGCTAACACACGATTTTGAATAACAAACAGATTAATTATATTAATTGACAATTATGTGATAAACACAGATGCACATACGCAAACAAACACACACACATAAACACGCGTTCAGACACGCGCATACGCATACATGCCTATGTATATAAGTATCTTTATGTTACGTACTAAGTTTGACCCATCCTTGATATTTTTCTCTTTTTTTATTAAAATCTTAAAGTGGTTTATCATCGTCTCACAAAAGCATTTCATGAACGCAAAAATTTGTATTAAAGTTTTTCAAATATTAAATTTCTAGTGCTAGCAATTTTTGCTAACTGTACTTGAATTTTTATCCAAAGGAATAAGTATCTTCTAACGATAACTCTCTTAAGGAATATAATTATAATTTGTTGTATGCTCGTGTCTTGCAAAAAGGAATAAATATCTTCTTCTTCTTTCTTTCTATTTGAACGTCCGTTAAATGAGAGAATTTCTCTTATTTTCAGAGTACCATTAAATTTTATTGTTTTCAGTGTTGCATGTGTGTGCAATGCTGCAACCTCATAACTTTGAACTGACCCACTTCCATTGTCAAAAGATAAGACTTAAAATTTTGTAGAAACGTCACGATTAAGGGGACGATGATGACAAAGCAATAATTAGACTTATGAAACCACTTTTTTCCTGTCAATCCGCAATTTCTAATAAATCCGACCCTCAAAAATGGTTCAAATTGTACTAGATTTAACCTAAAACACAAAGGTACAGGGTTAAAATAAATAAACAGGGTAATTCACTCGCCACTGTCAACTTTATCTTGTCAAATGAAGGTGCATTTTACACTGCATGTTCTGACGTCATATCAAGTCAATGACGGCGAAAAGGTTAAAAGGTTAAAAGCGTGAGACATAACAAATCAAAGTCAAAGTTTTAGACACACGTTGTTGGCATTATTAATACGAAATTCAACTCATTAAAGCATGATTTACTTACTAATTAAGTTTAATTTCGAGTCGCACTACAAACGGATAGGTACACGGAGTAAGAAGACGACGAAGCGAACAGAAATTAATATTCAACTTTAATCAGTGGACTGTACACTTGTTGACAATTTATTTACATCAATTATTCGATATTCTAAGTACCTATACATAATTAATACATGAATGGTAAGACCTCGCGCAAGGTCCATCCGGATCGCTACTACCGTCTCACTCGCCAATCCTGCCGCTAAGCAGCAGTGCTTGCATTGCTGTGTTCCGGCGTGGAGAGTAAAACAGCCGGTGAAATCACGGGCACGAGAGGAGTTCTATCCTAGCCCTTTAGGCTGGCAACGCATCTACAATCCTCTACTTAAGCGGGTGTTCATGGGTGGTGGTGCTCGCTTACCATCAGAAGGTCCACTTGCTGCTTGCTTGCCTCCCTTGTTGTGTAAAAACCGTACAGCTACAAAAAGGTGACTTCATTTCGATCGCAAAATTAAGATTACTTTTACAGTGGTATTCAATTTAACTAACAATATCTGGCGATTATTCCAAAACGACTATGAGACGCCTTGATTAGATTCTAATTTGCGATGGTATTCTTGAACTCAAGCTTAAGATCTTCTTTGACGACTTCGTTGTCGCCCAACTACGTTCTTGTGACGTGTTCGTAGGACAATTTAGGTCAGTATTATTCTAGATATGGGTCCCAGACGAAGCGTTCGAAGTGCTAGCTCCTGCAAGACGCTTCACTTGTTGAAACTGTTTGTACTCGATCCACGTACTTTGAAAGTCATTGTGCATGCCGAGGCGACTTGAAAAAGTTTATTGAGAAGCGACTTGTTTTAAGTAGGCATTCATTCGCTTTGGGTTTTTTATCACCGTTTGTGATGTAGGAGGACTGCGACTAGTGTCAATAAGAGCAGTATAAAATAATACTGCTGTTAGTAGTTATGGTATAACTAGCTGTTGCCAGCGAATTCGTCTGCAAAGAATTTATTTATCGCTATCCCGTGGGAACAACGCAATTTTCCGGGATAAAAAGTAGCCTATGTGCTATTCCAGACTTTTCTCTATCTATGTGCCGAATTTCATCCAGATCCGTTGGGCCGTTCTGGCGTGATTGAGTAACAAACAAACATCCATCCATCCATCCATCTATCCATCCATACTTTCGCATTTATAATAAGTATAAGTTAGATGTATTTAGCAAAAACCCTTCAGTACAAGTTAGTTACCTACTTACAAGCAGACACTAAGCAATACAAAGATGAACAAAAAATAACACTTGGTAAATTAAGTAAAGGTTAATTGGTGGAGATCCCTTATAGGGATAAGTTCGCCTTTGTGCATATATATACCTATTGTTTTTTTTTGTGATTTGTGTCTGTTTCTATATCGACACTGGAAATTTCAAATGTCGTAAGGGACATTTTGTCGTAAGTCCACTCTAAGCACCATTATTGAAATCAGAATTTTTTTCTCTATCGAACAGTTTATTTAACATTTTGTTACCTCTTCAAATTAAAGAGTTACCCCCTTATTCATAAACGCACTATAGGCCTCTGTTAACTTAGTAATCGTTTGTCCTTATCTGTCACTTTGACATTTACCTTTCACAGATAAGGACGAACGATTACTAACTTAGCAGAGGCCTATAGTGCGTTTATGAATAAGGGGGTAAGACGGTGGTTAAAATTTGTCGTAACTCCATAACATCTAAAAATCTATGTGGTATGGGTCAAATATTACTTTTTCACGTGTTCAGTGTTTAAGTCTAACGTCGTATGTCTCTTTAATTTTAAATTTCTATGTCGTAAGGGACCTCAAACGGAACAGCAGTCCTTTACGACATTCAAGCTATTGAGATGCATTTAAAACTTTGAATAAATATTGGCGTAAGTAGCAACTATTTGTTGCGCCATGTTCGTTACAACAATGTCATTAAGAAACTTGACTTAATGTTTGATGTAGTAAGTCTCAAAAAACGACCACTTTTAAAGTAAAAATGACAGTTACGCCTCAAAAAACCTTACATTTAACAACAATCAGCATTTCCTGTATGGGATATGACACTTAGTTTTAATTTGATATCACACTTGCAACAGTACCAGTGAGCGCGGAAACGGCTCCAAGGGTGGGGGCTGACTCGGGCTTTGCTTCGCACCTCGTCGCCATATTATTATCATGTCATGTACTTACCTACAAATCTCTTATAACATCCTTTTTACCATTAGTACTTGACTTTACAATTAATAAATGAAATGAAGTGAAATATGTTTTACATGCAATCCATCTCTCCGCTACTGCCACATAAAATAAAAAAGTCGTAAAACAAAAGGGTAGTTTGGAAAATATATAAAATATGGGTAGATTATGTTTACTTAAAATGTTTTCTAATTAGTAGGTAAACGTTGGTTTGCATGGTTAACGCTTGTGCTCACTTTGAGAATGATCCCGTAGAGGGATCGAAACGCATTATTGTTTGTGGTGTAGGGGATATAGTTAAGTTTGTGGGATTTATATGTGTTTTTGTGCCAGTAGTGGAGGGAGGGATTCCATGTCCATGTAAAAACATTTATATTTCGCACAGGCTTGGCTATCTTGCACGTAAGTAGCGGAGCAGCAAGGTAAATGTTTTTTTTTATTAAGTTCAATACTAAAATTAAATAATTTGAATAAAAGTTAGTTATAGTTAATAAGAAAATAAAAATTACTCTGTGATACACATTTTTGTTCTGTAATTAAAATACAATGAAATATCCAATGTGTGTGTTACACTATTGTCTTAGGCTTAATTCCTGTAAAAATTCTGTTGTTTCTATTTTGTTGCTTATCTATACATATAATAAAATTGTAACAGGTCGATGTCTGTACATAGGAGATATTAAAGAAAAAATAAACTAAGGGGCCTCTATAAGCGCCGTAGAAGCCAAAAATACAATTTTTAGAATTTTTGTCTGTCTGTCTGTCTGTCTGTCTGTCTGTCTGTCTGTCTGTATGTTTGTTACCGCGCTACGCAAAAACTACTGTACCAAACTGAATGCGGTTTTTTTTATTGTATTGCTGGAGGTCTAACTTAAACTCCCATGTCGCGTTTTTTTCGAAATTCCGCCTAGAAGTCGAGATATAAAAGTAAAAGGGGGGGTCCACCAAAAAAATTTTTTTATACATTATTTATTGGAACACCAAATGAAAGAGGAAGAAGTCCTGAGTTCAAAAATGTAGTACATGTAATATGTTATGATAATATTAAGCAACATAATAACAATAAAGTTTACTATGGGTTAATTAGTTCCGCTATTCGTTAATAGATGTCGCTACGCTATATGAATGAAATTATTCGTACCTAGGAAGTATCTATTTTTCAAGGTTCCTTAAAGGAAAAAAGGAACCCAGAATCACTTAGTTGTCCGTCTGTCAAGTTCCTTTTCCTCAGGAACGCGTATAGGTAGGTATAAAGTTGTAATTATTAAAATAACCGGTACAGTAGATCTGCGGTCCCTTGGAGTTGTGAAAAGATTAAGCCTTAAATCTATACAATAATAAGGTACAGTCATTAAAAATGGTGTTTCCATACAAATCGCCGTGCTCTCAAAAAATATTGGGTAGGTACTACCTACTAGGTAGGTATCCAGTTGTCTTAGAAATTTGAAATTTTGTATGATGGTAGGTCATAGGTTCCAATATAAAATGACCTCACACTGCCTACATTTTGCTTAGGAACAGGGCTCTGCTAACACTGGATATCATATTCACTTGCCAAATTTATACGGAACCCTCGGTGCGCGAGTCCGACTCGCAACAGCCGGTTTTTACAAAAAAAAGATTTATAAAAATCCCTATCTCTACTAATATTATAAATGCGAAAGTAAATTCGTTTTTCTGTTTGTCTGTTACGCTTTCATGCCTAAACCACTGAACCGATTTTATGAAATTTGGTAAGTATGTACTTACAGAGATAAAATTGACCTTGAGTAACGGAGGAACTTAATTTTTAGACTTTTTATTAGACACAAAAATAAATAATTATGTATTTCAGCGGTTTAAAGAAGACCTGAGGAGGGGGCAAAATTGGGTTGACAATTAACATGTTATGGTAGGTAGTGGCTATCGTTTGAAGGAACCTTTTTTCATATCTTTAGTTAGGGCATGAAATGGCGTTAAAGTCACTTAGAAAACTAACAAATCGTAAAAATAACTAGGTACTTGCCTACTTGATGTATGATTTTTTTTTATATTAGCCTAATTGAGTGTCCCACTGCTGAGCAAAGGCCTCCCCTTATGTAAAATTGCGTCTGTCTTTTGCCTTCTTCGCGCTTAATTTTGTTGAAATTGATGTTATTTAAGCACTTTTTTAAGAAAAACTACACACAAAAAAAATATAAGTATGTTAATTTTCGTCATATTTCAAACACGCTGGACTCGATACAAAACCGAACAAAATCGCTTCGATAGAAAATAATTGCAAAGATTGGTCTTCAAATCATCATTAAACGGTTCTATGTCTTTATTTTTTCGACGTATGGGTCTGCAATTAAAAACATGAAGTCAACATATTCATACCTAAACAGCTAACGAGTCATATTTCACAAATAATCCATTCTTTTTTTTATTTCTTTTTATTTGTGTTATTTGCAATATTTTAGACGCGCGCAAAGCTGCCGAAATAGTTTCTTCTCTTTCACTAACAGGCACGCGAACCGTATGTGTAAAGAGTGGCGGTGCTCAAGGTCATTTGCTGTTGACAGCGCCTTAAGCCGATGAAACGACTTAAACGAAATTTGGGATGGATATTGTTATGGTCCCGGGGAAGGGAATAGAATAGTTTTTGCAGAAATTGTCAAAGATGAGAATAGGGGAGTGAAATTTACTACGAAGATGTAATACCCTAAGGGTAATTATATTTAATTTGTGCTCTAATTGAATGTTTGCCTACCACTAAGAATAAGCTACCCAAAATACTAATTCTACGCAGACGAAGTCGCGGGCAAAAGCTAGTTTAGTATAAAATGTTTATTTCTCATACGTTTTGATGTAACTTACGTCATTTACTAGGAAACTATAATGACCATACAACACAGAAATTCGTAGTTTGCAACACTGTTTGGGTAGTTACGACAGAAAGATACCAATTCTTCTTGTGGCGTAAGAGATTTTTCGAAATAAAGCAAGTTTTTCAAGTGTCGTAACTCACATTTACTTCTTAAATTTATTGTGTAAGGGACACTATTTCCTAAACTATTCAGTTTATAGATATACAATCAATACCTTGGTGTACATTCAGTTATTTGAAAATTATTTGTCTATAAATCATTTTAATACGATCAGAATTTAAAAAGATATGATTTTTTTTAAAAAGCAAATTTGTTTTTTGGCTCTCCTGAAAAGTAGACTTTTGTCCCTTACGACATTTGAAATTTCCAGTGTCGATATATTTGTGCACTAAAGTATTTACTTACTTACCTAAATTGCAACAATTTTTTTGGAAAAAACATCAATTTTTTAAATTAAATTTAGATTTACCTATTTACATTTTAAGCAAAAATTACATTATAAAAAACAAGATACATCGAAAAACTGGAATCCTAAAAAGAATCACAGATACGGAATGCAAGCTCTTTACAATCTCCACAACCCCTAAACACATAAAAGTGTAAATAAATAACATTCGCTTCCCAACAAAAATGATAATTTCCAAATGGATACCAATTCGTTGTTTTCTATCGCGAATGGGGCTCTGGGGGGCGATTCTGGCGAGAATGCCTTTGACATCGCACCTCGCTGCCTTTATGGCAAAATTACACTCGCTGCATGAAATCAGCATTGTATCTATACTTTCGTTCTAACTCAAAAGGATGCATGTCCAAGAAAACGAGTGTGGAACATAATTTCCGAAAATAAATTTTCAAAGAAACAAAATTTTCGGAATTCATGGGCCACGCTCAAACAACCAGATTTTGTTTTTTTACATTTTTGGACAGAATAAGACATAAATCTATTAATGAACATAATGATAATTATGTTAGAAAACATAATTTGAAAAAAGCGGCCATGCTTTTTCCGCATTTTTCTGTAATTGCCTGTCAATAAATAATAATTAATCGAATAACTCAGTCAGTAACAGTAGGCAAACATTTCAAGCCTCATACAAACTTGAAAGTGGATAATGGATTCCAACCAGCCTAGAAAATATTTTTAAAATAAATTTCAATTTATTGGCACTGACGTTCGGTTCTAATTACCGATCAGTCAATCACAGCGAGGGTAAAAAAACGATATTCTGCTTTAATAAACTGAGCGAAGTCTTCTGGTACATGTTATTTGCCTCGGACTCTTCAAATAATTGAGGAAACCGACTTCTTTTATGTTGATCGTTAAAAGCCCATGTTTGGGAATTTCGTGAATTTGTAATTTCAATGTGCATTTTAATGAACACAAAATATTTGCCTTGCTTGTTATTTATTTTGCTTGCTTGCTTGTTTGTTTTGGGTTCATTAAAATGGACCTCCGCAAAGTAACGCCTGATTCAATAAAATATTTAATTAAATGTGCATTTTGGTTTTTTTTTATTAATCTTAAGTGGCGTTGGATCTAATTTCTCGTAGAACTGGCCGTAAAGTTCTGGTATTTTCACGATAAACGTCATAATGATTTTCAATTTTAAAGCAATAAATGGATTATTATTATTATTATTTTTTTTTATTATTAATGAAATGTAACGGTAGGTACCTAATATAATAATTGACCTCGAAAAAGTCCCAATAGCGAGTTTAAAATCATCTTATTCGACAGTACACTCGAGGACTTTAATTGTTGAGCACACATGGAACGCTGTCATAGTGAAGTAACGCCATGTTGAAAAACAAAATTTTAAAAATATTTTGACATTGACATTTTGCGACAAGGTTCTATCGTGGCCCAACAATTAAAGACCGCGAGTGTACATTAATGTTAGAGTACAAATAAATAAATAATCAAATAAAAAAATAATAATAATAATAATAATCGTGAAAATAAATAATAATTGTGTAAATAATCTAATCTAATCAAAAACTACTGCCAGAATTAAAAAGCATTTGTACCTATTAAAAACGTCATTTCTATTTTGAATTTATGTATTTTCAATTCAATTCAATTTATTAACCAAGATAACATTGATCTCATTTACCTCGATTTACCTCGCAAAAAATACTAAACAAAATCCTCCACCGACACCGTCCAAACCTCGCCTCTTAGATAACAATCTTTCAGCATTAATTTGATTCCACCTAACCAAGTCGTCCGTCAGGTATTCGATCATTTATTATTCTCTCCCTAATAACGCCGGGTGAAATTACTTCGTGCCGGGATCAATAGAGATATATCCCCGTAATAAGGGATGATTGTTCCGTACAAGCCTGGCCTTAGGTGCCTATAAAAATTGGTTAAGAGTCGAGCGCACGCGCCTTCGTATCAGATTACGATTGTACATGGAATTGCGAAGATAATTGAAACTCTTAGAACGTATTTCTTCATTGCAATGGAAATTACAGGTTTTTGTTAACATTTTCACCACCGACTAAACTTAATTATTTATTAAGTCAGTACGTGCACTGTAAAATTCGTCTTCATACAAATTAAAGTTGGCAGTTGCAAGTGACACTAGAGCTGCTTGGCGTCGAAAAGGTAAAGAAAATGATTAGAAACAATAGAAATTGTCAGTTAAAGCAAAAAGAGAAGAAAAATGTTGAACTTTCCGTGCAAAGATAACGGAAACTTCATGGGAAATACAGTGTTTCTATTTTCTTGATGTCTCTCACAAAAAATCGTATTTCGTAATGACTGACTTTTGAACTGGCGAAACACAAAGTTAAGGAAATAGAAGCACTGTATTTGTTGCTTGTTATTGAACGAAATGATTTTATTAAGAACAAGTTTATTTAGAAACCAGGTCAACAAGGTTAAGCATGTTTTATAGCTATCTCTTTCAGTAACCATTAAACGTTTAGAGACAGAACGCAATCAAAAAACTTTAGCTGGACAACCACCAAAAGTCGCCTAATTGCGAAAGTTCTGTAGGTTTCAATGATGTATCGGCTCAACAAGATACGGAGAGGGAATTAAGTATGTTTCGTGTTCTTTACTTCGCGAAACTGTGATTATGTCAGGAAAAAAATAGTATAAGTAGAGACCTACTTTTATGAAAAATATACGCAGTGTTGGGTCACTTTATGTTGGTTAACTGACGTAGACAGATTTCAAGTTTTAAGAATTTTCTCATTAATTTGTACTGAGCTTCTTTCACATCAAACTTAAGAGCCCTTAGTCGCTATTCGTGCGCATTTCGCTAAATACAGCATTCTCAAGCGAAGATTGTGGTGTAGGACAATGTTATTACTAAATTTAAAAAACTGTACGAAAGCACATTTCTTGAATTAGTGTTAATGATGTTTCTAAGGAAAATAATAGATTTTGATTCCACGGAAATTTATATGGAAACGTCTTTTTAATTAACTACGTCTAAGACGTTGATTTAGAAGTTTTGTTTTTTCACTGCTTTAAGGGATTGCATCGGAATTTGGTCTTGAGTATTTCATAATTATTTTCAATCGATTTCAAATGTGTAATGACGAAAGAAAATTGAATTTTATCCACATTCGGTTCTATTTCAAATTTATTCAAAATTGATTCTGGAAATCGACGCTTCACTCCAGATGGACCATAAATATTAAAATGAAGAAAAAGAACCGCACGCTGACCTAATTCCAGCAAAATCTGAACCGATCGTGATTCTTGATGCATTTCAATTAGAGACGGACTATTTGCACTTTGCATTTACATGCAGACGACGCTGCTGAGCACAGCGGGTGTTTTATATACGAAACGACGTGGAAAATATACTTATTTACTTCATACAGCGAGTATCAAAGTAACAATCACCCCTTTACGATCCTTCACTGGGGTATATGAACAGAAGCTAAAAAATATATAAAGAATTGGATATAAAAAAAAAAAACTTTGTTTCTAAAAAAAAAATTTTACGCTTCTGGTTCTCTGCCTAGAGTCATAATTCTAGTATTTAGTGACCGTCCACTCATTCTCGCCTGCCATTTCCATATCGTAAAGAGCGAGCGTAAACATTTTTGCTAAAGATCGTTTTTTACTTTCAAATTTTGAGTACCTACTTACCGATGTTTAGATGTTTTTATATTTTTGTAGTATCTATGGCTAATATTTATGTTCGTTGTTTCAAATTAAATTGAATTTTCCCACCCAGGCATATGATTGTATGTACCACTTAGGGAGTTCTGTTATTGGCCTTAAGACTCGCATTGTAAACTAGAATAAGTATGATTGTAACGCTGTAGAACACCTCAATAAATAAATAAATAAATAAATAAATGGTTATACACATACCCCAGTAAATTATCGAATTGATTGTTATACCCTGTATAACTTTCTTTCTTTTTAAATATTCTGTTATAATAATGGACGTAAGTCTGGCAATAAAACATTTCATTTCATTTCATTTTATAACTAATTGAACCAGGAATGACTTTAGTTTTGTACATAATGTAGCAAAAATAATATTTATTTACTAAATAGTAAGTTATTAGTGTCGCAACGGTTTATGAGCGGTCCGGTCACCTTGAATGCGCAGAATTCATTTTTTGGGTTTCTTTGACACAAACCTGCGCATACACCCCCACCACTTTTGCCGAGCGTTCGTATTTTAATAAAATTTCGTGAAAGGCTTTGCTGATTGGTTAAATTAATTACTTATGAATTTATTTTCTAATGTTCACTACTTATTTCACTATTCGGTAGAAAAAAATATTTGCTAACTAGCTTTTGCCCGCGACTTCGTCTGCGTAGAATTAGTATTTTGGGTAGCTTATTCTTAGTGGTAGGCAAACATTCAATTAGAGCACAAATTAAATATAATTACCCTTAGGGTATTACATCTTCGTAGTAAATTTCACTCCCCTATTCACATCTTTGACAATTTCTGCAAAAACTATTCTATTCCCTTCCCCGGGACCATAACAATATCCATCCCAAATTTCGTTTAAGTCGTTTCATCGGCTTAAGGCGCTGTCAACAGCAAATGACCTTGAGCACCGCCACTCTTTACACATACGGTTCGCGTGCCTGTTAGTGAAAGAGAAGAAACTATTTCGGCAGCTTTGCGCGCGTCTAAAATATTGCAAATAACACAAATAAAAAGAAATAAAAAAAAGAATGGATTATTTGTGAAATATGACTCGTTAGCTGTTTAGGTATGAATATGTTGACTTCATGTTTTTAATTGCAGACCCATACGTCGAAAAAATAAAGACATAGAACCGTTTAATGATGATTTGAAGACCAATCTTTGCAATTATTTTCTATCGAAGCGATTTTGTTCGGTTTTGTATCGAGTCCAGCGTGTTTGAAATATGACGAAAATTAACATACTTATATTTTTTTTGTGTGTAGTTTTTCTTAAAAAAGTGCTTAAATAACATCAATTTCAACAAAATTAAGCGCGAAGAAGGCAAAAGACAGACGCAATTTTACATAAGGGGAGGCCTTTGCTCAGCAGTGGGACACTCAATTAGGCTAATATAAAAAAAAATCATACATCAAGTAGGCAAGTACCTAGTTATTTTTACGATTTGTTAGTTTTCTAAGTGACTTTAACGCCATTTCATGCCCTAACTAAAGATATGAAAAAAGGTTCCTTCAAACGATAGCCACTACCTACCATAACATGTTAATTGTCAACCCAATTTTGCCCCCTCCACAGGTCTTCTTTAAACCGCTGAAATACATAATTATTTATTTTTGTGTCTAATAAAAAGTCTAAAAATTAAGTTCCTCCGTTACTCAAGGTCAATTTTATCTCTGTAAGTACATACTTACCAAATTTCATAAAATCGGTTCAGTGGTTTAGGCATGAAAGCGTAACAGACAAACAGAAAAACGAATTTACTTTCGCATTTATAATATTAGTAGAGATAGGGATTTTTATAAATCTTTTTTTTGTAAAAACCGGCTGTTGCGAGTCGGACTCGCGCACCGAGGGTTCCGTATAAATTTGGCAAGTGAATATGATATCCAGTGTTAGCAGAGCCCTGTTCCTAAGCAAAATGTAGGCAGTGTGAGGTCATTTTATATTGGAACCTATGACCTACCATCATACAAAATTTCAAATTTCTAAGACAACTGGATACCTACCTAGTAGGTAGTACCTACCCAATATTTTTTGAGAGCACGGCGATTTGTATGGAAACACCATTTTTAATGACTGTACCTTATTATTGTATAGATTTAAGGCTTAATCTTTTCACAACTCCAAGGGACCGCAGATCTACTGTACCGGTTATTTTAATAATTACAACTTTATACCTACCTATACGCGTTCCTGAGGAAAAGGAACCTGACAGACGGACAACTAAGTGATTCTGGGTTCCTTTTTTCCTTTAAGGAACCTTGAAAAATAGATACTTCCTAGGTACGAATAATTTCATTCATATAGCGTAGCGACATCTATTAACGAATAGCGGAACTAATTAACCCATAGTAAACTTTATTGTTATTATGTTGCTTAATATTATCATAACATATTACATGTACTACATTTTTGAACTCAGGACTTCTTCCTCTTTCATTTGGTATTCCAATAAATAATGTATAATAAAATATTTTTGGTGGACCCCCCCTTTTACTTTTATATCTCGACTTCTAGGCGGAATTTCGAAAAAAACGCGACATGGGAGTTTAAGTTAGACCTCCAGCAATACAATAAAAAAAACCGCATTCAGTTTGGTACAGTAGTTTTTGCGTAGCGCGGTAACAAACATACAGACAGACAGACAGACAGACAGACAGACAGACAGACAGACAAAAATTCTAAAAATTGTATTTTTGGCTTCTACGGCGCTTATAGAGGCCCCTTAGTTTATTTTTTCTTTAATATCTCCTATGTACAGACATCGACCTGTTACAATTTTATTATATGTATAGATTATGGAGCAAGTACATTTTATAATTTATAAAAAAATTTTTTTTTTTTCATTCTGTTGATCTATAACTTTCACTCATTATTTTACTATGGTAATATTGGAATAAAAAGTAGCATTTCTATCAACCTAGTATAAAAACTATCTGTGCGAAATCCATCATAATCAATCCAGGCTGTTTAGCCGTGAAAAAGTAACAAAGTTATTTACACACACAGTCAGACATTCAAAAAAAATGTTTTATATTCACAATGATTATTATCAGGACCAACAGTAAACTTAGAGTAACCCAACACCAGCCTCATATGAAATTGTGAACGACTCAATAATTCTGAAATTCACCTTGTTCTACCCATACAAGGTTACCACAAAACCGCCACCCCCTATTCTAATCAAAGTCACAAACTCCATATCTTTACAACCGTTGGAAGTCAAACTTTTTACTGCTAATACAGGCATGATCATGTGTCATTAAATTCCAAGTAACGAGTTTATAATTAGACACGAACTCAGATACAGCAAGCGGCCTTACCATGACGTCTTAATCCGATTGAATGCCGTTTCAGTTTAGGTTCGCTCGCTGTCGGATCCATACTAAAAATGACAGCTAAAAGAATTGAATAGCATTAAGACGTCACGGTAAGGCCCAAGGATAAGCTTTTGTGACAGCTCTTGCATCTGTCAAAAAAATATTGACAGGTGATCACTACATTGGTAAATCAGAATCACGTTACCTGACTTTATTCACACAAGAAACTACAAATGAAATTTAATATATTTGTTAGAAATTTATTTTCTCTAACTGTTGATTGTTCAGTGTTATTATAAAACTAACCTAACCTAAGGTATTTTCATTCTTACCCGTCCTATTTGGTAAACAAAATTCTAACCTCAATGTGCAAATTTTTGTCAAAAATAAGGTGTATTATGTCATCAAATAAACCTGAGGCAATATTTTGTACATAATTTTGCTGATATTTTATCTCCAGTTACTTTATTTACGATGAAATAGTTAAAAAATAGCAAAAATTTAACGTTTTGAGGTTAGAAGTTTGTTTACCAAATAGGACAGGTAAGAATGAAAATACCTTACATGGTTCTACGGGATTGTCATTTCAAAGCTGCTGAAAAAATACGGTAAAAAAATATAATTAGATTTACGGCATATGAAATTCGGGCAACACGCGAAACAAATTCGAAGTGTCACGCGTCCACCATCATTGTAATATCAGCAGAACCGCCCATCCTATCACCCAGTTCTCAAGTCTAAATGCATACCCAATTGGTTCAGCCGTCGCGAAGGTTCAGTCGTGGAAGTGACAACAGAAGTTAACTGCAGTCCCTGCGACGACAATCCTCAATATTTACTAATAAGAAGCCAGACTATCCGCTAAGTGAACGTGTATTTTGTAAATATCTGTCATCGTGTAACAGTACGTTTCCATTGAATCGGAGCGGAGCCATCAGAATGGACCAAGGAAATTGGAGTAATCTACAAACAACAAATCTCCAATAAACTAGCTTCGGTGGCGTGAACAATTGGATGTAGAAGTGAAAATCCAGGGTTCTAATCCCGCGGGAGTTTACAATAAAATTCCATTCTCAATAATTGTATTGTGCTTTCATTTAATCGAAGGACATCGATTGAGAATTCAGTATTTTACTAAATTTCACCTAAATTCGTTCAGCAGTTTTAACGTGAAAAAATAAAAAGATACAAACAGACAAAACAAAAAAAAAATCGCATCTTAATTTGTACCTAGGATTAGAATCCGAAACCAATTCTCTTTTCTCCTTACAGGTTGCATTTCAACCGAATATCTTGAAATTCTGTGAGCACGTTGGATAATTACGTATCTACGGTTATTTTGTTGATTTAATTTTAAAAAGTCACATTTAAGACTTTGAAAACATAATAATAGGTATTTTCTTCTTAAGTTCGATTATGCAAGATACTGCAGAGCCGCTAGTTAATAATATTCGGCAATAAACTTTAGCTCATATTATTATACTAGAATATTTTTGTGTCAAACGTTCCGTTCGCCACATTTTTATCACAGTTTTACTGTGTGAACAAAACTTGAATGAGGCCATAAAATGATACGTTTTACAACCTGCCTTCCGACTTGCCATGCGCAGCTCTATGTCACCGATATACCTATGATGTCCATTAATATACCTACCTTATTCAAGTCCTAGCCGACTCGTTTTCAAGACACATACAATGTACATAAGTAGTTAAGGGGGTTAAGGGCCTTAATTAAAACAAAAGTTAATTCATTCCTTTGTGTTCCTTTTCACCCTTATTGCAACGGAATAAAGGTGAAACTGTCGTAACACATAAGAATCAATTAATTTTTGTTGTAATGAAGCCCTTAACCATGTAATATTTTTGAGAACGACTCAGCTCTCTTTTGTTAGGATACGTTAGGTATTATTATGAACTTTTACTGAAGAGCACGTTAATACAAGGTTTTCAAGTTTTCCCGAATATTCAGGCAGGTGGTTAGGTAAGTTTGACTCAATAACCCCTACAAAGTTACTTCATTTAAATTTTTGATTCAAAATTTTTTAGTTCCGCCCTTGGCCTTGGCACAGTTCACTTTGAACATCATTCAATGTATAGAAACATTTCTCAAGAGTGATTAAGAAATCCTGAAAAAAAAAATATCCTGATTTTTTTTTTTTTTTAATTTTTTTTTTATGCGAATAGGAAGGCAAACGAGCAAGTGGGTCACCTGATGGTAAGCGATCACCACTGCCCATAGACACCCGCAACCCCGGATTTCAAGACTGTCTTAGGTTGTGACAAATGAATAAATTATAGTGGTCCTAATAAATATTGTATAATATAGTGCTTGATGCTTTGAAATTTTTAAAAGCTTCTTGGGAGGGTAAACCGCTTCGTAACGTAACGCGTTACGGCGCCAGTCTGTCTGGCTTCCCTTTTTCTGATGAATACGGCAGCGGTAGGCGCCTGCCTCTCTTCCTCTCTCACTCTAACCCACAGCGCCAGTGGTATTTCGGACAGACGCAGAGCTCATCTGTACTGTATAAGTACAGTAGTAATTCTTCCAGGCAATTTTAATATCGATTTACTGACAATTTTAGCCGTTAAAACCGTTTAAACCATTATCAGAATGGTAGACTGGACTTAAGTAATAACTTACTTCATGTTCCTGGATCAAATAGGAGACATTTTGAAAAAAGGGCAGGTCAGGAGTACCCCAAACCGACGAGCATGTATTAAGAGATTGATACCTGAATGTGGATGAAGCGAAAGAGGTATATCAGAATCGTAGCAAGTGGAACAAAGTAGTCTCTGCCTACCCCTATGGGAAAGAGGCGTGACTGTATGTATGTATGTACTTCATATTCTTACGTCAAATTGTGTAATGGCAGATCTTTCAATCCTATTCTTGTTGCGGTTTTGGTAAAATGTACACACAGCAAAGCTATTCGGTAAGCAGGTTTAAAGCGGCGCGTGCATGCAAAGGTGCTTACCGAATAGTTTTGCTGTGTGTACATACATACATACATGCCGTCACGCCTCTTTCTCACAGGGGTAGGCAGAGACTACTTTGTTCCACCTGCTAAGACCCTGACATACCTCTTTCGCTTCATCCACATTCATCAATCTTTTCATACATGCTCTACTCGTCGGTTTCGGGTTTTGGTAATAGAAAGCGTATATTTATACACCGTTTCCTCGTCTTTCCTGCATACCTACTTTAAGGATGCCGCCAAGCGGAAGTTCGATCGACATACTCTGTCACGTGTCCCGATGGCAGTTTATTCCGGGAACAGAATCTAATTATGTTTATCATCTTTTAGGTTTCATTTGCCTTGGAGGAACTTTGTGTTTATTGTGGTTCCTGAGTTTTGATTAGATCCGACAAAGTTTTTTTTTACTTTGAAATGATTCCAAGTGACCGAGTTTTATCTTTGTAGAGAACCGTTCCGGTTAGGGTGAATTTTTGACGTTGTAATTTGTGTGCCATGCTAAACGTATTGCACACAAATTACAACGTCAAAAATCCACCCTTTAACCTTTAAAACGTCCTGGTGATAATATAGGTAGTTAAATTACTCCCGAATGTTAGTATGTATGTATGTATGTATGTAAACTCTTTATTGTGCAAAATAAACAAGACAAAAACAAGTTAGTTAGTTAAGTTAGTTAGTTTTTGTTTCAGAATACTTAGGCCCTTATTTCACCAATTTGACAATATTGTCGGTGACAAGTGACACTTCGAAATGCGACGCGTAGTCAATACGAAGCCAAGCGGCGTAGATTTTTATAGAGTTTGAAATGCAATAGTAGATTGTACAACAAGAGCATAAAACAAGCCATTTTACACGAGACGTTCATATAGCCACCCGAGCCGGTATGGCGAGGGTGGATAGACACGTCGAGGGGAAAATGGGTTTTAAGAACGAGTTATACACTGCTTTTCACTTAGATTGCGAAAAAACAAAACGAAAACATTGCAAAAAAAATAATTAAAATTAAGTGTGACATTGGAACAATTCGATTATTGATTTATGCACAAGAGCATAAAATGCCATTTTATGCAGCCTACATCCAGCATAAAGTCGAACTTTTTGAGCATGAGACGTGAAAACAGAATTGTTAGGTCACCGACAATAATCGCGTTGCTGAAATAAGGGCCAGGTGTTTAGGCTGATTTGAGTGAACATCCCTACAAAGATTTTTTATTTAAGGTGGTTGCAGAGGAAACAAAAATGAACATATCCCGATAGATGGCGCTGAGGAACAAGATTTATAGTTTTTGTCAATTATTTCGTAAGTTATTTTAGTTTTAATCAAAATTTGTATATTGGCGAGTCCACGTATTTGTCTTTTAATGGTGTAGTATTAGTATCAGGTCATAAATTGTTTTATTCTTCCATGTATTGGTCAATTGTAGAAAATCAACAAGCATGCACACTAAGAGACACAAATTGTGAGTGTGTGTGTGTGGGTGTTTCATTCATAAAAAGTAGCGTATTATCTGTCAGTGTCAGATTGCTGGTAAATAGAATAGAAACAGGCATATATTTGATTTTGATGAAGAGTTGAAGATTTTTTTTTTTAAAACCGGCCAAGTGCGAGTCGGACTCAGTGATCCTACAAGGGTTTCGTTTTTCCTTTTGAGGTACGGCACCCTAAAATTTGTGTAGTTTTTTTCTGAACGAATTTCATTATGGGAGCAACTTTGAAATCACGAAAAAAACAGCTGTTTCATACATTTTGGTCAAGTAGGTATTGAAGTTTAGTATGAAACAGCTGATTTCTTTTTCGTGATTCGAAAGTGTCTCCTTCCTATAATGAAAGTTGTTCAGATTGATGGTCTGAACAAGGACACAAAATTTTGCAGGTGATAAAAAGTCACCTATATATTTAGTATAGGCTGTGCTTAAATTTGCGATAAATATATTTTCGGATTATTAGTGGATTAGTGACCATACTAAAACCAGCCATCAAGAATAGTAGATAGGTACCTAACTATAAAGTATTAGTTTACAATATCTTCATGAAAATAAAAAACAATCATTGTTAGGTGTGGGTTTTATTATTTACTAGCTTTTACCCGCGACTTCGACCGCGCAGAATCATAATTTGCGCTAAAACTTTATCCTCTCTCCCATCGAAAATGTACAAAAACAGTCAAATGGAAGTCGTACTTTAGCACAAAGTATTTCGTACTACCTATTATTTTTTATACTATCCTTTTGTTTTGTGAGATATTCGAAAAATCTAATCTTATGACACCTACGTGATTTCCAAAGAACATATTTACAAAGAAATCAAGAAATGAAGAGATTGATGAATGTGGATGAAGCGAAAGAGGTTTGTCAGGATCGTAGCAAGTGGAACAAAGTAGTCTCTGCCTACCCCTGTGGGAAAGAGGCGTGACGATATGTATGTATGTATGTATGTATATTTACAAAATACCAAGTTTATATTTTCTATACGGTCCTTTTATCCCGTGGGAAAATTGGAAAAATCCTCCTCTCCTCTCTCTTTGATCATCAAGGAATGTCTGCCAAATACCGAGAAACTATATTTCAAGTCAGTAAAGTTACTCTTTTTTCTTATCCCACGGGAAATTCGCAGATTCCTGAAATCAGTTTTCAGATTATCATAATTATCTACTGGTATGCCAAATTTAAAGATTCTGGTAATAATATTCAAGGATGAGAACATTTCAAAGTAATAATATAAATCCCTTTTTACTCCCCATCCCGTGGGAATTTTGAAAAGTCTTGAAATTGATTTTCAGAAGTTATGATTCTCTACTTTTGTGCCAAATTTCATGACTCTAGTAATTATAGTTATGTAGATAGGCTCCCTTTTCAGTGAACTTATAAACCCCATTTATTCCCTATCCCGTGGGAATTTAAAAAAATCCCTCCGTATTGCACCTCTATGATACATGACATACATACAGTCACGCCTCTTTCCCATAGGAGTAGGCAGAGACTACTTTGTTCCACTTGCTACGATTTTGACATACCTCTTTCGCTTCATCCACATTCATCAATCTCTTCATACATGCTACAGAAATATTTATTTACGTTGTGGCTCTAGGAAGCTGCGATTTTTGACATGTTCATCGCTATCCCGCGGGAACTATGCAATTATCCGGGATAAAAAGTAGCCTACAACCTGGCCGGTGATTTTCTCAACAGATTAGTAAAGCTTGGATCAAAATCCGTTCAGCCGTTTTCACGTGATGCGCTCGCAAATATACGCGTGTTCTGTAATCGATTCTAAGTATCCCCAGAAAATATCTTCCGTTTGCAAAATGAATAATGTTTTCTTTCGTTCTTCTTTCTTTCCGTGTGCAGACTTTCGACCCTCCTTAGCTCCGTTGCGTTAGTTTTAAAGATCAAGCATACATAAGGACAGACAGACAGCGGTAAGCGAATTTTTTTTATAGTATGTAGTGATAAAAAAAATATTTTATTGTCAGTCCTGTTAGATAGGTACACGCGCATCCGTACTATCTCCGTCGGCTCGTTTTTCAGTTGCGAGTACCTACTCGGTCCTGTTTAAAAATATTACGTCAATGGATTGAGATTTCAAACATGACTGTGTCAAAATAAAAGTATTTTTAATCAAAAGCACTAAGGAGTATTGATATCAACTTCGAAGCAAATCGCCCCCAAAATAACTTTCTACCCCTTTTAAACCCCATTAGGGAATGAATATCATGAAAATACGAAACACGTGTTCCATCAATTCTGTTTAAAAATGTTTATGCAAAATTTGAAGCAAATCGGACCAAGGTATCACGTCGCCCCATACAAACTTTGCCCCCCTTTTTCACCCCCTTAGAGGTAGAATTTCGAAAAATCCGTTCTTATCTCGTGTACACATTATTAAAGGAACCTCTGTGCAAAATTACAGCTTTCTAGGTTCAAGGGTTTAGCCTGGGCGATGATGAGTCAATGAGTGAGTCAGGACTTTGCCTTTTATATATATAGACTAGCTTTTGCCCGCGACTTCGTCTGCGTAGAATTAGTATTTTGGGTAGCTTATTCTTAGTGGTAGGCAAACATTCAATTAGAGCACAAATTAAATATAATTACCCTTAGGGTATTACATCTTCGTAGTAAATTTCACTCCCCTATTCACATCTTTGACAATTTCTGCAAAAACTATTCTATTCCCTTCCCCGGGACCATAACAATATCCATCCCAAATTTCGTTTAAGTCGTTTCATCGGCTTAAGGCGCTGTCAACAGCAAATGACCTTGAGCACCGCCACTCTTTACACATACGGTTCGCGTGCCTGTTAGTGAAAGAGAAGAAACTATTTCGGCAGCTTTGCGCGCGTCTAAAATATTGCAAATAACACAAATAAAAAGAAATAAAAAAAAGAATGGATTATTTGTGAAATATGACTCGTTAGCTGTTTAGGTATGAATATGTTGACTTCATGTTTTTAATTGCAGACCCATACGTCGAAAAAATAAAGACATAGAACCGTTTAATGATGATTTGAAGACCAATCTTTGCAATTATTTTCTATCGAAGCGATTTTGTTCGGTTTTGTATCGAGTCCAGCGTGTTTGAAATATGACGAAAATTAACATACTTATATTTTTTTTGTGTGTAGTTTTTCTTAAAAAAGTGCTTAAATAACATCAATTTCAACAAAATTAAGCGCGAAGAAGGCAAAAGACAGACGCAATTTTACATAAGGGGAGGCCTTTGCTCAGCAGTGGGACACTCAATTAGGCTAATATAAAAAAAATCATACATCAAGTAGGCAAGTACCTAGTTATTTTTACGATTTGTTAGTTTTCTAAGTGACTTTAACGCCATTTCATGCCCTAACTAAAGATATTATGAAAAAAGGTTCCTTCAAACGATAGCCACTACCTACCATAACATGTTAATTGTCAACCCAATTTTGCCCCCTCCACAGGTCTTCTTTAAACCGCTGAAATACATAATTATTTATTTTTGTGTCTAATAAAAAGTCTAAAAATTAAGTTCCTCCGTTACTCAAGGTCAATTTTATCTCTGTAAGTACATACTTACCAAATTTCATAAAATCGGTTCAGTGGTTTAGGCATGAAAGCGTAACAGACAAACAGAAAAACGAATTTACTTTCGCATTTATAATATTAGTAGAGATAGGGATTTTTATAAATCTTTTTTTGTAAAAACCGGCTGTTGCGAGTCGGACTCGCGCACCGAGGGTTCCGTATAAATTTGGCAAGTGAATATGATATCCAGTGTTAGCAGAGCCCTGTTCCTAAGCAAAATGTAGGCAGTGTGAGGTCATTTTATATTGGAACCTATGACCTACCATCATACAAAATTTCAAATTTCTAAGACAACTGGATACCTACCTAGTAGGTAGTACCTACCCAATATTTTTTGAGAGCACGGCGATTTGTATGGAAACACCATTTTTAATGACTGTACCTTATTATTGTATAGATTTAAGGCTTAATCTTTTCACAACCTCCAAGGGACCGCAGATCTACTGTACCGGTTATTTTAATAATTACAACTTTATACCTACCTATACGCGTTCCTGAGGAAAAGGAACTTGACAGACGGACAACTAAGTGATTCTGGGTTCCTTTTTTCCTTTAAGGAACCTTGAAAAATAGATACTTCCTAGGTACGAATAATTTCATTCATATAGCGTAGCGACATCTATTAACGAATAGCGGAACTAATTAACCCATAGTAAACTTTATTGTTATTATGTTGCTTAATATTATCATAACATATTACATGTACTACATTTTTGAACTCAGGACTTCTTCCTCTTTCATTTGGTATTCCAATAAATAATGTATAAAAAAATATTTTTGGTGGACCCCCCCTTTTACTTTTATATCTCGACTTCTAGGCGGAATTTCGAAAAAAACGCGACATGGGAGTTTAAGTTAGACCTCCAGCAATACAATAAAAAAAACCGCATTCAGTTTGGTACAGTAGTTTTTGCGTAGCGCGGTAACAAACATACAGACAGACAGACAGACAGACAGACAGACAAAAATTCTAAAAATTGTATTTTTGGCTTGTACGGCGCTTATAGAGGCCCCTTAGTTTATTTTTTCTTTAATATCTCCTATGTACAGACATCGACCTGTTACAATTTTATTATATGTATAAGATAAGATAAAGATAACTACTTATGTAATTGTATGTTACATTTTTTAAGATAATATTTTAGGCTTCTTTCTTTTTGCTGCGATTAGTATGGCTGCCTGAAAACGACGGTGGATCTCTCTCTGCATATGTGTTTTGCAGGAACACGTATCTTAATATAGTGTCAGGCAACACACATGTTTTTTCTTGGATGAAGCCTTCGTCTTTCTGTACTTTTATTGTCAATATAGGTGTTGATAAATCAATAAAGCAAATCATGTAACAGTAATCCCTTGATGATGATCTAAGCTGATGATCTGTAAAGAAATTATTCATTAGGTACATCACAAAAATGTCAGCAATGGAAACAGCTGTGTGCAAGTACGTACTATGTGATTCTCTTACAGGGTGTTAGGGTAAACCTAAAACACTTTTAATCGATAATACCAAAAGGGGTTGGTTTCCAATCACCTATTGATAACGTAGGTAGGTAGTTGTAGGTATCAGTTCAGCCAGAGAGAGGAAACTATATAATTTACTGACCTACCTACTATGAATGAACAGCTTTGTTATTTTTATCATCGCTCAAACCCCTAAGAGTCACCGTGGACTCTAAGCGTTCGCAATCAGTACTTGTGGTTGGTTGCGGTTGTGTTTTTTGGGCATTATCACTGTCATCACGCCAAGCCTGTATTCGTGTAAAAAGAAAATACTACATTTTTTACAGCGGGAATAAGAAGAATAAGAATAAGAATATTTATTTGCAAAAAATGTCGTGGTGAATACAGATGAAGAAGCATTTTTGAGTGTGAGTGAGGATGCTTTGATATGTAATAATGTAATGTTCACAAACACAATACTTACCCCGCCATTTCTGACCCATGAATTGATATCGCAACATTCCAAGCTCGCGATCGTTTAGTTAGGGTTCACTATATGTCCTGAGTAAACATATTTATTGTAAGCGCGTTTCATTATTTACAATTTACGTAGTAAAAACTCATCAAACGAAAATTGAAAACCATACTTGATTGATTTCTAATACGATACGATTTCCACAATCAAATTAACAATGTCAATTCATTCTCAAAACACGGCCAAAGAGTAAAATAAAAAGGAGTTTTCGTGCTTTCAAAAACTGATCCACTTTATTGTTATGAACAAAAAAGCACAATTAGTATCTTTAAAAAACTAAATGTTTATAATATTTTGTACATGTATATTGAAGGGTATGATAAAACTGATAAATTAAAATTAACTGTTTTGCATTCGCATCAAAAAACCAATTTATATTTTACTATGTTAAAACACAAGTAGGTAAAGTAGTATTATATTTCAGAACGCACTGTTCATGAATGGTGTTTATGTATTACGTCCATGTGAATAGCTTTACGTGCACTTACGTTTACATGTTGTGTAAAAGTAACGCACACATACATAAGATAGACAATATTTCAACGGGTTTTAAAGCTTTAATAACTTTGTAATTGTACGATTTATATCAAATCTGATTTCATTGGCGAAAATAAGATTTTTTAAGGAATTTTTTGATATCGTTTGATAACTTTAAGCAATAACAGTTTAAGCGTGTATTGGTCAAACGTTTTGTATGAAAATGACAGCTCTGCAACCACCTTAAAGTTTAAAACTTTAGTCCCACGTCTAATTTTATGCCACGGTTCAGTTTTATGAACATCGAACAATGTATGGAAACATTGTCAACCATGACTAAGAAACCTAAAAAAATAAATACAGGGCTGTTAATTTAACCTAACTCGGATCGATATCGTATCTACTGATCACTTATTTGATTGCAATACCTACTATCAAATAAATCTGTCATCGAGAAAATAAATGGTTGGAACTACTATAATTAGCATTACTAATGGAAACAATCAAAGCAATGTCAACATCAAATAAATAGACTAAATCAGTGAGAATAGTTAATGTCAGTCACAAAACTACTAATCGAAAATTCAATCAAACTAATCAGCTGTCAATTAAATTTTAAAACAGGAAAGTTTAACTTTGTAATTGATTAAAAATAACCACTTTACAATCGTTTTTTACTCGAATAAACCAATAAAATAATCAAAAATAGAACCGCCTTCAAATGTAGCCTAAATCCGCCTGTAGATTTAATAATAAATTTTAAATTCATTTGATTTGGTGTGATTTGGTTTTAAATTCCTGACTTCTCTCCGGTCTGCGCAAAATTTCCTCCTTGCTGTTCCTGCTTCTTCCTCCAAGTTCTATCATGACTCCTTTACTATGACATCTATCCGTCTGTGGAATGCCCTTCCTGTAGACCTAAGGCGTGCTAAAACTTTACCTATTTTTAAGAACCAGCTCAAATCTCACTATTTGTCACTAATTGAATCCACTTCCTGTCTATAGTCCCATTTATTTTCTTTTGCTTCTGATCTATTCCTTTTCTGTTATATGGCCTTCTTATGCTTTTCGTTATTACATTCTCATATTTATTTTATTTTAAGTATTATTATACAATTATGTTATGTGTGTATGTATGTGTGTATTATTTTATTTATTTATTTAGCTATGTATTATATTTATGTAAGTATTGTTTTATTATCCCTGCGTTTCTCCTGTCTATTTGTTTCCGCCACCTACTTAAACTGTCTCCAACTTCGAGATCGCTATTAAGCGATAAGACCGCCTATTGTATACTTTGTTCTATGTTTCTGTATTGTTTTGTACTGATTTGTGGTGTTCAATAAAGAGTATTTGTATTGTATTGTATTGTAATAAATTGTATTAATTACGCTACTACCTTCAGAAATGTCAAATTAAAATTATTTTTCGGTGAGTGCTACCTGTAAATGATGGATGTAGGCGCAGGATTGACGAGGACACAAAGGTAAAGGAAACTTTGATAGACTGCTAGTGATGTGCTTAAGGTGCATGTACATGTACGCGTCGTTCGGCTGTTAAACGGGAACTGACTGACTGACGGCGATGCGACGCACACATAGACATGAGCCCGCGCACATCGTGTTTATTTTCACACACACAAGTAAGCAAACAGGTAAGTACCTTCAATTTTAAATATAACATTATAATCTAGATTTCTACCCTAATTATTTTTTAGTTCTTTGTTTTCAGGTGCAGCGCTGCGTGTCGTCTACACTCTCCCCCCCGATTGTCTGTAAAGAACAATCTTCATCTGATGTAGGGAGCAGAGCCACGCGAGTCACTGGTCTGGTGAGTATTCCAGTCTTCGTTTTAATGTCTACAATCCGTATGCGGCCGTCTGTACCAGGGTGGACGTTCTCAATTCGTCCTCTTGGCCATGTATTTCGAGGCAAGGCGGGATCTACGATAAAAACGACGTCTCCTTTTTTCAGTTGGCGGCCTTCTTGGTACCATTTCTGACGTGGTAGAAGAGTTGGGAGCACCTCGCGAACCCAGCGTCGCCAAAACATATCAGTAAGTCTTTGGGCGATCCGCCACGACTTTTTCTTGAACATGTCGTTGTCATCGAACACGCCTGGGACTGGTAGATTAGACGAAGAGCCGATTAGGAAGTGGTTGGGTGTCAAACTTTCAGGGTAGTTGTGATCTACGGAGACGTGGCTTAGAGGTCGGCTGTTGATCATGTTCTCGACTTCGGCCATCAAGGTAATCAGTATTTCTTCGCGCGGAGCTCTCGTTTTCAGGACCACTTTCAGCGCTGTCTTAACTGAACGGATCAGCCGTTCCCACGCCCCGCCCATGTGTGGGCTTGCAGGTGATATGAAATGCCATTCCAGTCCGCGATTGGTAAGCTCGTTCTTGACGCTGTCTGACTTTTCAAGCTCTTCAAAAGATTTTTTCAGTTCGGTTTCAGCACCTTTGAAGTTTGTAGCGTTATCTGAGTACATTCGAGTGGGCCAACCGCGTCGTGCTGCCATCCGTCTTAAGGCCATGATAAAAGAATCAGTTGACAACGAAGGTACAAGCTCTATATGTATCGCTCGAACCGTAAGGCAGGTGAACAGCACGCCGTACCTCTTCTCTCGGCGGCGGCCTATTGTTATTTCCATGGGCCCAAAAAGGTCCACACCACAATGAGTAAAAGGTCTTCGGTGGTGAGCCAGTCTTGCTTCGGGTAAATCTCCCATTCGTGGGCATGTGGGCCGAGCTTTCCTTATTCGACAAATAAAACATTTTGACGCAATGTTTCGTACTGTAGGTCGCAAGTTTAATAGCCAGTATTTTTGTCGAATTTCATTAACCACGGTCTCGTTGCATCCGTGTGCAGTCTTCTCGTGATAATGCTTCGTTATCATTCGAGCTATTAAATCGCGCCCATCCAAGATCACAGGGCGTTTCAGGTCCGTGCTGACATCGGTGGCGGCGTCAATTCTTCCGCTGACACGTAACAATCCCCATTCATCGAGTATCGGCGTCAGCTTACGTAAGCGGCTGTTAGCGTCAATAGACATCTTCTTCTTAAGTTGACAAATTTCTTCAGCAAACGACTTCATTTGAGAGAAGTGCAGTAATTCATTTTCAGCGCGCTTCATTATCTCAGTGTTAAGTTGCGCATCACGTGACTTTCTACATTTCTCTATAAAGAGCAAAACATTCGCCATGCATCTCCAGACACGAAGCCAGGACGAAAACTTCGCCAAATCAGGAACAGGTAAGTCTTCGCAGTTAAGTTCACAAGTAATCGTATTGACTTGTAATAAATGTAACATCTCATAGTTGTTTATTTTTTCTTTTTCAGATTCGTACTTCGGCCAGCCATCGCGCGAAGCATATAAAAAACTAGGTCCTCGAAACCACTCGCAGTCGTCGCTCAATTTGTAACTACTTAGTTTAGTAGCTTTGTCAGCTATGTTCATGTTTGTAGGTACATAATTCCACTCGTGCCGCTGAGACAACTCGTCGATTTCACCCAGTCGATTAGCAATAAATACCTTATAGTTGCAAATTTCATTTCTTATTTGGTGCAGCACTATTAACGAATCTGTCCAAAAATATCTTGCACTGATATTGAGCCGCGTTTCGCGCGCAATAGTGTTTGCTAAGCGGCAGGCGATAACAGCTGCTTGAAGCTCGAGCTTAGGTATGGTTATGTATTTGTTGATCGGCGAGGCTCGGCACTTGCAAACGATGAATGACACGTAAACTTTGTTTACATTTACTACGCGCCAGTAGGCAACGGCGGCGAATGCAGTCGGCGCTGCATCGCAGAAGACGTGCAATTCTATAGTCGTCTCGCTCTGGCGTGCGGTGTTGTCACGACTATTGTTCATGTTGCTATCTCTTTCTTGCTGGAATCCCAGGTGAAAATGATATCTGGGTATTTTTAATAACTGCAGTGATTGAAGTTCCGTAATCCAGTCTCGGAAAACAATGTATTCTTTTTCAGGTATTTCGTCATCCCATTTAGTTTCAGTTTTCCACGTGTTTTGTAAAATTATCTTTGCTTTTACGGTAAATGGAGCCAGGAAACCGAAAATGTCAAATATTGACATGAAGATGCGCAGGAGTTCTCTTTTTGTAGGTTTTCTTTTCAGTGTTATAATTTCAGGTGGAATGCGTTTTAGTGACAAGTCGAAGCTGAACGCGTCGCTTGACGGGAACCAAAGAAGTCCGAGCGTTCTCTCAGGTAAATCGTCACAGCCCGTTTTGATCCTTATAGCAATCTTACTTAAAGCTTCTTTTGGCGTGCATTCTAACACTTCTTGTTTATTACAGATCCAGTTTCTTATTTCAAACCCACCACTTTTGTGAATTTCTGAGACTTCTTTTATTAATTTTAAGGCCGTTTTTTCATCTTCTACACTCTCTAAATAATCGTCCATATAGTGACATTTTAATATGGCTTCAGTGGCTTCAGGCATCTGCTTTTCAAATCTCAAAGCGTTCTTGTTTTTAATGTGTTGTGCGACGAAGGGCGAGCAGTTTGCCCCGAATATTAAGGACGTCATAACACATGTCTTAATTTCAGATTTCTTGTCTTCGCGCCATAAAAAACGTAAAGCATGCTGGTCTTCTTCTCTGATTTTAATGCGTAAAAACATGTCTTTTATGTCTCCCACAATGGCGACGGGCTTCTCTCGGAATCGTAACATGATACCCAGCAGTGATTGCAGGAGGTCTGGACCTTGCAGCAGGTGGTCGTTTAGGGACCGACCGTCGACCGAAGAACGGGCATCGAAGACAAGTCTTAATTTCTCTTTGTTCGGGTTGTCTACTCCGAAATGTGGTAGGTACCATACGCGACTCATAGGTATTGAAATTTCTTCGTCAGATAAAATCCTTGCGTAATCGTTTTCGAACAAGTGTTTTATTCTTTCTTTATATTTTATGGCGTAGTTTTTATCTGATGTCATTTTTCTCTCGACGGCGAGAAATCTTTTATAAGCGTTGGGATAAGAGTTAGGCATTTGCGCTTCATTCTTCCATGGAAGTCCAACTACCCACGATCCATTTATTAGCTGCGCTGATTTGTCGACAATATCGACTGCGCGAATTTCTTCCTTATTTACACGTGGCTTAGAGCTCACTCCAATCGATTCGATGGAAAATGATTGCCGAACCAGTTCATGTAGTTGTTTATCATTATTATCGTAGTGTGCGTTGCTTGCCCATTGTTGCATCGCGGTGCTATCTACGTCGGCCAATGTGTGCGTCTCCCACTGTGCGGGGCAGGAGCCCGCGGGGGTGGCGGAGAGCGGGGGGTCGGCGGCGCAGGCGGCGGCCGGTGAGGCGCGTTCGTAGATCGCTGTCGTTAATGCTTGCTCAGCGGTTAGGGGTCGCTGGGCGAATGCAGGTGCGGGTACGATGCCGTGCAGGCACCATCCCAACGGAGTTAGTGTAGCACACGGTTCGTTTATGCCACGGTAAATTGTTTTTAGAGTCATCAGTAGGTGGAAATTGTCTTGCCCAATTAGTAGTTTAGGTTTCACATCGGTACAGATTAAGCAGTCTTTTAAACTTCGTAAATGTTCGTAACTTTCAAGTTTCACTTTTGATAAGCTTTGTGTTGGTAGATCCAACTCACAAATTTTTCGCGCACGCAGGTTATAAATGTCACCATTCATGTTCGAGAGTTTAAAGTTCACCATTTCACTTTTACACACGATATGAGAGTTCCACGCGCCGCGGATGCGTAATGTTTCAGACTGACCTTGAAGATTCACACAGTTCGCGAGATCAGCTGACACTAATGAAATGCTAGCTCCGTCATCCAGCAACGCGTGCGTAGCTATGATACCACTTGGTCCATGTAGGTTAACGCGAACTATTTTCAACATGGCACTTGTACTAGGTCCAATAACAGTGTTTGTAACTGTCACAGTCGTTGGATTAATATTCTCGTTGTTGTTGTCACTTGATGTAGCCAAAGGCGTAGTTTCCATGTTATTGTTGTTGTTTACGGCGGCGTCGCGGGCTTGCGGGCTCGGCGTCCCTCTGGCTGGCCAGTGCAGGAGCCGGTGGTGGGGAAGGCCGCAGTCATCGACGTCACACGCTGCGGCCGGGCAAGCTTCTTTGCTGTGGCCTAGCAACAGGCACTTGTGACACAGATTATTTATTTTAACGAAGCGCCACTTGTCCTTTCGCAGCGCGCGTTTGAATTTAACACAAGTTGAGAGTAAATGAGCGGCTGATCGGCAAAATTTACATTTTGTGCCGTGATCACTTCCGTTGTTTAGCACGGAATGAGTGTGTATCTTACGTTCATCGATCTTATTGTAAAACTTTTGTACTGCTGGCGTATGAATGTGACTTATTCCCGCTGCGGCGATCTTTGTAGCTTCTTTGTGCAGAAAATCGGACAATAATTCTAATTTAGCTCTGCTACCATCTTGGTTTTCATAAACATAATCCGCCCATTTGTTGATAAGCGCACTCGGGCATTTCGATAGCACTGTGTTTAGTAACTCAGGACTTCGTAGGTATTCAACCTGATTTATAGACTGAGCGGCTGCTACGTAATTCTTTACTTTAACAGCGAAGTTTACTAATTCGGTGTGATATGCTTGTGGTAAAGGTTGCAGCTTTTTAATTTGTGAAGCAATTTTATAGATAATTAGCTCGGGCCTGCCGAAGCGTAATTGAAGTGCTTCTAAAATGGTACTCGGCGTGGTGTCACTGATGAGTAGAGATGAGACTGCTTCCCTTGCTTCACCGCGAAGACATTTGTTCAATCTTGCGATATTTTCACTGTCACTATATTTACATAAGACGGTAGATTCTTCATAAATCTTTTTAAATTGGAGCCACTCGAATGAATCGCCTGTAAAAACTGGCAAATCCTTTGGTGTGGCTAATCTTGATAAAAACTGCGTATTAGCGTTTTGAGTGGCAAAGGCTAAATTTTCTAGTGCTTGCGCAAGGTGGTGAAAATCTCGTGGCGCGATGCTGGCTGCCGGCGGCTCGGCGGTGCGCTGCTCGGGCTTCGGCGCCTCCCGGAAGCTGCTTTCGAGCCATTGTTCCACCTTCCGGGACACTGAGGACTGTGCCCGGCTACAACGGGACTTCTCAGATGCCGCGCCCTCGAGCGCAGAAATATCTGCTCGCAATTTTTCATCGATTAATTTTTTATCAATTTCTGCTTTTGCTTTAGCTGCTTCATATAATAATTCCTTTCTTCGTGCCGAAATTGACGATCTGCAGGAGCTTTTCTTCGAGGTTGGGCCGAATTCTATTTTAAGACTACCTCCCATTTTTGGTGAATCTGGGCAGGGTTTTGAAAACTCGTGCGGTTGTACTTCGGGCTGATGCGTTTTGCTGGAGTGCACTTCACTGGCACCGGCACCTTCCGTGAGATGCTTCAACTTTTCTCGTGCGTAAGCTGCGCGCGTTTGGACCGTTGTGCGCGGCGGCGGTGTGCTGAACATCTCTGTTTTCCTCCAAGCTTTGTTCCTCGATGATCCAGGATCGAAGGACCAGATGTAAATGATGGATGTAGGCGCAGGATTGACGAGGACACAAAGGTAAAGGAAACTTTGATAGACTGCTAGTGATGTGCTTAAGGTGCATGTACATGTACGCGTCGTTCGGCTGTTAAACGGGAACTGACTGACTGACGGCGATGCGACGCACACATAGACATGAGCCCGCGCACATCGTGTTTATTTTCACACACACAAGTAAGCAAACAGGTAAGTACCTTCAATTTTAAATATAACATTATAATCTAGATTTCTACCCTAATTATTTTTTAGTTCTTTGTTTTCAGGTGCAGCGCTGCGTGTCGTCTACACTACCTATACTTATTTATATGTTTGAAGTCGGTGCCTTTTTTACCAAATTGCTTTTATTAAATAAAACCCGTTGCTGGAGATATTTTTAAACGATTTCAACTGAATGGTTGTAAACGGTTGTTCTCATTTTCAACCGGCTTTGCATCTATAGTAGTACCCAATTAGCTCTGGCGTCGCGTGGGTGTACTGTTTCCTAGTTCATCTCATTACGAAAGGATTATGCCTACATAGTGAGATCTACCTACATATATACACAGCTTGTGTCTACATACTCGTATATATTAGAGAGCGGAGACGGATGCGGAGACAGAAGCAAGGAAACGAACGAAAAATCGTTCCTTGGACAAATAAAAAGTTTTTGTTAAAATAACTGTTTCGTACAACCTTTTTCTGCTGACTAGTTTTGTTCCAAATTTCAAAGCAATTCGTCCACTAGAGTGAATCGTGTTGTGCAGATACGCAGTATTTTTTCCAGTGTTAGTTACGCAGTGTTGCACCAACCCCGACGAATTGCTTATTAAAATGTTAGAAGCCATGTCATGATAGGTACTCAACTGAACGCGGCGCACATCGCACGTGACTCAACGTACGTACGTATTCGTAATAATAAGCACGCTTCCTATACAACTCCGCTAAAAACTACGTACCGCAGGATGAGATAAGATTCCTTGCGGAGGCAGAGGCGAGATTCTGTTAAAACCCTAGTACCTATATATACCACAGATATCGGAATCTACTTTTAATGTTACAAAATGTGAAAGTAACTCTGTCTGTCTGTCCGCTGAACCAAATTAGTTTAAATTTAGTATACAGATAGTTTCAGTGACGCGGAAGGACATAGGATAGTTTTTATCTCGGAAAATAGCATAGTTCCTAAATATTTTATTGAATCAGGCGTTACTTTTGCGATGTTCATTAGCATTTTTATTTATTTAAATAAGCCTTTTTATTCCGAATTCGCTACAATTTCAGTAAGTACATGTTATTGTTGTTGTTATTGTCGTTATTGTCGCGTAATTCGGCGTGCCTCATGGTATAGATAGGCCTCCTCCGTGCATTGGAGGGTTTGGGCTATAGTTCCCACGCGCGCCCAGTGTGGATTGGGAACTTAACACGCACCATTGAATTTCTTCGCAGATGTGTGCAGGTTTCCTCACGATGTTTTCCTTCACCGAAAAGCTCATGGCAAATTACAAATGCAATTTTCGCACATACATTCCGAAAAACTCAGAGGTGCGAGCCCGGGATTTCAACCCACCACGCTCTGCTTGAGAGGCCACAGGTCAAACCACTAGGCTACCACGGCGTTCATTAGCATAGTTCCTGCGGAATAGCAGTAACCGAATTCTGCGTGTACGGCGTCGCGGGCAACAGCTAGTATACCATAAGTTACGGAAATATCCCGATTTGTATTGAAACCAAGCGTGCTTCACCATCATCATTAGCCTGAAGTCGACTGTTGTTGATCAAAGGCCTCTTAGAACACCATAATGAACTAGTATGGCACTTGATATCTTCGTAAATTTTCTTTACTTTTTTTATTTTTTTCTTCATGATTCTTGGTTTTATGGCATTTCTTTCTTTTGTCTTGAATATTGAATTTTGAATTGTGGTTGATTTTTATTACTTCTTGCTTCAGACGTTCCTTGTGGTTCTTGTAGGCAGGGTCTCCATGTAATATTAGGAGATACGGGCAGCGTGAGCCACTTCAACGTGCATACTCTTCAACCTACGCCTACGCCCTGCGTGCCTACTTCTTACCATTTTACTGTGACGCCACAGCCGAAATTTAGTGACGGGAGAACCTAACCGATTGTAACCGCCGCCTTCATATTTACGTATTTTCAAAATGTATTGAAAAAATCCTCAGCTCAGGTTCCAGAATCACAGATTTATTAGCTACTCTTACTCGCTAATCCTGCCGCTAAACAGCAGTGCTTGCACTGCTGTGTTCCGGTGTGGAGAGTAAGACAGCCGGGGAAATTACGGGCACAGAAGGCATTTCATCTCAGCCCTCTAGGTTGGCAACGCATCTGCAATACCTCCGGGGTTGCGGGTGTCTATGGGCAGTGGTGATCGCTTACCATCAGGTGACCCACTTGCTCGTTTGCCTTCCTATTCACATAAAAAAAGTAACATTTTGATACAATAAACTTTTTCATTTTCATTTCTATTTCAAACCACGACGCTTAGTCGGGGTTCGGATATGCGAAGTAGATGCATTTGCACTAACTGTGGTATATTTATCTGATATCTTTGCTGTGGTATACTTAGGTATGTAGGTATTATTATCATGCCAAGCCGCTATCTCACGCCACTCGCGAGTTAACGTTCCTAATTAATCCCACTAAATGTCCCAGTCATTTTAATTCAAAAGTGGGACATAACACTCGTTTTTACCCAGAGTTATGGCTAAATTAGGAAGTCAAATTGACGTGAAGGGGCACACAAGCAGACTCGTTCTAGGCCACCGAGCTCTATGTACCGCTGTAAATCGAACCGACATCGAGTAAGCCCCGAATTTATTATTCGGTGCGCGCGAGATTTTGTGTTATTTTCAATCGTTAAACGTAAATGGATGAATCGACTTTTTTGCTCCGTGTTTTGTTTCGTGGAAATTTACGCAGCATACATGCTTAAATATGATTGGAGTAGAAATTGCTTTATCTATTGGCCAGCAGTGCGGTTCATTGTACTTTGTCTGTGAAGCCATCGCAGCTCTCGAAGATAATCATAACTTTACCTGTCTGCTAGCGGGCATGACGAAGTCAGGTAACCTGACATTGATCGTGCGCTGACTTTTACATTGAAAAAGTCAAGATAACTGACTCGTTGTAATGTCTAAGAGTGCAAAGGTCAAGATAATAATACATACATCATATATACATAAATCAAGTTTTTATCCCTCACGGGTTAGACAGTGCCTAGGGTAACAAGACCCAAATGCCACACTTGGCATTGTTTTCACGGTTTTCGCATTCCCTAGATGGGTTTTTACCATCTCATGCAAGTGGTACGTTCTATGTTTTTTCTTAGTTCCCAGAACAGCACAGAAGTGATAATAATAGTCTGCCAAAAGATTTCTTTACAACCGTGTGCGCTCAAGAGAACCACGCTTCGGTTTCCTAACGTGATATTATAAAATCGTACAGGTTGGGTTACATTGCGTGCCCGTGGGATTTATTTGTTACTAGCTGTTGCCAGCGACTTCGTCTGCAAAGAATTCGTTTATCGCTCTCCCGCGGGAACTACGCAATTTTCCGGGATAAAAAGTAGCCTATGTGCTATTCCAGACTTATCTCTATCTATGTGCCGAATTTCATCCAGATCCGTTGAGCCGTTCTGGCGTGATTGAGTAACAAACAAACATCCATCCATCCATCCATCCATCCATCCATCCATCCATCCATCCATCCATCCATCCATCCATCCATCCATCCATCCATCCATCCATCCATCCATCCATCCATCCATCTATCCATCCATCCATACTTTCGCATTTATAATATTAGTTAGATAAGACATCGACAGAGCACCGCAATTTAACGCCCCCTTACTCATAAACGCTCTTTAGGCTTCTGCTAACTTAGCAATAGTTTGTCCTTATCTGTCATTTTGACACTTTTACAGATTATGGACAAACGATTACTAAGTAAGCAGTTTAGGCCTATAAAGCGTTTATGAATAAGGGGGTATATATTTTAAAACCATTGGATCAGATTTAGATAAAGCTAGGAACCGTCACAATTTAACTTGCTTTCCCCACTTCTTAATCGGCCGTGTAAAAATACCACAGGAAGAGCTACAAACATAATACTTTAGACATAGGACATTCCTCGTTTTTGCTTTAAAATTAATGATAATCACTATGCTAATAAGTGGTTTTTCAATGTAAATGTAATTTACTTGCCAAATTTCTAGATTGAGAGGCGTGAAATCAAATCTAAGGGTAAGCCATTTATTTATGAAAACACGATGAAAACTCTTGCTCTCAATTAAGGCTAAAACTAATAAACCAGATAATAATAAAAGGTTTGAAAGTCAGCTAAAAGATTTATTTCATTAGTAAAACTTGTTGATTGACTTTTATTTGGCACCCTTTTACTATTTTGAACTTTGCCTCAAACAGACGTCACTGCCAATTGAGTGAGCTGTTGTTTTTTAGTAAAACCTTCAACAACTCTCGCAATGTTATCAGTACATCTAGTGGGTGTCTTGTCATCGCTGCGTCTTTTGGTTTGTGGTCACTATTCGAGAACCTTTCTCCGCCAACGCTTATAATGTTCATCGAGCGATGCGGCTGGATTTGACTTACAATCATAATATTCTTCTAATTGCGTACAGTGCATGTTTCCCATGATCCTCAAACTACTTATTTCGACTAGTCGTGTTGTGTTTCTGTAGGGAGTCAAGACACTACGCGGGAAAGAGCCCCGAGCAAGACAAGTAGCTACTGCGCGTAGCTGCCGTGGATGCCGTCTGTACAGTAGGCGGCAATATAAGTAAAACGTGGAGGGGATATGCGCAGTATGAATAACATTCTTTTAATACTGCGCTTATCCCCTCCATGTTTTACTTATTTGCCGCCTACTATACGCCGTAGTATTGTGAAAGACTCGAGTTGGACTCTTTCTTCTTTAATAGAGGACTCGGTGAACTCGAACAATCCGAGTCCCGAGTTTTTAGTTTGGATCTTGCAGCGAGCGAACCTAAACTGAATTGGAATTGAATCGCGTTTAGACGTCATGGTAAGGGCCCTGCAATTATCTTCTGTCTATGGCTCCATTTTTACTCACGCTCGACACGGCTTGGGACTCGGATTGTTCGAGTTCACCGAGTCCTCTATTAAGTGAGTCTAGTCTACAAAATGAAGACTCCACAACTAGAGTCTTTTACAACAATAGTATACCGTGAGGTGGAAGTGGAGGTGGAGGGTTACGTTGTCGTGTTGCGCTCAGTTGCACAGGTTTCTAGTAACCGCATAAAGAATATTACATGGCCATACAATCCGCCTCCTCTCAGAACGAGAGGGCTTGGGCTGTAGTTCCCACGCGGGCCCAGTGCGGATTGGGAACTTCACACACACCATTGAATTGCTTCGCAGATGTGTGCGGCTTTCCCGACGATATTTTCCTTCACCAAAAAGCTCATGGTGAATTTCAAATGTAATTTCGCACATAAATTCCGAAAAACTCACGAAGTGCGAGCCCGGGATTTGAACCCACGACTCTCTCTGCTTGAGAGGCCACAGGTCAAATCACTAGGCTACCTGGGCTTTTTTATTGCCATTGTATGTACCTAGTACAATTCGAATTGATATACAATTGAAAACATTTGGAAGACCTATTATGCTGAGAGACAGTAATAAAATAGACGCGACTGTAGTTCTTCGGTGACTTTTCGCGGCTGTCGGCTATCGAGCAAACTCTGAATATTATAACTTTTTTCATAGCTCGTTGCGTCTCTTGAAAATTCTAACGATCAAGTCGATCAATGACTATTAATGTCTCAGAGCCGTAAGTGATTACTGGCGCTTGATTACTGTCTACCTCGATAAATATAATAATTATGTCACTCAGTCCAGTTCAAAGTCTTCGACATAGAAAGACAAAATTTGAGATAAAAACAGATAAGGACAGATTTCTCGAAAATTTCATGTAATCGGAAATTCTTCCTACGCGGAATCCCAGGCTTAAACTAGTGCTTTAATAATTATGGTGTCATCATTTACTCTTTTAATTAAAAGATAACTTGCATTTAATTCATGCTGCAGCCCAGTAATGCTTCAATTGCCCATAGCATTGCCCAGTACTGTATCATGGCTCCTCTGGGCGTCGTCGGTAATATCGGATCAGTGAAGAATTCGAACAAATTAATTGCTTTACAGCTCGTTTAGTGCACTCGGTTTGATTATAATTGCTGCGCTGAGTTTTAATAATAAACTCTTATGTAATTGGGATCTTGAGATTAATTGGTTACGTAACGTTATATGCGTTTTATGAGCTCATACTGTTAATAAATTTAAGGTCATTCTTGATGCTTTAAATAAATAACATTAATATGCAAGTCTGGCAGCCCATGGTATGGATAAGGTATCTACATAGATGGTTCCTGTTTCTATAATCCAGAATAATGCTTTACTGCAGGGAAAAGGCCTTCTCTCAGCATTGGACCACCCTTTAGCCGTTTAATAGTTAAGTACCTACACGTTTAATAGTTATGGATTCAAACGAGCATTGAGATGTTGGCTCCTTGAACACTGTTTCTACAGTGTCAAGGAATTTACTAGTTATAGACTTAATACATGACATGAATTTAGAAATTATTGACTGCCTACTATTGTTATAATTTTTTTTTTTTTTATGTTTTGACCATATGATTATAAATGTTTTGTTATTGATTTTATTATTGTTGATTTCACTTTTCAACGATACAACCTAACCATGCCCGGTTTCAAATAAGGATGGACCCATTCTTCCCGCGTGTCTTTTATAAGGTGATGGGACCTGATGTAAAAGCGGGCAACAGCGTTCTCTATTGATAACTTTAACCTGTGGACTCCGGATTCCAGCACTGCGATGTTCAAGGCAAGGGGATGCCACTACACTATTTTTACTATATTCACTAATCAATTTGCCAAAAGGAGCGTCCTCACTGAGAGCATTCGCGTGTAATGAGCATTTTGGCGTCGAATATTCGAGTGGTGTGGACGTTGAGCCGAGTCATACACAGCTTACATTGATTGCTAGTTATTGAATGCTCGGATAAGAATGCTCTAAGTAAGGATGCTCCTAAAGGTTAAATTTAGTTATAGTAAATTAGAAATATAAATATATAATAAATAATAATAACATTACATATATTGCGTCTGGTCAACTATTTCTTACCTAGCATATAGTACAGTGCAATAGTTTGCCAGCCGCAAAATAAAATTGTTTTAATGTCGCTTTATTTGCGTGTCGTCAATTGTTACTCTAGTAAGTACAAATTGTAAAGAGACTACGGTTCGCAAGCCGCAATATAATGTTGTTGTGGTTTCTAATAAAAAAAAAACTAAGTATAGGTAACTGCCAGACTGTTTAAGACATGTCTGAGGCGTATTTAATTTTTTCACATCTCAAAATGGTATAATTGTGGTGGAAAGAGACAGTAAATATGGCTTCTGGTGGCATTGCAGCCAGTATAGTTTTTCAGAATAAGTACTTTAAAGTTACTGACCTCTAAGATGGACGTCCTTGTCTCCATCGTAGCGGACAAACACGAAAAATAGTGCCATCAGTATAAACTGAAACACTAATACCGGCAAGTACTTCATCCTTGCTGCTAGCTTCGGCACCATCTTGACAAATTTGCTGCAAAAAAAAAACAAATTTAAAAGAGGGAAAGAGACAGTAGAACATCATGGATATCTAGTAATATCTAGTTCGAATAAAGTGGTAGTAGTGATGGTAGTAGTATTCTTGTCAAGTTATCCGGAATTCAGATTCTGGTACTGGTACACATAAAAAAATTAACACTTAGCTAAAAACGTGCCATGCCTGTTGTTATGAAGGAACGGAAGTCTAATACCGTATGGTAAAAACAATAAAAAAATATCTTACACGACATGATGACGGTTTCTGTGACTGATTCTATCGTAAATATTGTACCCAAATAATTCGTAATTATTTCCATAATATTTCATCCACTAATCGCGAAAAAACCGCATTGACGTATTATTGTCATTTAGAAAAGAAAGAAAGAAAGAAAAAAACAATTTATTGCCACAAAAACAGATTTACAAAAAAATACAAATTAAGTAAAAGTACTCCAAACGGTTTGTGACAAAGGTTTGTGAAATTTGTGTCAAACGGAAAACAAAAGTGGTGACGTTTCGTGTTTTATGACAAAACATTCAAGTATGAAGTACATATTAATGTTTTTTACTAAAGAAGGAATGAGAACGGAGTCTGCCCACAATATGAACGGAACGGATGATCAAAATCGCCGAAAGCAATTGGAATTGTGGATAGCTTTAAACTAATGACGGATATAAGTCAACTCTTCACTGAAATGGTGGCTTAAGTGAGGATCCAATAGTACAGTAAGCATCGAAAGTAGCTGCACACTTTGTACTTTGCTGTTTCACAGTCAGATGTCTCATATCCGGCAGATTATGAGAAGCTACATTTACGGCACGCTTCGCTAGCACTAGGGTATTAGTCGATCTGATCTGCCTCGGTGCTCTTAAGAAAGGCAGACAATTACACCGCACAATTTTATTTCATTGGTTCACCACTGTGTCTAGATTATATCGATCGTGAGGAATCGGATCTTAATGATTTTGAATGGCTATTTTGGGGGATGTTTGTGTGCCATCACGTCACGTTACATTGGATATAAGCTAGATAAATAAGTGGCTACATTTGACACTTCAATCGGTACCCGGTACCCTCAGTATTATTCTATACTAGCTCCAGCCAGCGACTTCGTCCGCATAGAATTAGCAATTTTTTAGCAAAACTGTTTACGTTGTCTAGGCAGCTACTACCTTTGACATTTTTATCGCTATCCTACGGGAACCATGCAATTTTCTGGAATAAAAATTAGCCTATGTTTCACTTTAATTCTAAGGTACCAACTATCTCTGTTCCAAATTTTATCCAATTCCATCCGACTCGTTTAAGCGTGAATAACGAACAAACATACACACTCACTCACTCACTCACACCGTCACAATCTTTCGCATTTATAATATTACTAGCTGTTGCCAGCGACTTCGTCTGCAAAGAATTCGTTTATCTCTATCCCGCGGAAACTGTGCAATTTTCCGGGATAAAAAGTAGCCTATGCGCTATTCCAGACTTTTCTCTATCTATGTGCCAAATTTCATCCAGATCCGTTGAGCCGTTCTGGCGTGATTGAGTAACAAACAAACATCCATCCATCCATCCATACTTTCGCATTTATAATATTAGTTAGATTAGCTGTTGCCCGCGAGTCCATCTGCGCAGAAGTCGCTTATTGCTATCTCGCGGGAACTATGCAATTTCCCGGGATGAAAACTATCCTAATGTCCTTTCCCGGGACACAAACTATCTGGACCAAATTTCAACTAAATTAGTCCAGCGGTTTAAGCGTGAAGAGGTAACAGACAGACAGCCAGAGTTACTTTGGCATTTAAAATATTAGTAGGTATTCACCGTCAAATATTAAATTTTGGCTGAAAGAGGCTATTTTCGGCGGCTATTTGTGTTGTTAACCCACGACATCACGTCGTGTCAGATTATATCTAACTAATATTATAAATGCGAAAGTATGGATGGATGGATGGATGGATGGATGTTTGTTTGTTACTCAATCACGCCAGAACGGCCCAACGGATCTGGATGAAATTTGGCACATAGATAGAGAAAAGTCTGGAATAGCACATAGGCTACTTTTTATCCCGGATGCTGTGTTCCGGTGTGGAGAGTAAGACAGCCGGGAAAATTACGGGCACAAGAGGCATTTCATCTTAGCCCTCTAGGTTGGCGACGCTTCTGAATCCCTCCGGGGTTGCGGGTGTCTATGGGCAGTGGTGATCGCTTACCATCAGGTGACCCACTTGCTCGTTTGCCTTCCTATTCGCATAAAAAAAAAAATTGCGTAGTTCCCGCGGGATAGTGATAAACGAATTCTTTGTAGACGAAGTCGCTGGCAACAGCTAGTAATATATAAGTGGCAACATTATGACACGTCACTCCATGCCACGCCACGCCACGCACCCGGGCATTAGTCAAATCTGCGCTGACCCGGTGTTCAGTAAGAGCACACGAGCACGCCGTATAATATTTTCGCTCCATGAGTTCCGTCTTCCGCTTGAAGTGTTCTTTACGATTCAAGGAGCAACCTGAGCAACGGTTGTTTTAGCGTCACGTGTTTTTAAAACGTGCTAACAGAGTTGAAATGTTGGTACTTAAACATAAGAGGTGTTTTAAAATTATTCAGGAATATTTCAGCAGCCGGTCGCCTTAGTGCGATTGAATCTTCCTGTGAAGGGATTTTGATTTGGATTTTGACGTGACAACTCGATAAATCGATGAACGCAGGTTGCACTCACGAAAAAGCATGACTCATTGCGTTACATTCCGTGTGACGTCGGAGTGTGCAAGCGAGAGCGCGGAACAAGCGATAAAGAGAGACACATTTATTGTGTAATCATGTAAAACTATCTCCGTAATCCGACTTTATAGACAACCGGTTTTTTTATCCTAATTTTTGATTCAAAATAAGCCAGCCCCTAATGGCTCAGTAGGTATGCCTTTGAACGCTTTGAAAACAACACATCAACCAATGCATAGAAACATTTACCACAGCAAAAAAGAACCTGAAAATATTTAAAAGGACTTTCAGTAAATCTAAACCAACCACCTGCTGAAGACCCTACTCCGGATAAGTTTTAAAATACAGTATATTATAATCAATCACTACATAATATAAAACAAATTCGCTTTCCGCTGCTGTCGTCTGTCCCTATGTATCTTTTAACATGAAACTACCGTGAGACTCAAACATAATTACAACAAACCGGATAACTCACGTATAAAAAGCCGAAAGAATGCTCCGACAATTGTTTTGGACTAATCCGTAGTCCTTCATCAGAGAGCGGTCGCCCCGGCGGCGACGGGTGTTCGTTCCGCTGCCGCCGGGGCGACCTCTCTCTGATGAAGGACTACGGATTAGTCCGAAACAATTGTCGGAGCATTCTTTCGGCTTTTTATACGTGAGTTATCCGGTTTGTTGTTATTATGTCCCTATGTATGCTTAGATCTTTATTACGAGTATGCAACGGATTTTGATGCGGTTTTTTTAATAGGTAGAGTGATTGAAGAGGAAGGTTTGTATGTATAACACATACATACATGCATAACATAGTAGAGGAACACTGATTGCACCCGTGTGAAGCCGGGGCGGATCGCTAGTATGTTTTAATGGAAAAGAAAAATGTTAAACAAGTGCGATTACAAAAGAACCGTGTAAAAGTATAATTACAAAGTATAGTTTTCTATTTTAATTCATTTTTCAAAAACAGCAATACCGCTACGTATGGTATTTTCATTCTTAACTTCCTATTTGGTAAACAAAATTCTAACCTCAATGTGCAAATTTTTGTAAAGAATAAGGTGTATTATGTTGTCAAATAAACCTGAGGCAATATTTCGTACATCATTTTGCTGATATTTTATCTCCAGTTCCTTTATTTACGATAAAATAGTTAAAAAATAACAAAAATGAGACGTTTTGAGGTTAGAATTTTGTTTACCAAATAGGACAGGTAAGAATGAGAATACCTTATGCAATGTTATTTGACAGATACACATCTAGGTTTGCTAATTTTAGCTTAAACAATTTATTACGTTTCAAGCTTCAGCTTAAACTCATCGATCAATTCAGTCAAATCATTATTCATATCACCATCTTAATCAACATAAACCTTAATCTTGTCTCTCTGGGTACGGACACCGGTGTTAGGATAATGCGTGACGTCACAGCAGATTGAACATGCTTTAGGCTTAGCGTCCACCAGCTGTGCGAAGCAGCTAAGCAGTAATTTAAGCTGAGCTATGCGAGGCTAAGCAGGGTAAGGCTTCACTACGGAATCCGAAAGCGTGAACTTGCATAATAAAATTTATTTATTTTTGAAATTGAGTAAAGAAAGCGGTATAATAAGTCCCCATTTATTTTAATTGTCGGTTGAAGTGTTTAAAAACTTTGAACGTGAATTAATTTTTATGTTTAGTGATTTTAATCACATTTTTTTCGTCACTTAACATTACCTATCGGTAGGACACCATACGATTAATAATACAAAACAATATGTTTTAACGACAACCATCAACCATGTATGAACTTTTTTTGAGAACTTTGACACAAAAAAATAAAGAAAATAACCATACTTCGCGATTTTCGGGCAGTATGGTTATTTTCTTTATTTTTTCAGTCAAGTGTAGAATTTCGTACGCGTTTGATTCCTGAATCAGACGCGTACGAAATTCTACACTTGACTTATCCTTTAACACTTTTAATAATGCGTACTTTAAGCTTTTATGATTCCGATCTAGCGTTTGCCCCACGTTAAGTTACCAATTTTTGAACCTTGCATAGTTAAGTACGGAAACGAAAATCCTTTTAAGAATACACCTATCAAGAAACAACATTCCGTTTGTTTAGGTGAGTCTGTGATAGCGTGGAAATATTTAACGCGTCGCGTGCGACCCTCCAGTTGGGGCCTTGGTAAATAAAGCATAGCGGCTAAATTACGTTTTTTCCGCCCTAACAGTGTTCGTGGTTGCCTTAACGGATGTTAAAACTATGTTTCGACTCTGTAATGGCGGCTTTCTTATGTTTAGTAGGAATATCTTGACGGCAGGCTCGTAAGGTAGCGAAATGTATTACGTTTGTATGTGGAACGGTTCTCGTTTCACACATTTCACTAAGTCAAATGGCACACGGAAACAGCTGATACTTCTGATATTTATGGAATCAAAAATAAACCAGAATTTCCTTGTAAACTTGTTCTTTTAAGTCGCTACGCTCTTGTCAAAGTGGTCGAGTTGACGGTGGAAGATTGGCAGGGCCATTAGAAAGAAAATGTGTGGTTACCTCTTGCCTCCTATTTGGCAGTACGTGTCCAAAGGTCGCAGTTGGCACTCTTTACTCAAGTCCCTAATTATCCTAAAACCAAACCCGAAGCAGATGGCAAATAGGATGTGGATTCATTTGTTTTTGGAAAACGAATCCGTTCGACTACTTTCAATCAAGGTGGTCACAGGCTACTTCTCATTACGACAGTGAGCTGAGATGGCTAACGTAGAAAATTAGCGTTGAACTTTCTCTCGCAGATGATCTCTCGAGAGATGGCTGTTGATGGTCGGGCCTCTATCTCGTCAGGCTCAGGTTTTGGTTGAGTTTGGAAGTATCAGTCTGAACCTTCACGAGATTTCTCCGTCTTGCTGCCGATCCATTTGACTTTTAACTTTTTCAGAAGTCAAAGTCAAAGTCAAAGTCAAAAGTTTATTTTGCAAATAGGCCGCCGAGGGCTCTTTTACATGTCTTTTTTTTGAATCTACCAGCGCATTCGGAAAGACCATCATTGCCAAGAAGAATGCGCCGCAAGAAACTTGGCAGAAAGTCATTTTTTCAAAATAAAATAGATTTACAATAGTACTTAAATTCTACTTAACTTACCTAATACAATTAATACATTTTATAAAAAGGGATGTAAAAGGTCCCTAAGTTAAGTCCGTACCTTAAATTACATTGGTCTATAGTAGAGATGTATAAAGTCTCTACTGGTCAAAGCGAAACAAAATATGCGATAATGATAAGAAAGAGAAAGCAAAAGCAAAAAGTGAATAAAAATAATCTAAGTTTAGTGGAGGTGTAAAACGCCTCCACCGTCAAATAAGTTAATTGGAGATATCTCCAATGTCGATGAGAAAAAGAGCAAAAAAAAAAAAAAAAAATTATTATATATAATAAAAAATATGAAATATGCATTTCATGTCAAGTAAGTAACTGATAAGCTTTTGGATTCCGAAGGCAAGCTTACGTCTGCCGCCCCCAATGTTGGCTCACACGCGCTCATGTCATGCTCTGAAAGCAGAGCGGTACCGAGGGCATGTATCACTTCCGTCCCCACAGGCTCGCTATGGGGACGTTTTAGGAACTTCGACGCTGCTAGCCTGTAACTAGACAGTAAATGAAAAAATAAAACAACAAAAGAAAACGGAAATCCATAAGCTTAACAATATACCTACCTAATACCTAACTTAGCACACATACACATGAAAACTAGCCGAAGAGACATTTCAACCAAAAAAACATTATTGCAATTACGAATGCATAAAGTATGCTGTCTAAATCGTTTAGTTTATTCTATGATTTTTACTAAACGATAAAAAGTAAGATTTACTTAATTGTACCAGCTTATCTTTATAAACCGAATATAAACCACGTGGAGATGTTTTCTTTGTCAATATTATAATAATAGTTAGATAAGAACTATTACCTCATACGGTTGCTCACTGCTGATAACACGAATTGGCAGGTTAATTTTTATGACTATTTTTAATTAAAACAGACTTGAAATCACAGTAACTTCACTGTTTTCATTTATATGAAGTCAAATTTTCTTTAGCCTACAACTATTAACAGACTAAAACACCACGGCGATTCCTCAACAAAATCAGTTCAAGAATTACACAATCATTTTTGAAAAATCAAATAAAATTTTGTTACATCCTACCAGACCAGGATACTAACTGAAATCCGAAACAGTTTTGTTATCACTCTTTGTACTGTTTCGACTGTCGGGTGAAAAACAGGAGTTTCAAATAAATTCATCTATAACCATGGTGTCACGAACAACACATAAATTGAAACACACTATTCATATTCTCATACCTATTATGTTTCAGACAAGTCTCTGTGGTCCTTTATTCTCTGTTCTCTCATTGTTTTAAATTACCAACACTCGTACATTTCACCATTTGGAATAAGTCGCTAATCCGATTAAGGAACTTCCACCATTTAAAGTTCATTGGCAATCGAGAATCGAGAATAAAATTACTAGTCTGCTGCGGTCTCAAATTTAATCACGACGACGATTTGAGTCAGACCGGTCATTATGCAATTGACTGCACGCTATTTAATGAAAATTTTAGATTTAATGCCTCGCTAGACGTGCCAGTTTGCTAGTTGGAAATTCAATAATTGATGAGCGTTGAAAGTTCAAGAACTAACTTTTATATCAGAGATTAATTAAGCAGAGCGCGTGATTTGGGAACGTTATATCTTTGTAGTAACTAATCCTGCTTCACTAAGTAACAAAATGTATAGTTCAACAAATTAGTTTCCAATTAACACAAAATATTTACCTTGCTACTCCGCTACTTACGTGCAAGATAACCAAGCTTGTGCGAAATTTATACGTTCTGCATGCAAGCCCTCCCTCCACTAATGTTACACAAAACGCACACAAATCCCACAAACTTAATTAATCCTATCACCACACAAACACTGACGCGCGTTTCGATCCCTCTACGGGATCATTATCAAAGTTAGAGCACAACCGATGTACATGCGAACCAACGTCGTACTCGATGCCTGATTCAATAAAATATATAAAATAGAAACATTAATGTTTAATTTCTAAATGACACTGAAAATCAGAACACAAATAGAAAAATCCGAAAAATAAAGCTATGGCCGGGAATCGAATCTGGACCCTCGTCATTCATGACGCGTGCTATACTCCTACACCACCTTAGTAAGCCTTCGAATTTTTCTATCTGTTTGCAAATATTTGTCGCTAAGCGTCATCTGTTTGAATGATGTGCCTGTACGACACAATTACAAACTCCCGTGGAACAATTCATGTTTAACAACTACAAAAAGTACCTAATAAGCTGTTACGTAGAAGCAGCAAATCGAGTAATGGTAGAAGTGTGTTGATACCAAAAGAATGAATGGTATGGCTCAAGCAATTTATTTGGATACAATACAGTATCGCGTAGCAGTTACTCATCATCATAATATAGGTGACGGCAAATAAGTAAAACGTGGAGGTGATATGCGCAGTATGAAAACAACATCATTTTCATACTGCTCATATCCCCTCCACGTTTTACTTATTTGCCGTCACCTGTATCAGCCGTAGGACGTTCACTGTTGGACATAGGCCTTTCCCATATAACACAGTTGCCTCGGTTGGAAGCGGCTTGCATCCACCGTGAACCCACGACTATAACCAGGGCCTCTAGTGTAAGTTTTCACACGAAAAACGTCTCGAACGCGTTCACGTAAACGTCTCAATTGCTATGGAAAAATTGGCAGCGCCACTTGCGGATCGAAACGGCAACAAACTGTTCCCATAGTATTTGTCATTTTAACGCAAACGCGGTCGAGACGTGTTCTGTGACCGAAAACCTATACTAAGCATACAGAGCCTCTAGTGTAAGTTTTCACATGAAAAACGTGTCGTCTCGAACGCGTTCACGTAAACGTCTCAATTACTATGAAAAAATTGGCAGCGCCACTTGCAGATCGAAACGGCAACAAACGGTTCCCATAATTCGAAATATTTGGTTCCCATAATATTTGACATTTTAACGCAAACGCGGTCGAGACGTGTTCTGTGACCGAAAACTTACACTAAGCATACAGTATGCTTAGTGTAAGTTTTCGGTCACGTTACGGTTGCGTTAAAATGTCAAATACTATGAGAAATTTTAGTTGTCCTTTCGTTCCGCTTGTGGCGCTGTTCATTTTCCCATAGTAATTGAGACGTTTACGTGAACGCGTTCGAGACGTTTGTTCGTGTGAAAACTTACACTAGAGGCTCAGGTCATCCGTCCATCTCATTGAAACACTAACTGATCAGTATAATTAGTTTGTTCTGGAGTAGACTTTTTGTTACGAGCTGTGAGCTAAACTTGTCACTGACTTTACGTTTCAATAGGGATAAGTTAATTTGAATTTGCTAGCGAAATACGTATAATGCCGGTGTCGTGTTTATTGTGCATTGTTTTCTATTTATTAGGTAGTTAAATTGACCTCAGTAACCACTCATTATGATTATGACTGATGTTAAATGACGCGTTGTTAGTGATCTGTATAGAGAAATAGTCTTTTTCGATGTTTATGATTGCTGTTTTAATTATTTTAAAAAGTAGGATTAGTGAGTGACTTAATAATTTTTTCGATTGAAATTCATTTTTCGTGCCTGAAATATTTAAACTAGGAATGTTAAAAAAAATTCAGAGTCACTGTCATAAAATTAATCATCACAAAATAGTTTAATTATTAAAGCTGAGGGCTTTACTGAGTTTAATTAATACGAAAGGAAACCACTATTTTCGTTAAGGGCTATATTCAGACTGACATACAAAACAATAAGAAAACAAGAATTCTAAAAAACATTAAAAAAGTAGTATAAAAACATAAAGAAATATAAAAAGGTTGTGCCTGTGGCACAATTATATTTAAATACTCGTGACTTAATTTTGAAAACAAATGAAACGCACAAAAATCTACTGAAATACGATCTATGTATTTTGTCCATATCGTAACCAATCAATTTCTTTTTGTCAAGCTATGTGTTCCCATTTCTACACAAATTTTCTTAAACAGTATCAGAATTAAATAAGACCTATGTTTAGAGACCGACAGTGAGCAGTTGAGTTTGCAATATGACTATTTAAAAAAGTATTTTAAAACCAACCGCGCCCACAATTACGCAGTTCAACAAAACACAAGAAAGCGCTAATTACAAAAGAGACGATTTAAAAATAGAAAAAAAAAAGTAACGACTTTTTATTTACATACCTCGGCGATACGTCTGAAAACACCCGCGTTCAGATCCAACTCCCGCGCACGTTCGTGAGAGCCGAGCCCCCATATGCATCAAACTCTGCTGTCACTCAACACTAACATTATAATACTAGCAAAACTAAGAGCACATGATGCCACGTGAGTTGCTACTGCGATGGCACTTTCCTTCTTGCTCGGATTACGTCAGTAGAAGGTACGTCACAGTTGGGGACACTTATCGCCTATTTAGCGTATCGAGCGCCTTTGCTATTGAGAATTTTACAGTGGGACTGGTGGGAGCGAAAGTGCATTGATTTCAACTTTTTTCTATGAAGGTGATCCAAATCGCAACTTTAGTATCAGTTGACACGAAGACTTTGTTTGGTTCGAAATAATCATAGTAAAATCCGATCAAGTGTCTAAATGAGAGCATCAATGAAGTTAAGTAGAAAAGGATAATATTTATCAACGTGGGAAAATTTGGATAGTAATCGATTATTAGACCTAATTGATTTAACAAAACTTTTTTTGGGTTACTACTTTAAAAATATGCGGGGAATTGTAGGTAACATTTTTACGACAGATTGTGTGAAGTTTGGTAAACAACATAATTTTATTGACAGTGATTAATACAATACAAGCCTGTACCTTACAAGCGATAACGCCTCGTTTATTTAATGTCACAAATAACTTAATCTAGTCTTAGATAAAACAAAACTTGAGTTTGCATGGATGCTTGGCAACGGTAAATGTCCAAGACTCAATTTCCGGCCGGGAAGCGAACCCGGGATTTCAAGTTTCGTAGACAGATTCTCTAATATGGGCTAATAATTTTAATATTGCAGGATGTTATTAAACCTGTTATTGTCTATGTATTGTCCGTCCGGTTCTTCCAATAATATCATTTGTTGTTTCATGTCAATAGCACAAGTGTTGTTTATCTCTAATCTAGGTCATATTAGGTAATCCAAATATGTTATTAGTAGGTATCTTATGAGCGGTTAAAATTAAAACCATTACAAACGTCTGTTGAACTCATATTTTTATACTGTCTTTTTCTGTGACATTTAATAGGTAGGTATATACACCGAAATAAAAGTGTGCTAGAAAAAAAAAAACAAATAAAACAATAATAATATAATTTAAATTCGTACTTATAAAATAATAAAAAATATGTCACATTTACAAAACATTGGAAAAAGATGCGTGAAAAATAAAACATGACATTGCCACTAATTTTTTATTAAAAACAAAAACATTAACCAACATAACTCCAGAACCACTACTTTTCTAAAGTCAATTCAAAACCTTTTTTATGTTTTACTCTACACCCCGGAACACAGCAGCGCAAACACTGCTGTCTGGCGGCAGGATTAGCAATCAACATGGTTTTAGCAACCCGGAATAACCTAGCACGAGGTCTTACTACCCGTAAAAATTACCCACAGCAATTTTGAATCCCAAACAAAACACTATCAACGCTTCAACGAATACCTATCAGCGTACAAAAATTTCGCGAGCGAGCTTGCTAGGGTATGGCGATAGCGACCGTAAAATACTCTCTAACAGAACCGCGTGATACACTTTTTCTACGCCACAATACTCGGTCTGAAATTACACCATTTACGTTTAATGAAACGTGATCGTGGCAAGCCCCCTCGGCTCAAACAAACAAACAAACCTTCGTGAGGAGTCAGTTAACGCGTTCTTTGTTACTGTTTACAGATTTGACATTTCGGCGTGGCAACTATACGATAATTATTACGTTGTCACGGATCAAACGTAAATACCAATTGCGTAAACATATTTTGCAAAATAATTTAGTACGATTACGGATATAAAACATGGATAACATTACTTTGCTGCTCCGCAATATAGTGAGGTCAAATCATGCAAAACAATCACGCTCCCGTCGAATCTTATTCATGCAGTCAGTGTTTGAGAAAACAACGACAACTCAAAACAAGAATCAACGGAAAAACAACTGAAATGACTTCGAGAATCACCACCACCGTATAGAATATTCCGGACACGTGTTTCAACTCTCTCCGAGGCATCCGCAGGTTTTCATGTCCACATGGTTTGTGGTTATTGTAACGTCCACAGTTTAAGTTACAGCTTAGGTCATAGTTGAGTACCCGGTTCAACTGACGTCAAAATACCTCGCGTCACATACTCAAATTGTTAAAGGTGTCTCATCGGTTTAGTGTAAAACTAGAGCTATATGAAATGTAATTTCCTCTCTTGCGGTTTTATACCGGAATTAAGCGCCCCAGGAGCTCACTCACACAGCGGAAATAAAACGACTTTAGGACAAATTTTACGTGAACTTAAAACTACGATCTTGATAAGTGTTGAGTGTGAAAGCTAGACTTCCGAGCAAAGCGGCTCTGGCGTCACTGCCAGTGTCGCCAGAGCCGCTTTGCTCGGAAGTCTAGCGTAACAGAACCTTTATAATTACGGGTTTGTATCCTATTAATATTATAAATGCGAAAGTTTGTGAGTGACGATTGTGACGATGTGAGTGTGCATCTTTGTTCCTTCTTCACGCTAAAACGACTGGACGGATTTGGATAAAATTTGGAACAAAGATAGCTGGTACCCTAGATTGAAACATGGGCTATTTTTATCCCGAAAAATTGCATAGTTCCCGCGGGATAACGATAAACATGTTAAATCATTGCTAATTCTACCCGGACGAAGTCGCGGGCAGAAGCTAGTTAAAAAATAAAATTGCTGCATAAAGATAAGTACAAGCTTGGTTCTTAAGAGAATCGGAAAAATGTAAGGTTCAATAAAGATAATCGAAAATTCCCAAATAAAAATACAATCTCAAGGCAACAAGACCTAAAAGCCACGTTAGCATGATTGTGGGGATATACAACTTTATTGTAGTAAAACCAGCTCATTGTTAGTTTTGTAAACTTAAAGGTTTATAATACTTTCGCTTGATTGAACAATTCAATCATTTCCCATGCGATATTTAACAATAAATCATCAAGAAGGAATGAACGTTAAATATTTTAATGCACAACAGCCATTTCCATAAGGATTAGTCGCAACGGTAATGCGATTTGCTTCCTTATTTTATGCCACAGGTTTTTACAATATGTTTTCCTTATTCCCAATCAACTCCACGCCCTAACGTATTTACACATAGCCGTTGTGTCGTCTGTCGTGTCATGCCACAGAACATCACTTTCATATTTACTAAGTCGGGATATTTACATCGCGATCAGGCAGATCTCGTTTTCAATAATATAACCCCTTGCAAAAAAACGGGCACCCGTGATTTTGAATTTTATGTGCATAAAAGCTTACTTTCTAAGCTTTAATGCCTAAAAATCTGAAAAACCATAGGTGCCCGATTTTTTTGCAAGGGGGTGTATTACCTATATACACAGAAAAAAAAAACACGTCTTTATCAGCACAGCTAAGCGTAATAAGCTAAGCGTAACAAGACAATTGCCACGATTAGCATGATTGTGGGCGTACACTATGCAGGTGGAAAAGGGAATGAAAATAGTGATGGGTTGCTAACCGCATCGCCTGTAACATAATTGACAACATTTCATTTTTATAACACCTGAAAATGTATATATGGTTCGAAAGCATTTTGCCTTCTGATCACTGCAATATGTTTATATAATTTTAATATCGCTTATTATAAAAAATAAAAATTAATTAAAAATATGTCCTAATTTTACCAAAACTACCACAGGATAGGTGAAACGCCTTTGCTTTTTTCACGAGAAAAAATAAGCGATCATAGTTTAGTATTTTTGACAACTTCAAAGTACAAGGGGGCAATCCTGAAATTCTATTTTCGAAGTTCGTTGCATACCTTCTCTCTCATTCTCAAGATAATGACTATTAGTATGAGCAGAACAGCACGAAGCGAACCTCGAAAATCGAATATTGGAGAATAGGACCTGACATTGTCAATTTGAAATTAACGTCAGTTTTTTTTCTATAGAGAAAAGACAAAGGGATAAGTGTGTATTCTGTGATTTAGTACCGGAGTTACGCCCTTTTAGAATAAGCACAAATTAATAAATTAATTATAAATTAAATACAGGCCCTAGCGAAAAAATTAAACTGTCAGCATGTTCATCTTTTCAAACAAAATACAGAGAACCATTAAAATTATAGGCTCAGAAATATGAAATGTTGTCAATTCCTTATGTTATTGTCATTGGTTGCATACAGAATTCTCAAATATTGCTGTATCACCTGGATCGCCTGGGTTTGTATTGTACGGCTAATGGGTTGGTTTTGAATACAGATAAGTGTTGCTCAATATCATTCTCTCGGAAACGGTGTCCTACTCCTTTTAATTATAGATTACTTAACGCGGAACTTAAAAAGGTATCTGAGATTAGGGACCTGGGTATCCAATTGGATGAGGGACTATTATTTTCATCCCACATAGAAAAAATAACAGCGAAAACTTATAGAATGTTAGGGTTCATATTCAGACAGGGAAGTGATTTTAAAAATGTAAGTACCTTTAAATTATTATATAAATCTCTTGTACGTTTTCAACTCGAGTATGCAACTTCAACCTGGAGTCCTCAATACCGTTGTTATATTGACTCCATTGAAAACATCCAAAAAAAATTTATCAGACGCTTAACGTATAAGTTTAAAAATGTTACACTCAACGATATACTTCCCCTACAGAAGCGTAGGGAACATAGTGACCAAGTCTTGCTGTACAAAATTGTTAATAATATGGTTGATTCTCCATACCTCCTGAATAATATATTATTAAGATGCTCTGGCCTATGTACTCGCTCCAAGAACACTTTCGCTGTGAAATTTTGTAGAAAAAATTACTCAAAGAATAGTTTCCTAAGAAGAGCTTGCTCCACTCATAATAGTAGATACAACCACACTGATATATTTCATCAGAAGTATAGCACTTATGTGACTGCGGTAAGAAATACCACATAAGTGGTTAGTTATTTTTACTTTTCCTTTTTGTATTTTGTGCATATTTTTAGATGCCATATAGAATATAACGTAAATTTAAGCATGCAAAAGTGTATTTTGGCTTAGAGTCATTAGATTGTTAGACTTTGTGTACCAATTTCTGATTATGTGTAGATTTATTAGTGGAAACTTTACTGGCTTATGTTTCACCCTTATGTGTTAATAATTAATGTATTATTGTAGGCTGTTTGCTTTCCCAATAAATAAAATAAAATAAAAAAAAAACCCATCCAGGGAATAATGCGAAACTCTTAGGAATCATGCTATAGGCGATGCGACTAGCAACCCATCACTATTTAAGTTCCCCTTTCCATCTATGCGCCCACAATAATGCTAAACATGGCCCTACCTCAGGCTCTGTCTACCCCGTAAGGGATAAAGACGTGATTTATGTATGTACTAGCTGTTGCCAGCGACTTCGTCTGCAAAGAATTCGTTTATCGCTATCTCGCGGGAACTACGCAATTTTCCGGGATAAAAAGTAGCCTATGTGCTATTCCTGACTTTTCTCTATCTAAGTGCCGAATTTCATCCAGATCCGTTGGGCCGTTCTGGCGTGATTGAGTAACAAACATCCATCCATCCATCCATACTTTCGCATTTATAATATTAGTTAGATTATTGAGTGAAAGAATAACAAACAAAAAGACGCCGGTCTCAAAAACCTTTGCGCTGTTTTTAAAAAATACAATAAAGATGAGGTACATAAAATTAAATGTGAGCATAAAATTCCTTAGCTCACGAAGGTAAGTGGCCCAGTTTAAAAGGACACACGGCAGCAAATCTATTCAAGTACCTACCAACTACGTATTCCATACAGATAGGTCGATACCTATTCCAGTGGCATGTATAAATTCTGCGGCCAGTTCTGGCAACGTTTGCAGTTTTGTGAAATATTGTGTTGCTAATCGAAAATGCTTGGAACTATTCCGAGAATACTCGGGTTTTCCAAAGTTGTGGAAATATTCATACATAATATACATACTATATTATTTTCTCATAGGGGGAGGCAGAGACTACTTTGTTCCACTTGCTACGATCCTGACATACCTCTTTCGCTTCATCCACATTCATAAATCTCTTCATTATATGCTCGTCGGTTTCGGGTACTATTGACCTGAACTTTTTCCAAAACGTTCCCAATTTGGTTACGGAACGTCTGTCTAGGCCTTCCCCTCCCAACGCACTCATTTTTATTGCTCATATTGAAATATATTTAGTTAATCTTCTTTCATCCATCCTCTCTACGTGACTAAACCAACTAAGCATACTTTTTTCTATCCTATTCACTATATCTTTAACAGCAACGTGTTCCCTTATCACACTATTCCTTAATTATGATTATTGTGGAAATAATTATGGTTAATGCAAATAATTCACAATGCATGCACCAGCCATAAGCTGCCTGTGCATTATAAAATAATGATTATAAATTTTATTTTGGTTTGAAGAGGACGTATAAAAAGTTCTAACACCAAAAAGCTTCTAGTCGATTCAAACATCTTTATCCATTACGGCGTATACAGAGCCTAAAGATACGTCAACTGGGGTGACTTTGCTAATTTTGGGGCTACTTTGATCGTTTTAAAATAAAATTGCTATAAAATCGATAATATTGTCCATATCCGGTGAATGTTTGGCATGTGGACACAAAGGCGATCGACGAAGACATTGATTGGAAGCAGTAAACGCAAATAAAAAATAATGGTTTTGTCATTAAAACTACTTTTTAAAGTCACCCCGTAAATCAAAGTCACTCCAGTTGACTGTAACAAGAGCTAAAGGCCACTTTTAGCATAATTGTGGGCGTATAGGTGGAACTCTGACTCTTGTACCGTCAGCATCATATGGTTTGAAGCAATGAAGTCGGCCAAATAGTAGTACACCATAAATAAAGTAGGGCGTGTCGAATTTTCTGGTTAATTCATGACGTTTCATAGTATTTATAATGACGCTGACTGTATCACCAGAATTGTACCATTTTACACATAGGACGGTAGACTTCAGAATTACCCGAACACTTAGTACTTAGCTGCGATTACCAACTATGTCGTTAAGCTTGAAATTTGTCACAATATTTAAAATGACAAGGTAGGTACTAAAGTGTTCAGCTTCTGAGGCCGACCGTCAATGAAAATACTCCGTTATAACCATTTCAAGTCAAGCGATTTTCTTTGTTTAAAAACACATCCTTATTTTTTCCGAGCAATGCGGGTCTCCGGAGTCTTACTAAAACCGCGGCGTTAATGGCGAAAAAATATACGGATACTGACAAAAAAAGCAAAGTAACGCCTCTAACTTGAATCCCCCATTTTTCCGCTAAGAAATACCCCATACTTCGTCATTTCAAGTATTTATCTTCCTGCTAAAGTTATAAAAGAAGCTCAATGAAAATAAATTCTCAGAACAATTTAACAGGACCACCTGCGTCGGGTAGGAAGCCAACGTCCGCAGGATTTTGAATACAAAAGTATCATTAGGAAACGTTCTTTTATTAAGTACGACTTGACCTAGCTTGACCCCGAGGCAATAACCTTCCGATTTATTGTTTCGTGTTAAAGACCCTGTAACTAAGATAATTTTTCCACAAAAGCTACAATCAACTAATCTCCTGAACTATCATCATCATCTTTAGCCTAAATAAATACGTCTTACAGCTGTGCACAGGCCTCCTCTTAGAATGAGAGAGCTTGGGTAGTTCCCACGCGGGCCCAGTGCAGATTGAAAACTTCACACACGCTTTCCTCCCTCGGAAGAATGTAGATTTCAAATGTAAATTGTGTATGTGGGATCAAACCTATGAACCTCTGCTTGAGAGGCTTTAAGTCAAGCTAAGCATGGCCAGCACGAGTGCGCGCGAGATAGAGTACCAATCATTTTCTTACGTTGTTAAGAAGCTATACCCATGTAGCTAACTTAATAAGGTTTTTCATGCCCACCAGAGTACTTATATTCTCTTAATCATTTTATTATTTGTACTTAGCGTACGTAATGTATATTTAACGTATATCGCCCATTTAATTTTAACTGTTCGCACGCGGCGCTATCAATTCGCGCGTAGACATATCTGTGCCCATTGGATAACAAATCCGTTACATCAGCCTCCCACTAAGACCCCTCCAATGTGTAACGTTATACTAATTAATCCCACTACACTCTTATCACACCGACAACAGAAAAGCTACGGAGATGTTGGTACATAATCCCGGATTTAATCCATTAGCAGAAAGGTATTAACAGTAACTGGCTACTGGGATACTTAAAACTTGAGGTTTTCAGTCGCCATTTTGAGGGGACTAACGATCCCGGCTGATAAAAGTGAAACTGAGTGTGTTTTTGTGGTTAAGTTCAGCAAGCTTCAAGCACGTCATAATCACTACAGACAATATTACTCTGCGGCACATAATTGGGCGCGTCTCATTATAAAGTTACCTAATCTTACATACATATACATACATATTATAGGTACTTAATATTATAAATTCGAAAGTAACTCTCTGTCTGTCTGTCAGTTACGCTTTCACACAGACCTGAATCGATTTTAATAAAATTCGGTACAGGGATAGTTTCAGTCCCGAGGAAGGCCATAGGATAGGTTTTAACACGGAAAATGGCGTAGTTGTCACTAATAAATACAGCGATTCTCGAGGAAGGTTTAAATATATATAATTTGTTAACGTTTTGTGTAAATCGGTTAAAATTTAACAATAATTTGTTGAAAGTCCTGTACCTAACTGTTTTATTTTAGAATTTACCGTATTTTTTTAGATTAATAAATTCGTTTTCGGTCCTTGGGTTGTGGCAGAATATCAGTGTTTTGCTCCTACGAGCAATGTGGACCACTGAACCATGGCCCTTTTGTACTGCTGCAACGCACACAACAAAATACTTAAGTTAAGTCTAATGTGTATTTTTTTAATTTTGTTTTCTATTGTTTTTTAACTTGATTGTGTGTATTGTAGCATTCAAATAAACGATACATCTATCTATCTATCTATCTAACTGACTATTCGTGGATCCGCGAATGTGCCGTATAAAATTGTAATGCAGTTCTTGAAAGTACCTATTCCGAACCTTGCGATATAATAATATCGTATTTTCAACATGACTCTATCGTGAGACTTAATCATAACTACACAAACGGATAACTCACGTATAGAGGTAAAAGTCGAGAGATGCTCGATCGTTTCGGACTAATTCAAAGATCTTCCTCTTGGAATGCTCGCCCCGGCGACATCGCTCCGTGAGAAAGGAGAACGAATGATAATTATCGTGTTTATTGAATCAGGCTTTACTTTACGGAGATCATAAAACAATTACTTTGCTACTCCGCTACTTAGTAAATTGAATAGCGGAGTAGCAAGGTTAATGTTTTATGTTCATTATAATATCGGATAGAATAGAGCACTCAAAGTAGACATAACTCTCTTCATATAACTATTAGAGCGAATCAGACAAATCTAGAGATAAAGTAAAAGTTATTCACTGCCACTACGAGAAGGCGAGACGAGGACGATATGAAATTCAAATATACTTAGACACTCCCTACTAGTCCTACGTCAACAGATATGTATGTCTTTCAATATTATTGTAGCATTAGGTTTGTTATTGGAAGCTATATGTCTGTGTAATTTATTCTACGCGAAGTATACGGAAATGTGGTGAGACTCTGTCTCTCAGAACTGTGTAAATGGGATGATTCCATTACAGATACGCGTTACTACAATTCATCATAACCATCTCCAGCCTAAGGTCCTACAGCTGGGCTCAGTTCCCACTCTGAATGAGAGGGCTTGGGCTATTTTTTTTTTGTTTACATAAAATAGGCTTACGTTTGACCTCAATCTCACTTGATGGAAGGCGAAGATGAGGCCTAAGATGGTACACGTTTGCCTAGAAGGCAATAGTTAGGCTATAGTTTCCACGCGGGCCCAGTGCCGATTGGGAACTTCACACAAACCAATGAATTGCTTCGAAAGTGTGTGCAGGGGCCTAACCATGACGTCCTAATTCCGACGCAGTTCAAACTTTAGCTGTCACTTTTTGTATGAATCTGACAGCGAGCGGACCTAAACTGAAACGCATTAAGACGTCATGGTAAGGCCCCAGTTTTTCTCAGTTCTTACAATGTTTTCCTTCACTGATATCTCATCGTATACGTAATTTCACACATAAATTCTGAGAAACTCAAAGGTGCGAGTCCGGGATTCAAATCTGCGAAGCTCGGCTTAAGATGCCATAGTTCAAACCACTACCATGGCTACCATGGCTTTTTAATTACACGTTGTCCTAACTCTAACGTCATCATAAGTTTCTGTCGAAAATGACACTTTAATACAAACTTTTTTACTGATTGTACTTGCATTTTCATTCGTCCTACATTATGTGTACCAAATTTCTAGTCAATCGGACCAACCGTTGAAGAGCCTGACGATCCTGGCCGGGTACCCAGAACTCCACTATCAGCAAGCTTATTACGTAACTCGCTCGCAATCGCCATCGTGTTCATTTTGACAGTTCTTGTATGAATGTGACAGCTAGCTGATTCCGATGCCAATAGTCGGCCCATACATGAACTGTCAAAATAAAGACGATGGTGATCGCGAGCGAGTTACGTAATAAGCCTACAGATATTATTGTATTGTCATCCGGCTTACTCAAGTATGCAAAATTTCAGGTCTATCAGTTAAAGATATCTACTTCAAAATGGATTTCACCCGAACAAACATAATAGTATTTTCATTCTTATCTGTCCTATATGGTAATCAAAATTCTAACCTCAATGTGCAAATTTTTGTCAAGAATAAGGTTATCAAATAAACCTAAGGTAATATTTTGTACATAATTTTGCTGATATTTTATATCCAGTTACTTTATTTACGATGAGACAGTTGAAAAATAACAAAAATGAGACGTTTTGAGGTTAGAATTTTGTTTACCAAATAGGACAGGTAAGACTGAAAATACCTTCCATAAATACATTGCAAGTTAAATAAAAGCTTGTTATAACTAGGAAGTGACCTTCAATATGAAACTACCGTGAGACTTAATCATAGTTACACGGACGGATAACTCACGTATAAATGTCGAGTACTTATTGCTTGACATTTTTTAGACTGATTCCTAGTCCTTCCTCCTAACCCACCGACTGCTTCAGGAGTAAACTTTTATAATTATGTGAGTTATCCATTTGTGTAAATAGGAAGTCACCTGTCTAGGCACTAGTCGGTTATGTTGCTGACAATAGTCATTTATTATTATCAATATTGTTAATCTGTTGACAGTTACGTATGGAATCGTGACAGGCGGTGTGACGTCACAGTTGTGTAACACTGTTTTCATCGTTCAGGGAATACGAAATTTAAATTAAACACAAACGTTTGATGCCAGATGTTAATTACTGAGCGTACTATTATCTATTCTGTAGTGAAACTTACGAAACATTATTAAAGTCGGTGGTTGGGTACAGTCAGCTTCACAGGTAACGCACTTTTGTTGAAAGACATTCAAACACAGAAAAATCCGAAAAGTAAATGGCCCGAAACCGAACCCGGATCCTCATTCACTCTCACACTCATTTGACATTTACTGTGAAAGAGTTCCACCGTGGAACAGAAATCAGTCAGTTTTATAGTCCTACTAGCTTTTGCCCGCGACTTCGTCTGCGTAGAATTAGTATTTTGGTTAACTTATTCTTAGTGGTAGGCAAACATTCAATTAGAACACAAATTAAATATATAATTACCCTTAGGGTATTACATCTTCGTAGTAAATTTTACTCCCCTATTCACATCTTTGTCAATTTCTGCAAAAACTATTCTATTCCCTTCCCCGGGACCATAACAATATCCATCCCAGTTTTAATCGTTTCATCGGCTTAAGGCGCTGTCAACAGCTAATGACCTTGAGCAGCGCCACTCTTCACACATACGGTTCGAGTGCCTGTTAGTCAAAGAGAAGAAACTATTTCGGCAACTTGGCGCGCGTCTAAAATCTTGCAAATAAGACACAAATAATAAGAAATTTAAAAAAGAATGGATTATTTGTGAAATATGACTCGTTAGCCGTTTAGGTATGAATATGTTGACTTCATGTTTTTAATTGCAGACCCATACGTCGAAAAAATAAAGACATTGAACCGTTTAATGATGATTTTAAGACCAATCTTTGCAATTATTTTCTATCGAGGCGATTTTGTTCAGTTATGTATCGAGTCCGTCCAGCGTGTTTGAAATATGATGAAAATTAACTTAAATTTTTTCGTGTGTACTTTTTCTTAAAAAAGTGCTTAAATAACATCAATTTCAACAAAATTAGGTGTTGTCAGCCTCTTAAGCGCGAAGAAGGCAAAAGACAGACGCACTTTTACGTAAGGGGAGGCCTTTGCCCAGCAGTGGGATACTCAAGTAGATTAATATAAAAAAAAAAACATACATCAAGTAGGTTTATTATATAGTAATTATTTTTAAGATTTGTTAGTTTTCTAAGTGACTTTAACGCCATTTCATGCCCTAAAGATATGAAAAAAAAGGTTCCTTCAAACGATAGCTACTACCGACCATATTAATTGTCAACCCAATTTTGCCCCCTCCACAGGTCTTCTTTAAACCGCTGAAGCACATAATTATTTATTTTTGTATATAATAAAAAGTCTAAAATAAAGTTCCTCCGTTTCTCAAGGTCAATTTTATCTCTGTAAGTACTTACCAAATTTCATAAAATCGGTCCAGTGGTTTAGGCATGAAAGCGTAACAGACAAACAGAAAAACTAATTTCCTTTCGCATTTATAATATTAGTAGAGATAGCGATTATTATAAATCATTTTTTTGTAAAAACCGGCTAATTGCGAGTCGGACTCGCGCACCGAGGGTTCCGTATAAATTTGGCAAGTGAATATGATATCCAGTGTTAGCAGAGCCCTGTTCCTAAGCAAAATGTAAGCAGTGTGAGGTCATTTTATATTGAAACATGATCCACCATCATACAAAATTTCAAATTTCTAAGACAACTGGTAGTACCTAGTACCCAATATTTTTTGAGAGCACGGCGATTTGTATGGAAACACCCTTTCTAATGACTGTACTTTGTTATTGTATAGATTTAAGGGTTAATCTTTTCCTAACTCCAAGGGACCGCAGATCTACTGTACCGGTTATTTTATTAATTTCATCTTTATACCTATACGCGTTCCTGAGGAAAAGGAACTTGACAGACGAACAACTAAGTGATTCTGGGTTCCTTTTTTCCTTTAAGGAACCTTGAAAATTGATACTTCCTAGGTACGAATAATTTCATTCATATAGCCTAGCGACATCTATTAACGAATAGCGGAACTAATTAATCCATAGTAAACTTTATTATTATTCTGTTGCTTAGTATTATCAGAACATATTACATGTACTACATTTTTGAACTCAGGACTTCTTCCTCTTTCATTTGGTATCCCAATAAATAATGTATAAAAAATATTTTTGGTGGACCCCCCCTTTTTGTTTTATATCTCGACTGCTAGGTGGAATTTCGAAAAAAACGCGACATGGGAGTTTAAGTTAGACCTCCAGCAATACAATAAAAAAAACCGCATTGAGTTTGGTACAGTAGTTTTTGCGTAGCGCGGTAACAAACATACAGACAGACAGACAGACAGACAAATATTCTAAAAATTGTATTTTTGGCTTCTATAGCGCTTATAGAGGCCCCTTAGTTTATTTTTTCTTTAATATCTCCTATGTACAGACATCGACCTGTTACAATTTTATTATATGTATAGAATATAGAATAGAATAGAATAGATAGCGACTTAATTTAAGAACTACATTATTTCACAAGTTTGTAACGCAATTTTGATGAATCTTATTTTATGCGATGGAATAATGTAAGTTTTTTTTAACTGTTATCCCTAAAATAAAATACTAAATGATTTGTCATACCTGACGGTTATATTTTTCGAAAATAACCTCAAAACGAGGAGTTAGCACGTGCTGCCGTGCATAAAACCTTAAGCCACGTATACACTGCGGCAGTAAACTGTCTGACAACACGCTTGACTACTAAACTACTGGAACACTTAATACGTGATGAAAATACGACGTGTCTTGTATCATAACATCTGCAAAGGTGTTTTATTGCGGTTTTGGCAGTAATATTTTTAAATTTGCAACGAAAATAAGTTCTTGATAAATTGTCACCGATTTTCATAACGTAGAAAGAATTATTGAGTACTTACCAAATTTCAAGTAAGTAAATCTGGGATTGTGGACACTCTGAGATTCCAAATTTATTAGAATTTTTAGCGTAACTTTTATTTTTATTGAATCAGGCGTTACTTTGCGGAGGTCCATTTCAATGAACACAAAAAAAATTACCTTGCTACTCCGCTACTTACGTGCAAGATAACCAAGCTTGTGAGAAATATATACGTTTTGCATGCGTTTTGTAGTGGAGGGAGAGCTTGCATGCAAAACGTATATATTTCGCACAAGCTTGGTAATCTTGCACGTAAGTAGCGGAGTAGCAAGGTAAATTTTTTGTGTTCAGTGTAACTTTTACATTTGTTATGTTATTGTTAAGGCGGCTTTAGTTTATAGTCGCGTTACTATCTACCTAAATAAATAAAAATGAATCGTCGAAATGTATGTACACGCATAACTTCCAAACGACTGCACCGAATTGGATAATTCTTTTAGTTGTGTGGTACGTGTGCAAGGTTTGTAAAGGTAATAATAAAATGTTGAAAAAAAAATATTTTTGCAGCAAGGGCTAAGCCCCGGGCAACAGCAAGTTTACGATATAAATTTTATATGTTCATTTTCGTGGTACACCATTCATAACCATCTCATAACATTATTATCGTTTGGCATGCAATCATCATCTAGAACCGTGCCAAGTTCCGGTTATGCTTTACTTTAGAACATCGTCTAGACGCTGGTATAACCGGTATCATGTTCATGACCATACAAGACAGTAACTCGCAACTGTATGCACTGAACACTAAACTTCAACTTACAGCACCTAGCACAGCTGTCCGCGTCTTAAAATAAAATAGAATATTCTCGCTGGCCACATCTTATCAGCTGCAAGCTCATACAATATTTATACTCGAAGAACATAGAATGTCGATTACTGGCAGCTTTACAAAGCGGTGGCGCACTGGAAACGTCTGGCAACGTTTTATGGATGAAAGAAGCGAATTAAAAAAAGATCAAAGTGGTATTAAGACTTCTACTATCTATATTCTATGTCTGTTCACTGAATATAATAAAGGTTTGTTTAATCGGTATAAGTAGTAGTGCTTAAGTTGCTGTGGTTTGGTGTGGATAGTAAGACAGCCGGTGAAGGTACTGGCGTGAAGTATCTATATTAGCCCTCTAGACTGACAACACATCTGAAATCCTCTAGTGTCGGTGTTCATAGGTGGTTGGGTTGCACAATGCTAGTTTGCTTTCTATTGCTGCGTTGTATTGCGTGATTTATAATGAACCATCTGACAGACAAGGCACAACCTAAACCACAACTAAACCTTGACAGCTGCAATTTGCGTATCAAATCACAGAAGTTCACTAAGAAGAGATTTATGACATTATCACGCGATAAGGAATTAGTATATTTTTTATTCTACGACCAATTCAAAGCTGGGGAATCAAACAGTCCTTTGTTAAAATAACGAGAACTTTTGTCTCTTCTGTCACTAAACAAGGTCACTGTGCAGACATTTGACAAGTTACCCTGACAATGTTAGAAAAAAAAAACCATCAACATCTTCAATCTATATGATATTAATGTCACAGATACAGCTACGCTTCTACATCTCGGAAATCTGATCGCAAGTCTTTTCCATAAGACCTACATCCTCACTCGCCCCCCATCTGACGTTTCTCAAGAGTAAACGGGATAGAGAGATTATCACACAACACTTTCGTGTTAAGAGCCTCTCTGAAATCTTTATTGAGTGGCGATAAATTGATTTTGCGGAACCCTTACATCCGATGGTTCCGTGTAGAGGGATGTACGCAAAGCAAGAAATCTGGGTTCAACAAAGGGCCGGCGTTCATTGTTATGAAAATTTTCTTTTAGTATGTATACGTTTGTAACACATTCGTAGTTGCACTAGAAATTGTGATTCAAGGAAATTAGGGAACTTTTAATATTATTATCTTAGCCTCTTGGAGTATCCCACTGCTGGGCACAGACCTCCCCTTTTTCCGCCAATTGTAATCATCGAGAGCATGCTCCTGCTACTACTGGTACTTGATATGCATTCATTCCACCATCTCCTTTTCGGTTCACAATCGTTTATTAATAACCGACTTGATGCGATGGTTGGTTATTAAATTAAACGTGCTCGCAATCGTTATCACATTTATCATCTCCTTCTTTCTACCATCTAATACCCTTGACAGATAAAATTGTGACTGCGATTATGACTATGCGTACTTTAGGCTATAAGCTTTCACGAGCCATAATGCTTCCGTAGTGTCAAGTACCTAACTAATTACAGCCTTATTCATAAAAAAATCTTAATTGAGGTTTGATCAGTCGATTAGTTAACAGACTGATTAAGCTTATTTGACAGTTGTTAAAAAGTATGATTCATAAACGCTTGCTAGCCGTCTGTTAGCTAATGAGCAGCACAGCTGATGGATGGATTAGACGCGTTATGTTGTCACCTTGACAAAATAAATCATAGATCAAAAATGGCCTTTGAGTGAATTAAAAAAAAAATTGACAGCAGTGGCAGCGAATTAGCGGGAAACCAGCGAATTACCACGACAGACTAGGCAGTGTGGATCTAGTTTCCTTTACCTTTCCCGGAGGGAATAAAACTTAAAACAAAAAAAACTGTCTTGCGTATGGTTTTGCTCTTGCCAAAATCAGCTGTTCACACGTGTGGCAGCCATTTTGTGAGTTAGCAGAGAGATAAAGTAGGGTCTACGGTCCGCTAACTTTCGGAAGACTTAACAGACCCTTGATGGACTGATTAGCGCTAATTGACGTTTATGAATCATGTTTTTTTGCATCGGTCCTATAGCGAGCTTATAGCGAGCCTCTAACTTTTTATGAATAAGGCTGTTAAGTTCTTATTGTTTGGTATCGTTCGCTATTCTGGCAATACCTATAGTTTGATCGACGGATTTCTTAAGTGGTTTACTTTGTGAGACCACCACTCTTGATTTGTTTTTACACTGTCTCAAAGCTTAAATCTATTTCGATGTTCATCAGGCCAGTATTTTTTATCCACCGTTCCCACGCCAGCCTTTCATATCTAAGACATATTAGGCCTTTCGCTGTCTGGAATCTACGGTAATAAATCCAGCCAAATTGATATTTAAGTTATCCTAAGAAGACATCAAAATTTCAACCGGGTTTATGGATCACGTCATGCGTACATAATATAAGTATTATATTATAAGAAATGTTATTATAGCCGGGGAAATGGGAGGCTTATAACCGGCTTCGCCATAATCCGGGAGTAACGTTAAACAGAAGAAATAAAATGCTACTAAGCTGCTATTGGAAGTAATTTTTATTTAAGTGTTTCCGTTATGTACGGTTCAGCGTTATTCATGTTTGAATGGAAGTCGGGCGCTTTTTATGCACACGCAAATTGAAACGGTTATATAGAATTCCGTGTGAAGGGAAGTGCTTAATTTTTTTTCTTAATAGAGTGCACGTGTTGTGAGAGTTAAATTTGTTTAATACTTACTTAGTCGTTTAAAAAAATTAAACAAGAGCGTTTTATGTTTGTATTTCAATACCAGCTTAATTTAATAAGGAGTTTTATTATTTGAAAAATGGGATTAATTTTGTCCAAACTGTTTTTCACGGATGCTGTAAATTGAGATTAATGATGTTTTTGTTGTTTCATTTTGCACAAAAATACCGCTACTTGATTCTTAAATGTCTCTACAAAAATAGTTTCCATGTATATAAATACGAAGTAGCAGGCAAAAGATAATCTATATTAAAATCGATAACGAAATTAATAATCATTCCCATATTCCACCTCGACATTGGCAGAATCAGCGAAAGTATCGATGGAGCTATATCACTAAAAATTGAATTGAAAAAAAAAAACTATTCAAAAGCATTTAATAATAATATTTTGGTTGATATAAATACTCTTTAATGGCGTGTTTCATTAATGGGTTTCAATGCCTATTTGTGTTTGTAACCAACTTTCTCACAATTTAAAGTGATTAAAACAAAACATTTCGAAACTAAATTGTTTAGGTGAGCATATTTTGTAGCGTAGACTTTCTGCTAAATATATAAAGCGCGTATTCAAATTCAACTCAGACATAGCTTAGAGTAAGCCTTATTTGATAATGTTTCTCTTTAGATTCGAATTTAACGCTACGATGAATAAATTAACTTGTGATATTTTGACAGGGTTTGTGTTTCAGTAAACACGTTTAATTTGTACGTTAAACGGTTTAAGGTGAATAACGTTACAGTTTTGGTGTCATTTGTAAAACTAATTTAACTCACGGAGTTAATTATTTTAACAATGATATTATTAAAGGTTACTGATAACTATAATAGTCCATTCCAATCGATTTTGACGCTTTCATAAACAACAAATTTAGAAAGAGAGAAAAAAAAAGTTTATTTATGACAATCACAGCACATCAAATAAATAAATACATTAAACTGGAGGTAAATAAATTGTCACAAAATGGTCCCAACTCAGCATGTGCTGGCCTTGCAGCCAGCGCTGGTCTTCTGTTGGGACCATAGGGTGATACATGCAATGATACAGTGAAAATAATGATTTGTTACATATAATACAACACTTAAAAATAAACTCTAAACATAATAAAACATAATTGGACGTGGTTGCCTGAGCACAAAACCCATGTCTTTAAAATAAAATAAAAAAAACAAAAAAATTAAACAAAAATAAGCATAGATAGGTAGGTAACCATAGTCATCACAGACCGATTGAAGAAGAGGAGGAAGCGTGGGGGAAGTAAAGTGAATCACACATTTTGACAGCCAAGCAGAGGAACTTTAGGTTAGAATATTGTAGACGAAATTAAAATGAAATTAATTAATTTACAAAACAAAATTATTTTATTAAATCAAGCATTACTTTGCGGAGGTCCATTTAAATGAACATAAAATATTTACCTTGCTACTCCGCTACTACTTAACAAGTTCCTTCATATAAAATTTAAAATATACTAATCATAGTATAATTTTATTATTCAGATCCACATTAATCCTTGATAGCATCCATAGGTATGCCGTCTACAAAATATACGTCTACATCTTCGTAAACAGACTGTAGTAACGACCAATTATTTCTAAATATATCCCTTTACGTAATATACACAAGCATTATCATAATTTAAAAACCTTCGCTCTCACAAAGATTATCCATAAGGAGTACTCATATTCGCCATCTCCAAAAATTACCCGTGAAATAAATCATCCTTCCTTCAAAAGCTCACGCGGAAAAAATATTCTGAAAACTCAAGAAAACTGGATAAGTGCTTGGAGGGAAATGATTAAAATTTCATTATCCAAAATGCAGGAGCAAGATTCTTTGAATAATTGAAGGGAAAATGAGCAGATGCCTGAGCCAGTGGAATAGCGTGGGTGACAAGTTGAAAGTACCAAGGGTATATTTAAGTGTGTCGTTTGGCATACCGGCGGCCATAGCAATTTTTAGCATATATGCGTAACTGCCGTATCCAAAGTCATCAATTTCGTTCTATTCATGAAAAAGATACGATTATGTCGTCTCTATGAAGCTAATCAGTCAGTGCCAGTTGGAAAACATCCTCGCGTGCTAAGCGTTACGGTTGTCATCTGGCAAGTTTTGAGAAAGGGAGGGACGAGTAACCCGGTGCATCGTAGGCAACAATCGTTCACTAAATCATTTGTATTAGTAAGCCGTTGGCTAAATATCTAACTGAAAGCTAGGTTAGGCTAGAACCAAACAATATCAAAATGGAATGACGTTGGCGATTTATTTAGTTTACAAAATGTCAAAAAATGAAATTATCATTCGAATTTGATGTTAATTAATAACATTAATTTTTAAAAATTAAAAACCATCCAAGTGATTATGATTATACGTAAATAAAAAAATATTCATTTTTATACCAAAAATGCTAAACCGATTTTTACAGAGAACCAACGCAAGGAAACTGGCTTTCGAATTAAAAAATCGCATCTAAATCAGTCTATCCGTTGGAGAGCTTCAAAGCCACAGACACACACAAAGACATCGTTGTCAAACTTACAACACCCCCTTTTTGCGACGGGGGTTAAAAAGTTTACGCTTTCACACATGACTTAATGAGAAAAGGAAATTACTATACCTACTAAAAAGCAGACACAAAGACCCTCTATTCATACATTTCCAAGTTCCATACATACATACTCTTTCCCACGGGGGTAGGCTGACACTACTTTGTTCCACTTGCTACGATCTTGACACACCTCTTTCGCTTCATCCACATCATCAATCTCATACATACTCGTCGGTTTCAGGTACTGGTCACTCGATCTTCCAATTTCCATACCCATAATTATTTTATTTTTGCTCGCCACTAAAGAAAACAAAGAAAAGGGCAAATAGAGCAGTACTACTTTGCATTTAGGAATATTAGGTTAATTTCGATTATTAGCTAATTAAATTAATTACAACAATCAATTGTAAGGACCAGCTGATACAGATTTGCAGCCTTTAACGAACGTCTGGTAAATAACGACTCGTATAGAGCACCCTTCTCAGCCCTTTGGAAGTTCTTTAAAAATTATACAATCTTTATTTTGAACCACTTTCTGGAAAGTCGAGCGAATCAAATCGGCGAGTATAATCTTCACGATTGTTGTAGCCACAAAGTTGCTTCAACCATCGTTAATTTAACAAAATGAATGCTCTTGTACGGTGAATAGGTATCATTATTTATTCTTAAAAAATATAATATAGTTAGTAATAATATAGTTTTATTTATGAACATGTAAGGTTTTGTAAATAGATAAAGAACAAGCTAATTTTATTATGCACCTCTATTTATTTTTAGGCAAAATGGAAAACAAAAGCCTAAAAGGGTTGTCAGTTGGTCTGCCTGTTTGTAACAGCCTATTCGCTACGTATCAACTTAACAGGGGTTCTCACATTTAGTAGTTTTTTATAATTTTCAAAAAACTAAAGAGTTTTGTTTCAATGTTTTTATTTAACAAATGTTCCAAATCAGGTCCATCCGGATCGCTACCACCATCTTACTCGCTAATCCTGCCGCTAAGCAGCAGTGCTTGCACTGCTGTGTTCCGGTGTGGAGAGTAAGACAGCCGGGGAAATTACGGGCACAAGAGGCATTTCATCTAAGTCCTCTAGGTTGGCAACGCATCTGCAATCCCTCCGGGGTTGCGGGTGTCTATGGGCAGTGGTGATCGCTTACCATCAGGTTCACATAAAAAAAAAACAACCTGAATCCATCAAATTATTGATTTTCTTTCACTATTAGGTACAATACCTACTTCTAAAACTAGTCATATTACAAAACTTTCTAGTAAAAATCCCTAGCTGCATTTGTTTATCATGAAAGGCGTATCTAAATGTATACGCAAACTTCAATTTTAAATAAATTCTAGCCGACTTAACCCTTTGAAGTACTGAAATGCCGAATAAATTTTGGAATTTTAGTCAAAGAACTGCGGTTTTCGTATAACACAAACGGCTCTTTGAATATCGCCTAGAACTCGAAAGAGTGAGGTAAGCCCATTCGTCCGATCTTAAAAATATCTGTTATTTTCACCTCCAATTTTATACGCTCCGTGATATTTGAATCTGCAAGTCTACTAATATTATAAGAACGCAAAATGCCAGAAACGCAGAAGGCCAGAAAAACAATATATCAGAAATGTTTGTTACCTTTCTTTGCCTGAATTCTTCGGCTATTACCCGCCGCTGTTATCGGCTGTTATAAAAAATGACAAATTAAGTTCCATATTAAGTTCGATGGAACCCCTCTTGCGGGGTTCCTAATTCTATTCATTCGGTAATGCCCTTCGGGCATTTGAAGATACCTAACGAACCTAACCTAATTTTATCATCTCTAGTGAGGATTTATTGCTATATACATATTGCTTTTCTGGCCTACTGCGAGTCTGCATTTCTGGCATTTTGCGTTGCTGGCTTTCTGCGTTTTTGGCTTTTTGTCTAACTGGCATTTTTCGTTCTTGACGAGATGCGTGTAAAATTTACACGCATCTCGTCAAAAACGAAAAGGGACCTAACCCTAACCGCGAATTTTTTAAATTAAATACAGAAAACATTTTTCACCTTAAAAATACTGGATGTAACTGGGTATACGCTCACTTTTGTCTGAAGAGGGGAAGCCCGAAACTATTCCGTCGCCCGAAATAAAATGTACAGACAAAGCGTTAATAATTTAATCCTTATCAGTGCCTCGAGACCGCCTGAATTAACGGAATGGACGTGATCTAAGGAACAAAAGGCTCTTTTATATATTTTTTTCCTTTTGAACCCTTATGTGAGGAGGAAAACTACAGAACGCCCGGTTTGTAAGACGGTTATAGTCAGCTATTGATACCGATTGGAGTATTCCATATTGACGGATAAGCTGCGCTTCAACTTGGCCTTATCAATGATATAAAAAACTATATATGAGGGCTGTTCAAAAAGAAATGAGAATGGCAAAGATGTAGATATATCCGGCACCATTACCTTTATTTTATTACGTCTGGGGGTTATTGTCTAACTCGCTCGCAATCGCCATCGTGTTCATTTTGACAGTTTATGTATGGGCTCTCAATTGGCATCACATTAATACAAGAACTTGTAATAGTTTGAACCACCAACCTTAGTAAGTCTGGCAGCACAAAACCATGTCAAAGTAAAAGATAGAAACTTCAAAGTTAAAAGGTAGCTAAGAGAGACGAGACTGATAAGTTCAGGGTGTGGGTTGGCTTGTCCCAGAGCAAAAGGCAGTATCAAGAATTTAATTTAGAAAGGCGCCAGATACTCCCTTTGTCAAACGAATGATATAAATGAAAGCAAACAAATATTTGAGTGAAATAACAAAACTTTATTCCATAAAAAAAACTCTTGTACATACAGGCAGGTTAAATTTATAAAGATTAAAAAGTACCCTCCGGATTCTTATCGGATAATAAAATTTAACAATCCCGGTCACAGCAGCGTGAATAAGAATTTCACCACAGCATTTTAATTTAAAATTAAGTATCCTTGTCGGACAGGATCACAGAGCAAGGTAGATACAAGGTAATGACCAACGGCCACCTATCAGCGCTACACACTTAAACTTAACCTGCGACTTATTTTACGATACCGTAAAGTACATCGGAACAACGGTTCGACTTATACTAAACGCACTTAATTATAGCCGTACACCAGGTTGTCGGTATCAGTTATAAGAGTAATAAAGTTAATTTATAACGAAAGTAAGTCACAACAGTACAACCTGAGTGCAGCATCTCTTGAATGTGGGTAGCGAATAGGAAAATGTAGACCAGTAGCGGAGATAGTTCCGAGTCCACTTCGTAAGATGAAGCCAGCGATGAGATGTTGAAAATTAGATGGTAACGGAGACAGTAGACCGCGGGTTAAATGGTAAATTTGAGAGTACTAAAAAAAAACCCTGTGAACAAAAGTATTCACAGTTAGAAATTTACCTACAATAATTTTTTTTAAAGTGGGTAGGTGGTAAGAGAAAGGATGAGGAAACTTACCCAATTAAGGGGTTTCTTCGAACGGTAAATGAAGCTAGACCAGGAAGCAGCAGCACAGCACAACTACTGGACGTTGGTATCAATGAGGTTTGGATGGATTAAAGGCTGTAAAAGAATTTGCCCTAATCAGTAAAAGAAACTACACAGACGGTAGACAAATAAACACTTTCTATAGATCAGCTAGCACAATTATTAGTAGAAATGCTTACCAGGAGAGAATACGTGGACCACAGGAATGTGTAGCATGCCGTCTTTGGCAGGAAGAAGTTGAAATTAATCCATGTAGGATTTTAATTGAATTTATGTTTACTAGGCGGGTGACGAGCACTAGAAAGAAAAAAAACAATGATTTAATTCCGAACACTGAGCGTAGATGAAAGTGCTTAGGCACATTTGAAAAAGTTTCACTTACCCGACCGGGCATTTGGAATCACAGGATGTACGTAGTGATCGTGGTTCACATCATGAAAGTCAAAAATGGAATGCGGGCACGGAATCCCGTCAGCAGAGCTAAACCGAAATCACGATGTCATGTCTCGTTCGGTTCTACGCTACAAGTAGTGCATCGACAAAATGGAAATGAGGCCACAAACTGACATGAAGAAAATCACGTTTGATTTTGTATTTAACAACGGAATGATCCAGCCTGTTGCAACGAATAAGAATTTAATTACAGGTGCATTTTAAAGACTCTCCAGCATCCAATATAAATCAAACAAAGAGGAAAGTAGCGTCGCGTAAGAACCGGTGTTAGGTGAAACGGAATGTCACATAATGCGTTTTGTTAGGGAAAAACAATCCTGTCACTCATTCAAAATATTGAGATATTAGTTTCGGAATAAATTAGAAATTGTTTAATAGAATTATTTTCCTAACCGACCCAGTTTGAATGAAAAGATTAAAAATATTATTTTGTATTCTGTGACATTACTCAGAAAGAAAATCGGAATCTGATCTAAGACGTGACAGTTTGAAAGGCGGAGGGGAGAACTAAACGCAGATCTGTCATTTCACGTATGTTTACAATGTTATTTAGAACGGCAGTTTGGTATGACTTTCTTGTTGAAATTGTAAGAAATTGGATGATAGTGATGATTAGTGCACGGGTAAAAATGAGTGGAATAAGTGGTGTGATCGCCGACAGTGCTCCAAGTACAGGGTTACAGTATCAAAAGTGGAAAATAAATGCGTTGCTAGATGTCGAACTAACCTGAACAAAATAAACTCAGGTGAGTCGTAGTTGAATAGGGTGTAAATTGTTACAGTTCATCCTTAGTTGGGTAAAAAAAAAATATTTAAAAATTGAAAATTTTTAAATATTTTTTTTTTGATAAAGATTTACCAAAAAAAAAGTTATAGCGGAGGTCGAAGTAACCAGTGAGAACAGAGAGCACCCAAGGAACTGTGTTACTTTAAAAAAAAAAATGCTATCAAGCGGATGATGCGATCCTGAGAGCATACATCACCGAATATTCAACAAGGGGACAGCAAAATAAAACACAGAGGAAAGCCCACCAGTATCAGTAGAGTTCAATGGAACAGAGTGGAATAAAAATACATAAATGGTTTGCTGCAGCAAAATTAAACTAAACTACTATAAGAGAATGATGTTTACCATTCCAAATTGGTTTAAGTAACAGGAGTTCACTTAAAGTTTCCTCCTATAAAGAAACTATTATAACTTAATTCTACGTCGGGATCCCTTTATTACATAAGAACCTAATTACTAAATTGCATCATAAGATGTCTTGCTTATATTGATAGCATGCCTTATAAACAAGAAAAGAAAATCAAAAAGTGCTATGGCAACTGGCTTTTACTTTATTGAAGGTTGCATAGGAATAACAATAAAATCCTCTTTAGGATGACCATACCGGAGTTACTTTTTTTCAACGCAACTTCCTTAGTGATGGTTCAACTATGGAATTACTGAAGTAATGCTTAATTCTAGGACAGTATTTACAAATGACTATACAGTCTGGTATTGGGAGTAAGCGTATTTTATAAGTAATGCTTCTCACAATAAATTTATAGGGTTAGCCATTGCATAACCGCGTAGTTAAGTAATGTTTAGGCTTGACTATTGGGAGATATCCAATAGGAGATAGGTCAGGCTATACTGAAGAAACCATCCTAATCAGGTTGGGGAGGGGCTTCGCCAGGCCGAACAAGGTCTTTAATATGGAAGTCACCAAGAAGTTTTCCATTTAAAGATTTCAGAGTATAAACTAAAGGTCCAAGTTTTTTATGGATAACACATTTTTCAAAACGAGGAGATAATTTAGCCGAAAAATATTTAGCGGCATTAGAGAGGGGAAAGCACCTTTTATATACGATTTGCCCTTCTTCAAGCTGTACTGGTCGCTTCCGTAAGTTATAATATTTAGCGTTGCGAGTGTGGGCAGCCAGTAGGGACTGTCGCACCTTTTCGAATATAGTCTTTAGCTCTTTGAGATTATCAGTGAACGACAAATAATTATCAGGAGTTAAGGTGCTTTCATCAACAGGGATGTTGGCATTGTACACAGTGCCATCCAGTATCATCTCGCGACCGTGTGTTAGAAAATAAGGTGTGAACTTTGTTCCTACGTGAACGACAGTGTTCAGCGCACATTGGATCTCCGACACGTTTCGATCCCAGTTTCTATGGTCCGAACGCACGTAAGACGCAATAGTACGCACCAATTCGCGGTTCACGCGTTCTGTCTGGTTCGTCTGTGCATGATAGCGTGGGTTATAAAATAGATGAGGTACATTATATTTAGCAACAAGGTCTCTGAAGGCTTTTGACGTAAATTGACAGCCGTTGTCAACATAGATGTATTTAGGTGTGCCGTGAACCAGAAATATGTTCTTCTCCATACATTTAACTATAGCCTGAGCAGTGACAGCTCGTAGCGGAAATAAGGTGACATATTTACTAAAGTAATCGGAAACAACAAAGAGATATTGATTCCTTAGGTAAGAAGGTGGGAAGGGACCTAATATGTCGCAAGATATGGCTTCACTGGGCACAGTGATACGTCTAGGATTCCCCATAAGTCCTGGGCGAGCTAGGTTGATAGGCTTATAGGTTTTACACACTTCGCATGAGTCAACGTAGTCCTTAACATCTTGGAAGAGAGTAGGCCAGAAGTAAAAGTTAGCGATCTTAAGGTGTGTTTTAGCAACGCCAAAGTGTCCAGCAGTAGGGTCATCGTGGCACTTGTTCAAAATTTCTTTTCTCTCTTCAAAAGGAACTACCAACTTCCAGTCGAATTGAGCGGTCAGTCGATATTTGTTTTTAAAGAGGCGAAAAAGTTTATTGTTTTCGATTTTGAAATTTGGAAAAAGAGTAGGGGTGTCAGAAACCTTTTTAAAAATGTCTAAGTACCATGGATCTTGGGTAGAGAGTACGTCAATGCTATCAATTTGGATACGTGAAAGGCAATCAGGGATAATGTGTTCTTTACCTTTTCGATGTATAAGTTCAAAATTGAATTGACTTAGGCGACAGGCCCACCGGTTTAAACGACCAGAAGGGTTTTTCAGGTTAGAAAACCATTTAAGGGAAGCGTGGTCAGTGATTATGTAGCACTTCCTACCCTCCACGTACGCACGATATTGCTCCAAAGCAAAAATTACAGCTAAAAGTTCACGTTCAGTAGCAGAGTAGTTAGTTTCAGGGGTATTCAGGGTACGGCTACAGTAAGCAATTGGATGATCGCAATTATCAATTTTCTGTGTCAGAACTGCACCTATCGCGAAAGAAGAAGCATCGGTATGTATATAGAATGGTTCATCAAAGTTAGGGCATTTAAGAATGGGTGCAGAGACTAGGGCTGACTTCAGTAAGTTAAAGGATTCATTCGCCTCCTCAGACCAAACAAACTTTACTTTTTTACTTGTTAACCGGGACAGGGGCCGAGCTATTTGAGAGAAATTTTTAATAAAGCGACGGTACCATCCCGCCATACCTAGAAAGCGCTTGATGCCTTTCGCGTCCTGAGGAATAGGAAAGTTAAGAATGACATCTATTTTGGAAGGATCCGTTCTTAAGCCATAACGATCGACTACATAGCCCAAGTACTTGAGTTCGCTTCGACAGAATAACGACTTCTTAATGTTGATTGTAAGGTTAGCAGCCTTCAGCTTGTCAAAGACAGCTTGCAGTAGACGGAGATGTTCATCAAAGTCAGACGTGCAGATAATAATGTCATCTATGTAGCAAAATACCTTGTTATCGAACTCTGCAGTGAATAACTTGTCCATGAGGCGTTGCATGGTTGCTGATGCACCTACAAGTCCAAAGCACATACGGTTGTAGTGGAACAAACCACGACCGGGTACCGTGAAAGCAGTTTTCTCTTTTGAGTCGTTACTCAGTGGTATCTGATGGTAAGCTGCGCTCAAATCAAGGGATGTAAGATACTTAGCATCACGTAAGTTGTCTAAAATATAGTTTACGTAGGGTAGAGGATACGCATCAGATTTGGAGACCGAATTCACCTTTCTACTATCTAAACAAAGCCGGAGGTCACCATTGGCTTTTTCCACCATTACGACTGGACTATTCCAAGGCGAGTGAGAAGGTTCTACAATTCCTATGTCAAGCATGCGATCTAATTCCTTTTCTAGAGCAGATTGTTTATTAGGACTTAGACGGTAGTATCGTTGTTTTATGGGCGTACTATTCCCAGTGTTGATCACATGTTCAAGCATATGTGTCTTACCAAGACCAACCTTGTCGGTGTTTATCTGATCAAAAAGAATTTTCATATTATCTAAGCGAGATTTCTGTTGGACAGTCAAAGAGTCTAAGTCATTTAAGCCGGATTCGATTGGTACAGCAGACATGGTAGCTATACTAGCATCAGTGGACAAACTAGAAATTATTTCAGGAGCCAGTTTGAAAGCCTTCCAAAAATTTAACCCCAATATGAGAGGAGTGGTAATTTTAGGTTGTACGTTGAAATTCACGACTTGAAGGGTGCCGTTATAGGTAACTGGTAGGGACATAAATTCAGTACATATAAGTTCTTCACCATTGGCTACTTGAAGAGCCACTGGTATGTTATGCGAAAGGATAGGAATACCGAGAGCAGTAAACACTAAATGGCTGTTCTTTCCCAAAATAGAGCAACTTGCACCGCAGTCCAGCAAACCTTTAACCTTTAAGTTTAGCACATCCAACGCAATAAAAAGTCTAGTATCTCCCCGAGGAGGTTCGAAATAAACGGTCTCTTTTACACGTAAGGGAGCAGAGATAGAATTAGATGTTTTATTAAAAGAAACCGAGTGATTTAGTTTTTTGGATTACATTCGGGACAGTCAGGCGTACGGACTCCTTTAAAACCGCACTTGAAGCAAACAATCTCCCTCGATTTTCTACAGAAGTTAGTCAAATGATTAGTTAATCCACATCGGAAACACGGCTGTTTGAGTTCAACACCCGCCGCCTGCGTTCTTGAGTATGACGTGGAAGAAAAGGCATTTGCATTATTCCGAGGAGGCGGTCTGGATCCTGAAGATCGACCAGTAGATGGTGTAGAATTATCCCTAGCAGATACGATGGGTTCTTTAAAGTGACTGGCCTTTACTTGAGCCAATTCGATACGCATACACAATGACTTAAGCTGTTTTATAGAAGTTATTTCATGTAAAGCTAATTCCTTGCTAAATTCAGGTCGTATGTTGCGAGTAAGAATGTCTAGCTTGTCCGCTTCGGGCATCTCTCTTCCCAAACGTTCAAACATACCTAACACAGTTGAGACAAAGAAAACTATGGTTTCATTTTTTGCTTGTGTTCTAGCACGAATCTCTTGCAACAGCTGGTGGTCTAAATCCGGAATGTCGAAATCCTGCTTTAAAGCTTTTACCACATCACGATACGTAGGCAAATCAGCGCGGTTCGCCCTAAACCACGAAAGAGCAGGACCGTCAAAAATTTCAGCAAAACCACCGTAAATACGTTGTTCTGAAAGTCCTCTAGCAATGCGGAGTTCCTCCAATCGCGTTAAGAAGATGCGTGCACAGGTGTCACCTTTGTATTTTAAATTTAATGAATTAATGTTAAAACTTTTGTCGGTTTTGTACACTATTTTTCTGACTACTTGAGTGTTGTCGTCAAAATCAGACTGACTTCCATCACTATCAGGATCAGTAGAAGGCGAGTTATCACACTGTAAGCGTTCCAAGATAGTTGTTAAAGCAGCCTTGAGTAACTGAACTTGTTCACCTTCCCCCGGCAAGCGAGAAAGACGGCATAGTAAGTATTTACACCTAGAAGCTAACCTATCAGCAGCAGCATCTGAAAGTTTACCCTTGAGTTCTCCTTCAATCTCCTCAGCTTTGCGCTGACAAATGTCGAGCTCAGTAGAAGGATCGACTTCCTCCAATGAGGTAAATTTCAAGCTACCCCGACGGGCTAAATGAGCAGTCTGTTTCAAGGCTTGCTGCAAGCTGTTCCGACGAGAAAGTGGATTAACCGGAAGCTTACGAATAGAAAGTTCGTGTGTGATTTCGTCTTTATGTAGATGAGAGATTTTACATCCCGCTTTAAGGAAATCCATGGTAACGGTTGAAGCAATGTTCAAAAGCTCAAGCTTATAAAGTTACTTTTCAGATTCACTCAAATGAGTATGAAGGTTAATGCAGAGTAAGTATAAGTTTGGTTAAATAACTGTAACCAAATAGGTACAGCATAAGTCAAGCAAAGAAGGTGGTAAAGCACCGATTGATTCAAGTGTAAGTGTCCACTAAAGTTCGAAATTCAAAGTATTGGTTAAATTACTGTAACAAAGTAGGTACAGCTTAAGTAAAGAAAGGTGGTAAAGCACCAATAAGTTTAATAAGTGTAAGTGTACACTAAAGTTGAAGATTTAAAGTATTGTTTAAATCTAAGTTCACACTACAAAGTGTTATAAAAACTTAATATCTATTATTACACAAAATCCACGTATTCAAATCCTTATCCATAAAGGTAAAAAGTAAGTACCTAGTACATAGTTACCATATAATTAACAAACAACAGCAGATGTCAACTCAAAGTTGAAATATAACTAAAGGTTTGTTTCAATTATATCATTCTCCAGGCCATACGTTGGGAACGCCACTGTAATAGTTTGAACCACCAACCTTAGTAAGTCTGGCAGCACAAAACCATGTCAAAGTAAAAGATAGAAACTTCAAAGTTAAAAGGTAGCTAAGAGAGACGAGACTGATAAGTTCAGGGTGTGGGTTGGCTTGTCCCAGAGCAAAAGGCAGTATCAAGAATTTAATTTAGAAAGGCGCCAGATACTCCCTTTGTCAAACGAATGATATAAATGAAAGCAAACAAATATTTGAGTGAAATAACAAAACTTTATTCCATAAAAAAAACTCTTGTACATACAGGCAGGTTAAATTTATAAAGATTAAAAAGTACCCTCCGGATTCTTATCGGATAATAAAATTTAACAATCCCGGTCACAGCAGCGTGAATAAGAATTTCACCACAGCATTTTAATTTAAAATTAAGTATCCTTGTCGGACAGGATCACAGAGCAAGGTAGATACAAGGTAATGACCAACGGCCACCTATCAGCGCTACACACTTAAACTTAACCTGCGACTTATTTTACGATACCGTAAAGTACATCGGAACAACGGTTCGACTTATACTAAACGCACTTAATTATAGCCGTACACCAGGTTGTCGGTATCAGTTATAAGAGTAATAAAGTTAATTTATAACGAAAGTAAGTCACAACAGTACAACCTGAGTGCAGCATCTCTTGAATGTGGGTAGCGAATAGGAAAATGTAGACCAGTAGCGGAGATAGTTCCGAGTCCACTTCGTAAGATGAAGCCAGCGATGAGATGTTGAAAATTAGATGGTAACGGAGACAGTAGACCGCGGGTTAAATGGTAAATTTGAGAGTACTAAAAAAAAACCCTGTGAACAAAAGTATTCACAGTTAGAAATTTACCTACAATAATTTTTTTTAAAGTGGGTAGGTGGTAAGAGAAAGGATGAGGAAACTTACCCAATTAAGGGGTTTCTTCGAACGGTAAATGAAGCTAGACCAGGAAGCAGCAGCACAGCACAACTACTGGACGTTGGTATCAATGAGGTTTGGATGGATTAAAGGCTGTAAAAGAATTTGCCCTAATCAGTAAAAGAAACTACACAGACGGTAGACAAATAAACACTTTCTATAGATCAGCTAGCACAATTATTAGTAGAAATGCTTACCAGGAGAGAATACGTGGACCACAGGAATGTGTAGCATGCCGTCTTTGGCAGGAAGAAGTTGAAATTAATCCATGTAGGATTTTAATTGAATTTATGTTTACTAGGCGGGTGACGAGCACTAGAAAGAAAAAAAACAATGATTTAATTCCGAACACTGAGCGTAGATGAAAGTGCTTAGGCACATTTGAAAAAGTTTCACTTACCCGACCGGGCATTTGGAATCACAGGATGTACGTAGTGATCGTGGTTCACATCATGAAAGTCAAAAATGGAATGCGGGCACGGAATCCCGTCAGCAGAGCTAAACCGAAATCACGATGTCATGTCTCGTTCGGTTCTACGCTACAAGTAGTGCATCGACAAAATGGAAATGAGGCCACAAACTGACATGAAGAAAATCACGTTTGATTTTGTATTTAACAACGGAATGATCCAGCCTGTTGCAACGAATAAGAATTTAATTACAGGTGCATTTTAAAGACTCTCCAGCATCCAATATAAATCAAACAAAGAGGAAAGTAGCGTCGCGTAAGAACCGGTGTTAGGTGAAACGGAATGTCACATAATGCGTTTTGTTAGGGAAAAACAATCCTGTCACTCATTCAAAATATTGAGATATTAGTTTCGGAATAAATTAGAAATTGTTTAATAGAATTATTTTCCTAACCGACCCAGTTTGAATGAAAAGATTAAAAATATTATTTTGTATTCTGTGACATTACTCAGAAAGAAAATCGGAATCTGATCTAAGACGTGACAGTTTGAAAGGCGGAGGGGAGAACTAAACGCAGATCTGTCATTTCACGTATGTTTACAATGTTATTTAGAACGGCAGTTTGGTATGACTTTCTTGTTGAAATTGTAAGAAATTGGATGATAGTGATGATTAGTGCACGGGTAAAAATGAGTGGAATAAGTGGTGTGATCGCCGACAGTGCTCCAAGTACAGGGTTACAGTATCAAAAGTGGAAAATAAATGCGTTGCTAGATGTCGAACTAACCTGAACAAAATAAACTCAGGTGAGTCGTAGTTGAATAGGGTGTAAATTGTTACAAACTGTCATTTCAATCCGATGCCGAGAGTCAAAATAGTTACACAATTACTATGCTGGCCTCTGAGATGCTCTTTCTGATGCTGATACTCTTTTATTTGAAGTCAGCTCTATCAATTTAAAGCCAAAACCTATGATGTTAGCCATCGTCATACTTGACACGTAACAGAATAGATATTTGAAGATACGCTGCAGTACGAGGTTTTTTAAATGGTGGGAAATAAAGGGAGAAGATTTTTTTAGACAACGAACTTTACATTTAGAAAAAAGATATGCCTAATAACTGAACTCCTAAAAGATGACTATTTCGAAAAATGAAGAAAAGTTAATTAAATATTATAATGCATCCTTGCCATTCTCATTACTTAATTGAACAGTCTTCGTAACATCGTCTCCAGCCTCTATACTCTATAGTATCATTAATGGACACCAAGTGACTTGGACTGACATGAAATTTATTGACTTGCACTATATAGTTCCCACGCGGGCCCAGTGCTGATTGGTCCCAGAGTACCAGGGAGCACCTGAAGTCCACACCACTGCAATGCTTCGTTTGGAAGTCGTTTTCCCTTCACAGAAAAGAATCAGATTATGAACAATATATGGTGTCAAGGGAAAAATGTCCCGTTTAGTTTTGGTCTACAGTGTATCACTTTCTATGCAAATGTAACATTTTCTACCAGCTTCTGCCCGCGACTTCGTCTGCGTATTATACATATAAATATAAACCTTCCTCTCGAATCATTCTGCGTCTATTAAAAAGTACCTACACCAATCTGATAATCGGATAAAAAGGATAACGTGTTTCTTGAGTTTTTAACGTACGGGTCGCTTTAAAAATAATGTATGGTCAGTGCTATACATTATGTTTTTTTTAATATCGGTTGGTGGTGATCGCTAACCATCAAATGGCCTAAGACAGAGAGAGATATTTTTTATTATAATAACTATTTATATATTGTACGTCCTAAACGGACAAACTGTTGAAACTCATAAAAATCAAAAATAAATACACACAAAGTGATTGTTTCTTATTTCTCATTTATTATTTCCTAATTACTCGATTGCCCATCACTTCGTATTTTTTTCTTTTAAACTTTTAAACAACATTTTTCTTTTGAGAACCTGAACATTAAAATTCTCGGCCGCCTCGAATATCCCTGGGCCTCACAAATTTCAAGTTTTTGCCGCAATCCGATCGACAGATTGATGACTTAAGTTCGGGTTAGGGACTACTAAAAATGTACGATTCAAATTCTTGTGTAAAAGGTTATGGATCTGTGGGCGAACCCTTTTTCTTTTAAGTGGGTAAGTGCCAGTTACTTTTTTACTCAATCTGCTACCTACTCAATTGATCATAGATAAAGTTGAGTAAGGTGATGCGGAAATTTTATCTTCTGGGGCAAAAGGGTTATGGAATTGTGCCTCTCTGTAGGATTCCCATACGCAAGGGGTACCAACGATCTGTATTACCGAAGCTCTGATATTAAATTTATTTGAAAAGTAGAGTGTGAATTCAAATGTTCACTGTAACAACAAATAAAAATAAGTGTCTGTCAAAAAATTCATTTTTAAAACGAGCTTTTTTGCTGACTTTACTAAGCTTTTGGTGACTTTTTACTTTCAAGGTCATCCGTCCTACATTACGTGTACCAAATTTCATGTCAATCGGGCAAACGTTGAGGAGTAGGTACCACACCTACTGAGACGATCTTGGCCGGGTCACCGGAACTCCAGTAGCAGATTATTGTACCTATTGTCTTTCGACTTACTCAAGTACCTACGCAATTTGAGATCAATCGATTGAATATTAGGTATCTGCTTTAAAATTGAGTCGCAAGCTTCTACCCGGACATGCAAAACCGTAAATATCTTCAAAATTGCTTTCTTGGGGTTATATATGAGGCTATACATATAATTTTAGGTAGGTATATTTTACAAATAATGATTCAACCGTATCGTATCTGGAGGAGCCCAAACTTAGTATGTTTTGAAAATGATTTTTAATTTAATTTAAAACTAGTGACTGGAATATAATGATGTGATATATTTGTAGAATCAGCTTAGTAAAAACCCTGTAATAACATACCACACGATAGGTTTCAGAACAAAAATTATGTTTTTCCCAGACAAAAAAGATGACGTCATAACTCCTCTCCTTTTTTGTGCTACGGGTCAAATTGACAATAATTCAAATTTCTTTATATTCATAAATCAAAAACCATTTCGAGAGAAGCACTAGTAGAACACAAAAAAAATATTTTTGGATTTTTTCGTACAGTATTTTTTGGAAAAATGAGCAAAATATCTAAAACGGGAAATGACGTCCAGCGGCCGGTCCAATACTGCCATTATAAAAAACCTTGTCTTCCGGGTTTCCCTTTGACATTTACAACTTTCACAACACAAACACTACTGACAGCTGACGGTTAATTCATTCGCACACCACTCCGCTTTGTTGCCATCGGGAACACTAGATAACTGTTTGCCGGGCAATAATGATAATATTTTTGCAAGTTTTCATTTAAAATCATATTTTTTGTGAAGTATTCTGTTTGAGTTTGTCAGCTCGTTTTGACGTTCATTGACGTTGACAACTGCATTCACTGTCAATCTATTTGAGCACAGGTTTTGTCGGTCAATTAATGTAATTATTTCAACGTTTTTTTAAATATAAGAAACAAAGCAGTGACGTCATTTCGCTTATACTTGACGTTTGTTACTTACGCCCTTTCTGCTCGAGCAACGATTTAAATGGATTTTTCCACGAAAATACAAGATTTTCACGAATATAAAAAAATATGGGTGTCTTAAAATTGTGCGCTCCTTCCAGCCAGACAATAAAAAGTAGCACTTAAAAAATTGAAATATTGTCAATTGTTTCTTATGGCCTAAATATCAATCGTTCAATTTTAAAATTCTTTCACCCTTAGAAATTCTACACGATCCCTGATGAGCATAGGCATAATATTCAATTCTGCGCGGATGAAGTCGCGTGTAGCAGTTAGCCATATAAAAACGCAGCGAGTTCTTTAGCTACCTACATCTACCCTTCAATAATTTAACATCGTAATTCGTAAGAACGAAACCCCAAGCAAGACAATAATTGAATACGATTCAGAATTACTTGCGAGACAAATCTCAATTTAAATTGGAGGGTTTCATCGTAATCGCATTGGTTGAAACTGATTTAACTGAGACTGTAATTTCACAACGTTTAATTTGAAATTACTGGGTGGAACCAATGTTATTCGGTACATGATCCCTCGGCTAGAATAATTATAAATGAAGGTTTGGTACTGAGAGGTATTGTTTCACTTCTGTCATCAAAGATAAGAGTTTATGTAATAACAAGCATAGTTCGTTGGAATTCAAGCATCTTTTGTTAAAATTTCTTATTGTTCTCATAGTTTTCTGACACTCTTGTTCTTTTCCAGCGAGATAAAAAAAGTTAAAGGAGGTGAAAAGAAATTTATGTTTACCATTCGTTTCTTTACAGGGTTCCGTACCTTAAAAAAAAAGAAAAACCTTTATATGATTACCTTTATAGGATTAGACCTTTAGAGGATCAAACTTATAGGAAAAAAATAAAATTATAGGATCACTTTATTGTTCGATCGTCTGTCCGTCAAACACTCAAATCTGCTACCTACTGTTTGGAGCAGTGAAAATATCAACTCAATCAAAAAATATAAAGAGGGGTGTTATAAAGATGCCGCCGATGTCTCTGTGTGTATCTGTCTGTGGCATCGTAGCTCTCAAGTGGATGGACCGATTTTGATGCGGTTTTTTCATTCGAAAGCCAGTTTCTTAGCTAAGTATGGTAAAAATCGGTCCAGCAGTTAACTGCTCACTTTTAGCGCAATTTGAATTGTTTTTTATTTAAGTACGTGAGTATGATTACTCGATTAACAAGTGGGGGGTTTTTTTTTTTTTAATTTAGTGTTATTCGCGTGAAAACTTACTAGAGGCTCTGCTCTTCAAATTTATTCGGCCAATCAATGAAGCCAGCCAAATCGATCCAACACTGTTCAGTGTTCTGCCGCATGCCCTTTGTTTATAGAATAAACCACGCACTGTTAATGAGATCAGGTAATGAGATCTTAGCAACGCTCAGGCTCACATAGTAACGGCCGAATGTCAAGAAGTCCCGAACTGGGTCAAACCAAATACACAAGTTACCCGAACACAACTTGGCTCAGGGTGCACTCTCATAGAAACAACGTAGATGAATTTGATAAATCACATTTCTGATATCGACTTCACCAACTTACATATCTACTACCTACATGCATTGTGATGTTTTTTTTTTTTATGTGAATAGGAAGGCAAACGAGCAAGTGGGACACCTGATGGTAAGCGATCACCACTTCCCATAGACACCCGCATACTCGGAGATTGCAGATGCGTTGCCAACCTAGAGGACTTAGATGAAATGCCTCTTGTGTCTGTAATTTCCCCGGCTGTCTTACTCTCCACACCGGAACACAGCAGTGTAAGCACTGCTGTGTTAGCGGCAGGATTAAGATGGTGGTAGCGATCCGGACGAACCTTGCACAAGGCCTTACCACCCGCAAAACCCATGTGGGATAATTTGACGTGTATCATACTAATTATAAATGCGAAAGTGATGTGATAATTATGATACGAGAATGTGAGTTAGTGAGTGTGTATGTTGGTTCCTTCTTCACGCTGAAACGACTGGACGGATTTGGATAAAATTTTGAACGGATATAGCTGGTTGCCTAGATTAAAACATAGGCTACTTTTTTATCCTGAAAAATTGCAAAGTTCCTGCGGGATAGCTGCCTAAAGTCGCAACGTTAATAATGATTGCAGAATATACTATCAACATCAGTTCTTAAGTCTTATTCTACGCGGACAAAATCGCGGGCAGAAGCTAGTTTTAAATTAAATGTTTGTTGTTTTGTCACACTTTTGATCAGCTCTGCTTTTATGAAAGTGTACCCTAATGCTACTACTATAAGCCGTTGTGGCTGTGTGTTTCTGATTTTGAGCATGTGACTATACTACTTTAAATATAAAAAAATAACACTAAGAACTACTGTTCGCTTAATTATTTTTAATGCCTGTTTGCAAACCAGTCCTTTATTACGAAATAGTAATAAATAAATACACACATAGAACGTAAACACATACATAGATAGACTCATTTAAAAATTTACACAAAGTTAGACAAAATTATTGTGCTAAATATATTTTAGCTCTTCTCCTAAATAGATGTTGTCTGGACCGAATCCAATAATTATAATGTCAATATCATTTAGGATCATTCCACAGTGTAACCAATAGAAGCCTCCACGCTATTATAAGTTATTACTCAAAACTGACATAACACAAACACAGACATAAAACAAATAACCTTCGTGTGGATTAATAAATAGTAGAGATATCTAATAAAAGATGGACTCCGTTTGAATAGTGTTATGCGGTAAGCTAGCACGATAAAATACATCGATTAAGAAATTCAGATATTATTTATTACAAACATATAAATGGAACATTATTTATCTTGATGGTTATCAGCTTACCTGTTATGCTATGGATGGTGTAGGGGTAAAAGCATGCATAACGGAATGATGAGGATCCGGGTTCCCAGCCATAGCTTTACTTTTGGATTTTTCTGTGTGTTCTAGGTTTCAGTATTAACGTACTAGATTTATGCGTGTGCGTGTGGGTTGTGTTTGTTTAAGAAATTTGTTCTCTTCATATCTTCCAAATATTTAGTTTATTTGTTTTTTGATATGCTGTATAGGCATAATACCATCCAATTAATCGTAGAATTAATATTCCCATTATTTTTGCAGACATCTACTACAATTGATATTAATGAAACTTGATTGTTACAACCAAATAAATTTTATTAAGACGAAGCGTTAGACACCATTCGTTTTAGCCTTACTTTATTACAGCATATCAAGTTGCTTGGACATTATTAATTACTACCCTCTGAAGTTGAAAGTCATCTTGTTATTTTCTAGTTTTGCTAAGAATGGTCACAGTAAACACTGGTGGTAAAATAAAGCTTGGGTTGGGTTGAAGATCACACACCACTTTCCTCTATCTCTGAAATACATAAAAAGCAAAGTATATACTAACTTTTAACAATTAAACTATTAGGTCTGACGTTGAAATTGCAAAAAAAAATAAAAAAATCCAAGGGAGTTTTCAATTTCGTTGCATGAATGTTTAGTAATAGATACAATAAATAAAATGTATTTAGCCACAGACTCCAGAGTCTATGCGTCCAACCATATTAGCGTGGAGGAGCAACAAACTTTCACAAATTATAATATCAGTTTCTACGAACAGGATTTTGTTCGTAACGTAACCTAGTCCTTTATTAAACGCCAAATGATTAATTATATTGAACTTGATACTAATTTAGAACCGTATCGGGGTCAGAAGGGTAATGTCTGACCAGCTTTTACACTGTAAAACATTTTGTTTAGGTAGTGATAAATTATTTGCGGCCTATACCTAATATTTTGACTATGAGTTTCTGCCCTTTCGAATCCACATAACAAATTAAGGAATCGTGTTTTCTTTAACTTTACTGGTTTCAAAGTGAACGAATAATTCCGTAGGTAGGTACGCAATATTTTCAATTGTGCGCAGATGACATTATCGTTATCATCATCAGCCGGCAGAGTCAACTGTTGAACCAAAAGCCTCCCCGTTAGAACACCATAAATTAATGACAATTGCCTTTTGCGTCCAACAGTAGCAACTCTCGCGATGTTGTCAGTCCACCGGGAGGCCTGCCAGCGCTGCATCTTTCTGTTTATGGCCGCCACAGATTATTTTTACAATTTTATTTTTCTGTTTACAAAATGGTAAGCGAGCAAATTGGTCACCTGATAATAAGACAAGTGATCGCCAGCACCCATGGACAATCGCAATAGGTACAAAAGAATTGTAGACGCGTAAACCAGACGACTAAATAGGTACCTAATGCCAGTAGTAATTTGACCGACTTTATTACTCCACGTCTGAACACAGCAGCGCTGCTCATCAACTTTAAAGTTAATTTAAGTTCTTGATTCATTGTTTAAAGTCATTCCCAACCGTTAATTTCACACGACAAGGCGTCAATTCAAGCCCACTCAGTTGGCTAAGCCGCCAACGGCTTACTTAGCGAAACGCTATCTTTGATCTACGGTACCCATCCCACAACTAAACGCAATATAATCAAAACAACTCCATTTATTCGGCAAGAGCTCGTTTTAGTAACGTCATAATATAAGAGGACTCGTTGACAAAACGGGCGAAATGAAACCGACCACCCTGTGTAGTTTAGCAAAGTTATTTTACACCCACCGGAACCACCCAGGACTCTTACATTACTTACTATAAGAGCGGGTATCGTATAGTTTATCTAGATAGAAGTGTAAAATAAGGGAAACGCTATTGGAAAAAAAGTTGTCGGCCACTGTACACGGGTCGGCCGCATCGTATAGAGTCATCATTTTATACTTAACCCCAGTTTGCCATTGGGCGTTTTTGCAGTTTTAATAAAAAGACCCCGCGGCGTAGATGTGGGAGTCATTAGAGGCGGCTTTTATTATGTTTGGTCACATTTGGCTAATACATGGGTACAATTAGGATTTAGATTTACTTTTTAAAACCTTTTTTTATTACCAGACTTAGAGCAAGGACACTCCCGTATCATTAATTAAGAGAATGTAGCTGGGTTTTTAAATAACGTACTTCAGTGGCAGATTTAAAAGATTCGCGGTTAAAAACATCGGACTTAAATATCCCGATATTTCGAAGCAGACGACGATCACAGCAGTACTTACCCGTAAATGTCTAAACTAAATGTGTAAACTAAATAGCGAATTTCATAGATAAAAAAATACTGCAACGATGATACATCACAGCAAAAACAAAGTTACATGAGTTGTGCAACTGCCCCGTACAAGGAGCTAAAACGTTTTCAAGAGTCGTTTAAAGGCGTCGTAAAAATAAGATCCAGCAGGGCTAGCTGAAGTGTGCGCGAGAGCTGTGTCGCACCGCACGTAATATTATAGAATATCCAATGACATATTACTAATAGACGCGTTATAGCTGAACAAAACACGTTTCAGACATGGCAACGTTATTGCCGTTACTTGAAATATAAGGACCTCTGCGCGCGCCGACAGCGACTGAACACAAGTCAGGCAACTACCTTACTTTTCGCTTGCCACGGGGAGATCGCCTATGACGTATCTACTTCAGTTTTATATAGTATATCATAGAGAATACCCGTATTTTTACTATGCTAGAACAAGTTGAGTAGGTAGTCTACCTCGTCCGTTTTTATGCTAGCCGTGCTGACTTGTTACGCGTGACGTATAATTATGTTAAGATATTTATTTTGTCGTATACGTGACACGGCAGAGCACTCATTCTCGTAGCTGAAGATGGTAATGCTGTCACGTCAGCAACCCTAAGCACTAATTACCGCTATCGAGGACTTATCTTTAATCAATAACGCGATAAAAACATCCTCCGGCCACCGAACTATCTATATCACTTAGATCTAATCGGGTTTTCCTTATCCATTAGAAGTATTTCAGAGCTAAAAGGAAATCGGCCCGCAAAATGTTTGACAGCTCGTATTTGACCAAATTCGAGGCACGTTCGCTGAGATATCTTTTTTTATCTCGAATGCGAGTATAATGTAAAATTGGGGCTCAATTTTATGAGTCACTTGAATTAACGTGATGGAGTTTTGTAACGAATAAGATTGGTGAATTATAGGCCGGTTTCTAATCTGATACTCGCGGTTTATCAAACGAATCACAGCTCGAACCTCTGACGCTGGTAAAAAGGGATTTATGTTGGTTAAATTTTCCTTTTGTGAGTGTTCATTCTCTGATGCTCTTTTGCTTTAAATGTCATCATCATTGTCATCATATCACAGTTAGAAGACGTCCACTGCTCATAGCATCTCCATGGCGATGGGTTTTGTGCTACGCGCAGTCACTGGCTTCCCGCGATCTTATCCAGGTCGTCCGTCAACCTTGCGGGAAGCCTACCAACATTTCGCCTTCCGCTACATTTTAATATCATCCATACTTCAAATAAAATGTTATTTTTGTGACCGTTCCAAGTTTCATTTTCTTATAAACCTGTGCATCCCACTGCCGAGGCCGAGCAACGGCTTCGTGACTCAACCTCTGCTTCTCACAGCTGTTTTGTTCGACCACTTTCTCAGCTCAGGGGCCTTACCATGACGTTTTAATGCGATTCAGTTTAGGTTCGCTCGCTGCCAGATTCATACTAAAAGTGACAGCTAAAATTTGAACTGAGTCGGAATTAGGACGTCATGGTAAGCCTGTGCTTAGTTCATCTCCTTTACAAGACATCAGTGACACGTCTGCAATCAAAATATTCTTTATTCCGATGCCAGTGACACGCACGTGTGTTAACGGAACGTACTCCTGCGCCAGTGACACTCATTTGTGACTGCGATTATTTCGACTACTAGCGTAGGAGGTTAGTGGAGCGTTCGGTTACCGGCGCTGACTGTGATATCTGAGGAAAAAAATCTGCTCTGTTAGTAATAAAATTGTTGACATAAAACGTCTCCTGCTAAGGACTGAAGTATTTACACTGATAATACAAAATAACTGAATCTATTGAAGCAAGGGGTGGCAATCGAAAAAATGTAGCGTTTATTTTTTGACAATGTTGATAAAATATTCAAAGTGTTGACTTACCGATAGACGCTATATTTCTACTAGGCTCTCCCTTGATTTTAGGCTGGTAACGCCCTTGTATTGATATAAACAAAACAACGTGTATTTGGTTACAGAATTTGGCTATACATTCGAACACTAAATTTGGCAGCTGCTCAGTGCTTTTGAGCTATGTATTTAGTGCGAGCGAGGTATTCCTGGAACGTATTTAATGTCTGTCATGAATGTTAATAATGATCGGACTGTTATCACAATAGGTACTCAGAATCAAACAAAACGTAAACGTAACGTAAACTTAGCTCATAGATGTTTACTAATTTAAATTTATACCGAGAAAAATATCCTACTAATATTATAGATGTGAAAGTTTGTGACGATGTGACGATATGATGATGTGAGTGAGTGAGTGTGTATGTTTGTTCCTTCTTCACGCTAAAACGGCTAGACGGATTCGGATAAAATTTGGAATGAAGATAGCTGGTACCCTAGATTAAAATCTATGCTACTTTTTATCCCGGAAAATGGCATAGTTCCCGCAGGATGGCGATAAACATTTTAAAGCTGCCTAGAGTCGCAACGTAAATTATTATTGCAGAATTTACTATCAACATCAGTTCGTAAGTCTAATTCAACGCAGACGAAGTCGCGGGCAGAAGCTAAATTAATTATTGTTTGAGTGAAAATCTTAGGAATCATGTTAATATGCGATGTGGCTAGCTTATTTATTTATTTATAAGCCTTTTTATTCCGAATTCGCTACAATTTCAGTACCTAAGTACATGTTGTTTTTGTTGTTGTTATTGTCGTTTATTTATTAAATTGTCGCGTAATTCGGCGTGCCTCATGGCATAGGCCTCCTCCGTGTATTGGAGGGTTTGGGCTATAGTTCCCACGCGCGCCCAGTGCGGATTGGGAACTTAACACACACCATTGAATTTCTTCGCAGATGTGTGCAGGTTTCCTCACGATGTTTTCCTTCACCGAAAAGCTCATGGCAAATTACAAATGTAATTTTCGCACATAAATTCCGAAAAACTCAGAGGTGCGAGCCCGGGATTTGAACCCACGACGCTCTGCTTGAGAGGCCACAGGTCAAACCACTAGGCTACCATGGCTTTTTTTTATGTGGCTAGCAACCCATCACTATTTTGATTCTCCTTTATTCCCATACGCCCACGATTCATGTTAAACATGATATTTAGCTCTTGTTACCCTAAGGTACCCTAAAGAGCCTAAGCTCTGTCTACCCCGTAAGGGATAAAGACGTGATTTATGTATGTATATTTTTTTAGGTAAAAAATAAACTTGTTTAAAAAAAACAAATGGTGTAGAATGTATATGAAAATACCAAGCAATTTTTGCGCGTGGTAAAACTTAATAAATTGTAAAATCAGACACACTTGACCCGATTTTTTTACACTACAATACTATTTTAAAAAAACACGATTAAATTGACAACTCAATCGAGTAACGAACATCATTAATTCAACGACTTTTAAATTTCCACGCTGGCGTTCCCGAAAAACGGCTCGCAACTCTCACGCAATGATATCATTAAAAAGTTTCCGTTTTTCGCTCCATATTTTTCCTTGTATTACCCAAAACTTGGATTATAAGGCACAAAACGGCAGTGTAAAGTGGCGCTGCCTCCAATGCATATTTAAAATCAAAACTTGATGTTTTATCCTCAAGGGGACGCTCTTAGCCTACCAAAGGTTAATCGGCGCGGCCACGGCACTACCCTCAAACGTCTTGGGACGAACTTGAAAGTGTTAGAGGATTTGAAGGTTAGCATAGCTTGAAGTCGTTCACCATGAAAATTAAGTGCTGGGGCCTTACCATGACGTCTTAAGAGGCTGACAACACCTAATTTTGTTGAAATTGATGTTATTTAAGTACTTTTTTAAGAAAAACTACACACAAAAAAAATACAAAAAAATATTATGTTAATTTTCATCATATTTCAAACACGCTAGACGGTACTCGATACATAATTGAACAAAATCGGCTCGATAGAAAATAATTGCAAAAATTGGTCTTAAAATCATCATTAAACGGTTCTATGTCTTTATTTTTTCGACGTATGGGTCTGCAATTAAAAACATGAAGTCAACATATTCATACCTACACGGCTAACGAGTCATATTTCACAAATAATCCATACTTTTTTTTATTTCTTCTTATTTGTGTCTTATTTGCAAGATTTTAGACGCGCGACAAGCTGCCGGAATAGTTTCTTCTCTTTCACTCACAGGCACGCGAACCATATGTGTGAAGAGAGGCGCTGCTCAAGGTCATTTGCTGTTGACAGCGCCTTAATGCGATTCAGTTTAGGTTCGCTCGCTGTCAGATTCATACTAAAAGTGACAGCTAAAACCTGAATTGAAATTGAGTCGAAATTAGGACGTCATGGTAAGGCCCCTGTTCTGTTACTATTAGAATTTAGAAATACTGTGACTTTGATTGGACGAAAGTAAAAACCTAACTTAAAATAAAGTAGATACAAGTTGTAGACGACCGTTGGAGAGTTCCTGCGGAGACGATCGTAGCTGGACCACCAGAATTTCACAGCCATACTTAGATCACATTTCACAACCAGCTGAAGGATCTTTTATAATCGATAGGCACTCATCTTTTTTTTCGATTTATCTAATTAACAAACCACCTAATAATACCTACCAAAAGATAATGCGTGAAAACGCCACTAATTACAATAATACCACTTTGTTTGTAGGTGTTATGCAGCTGCCTGTGGTGTCAATGCATAGAATACTTATGACGGGACAATGCGTGATATCCTCTACGCCAAAATACAGTACACTTTTTACTCATAAGAAACGTCATTTTGTGAATTAATGGTAAAAGCTAGTAAATGTTAAGTTGCCTATTTATACGGTTGTAGCAGAATTAAGGTACCTATCAAACTATAAATACATACGTCCTACTATTATTGTAATCCTACTAATAATTATAAATGCGAAAGTTTGTACAAATGGATGTTTGTTACTCTTTCACGCCAGAACGGCTAAACGGATCTGGATGAAATTTGGAACAAAGATAGATTATCCCGGAAAACTGAGTAGTTCCCGCGGGATATCGATAAACGAATTCTTTGCAGACGAAGTCGCGGGCAACAGCTAGTACATATATAAATCAAGTCTTTATCCCTTACGGGATAGACAGTGCCTAAATGGTCACCCTCACCACCTCAACATTTGGCAGTCCGCGACCGTTCGTTTTTAGCGGAACTTGTTACCACGCACGGTGAAACTCAGGAATTAGCTAGCGGCACCAATTTTCCCGGAACATTATGACTTAGGGATCTTTTAAAAACGAGCCTATTTATTTTCTTAAAGGGCCGGCAACACGCTCATAACGCCCTATGTTATGAGTGTCTATGGGCAGCGGTGATTACTTTTCATCAGGTGACCTGCTTGCTCGTTTGCCCCCTATCATATAAAAAATGTAACATGACCTAAAGGCTACGTTTAGCATCCACCAATCCACCAATGATTTTGACTATTTGTGTATCAATGAGCAAAAATCATTTTACCTACCTTGCCTCTTCGCTCACGTGCTTGGCCTTTGCGAAATATGTGAAATTGATTACATGAAAACCTCCTTGGCTTCCGCATAAGACAATATAAAACCCACAAACCTAACCTATTCTTTACACTACACAATAACGCTGACACGTTTCAAACCCCACATGGGTCCATCCTCAAAGCACGCGAACACCGTACAGGGTGCTAGCACAACTGCTGCATGCAAAGCGAATAGCCTCTCTAGCGAGGCAGCTCTATTATTGCCTCATCTAAAGGTAACTCCAGTTAAAGCTTTGTCAATGATAATGCTAATGCATATTGGTATAACCAAATATCAGTGGTTTAAGCTCCCGCGTGGAAGCAAATTAAAATTTTACATGTTGCATAAAAACAGAGGAGCATTCCAACTTTGAATGGTTACTTTTTACAATTCTATTTTATGTTTATGTGAAACCGTTCGATGTTCGCGTACGCGCATTCAGGCCTGTACCAATTTAATCTGATGCTAGCAATGCCGTGCTCTCTCTGGTTTCGAATAGGACGGATCTATCTCTTCCCGTGCCGTGGGTGCCGTAGACGGTAATGAGAGAGTAGACGGCTACTGTCAAGATTGTTAGCGACTAAAAAAGCAGCTAACTTCAGGCTACAGGATGATCTGTAGCCTACATACGTTCCACTGTTACGATAAAATAGTTCGTCTAAATGTTTCAATTTTCATGAAAAAATCAACGCTTCGCGCACGTACGTCATCGAACTATTCTCATAGCATTTGATACTATAGCGTGAACGTGTTCGAGATATTTTGTTGCAACAAAAAACTTGCCCTAAGCTCTGAACTATTCCAAAACGTGCAGTTATTTTAAAACAGCAGCGTGTTTTTTTATAAAATGCTACGGCATTTGCGTCATACAGCAAAAGCGTTTGACGTTGTTTTGGTGATTAAATGTTTTCACCTGAATAAATCCAATCGTTTTCTGATTGATTCACGGATTTGATTTTATATTTTGATGCGAGCGTAAACAAAAAGTCAGTGTGATTCCTTTTGTCAACAAACACCAATGCATTTGCTGACGTGCTGTTTTCGTCCTTTGGGATTGCTTTGATAACAAATACAGTGGCGAAAAGTTAAGAACTGCAAAATAGGGTTATTTTACTTTAAATCAGCCTCCAATTTTGAGTTAATGTTATGGTTTAAGGCTTCATCATTATCTCCAGTCTATATACGTCCCAATTCTGGGCACAGGCCTCCTCTCAGAATGAGAGGGTTTGGGCTACAAAATGTATTTTCACACATAAATTCCGAAAAATTGAGGCCCGGATTCAAGCTAACGACAAATCAAGGTTAAGGCTCATTAAAGTTTTGTAAGGCCTGTAACAGTTATTTGTTTTTCAGTCACATGCTGTTTTGCACCGCTACAAGCTATATAAACTCTTAAAATTAAAAGCGAAAAACGTGTTTGGGGTTTCCGGTGGTTTTAAGGTCAGAATTTATGAATGAACTAGCTTCTGCTCGCGACTTCGTCCGCGTAGAATTAGACTTGAGAAGTGATGTTAATAATTATTTACGTTGCGACTAGGCAGCTAAGACCTTTGACATATTTATGGCTATCCGGCGGAACTATGCTATTTTCCTGGATAAAAATTAAGCCTATGTTATAATCTATCTCCGTTCCAAATTTGATCCAAATCCGTCCGGTCGTTTCAGTGTGAAGAAGGAACAAACATACACACTCACATTGTTACATCCATTCATCCTCACAAACTTTCGCATTTATAATATTAGTAGGATGTAGGTAAATAACGTTAGAAGTATGACGTAGATACAATATGAAGTAGATTTTTTATTTATGAACCTCTTCGTGCGTGCTTCATTAAAGTTTCACATGGCTTAGATAATGTTACGAGCACTTTCTTATTAAATAAGTACCTTGGGGCGGAAAGAATTATTCAGTACCCGTCTTAGGACTCGCTATGCGAACTGGTTCTTCGAAATTATCCCGTTCAGGGTAATTGTTAGTAAACTGTTACCTACCTCATTATGATTTGATGTCGATTTCTGAGAAACAGTAGCTTAGCTGACTTAGTGAACAGCTTAGTGGCGTGATGGCAAATCGTTAGCTTCTAAGAAACCTGATTTATTTATGTTTAAAGAAAGCTTACATCCCTTTTGTCGCGAACTCTTTACTTTTTGATACTTTTTATATATTTTTAATTGTTTTTGCTTTTTGAATCTTTCTTTGTTATGTCTTGTCAGTTTGTTAGTCTTGTTGAAGAAGTAGTAAAGGATCAGTCGTGTTTGCTGGTGTTCTCATTTATCCGTTACTTATTACATTCATACAGTCCACATTTCGTTCGCTTCACCTTTTATTAAATGTATTAATTGTACCTATTATAGGTAAGTTAAGTAGAATTTAAGTACTGTTGTAAATCTATTTTATTCCGAAAAAATTACTCGCTGTCAAGTTTCTTGCGGCGCATTCTTCTTGGCAAAGATGGTCTTTCCGAATGCGCTGGTAGGTACCTATTTCAAAAATGCCATTCCTAATACTGTGAAAATCTGCATGCATCTCGTGAATTATTCATTCAGCCGTCCACAGCCAATAGTTGCATATCTTTGTCGTCCAATGCGCTCTGCATTAGCCACGCCGCTGGGTATTGTTAGTTCAACAAACTTATATTTCACCCCAATTCTGAAGAAATTCTTCTCAACAATTTCTCCTTAACAATACACGGAAAGTTTTATAAGCCGATGCCATTTCTTAGCCGTTCCGAAGGCTATTCACTATCACAGTTCGTGTAATCTTAGCTCTCCAATGAATGGCGGCTTTAGCTCGTCCATCGTTACCCATATTTTTATGGCCCATTTTTCATAATGAAAGCAGATTCGATAACTATATAATAGCAATTTAGAATATAAGGAGCACAAAAGTGGGATAGAAGTAAAAACCAAAGCAGCTGACATTGCAAAATATAATGAGGCAGATAGACAGACAGATGAAGAGCAAGTATAAAAAATAAGCTTCTGCTAACTTACCAATCGTTTGTCCTTATCTGCCACATTGACATTTACCTTTCACAGATAAGGACAGACGATTGTTAAGTTACTTATAGAGGGTTTATGAATAAGGAGGTATATCTTTTAGACATTAAGACGGGTTGAAAGGCTTTCAATCAAGCAGTTGAACGGTTGATATTGAGCATGTAGTATGCACGTTTTTTGAATTATAATTTTTGATTTTGGTATGCACGTTTTTTTTTCATTATACTTTTGTTAACTACACTTTCATTGCTATATCCTACACACGTACTTATACAAAAAATTTAAAATCAATTTGATTGCTAGAAATTAGACAAATTTTACTTGAATGTTAGATAGGTAGACATTACAATCATAACAGGTTAAATTGTAGCTGTAAAAACATAGTTCCATAATACTATGAGATTACCAGGCCATCATTTTTTCTTTTTTTTTTGTGTAACTATTTGTCTTTGTATAGGTCCAATATTTATTTTGTAAATGATTAAAAATCTAAAGCTACCTTAAAAGTAACAAAAATAATATTTTTTATACTTACATTTTTCTCCTACAATATTCATAGTTCACACGTAAATGGTCATGCAAGAAGATAAATTACGCAGACAAAGTTAATATTCTACATGAAAGTCTCTGTTATTCAGCTGACCTTACCTCTCAGCTATCTCTAAATCAAAGAGACACATAAGCATTGTTAAAGTACTTGAAGTTTGTTTCGCACTACACTCGTCACGAAACAGAGAACGTGAGAATGTAGAATATCATCTTCAGGGTTCCTGTGTCAAAGGCTTTGCAGAGAGGCTTAAACTTTACCACTTCAACGTTTACAACCTCTGACATGAAGTAAGATTTTGGTCTTTGTAATTTGATTTTATCTAATAGTAGTTCCGAAGTTCGTTTCTTGTTGTCCCGCTCACACTGATAGTCATTAATTTGAAAATGAGAAGTATGTATGTAATGGTATATAAATCGAATTTTGGAGTAAGTAGCCACAGCAGATCGAGGCAGACACCTTGGTGTCTCTTGTGGTAGTTAAGCTAATGATCGAGAGATGGCGCCAAATAAAATTGGAATTTCTCTCATTTGTTTTTCCAGAGAAATGAGGCCCAACTAGATCGATTTTGCGTCCCCAAATATCCATTAGCAAATTTTAATATCACAGAAGTCCTTTGACATTTTCGAGATCTCGATACAACAATACAATATAATTATTTTCTTCAAATAATTATGTACATTAAATGCCACAAAATTTGTTTTACGGTACTACTAGCATGAAACAGTGACAGTAGTCCTATAATGGCACCAACGGGAGTGAAATAGATGTTCTTGGGTTTGACGTCCCCAGGAGATCAAAAATTTCAAAATCTTAAGATTCTACATAAGAGTAAGTTATGAATCTCATTCATTTCATGTGAATCTTCTAGTATACTGCATAACACTATATGACCAACTATCGCGGCAATAAACCCAGTCTTGCAGTTATTGCTGTACGAGTAGAAGTTAGGAACTCTAAGTTAACCACGTAACTAACCCGTGTAATTTGTGAGTTAAGTTGTACAAACATCATCAACTATATTGCAACGAACAAAACAAAGCTCTCAAGAGTATTGTCGCAATAGATTATTTAGTGTCAAAAACTTTTTTAGCGTTTTAGGAAATGATTTGCTTGGAATTTCCTGGGCTATAACTCCGAAATTTAAATATCCTCAGACTAGCCGTAGTTTAGCACAGGTTATCAGACTATATCTAAGTATGAACCCTCATAAATTATTGCTTCTATTGATGTAAATCACGTTTAAATTAGTTGCGTAGTTTACAACATCTAAGTGTACACATACAGATGATGGGAAGTGACTTTGTTATTTATAAACCATTTAGGATAAATGTTCTATTTCAAGAAAAACGCTGGTTACCTGTAGTGTTCCCATGACATTAATGTCATGTACGTGAATTGTTCAATTTGCTAATCAAAGGTTTCCATGCCAATTTCTTCCCCATTTTCGTACTTAAACTCACTGTTATACAGTCTAAAAGCTCACGCACCCCTTAATTAAAACGATGGCACTTGCTTGCAGAACCAACGTGTATAACCTAGGTTTATTCCGCTGGCAACTCTAGAGGCACGTCTACAGAATAGCTGGAGGACACTCCAAACAAAACGCGGGCTAAAACAATTTGTGGGTCCCCGAGAGATGCCGCCTGTGATACGTGTGTTTTCTATAACATCACGACACACGACGTGACCAAAACAACGTATGTACGTTCCCGAGCTGACTGCACTTACGACGTTTTACGTTTGAGGGCTCACAGTAATTTGCTTCGAAACGGAATGTTCTAAGAATTTGTTTGGTAAAAAGTTAAGAGTTTTCTGCCCTATGGGAGGAGACGTTTGGTAGTTAGATTTTGTTGCTTCGCAAATCGCGGTCCGTTTGTTTCTTCGGTATACGAAGGAAATGTAGGTCAGATTAAACTTTTTAAGTAAGATGGTAAATTTTCACCTGGAGTTTCAGACTTTTACCTATCTTTGTTTTAGCTTGTAAAATTACTAACAACTTTAGTAGGTACCTATACTTAAATTGTGTACTGACCTATACGGTAGTAGGTAGTTTGAACTCTGAAAAGCTCACTGTAAATTCCAAATACCTATTGTAATCTCGCACATAAACTCCGAAAATCTCGAAGAAGCCACGGCTCTAATACTAGTCTATCATTATCTTCCTCAAAGTTGTTTACAACATAAAATATACTCTTAACTAGCAAATAGACATCTTTGCGAGATCCGTAACAATAATACTTAGCTCGTAAAATCCTAAACGTTAAAAAGACATGCTTACAAAGTGAAATAAAAAAACACCCGGAAACCCCGCTAAGTAATAAATTTAAGATTCTAGTGCTAAGCTACGATTGTTTGCTTCCGTAATAGCTTTTACGGCGTAGCTCTTACGCGGATTGTCTTGTTTATTCTGTTTTTTGACTTACGGCTGCACAAAACGTTGCAAGGAGTTACTTTTTCACCAGGATTTTTCCTTTTTACAGCTTAGTTCGAAGGCGATTGGGAAGCTATACCGGGCTTGTTAGAATAAAAGGCTAGTTAACCCTTTATTTATTATAGGTTTCCAATCCGCGCTTGCCCGGTCCTGAACAAAAGCTTTCAAATTTAAGTTATTGCCTTAGTACTCGCGTAGGTAAGTAACGTGAGGCTAGGAGTACTCCTAGCCTCACGTAAGGTGTGTGTACACACACCTGCATTTATGTGTAATTACCCAGCACACGTGCCGTGGTAGCCAAGTTGTTTGACCTGTGGCCAGCGAACCTAAACTGAATCGGAATTGAATCGCATTAAGACGTCATGGTTCATGGTAACGCTCCAGTACTATAACTATCCTGGTCCATAACTCTTCAATTTTCTTGAAACAGGTTTGGACCATAGTTGAGTACCTAGTTTTACGGTACCTATCACGTTTTTCTTCTAAGCAAATACTACGACTCTTTGTACCTATCTTTGTTAATTTCTTTTCTATTCTCTGTTAATATAGTAAGCAATAAAGAGTTACTATGCTATAACTATAACGTTAATGGCATTTTAATCGACTACAGGAAAAGGAGGAAATTCTCAATGCGTCGAAATCTTTTTGGCACTTAAACTGCGCTATTCGCAAGTGCATTATTCATTCAAAGCATGCTTTTCTCCGTAAGTTGTTTTATTTACGGTCACCGGCAATAATAGGATCTATCCTAGGATTTGTTCTAACAGCACTCAAAAACATTTTACCGGATATCTCTCTCCACGCCAGAACATAGCCGCGCAACACTTATCGTCTTTATTTTTTACGGGGTAGACAGAGCCTAAAGTAACAAGGTCTAAAGGCCACGTTTAGCATGATTGTGGGCGTATAGGTGGTAAGGGGAATAAAAATAGTGATGGGTTGCTAGCCGCATGGGGGCGTTCAAGTATTACGTACGCACTTAAGGGGGGCCCGGGGGTCTTTGTTTTGCTTATTTTTGATGACATGGGGGGTGGGTGGGGTCGATATCGTGATTACGTCAGCAGTTATTATTTACTTTTTTCACACAAATGGCAACCCACAAATTTATAAAAAACAGAATACCAATGATTACGTAAGCATGGGAGGGGGGGGGGCGAGGTTTGCTTACTTTTGATGACAAGGGGGGGGCGGGTTAAATAATTGTAAAAAATCAGATTTCAAATAGTAAGGATGGACCTTTAGAAGGTTAGGACCACCGAAAGCTTGTAAAATCTTAAATTCCGTACCTGAGAAGCATAACACTGCAAGTGCCACCTTTTACGATTTTCAGTTTTTTAGTGTATCGTAGATAACTTTTTGAGCTCCATCGAACCGTAATACTGTATCTGCCGAAATCATTGTAGTTTTGGAGTTTCTCAAATGTATTTTGATGTAAGACCATTTTTCACTACGAAGCATTTCAATCTAAGTGAAATACCGTATAATACTTCTTCATGTTAAATAAACTGCATAATATCGTATGTCCGGAGTTACAGTGTTATGAATGATCTAATTGGTCTTACAATATCATGCTTCTCATTCTAGAATGCATTTCAAGGTAAGTCCGGACTTACATTATTGAGCGTTTCTAAAAAAGTTTGTACATTTGGCGGACAGCATAGGCTAATTTGAAATTAATACTTTTCGATATTATTTTAAGCGCATATTATTACCTGGTTCTTAAAGATTCTAGATAATGTATTTTTTTAGAGATTCGAACTACAAAATAAGCTGTAAAGTTAAATCTACTGAGTCAGGGCAGTCGATAATTCCTATTTTGTTACTAAGATTCAATTAAGTAAATAGAAACCACACACATTATTTAGTTGGTTTTATTGAAGAAATAAGGTAGCAATAATAAAACTGTGTACGTTTTTAATGCTAATTCTTTACTCTTTTAAGGTAATCACAAAACAATAAAGATATTCACTCCTTTTTGTTACCATTTGGTCAAACGTACCCTGAAATTTTACAATATAATGCTTATTTATAAAGTTACGTTAATAATTTTTGGAAATTATCATAATTAAATTGCTAAATATTCGTCTGGAATATTTAAAATATATATATTTTAACAAATATAAACAAAAATGAACAAAACTTCGTATTTTTTTACGGGACAGTAACAATAAGAGGAACATTGGTAACAAATTAGGAACTCTTAGGCACAGTATTCATTAGTCAGGTTTCAATATTATAATCACTACATACATTTTTTTAAAGATAGAGTGATTAAATACCATAAATTTTTGATATCTACGTTTATATTAAATATCTACGTTAAATAAATACACAAATACTGTCAAATAAAAATAAAAATACCTCTCATGTATATAAATAAAATCATTTTCAAATAGTCTACACTCTGCCTTAGGAATTCTTTTTTGTTACTCCCATTTCCTAGCCATACGTTACCATTAAAAAGTAACAAAAAAGGAAGTAACCAATGGTGGAAAATATGGTGCCCGGCACATTTAAAAAATTCGTGAAACCAAATATATATCGTACTATTTGAACGAAGAATTTAAGAATATGAATCTTGATAAAGTGTTTATAAATAGAATTTAGTTCAAAGTAAAAAAAAAAACAAAATTTACCCAGGTTTTTCCAGTAACAAAGGAGGACTTTTATTTCAGGTTTGACCATCGACGCACTTTATCAACTCGCAGTTTTGATTTTTGAAAGGTGACTGTTTATTATTAAGGTGGCTATATGATGCTAGTGTTACCAGCATTCTATAAAGAATCTACAATTTTTTGTAAGAAATACCTTTTGGGACGAAAATGCGGTAACAAAAACTGGAATCAAAATTGGAACTTTTTCTGGGACAAACTTTAATCGTTAATTTTAAATATTATTTCTTAGACAAGGATATGAAAACAATGTAGAAATGACTTGCTTGAGCCTATAATAAGTTAATAAAACACACCACGGAATCGAGAACGTAAAACTGATTTCAAAAATCGATATTTTAGGTTCGAAATTTACAATGGGACATTTACCTTTTCATACAAACTTTACTGAACGATTATTTAAAAAAAATATTTTTTAAATGATCAAATACATATACATTTAAGACAGTTAATTTACATTTAAGATAATGAAACGAATTTTATGCTCAATAACTCAAATAAAATACACAGTGGCCTGGTGATTAAAGAAAATAATAAATCTGCACAGGACACCTACAAACGACAAATGTACAAACTTTTTTAGAAACGCTCTATTATGCTCCGATCATTAACATAGACTGCGGGTGCGTGGCGAGTATTCCTTTGGTCGTTGCGCGGGAGTTACCTCAACCTGCGAGCAGTTCGAGTTGAAATGTCATGTAGGCGACTGGACACGTATTGAGTTTTCACTCTGGTTTTTTTTGTGGGCTCCTGCATGATGTCTAAGTTTCGGCGTGGGAAGTACTTAGTAGGCTTGGCAACAGGTGATGTCAGTAATATTTTATAAATTTCGTTGGTGGTGTTGTTTTTGTCGTACCTTGCTATTTTTTCTGCCCTAAAGTAAATCTTTCAAGCTGTTAATAATTTTACTAACAGCAATCGCTTAGCTTGAACTTAATGAGATGTTTACGAGTGTTAATCATCCCTCTTAATATCCATACTATCTTTATTCCAAAGTATCTCTGTCAGTCTATTTCTTGCCTCTATAGTTTGAGTGCCAGAGGAGGACATAGGTTACTTTTTATCTTGTAAAATAACATAATCCAGTAATCCTCGTGGGACTGCGATGATAAGATGAAGTCACGGCTAGTTTAATCTTAAATTTACATCTTTTTTTCCAATTATTTATATCACTGTCATATTTTTCAGGTGAAGAAAAACGATCAACTTCTCCACTTACTAAGGCACCAATCAATTTTTTTGTTGAAAATGCAAACAACAACGATTTTTGGCAATGTTACAGTGTTTTAGAGCAAATTTCGCCGTCTCCGGAGCAAGACACACAACGCAAAACCCCCGAAGTTACGTTAGGTACTAGTCTTGCATCCCACACACAAAATTAAGAAAACTTACTGGGATCTGCTCATAATAATATTATCTTAAGCAGGCACGGACACGAATCAATACAGCAAACACCTTCAAAGAAAGGGTCAGAGGTAGATTCTGATCCAAATAACATTGCAGAACTCCATGAAATAATGAGGGATTCTTTAGGAGGCTGTCAAAATAGTCCTGAATTATTTAATGAGGCCACACACACTCTGAAGTAGACACGATTCATTCAGTCATCGAAAGAAAAAATTAGGAACTTGCACAGTTCAAAATCATGGTGCCTCTTGATTGGGAGCAGTTTGTTAAGATTTGCAAACCTAGCAATCCTTTGATAGTTCTCAGTATGGCTCTGAATAACATTAAGAATATCAAATCGTTGACACTCTTTCAGCCAAAGACGCAGGAACTCAAACAACGAGACATTTTTCATTTCGAAATGTTCCAAGTAAGAAAAAATGAACCAGGGCTGTTATTTTAAAAAACATCCTTTGACGAAACTGACTTCTCCAAAATATACCTATTTAAGAAGGAATACCAGACAAGAGCTCCAATTGCCCAATTGCCTTCCGCAAGTCAATAAGCAAGAGCGTCCTATCAGCTGCGATCAGTCCAATATGGCGATGTAGCTGATATTGTGGAATCAGATAAAGAAGACCGACTAAAGCGATATAAAAAAAGGCATGAAACATTTGCTTCTTTACGGAAAACCTAATATTTAGACATAATAAAAAAAAATTAACATCAACATCCTAATTACATAAATAAATAAATAAATATCTTGGGACAATTGACACCAATTGACCTAGTCCCAAACTAAGCAAAGCTTGTGATATGGGTACTAGACAACGGATAAACATACTTAAATACATATTAAACATCCAAGACTCGAGAACAGACATTCGTATTTTGCATACAAATAATCTGCCCCGACCGGGGATCGAACCCGGGACCTCGAGCTTCATAGTCAGGTTCTCTAACCACTAGGCTATTCGGTCGCCATATTACATATTTACAACAAACCGGATAACTCACGTATAAAAGCCGAAGGATTACTCCGACAATTGTTTCGGACTATTCCGTAGCCCTTCATCAGAGAACGCTCAACATCTTAACACATCAACATCTTACATTGCACTATTTGCCAAGCAATTTTTAAACTTCGTATAGTAGGCGGCAAATAAGTAAAACGTGGAGGGGATATGCGCAGTATGAAAAACAACATCATTTTCATACTGCGCTTATCCCCTCCACGTTTTAATTATTTGCCGCCTACTATAGGGTTAGTTTATTACGTAGATTTTTTATTATTTTGTTAAAGAGGATTTTTTTGATAAAGAGGATGTTTTGTTGGAGATGGTTTATTGAACACATTTGATATAAAAATAATGCAATTGAAAATTTATTTTGGTTTTAATAACGACATTAACGACATTATTTCATTATTTTTGAGAGTAAGTCCAAAGATCAGATTTTTAGTTTAGAAGCAGAATATTGTATGTTGGCCACTTTTTTTTATAACTTTTACTAAAATGTCTTCGGTTAAAAAAAAATTCTCAAAATATGATTAAAATTGATCTCCGATAGCTAAAATTACTATGGATAAAAGGTTTTGTCATTTTAATTACGCCAGTATTATTTTAAACAATCCTTAATATCGTGTGTGCTGCAATTTGCCACAAAATTGCTTCTCCTGTAAAATGTTAGAAATGGCACTTGCAGTGTTATGCGTCTCAGGTACCGAATTACCGCCTGTGCTTAGTCTTCTTCATTATGTAAATCCGTGGTTTACTATAAATTGCTTGGTCACAAATTTTTGGCTCAAGCGAACTGTGGCAAGCTGCGCCAGGCTTGCCAAGTACTCGGATTATACTATTATTATTGTATGCAGATCATGTGCAATAATGCAGTGTAGTGCATTCATAGTTAAATAGTTTCTAAAGTTAAAATAGTAGTTTATGTGAATGTATCATAATGAAAGGCATTCAAATATACGAGTACGGTAGGGGTACATTACTTGAAACGAACATATCACCCCTGCTAAAACCGACTAACTGCATCAATGATAATTTCGAGAAAAACGCATTTAAAGGTTTGAGTGGTACTTTCTCTAGTAAAACCTAACATTAATTGAAGTGTTTTTGTGTTTTTATTTAGATGATTTATCTGTAAGTAAAACAGTATGAGAAAATTCAGCCTATACCCAATATAAATAGGTAAAATCACGCTTTGAGTAAAAAAAGTGGCGCAGATAGTCGGTTTTGCTTGTAGGGGATGTGTAACGTTTCGAAATTAAGCGCCATTAAAGTCTGAAAATGTCCTTAGTCTGTTTTGTCACTTAGCTAATTTTACAAACTGCATGGATCCAATGGGGCGAAGCGAGATCCTTTGTAGTGAGTGCAGTTATTTTGACTCTATTCTATTTGTATACATTATCATGGAGTTATATTTGCAAATCTCACCATTATTTGACTACAAAGCAACATTGAACATCAAACAAAACAAAGATGACAATTTTAATAAATATTTAACAACTAGCGACCAGCCCCGGCTTCGCGCGGTATATTGTGCATGTATTATACATATAAACCTTCGTCTTGATTCACTCTATCTATTTAAAAAAACCGCATCAAAATCTGTTGCGTAGTTTTAAAGATTTAAGCATACATTTTACATTTAAGCATAGGGACATAGGGACAGAGAAAGCGACTTTGTTTTATACTATGTAGTGAAGTGATTTAACAATTAATATATTATGGGAACTAACCCAAAAAGTTCCTTGCCTGGCTTCTGCTCGCGACTTCGTCTGCGTAGAATTAGCAATTGACATGTTGATGGCTATCCCCCGGGAACTATGCTATTTTCCGGGATTAAAAAGTAGTCTATATGTTTAAATCTAGGGTACCAGCTATGTTCGTTCCAAATTTTATCCAAATCCGTCCAGTCCAAGAAGGAACAAACATACACACTCACTCACTCACTCACATCGTCACAAACTTTCGCATTTATAATATTAGTAGGATAGTAGGATTAATATTATGGAATCTAACACAAAAAGTTCCTTGTAACCACAGGGAGGAATATAAAACCTAAAAAAGAAAACAATAACGTGTCATCGAATAATCACAACAAGGAAGTTTTTGTTCATTATCTGATGGGTGGTACGGTTCAAAGAAAATAAACAGCTCATCTGTATCAAAACCTTTTATTTGGCACAATTCAAAAAAATAATCTTAATAATACTTATAACCGCTGTAAAGCGGGAAGTCTGAACTCTGCGAAAAATAAAACATATTGGTACCTAAGTACTTTATTGTACAGAAAATAAACAAAGAAAAAAAGCTACAAATGATGAGATACAAGTCTATATGAAACAGTAGTGTAGGTCGATGGAGTTAATACTTAAGGTCTAATTCAATGGCCTGTTTGATTTGTTTCTTACTTTTTCTAAGTACCTCACCACCATCTGACGATTCGTGATTATTATCAAAATCTGAAACGCAAACAATTTTGTTACTAAGGTGCACGGTCAAGCCCGTGCGATTTGCTGTCATCTAACGCAACAAAAACAGAATCCTGAGACTTCAACGCTCACTTTTAATTGTTTGTGCGATCTATTGCATTTAAATAAATATAATTAAGTAGCTTAAAACTATAATCTACACTCTTCAAAGTTTAGGTAGGTTAGAAACAGTAACCAGTTAATTTGTACTTACTTTTATTCGAATCATCGTCTCCAAGTACTGGATTTGAAAGTTTTCGAGATCTTGAAGACATTATGTACGCATAAAGTATACGAACTCATTAGAAAATAAATTCAAAACGGGATGCGCGCGCGCGTGTGCAGTCTCGATCAAGGTTGAAATGCGACTAGCTCTAGAGCTCAACCAAGTGCGGGTGGGGAGGGGCCGCTTACGCGCTCTTAAGCGGTTTTGCCTGTACCATAATTCTGCCGCCGATAGGAGAAACGTTACATTCAAAACCAACTATTCTACGGTTAGTTTGTTTTTGCAGTTGAATATTTTTATCTGTGCAATAATTTAGTACAGGAAAAAAAGACTAAGGGTAGGTTTGATTGTTTTTGCAGACGTCCGAAATGCATATTTGTTTTATATGGTTTACAACAAAAAACGACTATATATCGACGCTTGAAAGGAGAAATGTCATAAGCGACACAATGGTAATTTTACAGGAGAGCCAAAAAACCGCGAATTTTTTTGAAAAAAAATAATTATAATTCTATTTGTTAACTTATTTTAGGAAATCAACTTTGTACATGATCATAGTGGTGTTCTCTATATAATATGTTTAATACATTACCCAAAAAAGTATTATATCAGGATTTAGTGTCGCTTACGCAAATTGGTCCCAAAAACAGCAGGAGGTAAAATGATCTAACCAAATTATGTGACGAAAAATGAATCGAGTAAAAGAGTCTAACCGGAAAAATGTTTTGAAAGATAATTAAGAGAAACTATCCAATCGCAAACATTTCAAATTTAATATCACGATTATATTATACAAAAGTCACTATGGCCCAGAAATTTAATCAAGATAAATAATCTAACTGCAATGAACGACAATTTTAAATTTCAAAACATTTGATCTAACCTTAAATTTGCCTCTCATTTTATTTCTTTTCTACATTAATCACCACCAGAATTTTATTTTAGTCATTAATAAAAGAAGTAAATGTAACGCCTGTTACGAAATTAAATTTTTAATAAAAGAAAACAAAATTAGATGTAGGTAAGTACTTCACCTATCCAAGAAAATACAAAAAAATAAAATTACTAAGCAATCATCAGAGATCAAAGTATAGTTATAATAATATTAATAATATAATACTTAATTATCAAACCACTTGTCGACCACTGTCGGGAAAAGTATGCTTGAAGTGTGTTTGGAGTGGAATCTTTTTGTGACAATCAATATGTTTGCACATAAAAAGATCCATATGTACACCAGGGAAGAAGGAAGTGCGAAGAGTATGATTGACTTTGTGCTCGTGGATGAAAGATTGAGGGTTAAAGTCAAGGACACTCGTGCATACCGCGGAGTCGGCATCCATACAGACCACCACCTGGTGATATGCCGAATTAGTGGTCTGTTTAAGCGATGGCGGCACCGGGTCAAAGAACCCACTAGTGTCCTAGAGCGAATAAAAGTAGAGAATCTGCAAGACGAGAATATAAGAGAAAAGTACAAGGATGAATTAAAAAGTCGATTTGGTGATGTAGATGAGGTATGTGAGATAGAAAAGGTGTGGACGGCATTTAAGGAAGGAGTTATGAATGTTGCTACTGAGGTGTGTGGGGGTGGGGTGTGCAAAAGAGGAAAAGGAAGAAAGAAGAGGAACGTATGGATGGATGCTGAAGTACAACAGGTGGTGCGAGAAAAGAAGAAGGCATGGTTGGATTGGTTAGCGAAAAAGGCTAATTGAAGAATACAAAAGGTGACGGATGAAGAAGTATGTAAAGCGTAAGACGTATACAAAAGAGTGAAAGGATTAGTAAAGACGACTTGTGACAGAGGGAAGAATATAAGGATAGTTTTGATAGGAGGCTTTCTGATGACTTCCGTTCCAGACAATATCCGGAAAATATTAAGATGTTCTGGAAGTCTATAAAGACAGCCCGTGGCAAAATCACAGCCTTGGAGCTGAGTGAAATCAGAAGCCAGGATGGTGTTATAAAAGAAGAAGAGTGTGTGCTAAAAAGATGGAAGGAATATTTTGAAAGTTTGTTTGAAAGAGCAGAAGAAGCAGTGCAAGTACCGGCTCATGCCGGAGAGAAGAGTGAAAGTAGTCAGGAAAATGAGATAGGTATGGATGAAATTGTGAACGCTATGAAAGGAATGAAGTTAGGAAAGTCTGCGGGGTATGATAGGGTGTCGGTCGAAATGCTGAGAGCCGGTGAAGGCGTGGTAGTTAGTCAGTTGTGCCACCTTTTCAACTTGTGTTGGACGAACGGTCTTGTACCCGAGGATTGGTGCGAGGCCGTGATTGTGCCGCTGTACAAGGGATAGGGGACACAACTAGACTGCAAAAATTACCGCGGAATAAGCCTTCTCAGCGTCGTCGGCAAACTGTATGCAAAGGTATTGAAAGAGTTATAAGAGAGACCGATGAGAAAATATGGGATGTACAAGCGGGTTTTAGAAAGGGATTGGGATGCACGGATCAAGTCTTCTCCTTGCGGCGTATAACCGAAAAGTATATGGCCAAAGGCCAGAAAATATACTGCTTATTAGTCGACTTGGAGACGGCTTATGGCAGGGTGAAGCATGGGGTGAACAGTAATCTGATACAAGCACTAAAATCTCTCTATGACGATTCTAGTGCTTGTGTGAGGATAAACAGGGCGTACACTGAATGGTTTAGCATCGAAAAAGGTGTAAGACAAGGATGTGTTGCATCACCGTGGCTGTTCAACCTATTCATGGATACGTGCTTGAATGATTTGAAAGAGAATGACTGTGGACTAAGGATAAACAAGTTAACCATTAAGTGCCTCCTATACGCCGACGACCAAGTGTTGTTAGCATCGTCGGAGGAGGAGTTGCAAAGGATGGCTAACATTTTATGTGGGGTATTGGAAAGGAAAGGTATGAAAGTTAATGTGAGCAAGACGAATGCTATGGTATTCGAAAAAGACGATAGCATGACAGAATGTGAGATTATGATTGCGGGTGAGAAAGTAGAACAGGTAAGAGTTTGTATATCTGGGCTCGGCTTTTACGACAGATGGAAAGTGTGAAAGAGATATTGAAAGAAAAGTGACTGCAGGAAACATGGTCAATGGAGCGCTGCGCGCCTTTGTGAGCAGTGAAAAGGTGTCAAAGAAGGCGCCGCGTCTGGCTGTTCACAGAGCGGTGCTCGTTGCAACACTAATGTACGGTAGCGAAAGTTGGGCATGGCAAAAGAAGCATGAAAGTAGAATAAATGCAGTAGAAATGAGAGCGTTAAGAAGTATGGAAGGTGTATCACTGAAAGATAGAATACGGAATAGTGTGATAAGGGAACGTGCTGGTGTGAAAGAAGGTATAGTGACTAGGATAGAAAAAAGTATGCTTAGTTGGTTTGGTCACGTAGAGAATGACGGCCAGGTCAAGAGTACCCGAAACCGACGAGCATGTATGAAGAGATTGATGAATGTGGATAAAGCGAAAGAGATATGTCAGGATCGTAGCAAGTGGAACAAAATAGTCTCTGCCTACCCCTGTGGGAAAGAGGCGTGACGATATGTATGTATGTATGTCGACCACAATAATTTTTTGACACATACATAATCATAAATTTAATTGATCACTCCAGACCTAATCACACTCATAATATGAGATCTTCACTTGCTTCGTGTTCGCATATGCAGCATCCGTATCCCGGCGCTTTTCAAGGCCACTATCTAAAATTCGCATTTTTCTATGCATTATTCACCTAAAAGTAAAAGAGTTTACAATAATACACAACGAAATCATTGGTAAAAAATATTTATACCGTAAATCATTAGCATCAAATCAAATCATCAATCATTAGGTTCGTCAGGATCGTAGCAAGTGGAACAAAGTAGTCTCTGCCTACCCCTGTGGGAAAGAGGCGTGACGATATGTATGTATGTATGTATGTATCATTAGCATTTATGTGTGAAATTACTTAAGATGTAGTACAGATCGATCAATTATGCCTACCTACACGTCCCGAACTGAATTTATTTAGATGGCGTTTGTGTGGTACACATGTTTCGGCGGACGGTGCGTATGCAACACCTAAAATATTTTAGATGGGTAATAACAGACTTTTTTAAATGCGCTCTATTGATATAAATACGTTCTGTTTTAGAAACATGTATAGAAAAAGTTATCTAACAACTAGCTCGAATACCAATTATGTGTTTTTTAAAACGATCTACTCAACCTCCTAGTTTATATTTATATCCAGGTAAAAAGGAATAAGCGACAGTAGTGATTAAAAATTATTGCAAGTAAAGGAGGATAAGCGACATGATTATCGAAACTAATATCAGTTAAAAGGTGATAACCTACAATAGTGCGGATAATAACATTTAGGATATTTGATCTAAGCCATTTTTTGTTTTTATGTAGATATAGGTAAAATGATATAATGTAAATAAAAATACGTTATACGATGAGGTAAAAAAATATAACCGACAAATGGAAGGAAAGTCGTAAAAAGCCAAACCGTCTAAGGTACATTGTCTAAAAAATCATTTTATCTAATCTCCAATATTCAGAAATTTTTAAAAAAAGACGTCGTTTAGTAAAAAAAATAGGTCGGTGTCTCTAAAAATCACCGATGGGATAAGCGACACGAAAGTCGTCATACGCACACGAGACTTAGCCCATTCGACGCGGAAAAATCTGCTGATTTCAACGATATATATAACTCAATATCACAAAAAATGTCGCTTATGACATTTCTCCTTTCAAGCGTCGATATGTTTTAGTCGCTTTATGCAGTAATAAAATTGCTATTTTATTCTTTAACATGCACTTAGTAGCTTTTGCTAGTTACTTATTTCTGAAAATCACCAATAACCTACTTTCCTACTACCTAGCTGGAGGCTAAATCAAGAACGGAGCGGCGTATCAAAAAACGGGTTTACCACCAGAAAGAGCTCGGAAAGCGTATTCTAACGGTACTTCTAACTCATTTTTGCCAAAAAGGGAGGTTAGTCGGTTTTAGAAATAAGGGGGCGATATTTAGGTACACAACAGGATAACTCACGTATAAAACTCGATATGTGTTGGACTGATTCGTAGTCCTTCCTCCTAGAGCGCTCGCCCCGGTACGGTTTCTAGTGGTAAAGCAGAAGTTTTTAGCCAACATATCAAAGTTTTCCTAGATGAAAAAAACGTAGACTGTAAACATTTGATAGTAGTCGGGTGTGATGATACTGTCGTCAATACAGGAGCAAATGGAGGCGTTATTAGACATTTGGAAAAATATTGCAAAAGCCGTTACAGTGGTTCATTTGTCAACTACATGCGAACGAACTTCCTTTACGCCATTTATTCCAATCTCTTGATGGTCCCACCACAGGACCACGCAGCTTTTCAGGTACAATAGGAAAACTTCTAAAGGACTGCGAAAATCTTCCTTTAGTATCCTTCAAGTCAATTAGGTGTGATTTGTTAGATATTACAAATAAAAAAGATCTAAGCACCGATCAAATGTACTTATATGACATTTGCACCGCAATAAGCTGTGGTCATTGTAACTATAGGCTGTCTCAATGAAACCCTGGTAAAGTGGTTCATTCTAGGTAGCTTATTACTGCAAACCGAATTCTCCGATTATATGTCTCCACGAATGCTCCATTAGTTAGTTTTATTTTGCAAGTTTATGCTCCCTTGTGGTTTGCGATTAAATTGAAGTCGAGCTGCACTTATGGTGCAAAACACTTACACAAAACTATAGAACTATCAAGATCTATGCCACAGCAGTTAAAACCAGTTATACAACGATAGATACAATGATAGCTCCTGTAATACAACGAAACGGTTTTTTCGGTCATGTAGAAAATATATTACTGGCGATGCTAGATGACGAGACGAGAAATAAAATGTTTGGCATTGCAAAAAATACTCAAGTCACGAGAGTGTTTACCGTCTAATGTAAGGATCTTTAAACTACCAAAATTTGACTTTTGTTCTATGGATTACGTTGATATATGATACCCTGGGACAGTGTAACAATTTCTGAGCCACCATTGCTCAAAATCTTTAGCACAGATATTTTAAGAGAGTGCAACGAAGACCTAAATAAAATTGATGAATTGATTTTACCACTACTAAAAGTATACCCTTGTCATACTCAAAGTACTGAAAGATGTGTCAAAATAGTTACAGAGGCAGCTGCTGCTGTTTGTGGCCCTATTAAACGAGATGGTTTTATTAAGACAATGCTTAAATCTCGAAAAAATATGCCTCTATTTAACACAAAGAAAGATTACAAAATTGAACAATTTTAGTTATTTTCAGTTTAAAAAAAAAATCTTTCATGATTTTCGTGGTTTTCTAGTACCTAATTTATGTTCAGTGCCAATTTCAAGTTTAAAAATAAATTAAATTTAGACAAAAATAACATGTTTTAATATTTTTTATACATGTTATAGTTATCACTCTAAAATGGCGGTTTCATCACTTTTCAGTTAATTTGGGGCAGTACTTCCTGAAATATTTCAGTTATTTTAATTATACAGATTTTATTGTTTTTGTTAGTAGCAATAGCAACGTTCTAATACCTGCCAAAATCAAAATTTGAAAAGAAACAAAATCGACCCACCCTAATGAACATGTCGCGCATTACTCGACTTTCATACGCTAGTTCATCCATTTGTGTAATTAAGAGTGTGTTAATCCCTAATCATACACAGTCACATACATTAATTTTATCTACACATATTATATTACTATACGTTCTCTATGATGTTTCAGAATATAGCATATAATTTGGTACGACCGGCATTCATTGCCGCATTGATTTTTGATCTCTTATAAATCTGATCTCCATGCTTTTTTTAGTCAACTATTTACCTATCACTTGTTTTACACGAAAGCTGTGTGAAAGGTTATTGTATAAGTAAAAAACAGTTACAAATATGCAGTTCCAGATGTATTGTAACAAAAATAGCTATCGAAACTTTAAAGCATAATCATTTTCCTTATATCGTTTACCCTTATCTTCGGGCTTGTGTTTACAGTTATTGAGAGAAAAATAAACACTCTTTAAGGTCCTTAACACATAAAAAGCGGTCAATTGAACTTCCACAAATTCAGAGTAGATTTGTAGGTACCTAATTATGTAAATTTAACCACGTTCATTATCCACATTAAAATAGCCCACTGAACTGTAATACAACCAGCCCTTTAATTTCACCCCAAAAAAATTGGGTTCACTTATTAAAGCTTTTACATTGAACTCTTTATTCGTTATTTTAATTAAGGCACCAATTCGGAATTTCAATAATTTTGTACAACATTCCGTTCAAAAAATTCTCAGCAATAAATAATTACTTATTACTGAAACTATAGCTATTTACTCAATATACATATTTACAAAAAACAAATTAAACTATGATTAAATTAAAAACAAAACTTAAACTAACTATAAAAAGTTATAAGTTATAAAAAGAACACCCCGTCTAGCCCTGCTGGCTGTGGCAGGGTTCCCAGGACGCTAGCGGCATTACCCCTTTATTTGTTATAATTATTTGTATTTCAGAAATTGAGTTTACAGTTGGGTTTTGTACTGTTTTTTTATATGCTCAGGATATTCCGTCAACTGAATAATTTTGGGTACATTACGCGGTTTTGACTGTTAAAATTTCAGTAATAACCAAGTGTTTTGAACTGAACCGTGGTTCTTCCTCAAGGTGGGTTCGAACGGAGAGACAACGAACAACCGCATACCAGGGGGCTTATCATGACGTCCTAATGCGATTCAATTCTGACTCAGTTCAGGTTTTAGCTGTCATTTTTAGTATGGATCTGACAGCGAGCGAACCTAAACTGAATCAGAACTGAATCGCATGACGTCATGGTAAGGCCCAACGCTCTTGCTTCTCTGCTAAACCAATTTGGCACATGAACTACCCTTTTCTGCGCTATTATTACGGTCATGTAAGGTAAGGTAAGGTAAGGTAAGTAAGAACGAACCACCATCACTTTGTAAAAACTCATCCGATTGCTTTGAATACCCGAAACCCGAAACCGACGAGCATGTATGAAGAGATTGATGAATGTGGATGAAGCGAAAGAGGTATGTCAGGATCGTAGCAAGTGGAACAAAGTAGTTTCTGCCTACCCTTGTGGAAAAGAGGCGTGACGATATGTATGTATTGCTTTGAAGCACTTAAGTTTCAGTTACTGTTAGTAGTTTAATTTTATATGTCTTCCTGTTCTATGTAGTTACCGATTACACGTAATATACCAATGTCAATAAAACTGAATACTACAGCACACAATTTGTATTCCCCTTGTACAGCATCTAGCGATACGAAAAGAGTTTTTTCGGCATCAATTAATTTTCAACCTTATCTTGTTTCCACAGCATTGGAAATACAACAAAGAAAGGGCTAATCTTTAAATAACATTATGTATTCATTCCAAAAGATAACATCGAAGTTGTTGAAGGGAAATATTTCTTTTCCGAGCCAATGGGCTTTGTTTCGTGTTCAGATATTTTTATCTAGAGGTAATGTCAAAAAAAAACATTTTAGTAAGTTTGCGGTTGTTTTATCTGTGCATGGAAGTTGATTTTCCTTGAGAAAACGTGTGCATAAAAGTATGGAATATTTCCTTTTATTTTTATGTGAACTACGTTCCTTTGTACAAAAATTTATGACGTCGTTTTGTTAAACTTTTGTTTGCGTTATATCACGTTTTAACCGTATGAGTTAAACGAATAGAGCCTTACCATGACGTCTAATGCTTGCTATTCGATTCCGACTCAGTTCAGGTTTTAGTTGTAATTTTTAGTAAGTATGAATCTGACAGCGAGCAAACCTAAGCTGAATCGGAATAGACTCGCATTAAGACGTCATGGTATCCTCCCTGTGTACAATGATTGTGTCTAATTTCTTAATGTCTCTCGTCATTATTGGACTTACGAATATTTGAATCCGAATGGTACATACTAGAGATGCCACGAATAGTGAATTGGCCGAATACCGAATACCGAATGTTCGGCAACGCTGTCGGCCGAAGCGCCGAATATTCGGCCGCCGAATGCTTGGTGGGGGCGCGTTAGCTGGAATAAGACAAGTCACAACCTGTTTTTCTACTTGCGTTCGCGCGGCAGGCGACGACGGCGCGCGCGCGGGGCGGGGTGCAAGCAAAGTTTTTCTGAGGCTGGTAACGTTTACGATGAAAAGCGCAATCGTTTGCTACCAAAAAATGCTGAAAAGCTCGTTTTTATCCATCACAACAACTTACCACTGATTAATTTTAAGTACTAAAATGTTGTAATTTGGAAATAATTACCTACATAATTTTGAGTAAAATAACGTGTCTTTTTTTACATGATTTGCTATTCGGTATTCGGCCGAATAGTACGGTCTATTCAGCCGAATACCGAATAGCAAAACAGTGGCCGAATAGGCCGAATACCGAATAGTTGCCGAATATTCGTGGCATCTTTAGTACATACGATGGCAATAGGAAAATTTGTACGGCAACGCTCTTCTGTTCAACAGATCGCAACCCTAAACTAGATGAAACACAACTTTTGATGAGGGTCATTAGGTACTATAAGGAAACGGGACTTAAACACGTAAATAAAATTATTTTTGTAAAAACCTCGACGTTTCGGACGCGGCTTTGCATCCATGGTCTCGAGGGGACCAGAAAAAAAAAGATGATGAGGGAAATTAAGAAAATAGGTAAATAAGTACGTGTCTTTCGTTTTGATAACAAGTAAACTCTATTATATGTATTAATTTAGATGCGTATAGATTACTAGTTTGTATTGTATAGTATACTTATCTGTGTATTGTTCCGTGAGTCACAGACGGATCTGACAGAAAATTAGTGCTGCAGGTGTCTAACGCCTCAGCATAATGCTGAGCCAGCGACCGCTTCAGTATTGCGAAGACATCATTAAATACACTGATGATCTATTTTCATGTCTGTTCTATGTTTCATTTTTGTAAAATTGTGCATTAAAATCTATTTGCGTGTCTTTCAAAACAAAATAAATATTTTCTTTTTCTTTCTTTCTTCTTTTAAGCAATATTTATTGAAAAGATAATAAGGAAAAAAGCCGTCAAAACCAGTTCAGTATATAAAATACTCAAGTTCCAAGAGATACAATTCAAACTCCAACAACTATTTCTTTGAACTACATTGTATAAAAGTCTCGTCTCAAAATATTCAGAATTCAGAGCATAAACACCTAGTGCTACTCATATTTGCATGCCATTATGCTCCTTATTGTCAATACATAGAAATGTTTGCCAGGTCGTGAGCGGGCTGGGAGACAATAAAGGTTACTTTGGTGTGAAATGGATACAAAGTCAATTTGGTCTTGCATTGTGTTTTCCGGTGCATTTCCTACTTTAGATTCTAGCTTAGAATACTAAATAGTACTTTGGGGCAAAACTAGCTTGCTGTTCTAGCTTCGTTTACACCTTAATGTAGCAATTATCTACTTAATTCATTGTATGAGCTGTTGTTATTTTTAACACCCTTTTACATTATCTACGAGCAGATGATATGATGGAGAAGCGAAAATTTTAGGATTTTAGGAATCATATTGTAAGCGATGCTGCTAGCAACTCATCACTAGTCTGATTCCTCTTTCCACCTATACGCCCACAATCATCCTAAGCGTGACTTTGGGTCTTGTAACTCTAGGCTCTGTCTACTCTATAAGGGTTGAAGACCTGGTTTATCTATGAATGTATATTATAATTACCTACATTTATAACTTACTTCCCTTACACACGTATTTCGCGTCGTACAAACGTACCTTTAAAAACAAATTTGGTTTCGCCAGCGATTTTCGCTCTCACCTCCGGAACTAGCAAGTTTATGTATAGGTACGTCAAGGAGGACATGATGGTGTTTACAACTGTTGCCAACTTGATAAAATTTATCCCATTGTTTATAAATAATTCCTTCTACAAAGTTTCTTAAAATAAAATTGTGCTGAAATATTTCAGAAGGCGGTTGGGTTTGTTTGCCTTGTAAATATTTTCAGGATTTTTGAATCTAACTAATATTATAAATGCGAAAGTATGGATAAATAGATGGATGGATGGATGGATGTTTGTTTGTTACTCAATCACGCCAGAACGGCCCCACGGATCTGGATGAAATTCGGCACATAGATAGAGAAAAGTCTGGAATAGCACATAGGCTACTTTTTATCCCGGAAAATTGCGTAAGTAGTTCCCGCGGGATAGCGATAAACGAATTATTTGCAGACGAAGTCGCTGGCAACAGCTAGTAAGTAATAGTTATCATTTTTTTCCGTACATTGATCTATGTTCAAGGTTAAATTTAATTTTGAATCAAAAATTGAAGTAAAAAATCTTTGTAGGGGTACAGTCGAACTGATTTAACCACCTGCTGAAATATTCTGAAATCTCAGAGACCTCGTATAAAAAATACATGTAACAAAACCATTGTTCTAACATTTCCTAAGGAACTGCGATTTTCTGGAATTACTGGTTCCCCGTATGTTATTCAAAGCGCCTGAGCATTTGAAATATTCATGTATGTAGAAAAACATGCAATTTTTCCACAGGTTTTCCTAGAAATAAAAAGGCTTCATATACATAAAAATGCTGGTGAAAGTTCTCTTTCCAATATACCGTTAACCGGGATGACTTCGTATTATTTTGGGGCTACTTTGACCATTTTTAAATAGCTATAAAATCAATATTGTCCATATGCGATGAATGTATGGCATGTAGACGCAATGGCGATTTCGATTGAAAGCAGTGAACGCAAATAATAATGAACAATAGCGTCATTCTAACTACTTTTTATAGTTAGAAATTTAATTTCAAAGTCACCCCGGTTTACGGTACTAGGCATCATCAGATCGCAATTTTCAATATCTTTCTCTCAAATCTGCAGCATATAAAACTAAAATTGAATTTTAACGATTTCATAAGTGTAGAATAATGTCTCTATTGGCTGATAACTTATCTACACGTACAACCCTTTGATACCACGGAAGTTCATGGCCAGCAGTACTTACGATCAAGTAACCTACTCGCTCATTTTCTAATTTACACCAGAAAAAAAATGTATAGTGAGGGATATAATAATAATAATAATATAATAATAATAATTAGGGAACAATTCACACAAATTGACCTAGTCCCAAAGTAAGCGCTAGTAAGGCTTGTGTTATGGGTACTAGACAACGATATACATACTTATTATAGAGAAATACATACTTAAATAGATAGTAACATCCATGACTCAGGAACAAATATATATAGAAGAAGAAGAAGAAGAAAAAAGTTTATTCATGACAAACAAAACATCAAAATAAAAAAAACACATAATACAGCAGATAAATAAATAAATTGTCACAAAATGGTCCCAACTCAGCATTTGCTGGCCTTGCAGCCAGCGCTGGTCTTCCGTTGGGACCATAGGGTATATGCCCTTACTAGGATTCGAACCCAGAACGCTTGCTTCGCAGGCAGGGTCACTACCAACTAAGCCAACCACGTCGTCAATAAGTATCCACGTACCGCCGTAGAAACCCTGTCGCAATTCACAGGCCACCGTCACTCGCACTCTAGTGTTATGTCACCCTTATAGCGATAGGGTTCTCCGGTAGTATGAATACTTCTCCCTTACTGTAGCTACTGGTATACAGTTGGTCAATAGAAAGTGGAAATAAGAATAGGAAAAGACAAACTCCGCATTGGGTGGGTAATATTGGTACAGCCGTTACCATTAAAATGGCTGGCAGAGGCACCAGCAAACACATAGTTATTTGCTATTGCTATTGCCTTTTTGGTAGATACTAGTAAGAAAATAAATACTAAAGGCGCAATATCGGGGTACGTGTTTCAAAACCTGCACGTTCTAGATGAGAATTGGCTTAGAATGTTAGGTATTCTAACACTTTTGGAAATGCTCAAGGTTTTATTTTTACTTTTTACTTTTTGTGCGTTTTTACACTTTTTTTTGTATGTACTATTTTGTGACCGTGTACTATTGTACCTACTACTTACTTAAGAATTATCATTAATGACTATGTACTATTGTACGTGAGATATTTTATATAAGATATATGGGTGTACTTTTCCTGAAATAAAACATTATTATTATTATTATTATTATAAACAAATGAAAGATAACTTAGTTAATGTAATATTTATCTAATGTAATGTAATGTAATGTATTATTTATTATTTTGTAATATTATCGGTGAAACTATTTTACCCTGCCATCCTATTTTTATACGATTTTTACAAGGAAGCCAAACGAGCAAGCAAGGTGGGCGATGGCAAGTTAGCATCTATGAACACCCCCAACATAATGACGACCGAATGGCCAAGTGGTTAGAGAACCTGACTATGAAGCTTGAGGTCCCGGGTTCGATCCCCGGTCGGGGCAGATATTTGTATGAAAATACGAATGTTTGTTCTCGAGTCTTGGATGTTTGATATCTATTTAAGTATGTATTTATCTATATAAGTATGTTTATCCGTTGTCTAGTGCCCATAGTACAAGCTTTGCTTAGTTTGGGGCTAGGTCAATTGGTGTTAAATTGTCCCAAGATATTTATATTTTTATATTTTATATTTATAATTTTATAGGCGATGCGGCTAGCAACCCATCACTATTTTAGGTCTTGTCAGGTACCTCAGGCCATGTCTACCCCGTAAGGGATAAAGACGTGATTTATGTTTGCAATTTTACTCTTAGTCATAAGTTGACGATCCTTTTGCACTTACGTTGCTTATTTCTGACGTGTTTAGTGTAATGTATATTTTCAGAAGGAAATAAATAAATCTATCAATCTATCTATTGCCTACGCATCTGGAATCTGATCGCTCGCATAGATATAATATATATTACTTCGATATCATTGGGGTAGAAAGAGGATGGTGATGGCGTTTGCGAAGATTGAAGGCTTTTGAATTAAATAAGGGGGATGTTTATGGACAGCACTAGTAAATGTATATTGTTTGTCATGTGGTCTGTATCATGCACATTACTATGATTCATGACGGCTGTTGAAACGTATAAACATACTTATTGTAAAGATCTAATAAATAATGTCTAAAATGTAATTAGAAGGCGTCTTATTTCAACAGCGACAGAAACACCTTGTCTCAACTATTTACTCTCCATCTTCAAGAACGACCTTGGCTTATTTGGCAAGTGTCTACCGACATAGAAGTAAAGTTAATTCTATAGACAAAAATATGAATACACATTATATTACTCATTTCGTTCGAAACTGATCAACTCTGTACTTAATTTGAGTTAATGCCGTCATACAAGTCAAAAGACCAATAATTTTAATCAAATTACGAAGTTGAGCATACGAGAAGTTAAGAATCGTCAGTAATTGCGTGCTTAGTCGCTTCATAATTAATGATTTAAGCTCGTTCGAGCAATTTTGGATGACGGGCCAAATACGGAGTCGGTAATAATGTTATTATTTCGTACGTTTGAACGAAACTGTTCTTAATTAAGATGGAATGGGTTACTAATAACGTTTGACTTAGAATAGACAAGTTTTGCTCTCTTAAGATCTTGCTTATGAAGTGAAGTGTTTTATAGTTGAAAAGGTTTTAAATCCCAATCCATATAATATATTATTACCTAAGACAGCGGAAAGCGACTTTGTTTTATACTATATTGTGATGTGCCAAGTCAATCGAACCAACCGTTAAAGAACCCCTTGCTTAACTTAAAACGTCATTAAGAGAAAAAAGATTACAGAGATTAAAGAGTTATACATACATACATTAGCACGCCACTCTCTTCGGTTTACCATTCTAGCTAATCTTCTCGTAGCAGCACTGTTTGCGGTCATTTAGTTTAGATAGATAGATGAAAAACTTTAATCACCACAAGACATACATGGCCTAAAACAGCATTTGGTAACTAACAAAAGTAAAAACAACTTAAAAAATAGCATGCAACATGGTTCCAAAAGATATCTAAAATTAACATCAGAATAACCAAAAAATAAAAAAAGGGAAAGCAAATAATTTTCAATATTAAAGAGCCATGCGATGCTGTGGGGAATAGGCGCTGACTCAGCATGGACTGCAACTACGAATAGCTGCAGAGCTGGTATTCTGTCAGAGACCTGAAAAAGTGCCAGCGTGTTTACCTACATACCTAAGTGTACTTTTTTTTTAATGTTACCAGCTATAAAAATCCCATAACGAGAAGCAAGGTTTATCCGCCAAGTAGCCGTAAGATGGCTCAGAGCACAATAACTCCGTCCCTAATGAGGCTAATTCAGGCAAAGTAAAACAATCTCAATAATCCAAAGTCGCCTAATCCCTATCTTAAACCTTAGGGGTGTTTTGCCCTTGGCAATTTCCTGGCCCTAAAGTAAAATCTTACTGCCGCTTCATTTTGACCCCTCGAGTGGAGTTTAACCCTTTAAGACACGGTCGGAGTTTAAGACAACAGCGTGCTACGTATGTTACAAAAACTTTCAATCTATGCAAATACATAACTATTGAGGATAAGAACGATACTGTGGTATGGAAGGTATCCGAACATCTGACTGATAACCGTTTGCCAAAATGTATGACACATGTGTATTTGAGTTTGACAACCCTTTAATATCAGCTAAACCGTAAACTTTATTAAAAATCTAAAAACTTTTAGACATGACTCACTTTAGGTTAGAGAGGACAGGGGGTGCGACGTCGGAAACCTCCTCGAGAGTTCTAGCGTTACAGGTCCCTTCTTACAGATGCTCTTGGCCTCACGGGGGGGGGGGGGGGGGAATGCTTAGACCGGTGCACCCTGGGCAACAATTGGGCTTATGATGCTATCTCTGTGTCATAGACATTTGAGACTTAAGATTAAGATATCAGGGGGCTTACCACGACGTCTTAATGCGATTCAGTTTAAGTTCACTCGCTGTCAGATTCATACTAAAAGTGACAGCTAAAACTTGAACTGAGTCGGAATTGGACGTCATGGTAAGGCCCCTGGAACAAAGAGTGGAACAGGGGTCTTAACATGACGTCTATGAGATCTATTTCCGATTCAGTTTAGGTTTGCTGGCTGTCAGATACGTACTAAAAATGACAGTTAAAGCCTGAATTGAGTCTGAATTGAATAGTACTAAGACGTCACGCCCTAGGTCTTTAAGACTTATTGACTTCCACCCGCTGAAACTAAGACCGCATCACGTATAGGTACTGTAAACTGCTACAAAATCAGGGCAGCTCAAGCTACGCTGGCGAGCCTGCTCGTATATAACTGGCACCTGTTTTCGTTCGCTTTTAACGATAACACGACCTATTCCTTCGTTAACGCAATTGTTAAGCAAAGGCGAAATTAAATTAGGGTCCTGAATAGTTAGGGCCTTTGGGGAAGCCGATGACCCTGCAGTAGAAATGTGTTTTAATTGTAAGGGATTGGGCGTTAATATTGTGTATTATTGTGACGAGTTTGGTTTACTACTCAGAGACGATGATAAATGGGGAGTGTTTAGAATTACTTCATTAATAAGTCGCTGTTTCTGCGAGTGGTGGGTTATACTAAATTGGGTCTGTTTTTTAAAGAAGGAAAGTTTTTTTTTATTTACGGTAGTAACATAATAGAAACTACAATGAATGATCGAACGAAGATAGCTGGTACCCTAGATTAAAACATAGGCATATTTTTATCCCGGAAAATTGCGTAGTTCCCGCGGGATAGCGATAAACATAATCAAAAGCCGTAGGTGCCTAATGTTTCTACGCAGACGAAGTTTCAATGTTTCGTACTATAAATCCACTAATTCTGAGAATTCAACCTAGTCTAAACATTACGCTTAAGTTCTCGTTTTAGCAGGATAATTTAAGCTTCCTCGCATTGTTTTCTTTCGCTAAAAATCCGAAATCCAAAATGTATTCCGCAAGTAAATCTAATATAATATAACTAATATTATAAATGCGAAAGTATGGATGGATGGATGTTTGTTTGTTACTCAATCACGCCAGAACGGCCCAACGAATCTGGATGAAATTTGGCACATAGATAGAGAAAAGTCTGGAATAGCATATAGGCTACTTTCGGATCCCGGAAAATTGCGTAGTTCCCGCGGGATAGCGATAAACGAATTCTTTGCTGACGAAGTCGCTGGCAACAGCTAGTTAAAATATAACTTGGATTTGCAAGCCTGGGCTCAAACCCACGACCCTCTGCTTGAAAGGCAAGGTCAAAGGTTCTGACGGCGTAATGTCAAATTAAGACACTACAGGGGCCTCACTATGACGTCTTAATATGCGGCTCAATTCCGATTCAGTTTAGGTTCGCTCGCTGTCAGATCCATACTAAAAATGACAGCTAAAACCTGAACTGAGTCAGAATTGAATTCCATTAAGACGTCATGGTAACCTAACCTCAGGTATACTAACTTATAATTATAACACATTTCACTTGAAAACAACACAAAGGACCATCCCTTTGTTTGAGATAAAGCCGTATCACGGCTCTAAACAAAACATAGCACTTGACACTTCAAAGGTACCTAATTTTCTGCGAAAGCGAGCGAAGAACTAAGTGCTGCATTGTTAAACTCCAACCGCTTGGGTGCCGTAAAAACTTTGTCGCATTTGTACGCGGAATATGTTTCAACTGACACATTAGACGTCGTAATTGATGCGCTACCAACTTGAGTGCTAAATGTTGAGGTTAATGTTGTATTCGCACGATGCCTATAGCTTCAGTTTGTCAACTCTCGCTTTCTACAGGCTCTTTTATAATTCTGTTTACATACTCGTAACAAGCTTCACCTGAAGCTTCGGCCGAAGAGTCACCGACATAACTCGTACGTTGAAGTGGCAATGGGCAGGCCACATCGCTCGTAAAACAGACAACCGTTGGGGGAGGTATAGGTGGAAAGGGGAATCAAAATAGTGATTGGTTGCTAGCCGCATCGCTTATAACATGTCATGATTCCTACGATGGGCTATTACCATTTGCGCAGTAAGAGGAGCGGTGGTAGCGGAGAGAGGTGGTAAATTCTATGTTTTTTCTTTGCTCCTAGAGCATGGAAGTACACATGGAAGTTCATCGCTCGAGTTGGAGAAATATCAGATCAGTATTGTTTCTGTTACCTATATGAAATATCGGCAGCTCATCGAAGGTAAAGTTTAAATAGAACTCATCTGAGTAACACCTGATCAAGCAATATTGTTCGAGTACCTACCCGTATCCCATAGAGTCTGGCTACGTAGTAGGAAACCTCGCACACTAGGAACTTGTATCGGCTCACGTTGGGATGCAGTAGAATCAAGTTTCAACTCGAGATACAACTATCTCATGTACTTATATTTTTGTGTTGCTTAAGTCTGCTATTAATGTATGATTTATACCAAAGTATGCAAGATTTTTTTTGCTAATTGTAATTTTTATTGACGGTACTTTCATTGTCATCCAACCTACGTACATTATTTATGCTAAAATGGTCAGTCCGACAAGGTACATACAAACAGTTTCAGTTAAATAATTTTCATATTTTCTGAAAACAAATAACTGGATACCCTAGTGTTTGGAGAATCTGATTACGAAACTTGAGGAGTATCCGGTTTGTTCAGCGGTTGTGGCATAGTTATTGTTTTTATGAAAAATAGGAATTTGTTCTTTTGATAATTAATAATATATTTATTTATTTATTTACTTAAGGAGAACCAACAGCTTACAAAACAATATAAGAAATGATAATAGCGACACAGAGCCAATATTTAACCGTATTTATCTGTTGTTTGGTTCCTTTAACCAGAATATTGACTACTTTTACTAATACTTTAGTATCCTGTATCAAAATAAAAAAAAGCTACTTTTAACTCTCTTTGTTGTTTCCATTCATGGCGTATTTACTAAAAGTGAAATTAAGTACATAAAGTTTAATACAAAAAGCGTAAAATATATTTAAATATGGCTCTGCATGTATATTTCGATCGTAGTCTATTTAAAAGTACCAAAGCGATGCGCCCAAAAATTTACAGAGCAAAAATTCAGCCGTGATTTTTGGAATTTCGTCATATTTTTCCATGCGGCCCGACCCCGTGCATAAAGTTTCCGGACAGGGATCCAGTTAATTGAAAATGTAAAATTGTTTCCATCAAATTGGGGATGCGGTAAACAAAAAAATCACGCGTGTATTGATCGGAGTGTCACCGCCAAATGGGTTTCGCATTAACTTTGCCGTCAAGTTCGGCAGTTTTATTGAAATTGGATTTTAAAACTCCAACTGATGTAATGTGGACACTGTGTCTGCCGAATGGTGCTCTTAATTTGCTCAACGTATAGCAAAGCGTATGGCCGTAGGTCAAATAAATATTGATATTTAAATCAGAAACATTAACTGCCTTCAAATACATGTCAAATTATAAAACTAGGTATATTCAACAACCGTAGAACTTTTTGCCGTAGAACTGATAACCGTTGGAGCAAACGTATCCTAGAGTGGAGACCACGTTTGGGAAAGCGTAGTGTGGGACGCCTAGCAACGCGTTGGACGGATGACCTTAGGAGGACAGCTGGCAGTGGCTGGATGAGGGAAGCCCAGGATCACGAAAGTTGGTGCAATATGAAGGAGGCCTACGTCCAGCAGTGGACGGACAATGGCTGTAGATAGATAGATATATAGTATATTCAACAACACCAAGACCCATTAAAATAGGATTTTCAAAACCGGATTAAAATTATCAATGAATTTACTATAAAGCTTGCAGATGCTAATGTAACCTTTTCCTTCCTTCTACTCTTTCAAAAAGAATGGATCACCAGCGTTGAATGCAAACATGAGAACATTAAAACCTTTAACTATCTTTGAGCGTGTCATCTTCTCATTAACGTTAAAGCTATTCGTAATAAAGGAAGTGATCGGAACTCTGCTTTAGCTTTGACTGTTTTGCAAAAGAATTTGCCTTGGACTGTATTGTTCATCGCGCAATATTTCTCAGAATTCTTAAATGGAAAATGTCTAGCGCTTATTTACAAAACGCCATATTTTTTGGAACTTGGCACTCAAAATAGCAACTATGTTCCTATTTTTTTCATTTTCATTACCTCCTATGGACACCCGCAACACAAACGGATTGCAACGCATCTGCGATGCTTTTATGATAAGGATGTCGATGGCTAGTGGTGATTGCTTAGCCTCAGGGGCCTTAGCATGACGTCTTAAGGCTCCTTACAAGCTCAAAGAGCGAATTTAGCTAAATTCTTAATTTTTCTTCAAAGACTATGGCGTATGTGTTCATAATGTCAGTAATATTATTAATGTACAAGATAGTTCACTTCTTAAACTACGATACTGCTGTAATCGGCGCTGAATGAGGGTGCGGCGTCAGTCCGCCGTGATATATAGGTGATATTTAAAAATTTATACTGAATTTAATTCAAGACCGATACTAATGTTTTTTTTTTCTGGGTCAAAATAGAGTTGAGCATTGCTAAATAATTATTTTTAGAGCAGAATATCAACACTGTTTTCGAGAATCAAATAAAATGTAACCCTCTTTTTCATCAAAAAACTAGCTAACATTGAGTAGCTATTCTATCTATTAATTAAGATGAATCTTCAAGTTTTTCACGATGACTTTTTAGTTCAAGATATACTGAATTGAATTGAGTTCACTTTAGGCGAGAATGAGATTCCGTTTCACTTCGAAATTGAGAATGAAACTTCACCTTTTAGAGCAAAATTTTAAAAGCCCTCCCAAGGAAACACCTTTTTTTAGATTTCACGCCAAAAAATCAATAATTTAGCACAGCAGTATCTTAGTTTAAGAAGTGAACTATCTTGTACATTAATAATATTACTGAAATTATGAACACATACGCCATAGTCTTTGAAGAAAAATTAAGAATTTAGCGAAATACGCGCATTGAGCTTGTAAGGACCCTTAATGCGATTCAATCCCAATTCAGTTTAGGTTCGCTCGCTGTCAGATCCATCCTAAAAATGACAGCTAAAACCTGAACTGGGTCGAAATTGAATCGCATTAGTTGATCATGGTAAGGTCCCAGGGTACCTAATAAAATTGCTTGTTTGCCTTGTTGTAGGTTATGAAAAAAAAAACAAATCAAAGGAACAAGTATTATTATGGTAAATAAAAATTCAACAACATTCGCAACATCAATCTTTAATTAAATCCAAATGAACTTTTACAAAACAGAAACTTTAATGTAAAATTCGAGATTCTCATGTCGAATGATAATTAATATTTACATTGATACAAATTTAATTATTTTAAAGTGCAACAGAAATTTACTTTGTGGGTACTTTAGTACTATTAATATTAGGTACAATATTCAACAGAAAGTCTTTTCCATTATTAATTCTCATTAATATTAACTACAACTGGTAGTTTAGCACAACCTCAGAGTTGCTTTATACATGTTAATAACATAGTGTAACAAAACTAGACAAACCACATCATATTTTTGATTGTCTATTACATGCTTAAAATTTCACCAGAAAAATTGGTGTTGACAAAATATTTTAATGTATTTTTCTACTGATGACATAATTTTATTAACTTTGTCTCGGCAAAAATTACCTATTAATAATTATCATGTCACGTAAGCAACGTTTGATTTAAGCAAATAAACAGACACGGGCACCCTGCATCTTTTAAATCCATTAAGTAGTATTTAAAAATTAAAAATATCTTCCAACTTAAAAGTATAAAATATTTAACAACTAGGCTATTAGGTATTCCTTATTTATAATCGTAATTTTATTCATACACTGTAATAATTTTAACAAGAAATACTGTAAGGAATATAACTTCTCCAAATATTTTACAGATCTCCAATAATATTAACAAGGAAAATAAGCCAAAAACCTTACGAACTATATTTACATTACGAAATGTAATTTTCCTTTTAGAAAAGTAGGTACATTTAACTTCGCGCCTAGATTACATCTAAAGAGTTAATATACATTACTTATATTTATATCACATTTCCTTATAAAATTTTAATTAAAATTTACATCCCCGTGAAGTTTCGAACAAACGAGAAAGTGATCTCTCGAAACAATTTAATATTCGTCTCAAACATTCCAAATGGAAGAATACAAATGAAATGACGTCGACTGGGCAAGTACAAAACGTAATTTATCGAAACGCTAACTTCTCTTTTATGCTTTACAAAGTGACTGGTCCAAAACATTAAGAATACGACAAATTTTCATTATCTTCTAGATGTCGTATCCAAATAAAATCAGGAGCGGGAGCGCGAGCGGGGCGAAATTTAATGTAAGCGGTGAGGCCGCCGACGAGTGGATGAGATTTCTGTAGTCTTTGGCCTCATTTTGCGAGGGATACGTGTACGTTCTGTCTGTAACACTCTTCACGTCCTGCGGGCACGGGAGAAACTCCACGGGTATTTGCAATAATGTCCTTTCGTTTTCACCTCTCACTGATTTAGGCTCGTCAACGTAAGTATCATCGATTTCTTCGTGGAAAAATTCCTCCGGCTCGTCCGCGTAATCTTTTATTTGGCTTTTGTCATCACTCTCTAGGAAATTGTTAGAACTTATCGCTTTCGTTTCTAAGTAAGCGAAATGTGAGGATAGAGATGGGTTCACGACGAATTTGCAAACGAAATTCTCTAGGGAGGTACGCACTTTGACGCTCTTGGCCTCGTGTCGGAGCTTGTGCATCCAAGCCAGGTGGCAGTCGCAGTTGAACTCGTTCCCTGTAACAATCGACCAGCAATTCATTATTCTACGCAGTCCATTATTGGACTTCGAAGTCAGTGGCTCAGAAATTGGAGTCAATTAATTGAAATGGACGGTGTTATTAAAATATCGTTAAAATCTTGCCAGTAACTTTTTCGAGTGGCACTTTTTCCGTCGTTTACTAGATACGTGACTTTACTCGGTACAATGTTTGCATTCAATGTAAAGAAATATAATATTTTGTAGTCTCATACTTAGACAATATTCTGTTTCTGAAATAGGAAAAAGACCGCATCGAGTTGCACCGCTAACAAAATATCGAGAAATTTCTCAAGGGGATAGGAGTAAGCATAAACTCGTTGCTATTTTCACACTCTTGTGAAATTTATAACGATAACAATTTTTACCTACATGACATTTGCAATATTTAACAAGTTCTATAAAGTTCGGAACCATTTTATTGTAGGTATTTTATTGAATCAGGCGTTACCTTGCGGAGGTCCATTTCAATAATCTGCTACTCACGTTTATGACAGCTACTCAGTAGCCAGCAGCTCTTAGGCTGTCTTGCAGGTGAGTAGCGGAGTAGCAAGGTAAATATTACTTGTTCTTAACCATTTTTAGGGTTCCGTAGCCAAGTGGCAAAAACGGAACCCTTATAGTTTCGTCATGTCTGTCTGTCTGTCCGTCCGTATGTCACAGCCACTTTTTTCCGAAACTATAAAAGCTATGCTGTTGAAACTTGGTAGGTAGATGTATTCTGTGAACCGCATTAAGATTTTCATACAAAAATAGAAAAAAAAAAACAAATAATTTTGGGGTTCCCCATACTTAGAACTGAAACTCAATTTTTTTTTTCATCAAACCCATACGTGTGTGGTATCTATGAATAGGTCTTCAAAAATGATGTTGAGGTTACTAGTATAATTTTTTTCTAACCTAAATAGTTTGCGCGAGAGACACTTCCAAAGTGGTAACATACTACTAAAAAATATATATAATGTACTGTACATTACCATGCGAACTTCCACCCAAAATTGGTTTGAACGAGATCTAGTAAGTAGTTTTTTTTTTTTATTTAATATTTGTTTGTCTATATAATAACCAATATAAAATGACCTCATACTGCCTACATTTTGCTTAAGAGCAGGGCTCTGCTAAGACTGGTTTTTATAATAACGGCGAATTTGTACGAAACCCTCAGTGCGCGAGTCCGACTCGCACTTGGCCGGTTTTAATTAACTGACACAATCTTCAAAATTCTGTTTAAAGAATTGAAAAATGAACAAACACCTCTAAAAATAAAACTTGAACAATACGTACCATCTAAGTAGATGTAGCTGTTTTGAGTTTTGAGGTTGTCGTAGATAGGGCGTAGGTTGTCCATAGTGAATCTCTGTAGTTTGTTGTGTCTCAAGTCCAGAGCGGAGAGGCCTCTGACTCCCTCGAACAGCCCCCCGGCCAACGTCACTAGTTTGTTATGGCTTAAACTTAATTTCCTTAATAGCGATAATCCATCAAACGTCCTCTGCGCCAAAATATAAATTTCATTATAGTCTAACAACAATTCCTGGAGGTTCCACAGTTCAGTGAACGTGAACGACTCGAGTACGGCTAATTTGTTTTTTCTTAAATCTAGCCTCTTCAGGTTGGCCAGCCCATCAAAACACTCTTTCTTGAGCGTACTTATACTATTTCTATCCATTTCTAATTCAGCCAAGTTCACAAGATGTCTGAAAGCACCATCTTGTATAACACTAATGCTATTATTGGTAAGATAAAGTTTTTGTAATACTGGCAATTCGTAAAATGTCTCAGTTACCAATTCCTTTATTTTGTTTTCGTCTAACGTAAGCACGGTCAAGTTGGGCAGATTGTAGAACGAGTGTTTATTTAGAACGACTATCTGGTTCTTGGTTAGTGTCATCTCCTGCACCGAAGTTAGGTTCATGAATGTGTTTGTTTCTATCTTTGGGATAGAGCTGTGCTTTATGCTGAAGTTTTTTAGCCTTCTTAGGTACCTCAGTACTTTTGAGGGTACGAAGCTGAGTCCGCCGTCGGCTCTCACGTTGAACGCTAGCGTTTCTATATTGGACTGTGAAGAGAAACTCGTCCATAACGGGTCGGATTTTTGTATGCCGCCGTTGAAAACCCAACATTCCGTTTTCAATGCTTCGTTGATTTCCTGACTGTGCTCGCAATAGCAGTGAACTTTGGAGTCCCGGTCGCTTATGTCGCAGATGTTTATGGTGGTTGGGACGTATTTTTCTTTCTGCTTTCGTCTGTTGGCGTGTAGGGTGTCTATTGCGAGTAGCAACAGCAGCAAGGCAGCGGGGACCGTCCGAGCCCGCATACCTTTTGCCTGAAACAAATAGAATTAGGTCAATTCAGTTTGTTGAAACATTGAACTTTGTCCTAGTTAGTAGGCGATGTTTTGGATCAGAAAGTGGAGTACATCGACTACAAATGAGTAACTCTTTTTAATCGGTCGTTTAAAGTGTTATAATATTCGAAAAAACAATGAAATTGTGTTAGAGATTTTGTCCCTAGCAATTTTCCAATGCCAAAATTATTTGAGTTGACTAAAAAATTTCGAATTTCATGTATGTTTTGTAATATGTATTTTAATCCATGAGTATCAGTTGGTTTTTGTGAAAGGGGCGAATTTTCAAACAAAATATTTGTACTTTCATCCCTTTTACAGAACATCGACGATGTATCAAAATTTTGTTCTAAACATAAAGGGGGTTTGTTCGTCAAATGAACCCAATTAACGCACTTCCATTACATGTTTCGATAACATAAAACCATAGCTCAAATTCCAAGTAAAGCTACCAAACTTTGTATAATGTCTTTTGAGTGTATTAGATTAATGCGTGTGTCAGGAGGTCTGTCAGGTTTTACTTTGAATTGTAACTTTTAATGTTCAACCTTTGACCTTTCCACAGGTCATTTGTCCCTGCAGCAGCAGCTAAGAGTAAAAGTTAATTTATTTTTTTGAACAATCAAAGAGCGTATGCAAAAGGAAATATAGTGAAGCTTTAGCTCAATCTAAAAAAATAATGAGAAACTTTCATGAATAACATACTACTTAACTTACTTATTCAGTTAAAACTAAATATAAAACTTCAAAGCACATGTTATGTTGCTTTTGTAGCAACCACGTCTAGAAGCTTACCAAAGCTCATGACTAGAACTAGATTTTAATTAAGTACCTACATTAAGGACTGATTTTAAAATAATACCTCGTGTGTACCCAGCATAGCACACTGTACTATTATAAAGTACAGATTATTGTACTGTTATGTTATTACAGTTAGATTTTTAAGGGTGTATTAATGGTGGTCATTTCCTACGGTTTCTGAACGCATTTTAGAGCACTAATTGATACATGTGTGTAGATAAAACTTTTTTCCATAATGATTTTTATTTCATCATTATCATGCTAGTCGCTTCGTTTACACATCGTCAATTCATCACTATTCAAAAGTATACAACCATTTTTCCATATCGGAGACCACCAAAGTTGCAAAAGACAAAACTAGACTAAATATTCCCACACGTGTATTGATATTCTTATACCTAAAGCAGAAAAGGGCAAAGCTTTTTAAATTAAAAATGACCGTAGTATAAATTTCAAACTTTAATATACACCTTTAATAAATAGAAGCAAGTGTAATGAACGGTTCCTTAATTAAACGGTTTAGAACGATTCAGGTTCAGCTCAGAGAGGAAAAGATTCCACGAACCCTTGGCATGAATATTAGACGACCAGTGGTCGTTTCTGTCTTATTGACCAAAATGTAATGAATTTTTGAAGGGACTCCGTCCATTCCTAAATTGGGTTTTTTTTCGTGACGACTTCACCAACTTCAAAAAGGTTCTTACCAACTATCACTGGCTAAATTAGATTTTAAAAAAATGTGAAAAGGTTATCCATTTTAATTAATGTAGATTCTTTACTAGTTAAAGCAATTTAATTACACGAAGTTACATAATACGTACGTCGTATCAAATTAAACGAAGAGATTAATTAAGACAATTTAATCAATTTTTCTCCGTACCGTGTTAATGAAAATAATAATGTAAGGTTATCGCACATGAAATGAAAAATAATACACTTTGTGTTCTGAGAACTTTCTAACTTTAATAAAACTTAATTAACCACAATTTATTCCCCGTATCATCAAATAAAACATCTTAAGGAACGTAAAGTAATTTTCCTTTATCAGACGCAGGAAAAGTACAAAATTCTCTCTTCTCAGTGGCCATTTCGTCTAACTAACTCTAAATCACTTTTGCATTCACCATTTTTTTCTGTCAAAAGATACCATCTATGCTTCCATGCTGCATGCTTATTACGTAACTCGCTCGCGATCACCATCGTGTTCATTTTGACAGTTCATGTATGGGCTGACAATTGGCATCGGAATCAGCTAGCTGTCACATTCATACAAGATCTGTCAAAATGAACACGATGGCGATTGCGAGCGAGTTACGTAATAAGCTAGCTGGTCTGTGAGCAAAGAAAAAACATAGGATGCACCAGTTGCTTCTCTTCCCGCGCAGATGATAAAACCTCTTGAAGGAAATGGGCGAAAATCTTAGGAATCGTGTTACAGGCGATGTGACTAGCAACTCATCACTATTTTGATTCCCTTTTCCATCCATACGCGCACAATCATGATAAATGTGGCATTTAGGTCTTGTTACCTTAGGCTCTATCTACCCTGAAAGGGTTAAAGACGTGGTTTGTGCATGTATGTAAGTACAAGATCCTGATCATAGTAGAAGTACAACGGCATGATTATTTCGATTTCAAGCATACGCGTCTGACAATTGTCTCGATTTCCATTGGTTTTTCAGTCTAAAGTTGTCTTTAAAAATCAGACAAAGCCCCCAAATAAATGAGGCTGTCCGCATTATGGTCATTTACATACGAATGCCACAATAGTATTTTATGGCTCCGCTACAGTTTGGTGCTCGTAAAACTCTAGCTGTTTATCGCTGTTTGTTATACTGTGTCAGTGGGGCAAGCGTCTCGTTATGCCCTGGGACAAAGTTGTGCGGGCGAAGTGACATCGACAACTATTGGCGGTCAGTTTCCGATTCTATAACCATGTTTTATCTGTTACAAAAATGCTATCCTACTACCCCCTTATTCATAAACGCACTATGGGCTTTAGCTAACTACTTCTTCTTCTTCTTTTTATTTGTGGCGTTACAAGTCGTTATAGCGACGACGACTTCGCCAATGTCAGGGTAAAATTTTCATAAAATAAAATCTTGTGACAAAATGTCGGTCAAAGAAACCCCTCCCACCCTGTCGGGCTCTTAGCCAACGGTCAATGATATCCCTCAGATACTGCCTGGAAATCATTAGCCGTTGCCCAGGGTGCACCGGACCAAGCACTACTCTTCCCCCCGGACGGATCCAGAAACGAACCGCAGCTCACACGTGGAGGTAACCTGACACGCACCCCGGTAAGCTAACTTAACAATCGTTATCTGTGAAAGGTAAGTGTCAAAGTGACAGATAAGGACAAACGATTACTAAGTTAGCAGAAGCCTATAGAGCGTTTATGAATAAAGGTGTTAGTCTTCATCATCTCCAGCCTATATACGTCCCACTGCTGGGCACAGGTCTCTCAGAATGGAAGGGCTTGGGCTATAGTTCCCACGCGGGCCCAGTGCGGATTGGGAACTTCACACACACCACTGAATCGCTTCGCAGATGTGTGCATTTTTCCTCGCAATGATTTCCTTAACCGAAAAGCTTATGGTAAATTTCAAATGAAGCCGTGGTAACCTAGTGGTTTGAATTGTGTTCTCTCAAGCGGAGGGTCGTGGGTTCGAGCCCGGGCTCGCACCTCTGAGTTTTCCGGTATTTATGTGGGAATGTAGGTGAGTCTGTGGACGAATGATTGATGCGAGAGAGCTGATCGAATGACTGGAAGAGATTTCCGGTGGAGTGAATGGTGCAAGCGAGTGAGTTGAGAGTGTGAGATACGATCGGGTGCCCTAAGCGAACACAAGTCTTTCCTGTTGCCTAAAATTGCTAGTTTTTACTCAAGTTCAGTATTTTCATTTACAATAAACTTTTTCATATTTTCTTAAAAGTTTGTTTCCTTCTCACGATCCCACATTTTGGGGGCTCGTCCGGGATCGGAAGGAAAAAAAAAAAAAAAAAAATACTGAAGACGACGAAGTGGTGTGCTACGTGGTGTAACGAGGCGGTTACATTTTGAAACTTTTGGTTGCTATTTACGACGGGCGGCCGAAATAACGACGAAGACGAGTTTTCTGCTGGTTCTGGAGCAAGACGGTAGCTTTTGAGCGGCAAAAAAACAGCACATCGGCGAGATGTACACCGATAACTTCCACGAGGCATCGAGCGAAAGTGCAGGTGTAAGCGGGGCACAACTTAAAATAATAATGCCGACAAACACGACGACGACGACGGCGACGACGTCGGCCACGACGACTGCGAAAAAGGCACCGAAATCACCGTTAGCGTCACCGATACCCCTGGTGATGACGACAAACGACGTTAGAGAAGGTGGTAGCCTGCAGTATATTGACGAACTCATAAGAAAGTACAGCGGTCAAGATAAGACATACAGCGTAACCAAATTTATCGATGACATCGACGAAAATGCGGTAATATTTGGGTGGACGCCCTTACAGCGGTTGATTGTTGCTAGGCGCAGCATGATAGGTACCGCAGCGCTTTGGTTAAGAGCGGAACGACCGTTTAAGTCGTGGGATGAGTTAAAATACGCGCTCAGTAAAGAATTCCCCGACACGGTAGATATCAAGGCGATACACGAGTTAATGGCGGCACGTAAGAAGAAAAAAGATGAAAGTTGCCTGGATTATTTGCTGACGATGCGCGAGTTGGGTAAACGTGGTAAAATGCCTGACTATGTGGCAATCCAGTATATTGTCGACGGGATAGAAGATCTCGAGACAAACAAGATTATGCTTTATGGTGTGACTTCATATAACGACTTGAAGGAGAAGATTAAGATATATGAAGTTATCAAAAGTAAGATGCGACCATATTTGCAAAACAATGATGTGAGAAAAAACAAACCTAAACCGGTTCAACATAACTACAAGAAGAAGTGCTACAGCTGTGGGGAAGAAAATCATGTGTCCAGTATGTGCCCGCATAAAGAAAAAGGTACAAAGTGCTTCCGATGTAACCAATTCGGGCACATATCTGCGCAATGTACATCTCCGGCGGCATCGAGTAAATCAGCTGGTGAGAAACACAATGGCGGCGCAGGCGCAAGCGGAAGCGGTACGGCGAAATCATTCACCGCGAACGTGACGAGTATGCAAACTGACGTTCGTGCGAATGGAAAGAACGAGTTGCTGAACGGGAACGACGTGAACATGGCGGCGATGGCGGCGATAGACGTCAGATGTCACACTGACAGCGCTGACACTGACAGTTCGTGTTATCTTCGCGACCGACGTGAAAACATTGATAACAATGATAACATTGATAACGTTATCGATCGGAAGCCGACGAAGAAGATTTTTCGATCGAAGTGTTATTGCGTTAGTAGATTCCGGTAGTGATGTCAATCTTGTGTCGGAAGATTGTTATGCGTTGTTAGGCGCGCCGAACTTCACAAAGCGGGAACTTTCTTTGACTGGACTTGGTGCATCGAAAGTGGTTTCTTCTGGATATGTTACGACGAACATTTCTATCGACGGGCAGTGTTTTGAAAACGTAGTGCTACATATCGTACCTAGAGACATTATGCCGTATTCTGTTATTTTAGGTCAGGAATTGTTACAGACGGTGACTGTAATTTTGAATGGCAACCGTGTACAATTGTTGAAGCGCGATGAAAGCTGGCTTCGTAATTTCTCGTGCGATGTGTTTGTTTCTGATGTTTTAGGGTACGGAGTAGATCAAGTTGTGCAGCGGGAAGTGTCGCAGTTGGTGGATACCTATAGGCCGAACAAGACGCGGGAAGCCCCGATTCAGTTGAAAATCGTCCTACGAGATGACATCCCAGTTGCTCAGCGACCTCGACGCTTGGCTATTGTGGAGCAGAAGGAAGTGGAACGGCAGGTGACTCAGTGGTTGAATGACGGGGTTATCAGGGTAAGTTATTCTGAATATGCTAGTCCGTTGGTCCTTGTGAAGAAAAAAGATGGCAGCACCAGAATATGTGTGGATTATCGCCGAATAAATGAAAAAATGGTTAAAGATGAACATCCATTGCCAATAATAGATGACCACATAGATAAGTTGTCAAAGGCTAAAGTATTCAGCACCTTGGACTTGAAGAATGGTTACTTTCATTTAAGAGTACATGAAGACTCCATAAAATACACAGCTTTTGTAACCCATAACGGTCAATATGAGTTTTTGAAGGCACCATTTGGTCTTTCTGTCTGTCCAAAAGTGTTCACACGATTTATTAGTATAATATTCAGAGATTTAGTGGCAAAAGGGTATTTATTAATTTTTATTGACGATTTAATAATAATTTCAGAAGACGAGGTACAAGCCGTGCAACGACTTAAAGAAGTACTAATGAGAGCTTCAGAGTATGGACTTGAAGTCAACTGGAGTAAGACTCAGCTCATTCAACGAAAAGTAGAATACCTCGGCTATATGGTAGAAGATGGAACGGTGAGGCCATCACCGGACAAAACCGATGCTGTGGTAAGATTTCCCCAACCAATAACTTTAAAGCAGCTTCATGGGTTCATTGGATTGACGTCGTACTTCAGAAAGTTTGTACCTAACTATGCATTGATTGCTCGACCATTGACAGACTTATTGAAGAAAAATGTATGTTTTGTGTTTGATGAGTCGCACAAAGCAGCCTTTAATGAATTAAAGTCTAAACTAGCTAGTAGTCCTGTATTAAAGATTTACGACCCAGCCCTGCAAACAGAGTTGCACACTGATGCGTCAGTGTATGGGTATTCAGCTGTATTGTTGCAAAGATGTGCTGAGGATGAACATCTGCATCCGGTTCATTATATGAGCCGTAAGACGAACGACGCGGAGAAAAAATACACTAGCTACGAGTTAGAGGCTCTGGCTATCATAGAAGGTGTAAAGAAATTTCGAACTTATTTATATGGAATAAAGTTTAAAATCGTTACAGATTGCAAGGCGTTCCAGATGACATTGAAGAAAAAAGATTTATCTACTCGAGTCGCGAGATGGGTGTTACTTCTTCAAGAATATGACTATGTAATCTCGCATAGGTCAGGATCACAAATGAGACATGTCGACGCATTAAGCCGAGCACCGTTCACTGGAATTGTGACAAGGGAGCTGCATGAGAGGCTGCGTGAAGCTCAAAAGTCTGATGAGGGACTGATGGCGATCATGGAGATGCTCAAAGAACGCGAGTACCATGATTATACCATTGAAGATGGACTACTGTACAAAGGTACATTACTTGTCATCCCGAAGGATATGGAAAACGATATACTAAAACGAGTACATGCAGTAGGTCATTTTGGAAAGAAGAAAATGACAGAAATGATAAACAAAGAATATTTCATCAAGGATTTATCAAGAAAGATAGATGAGTTTATCGTGACATGTGTGCCATGCCTACTGGCCACGAATAAGGCAGGAAAGCCAGAAGGATTTCTTCATAGCATAGAGAAGAGCAATATTCCATTGTTTACTCTACACTTGGATCACATTGGCCCTATGATGGAGACAAAGAAGATGTATAATTATATACTCACTATTGTTGATGCATTTTCAAAATTTGTGTGGCTTTTTCCAGTAAAGGGGACGACGGCCAAAGAGGCGATTGATAAATTGAGAATACATCAGCAATGTTTCGGCAACCCATCCAGATTTATTACAGACAGGGGAGCGGCATTCACGAGTAACGACTTCAGAAATTATTGTGAAGAGGAAAATATTAATCATGTTTCTATAACGACTGGGGTACCAAGGGGAAATGGGCAAGTCGAAATTATTCATAGAACAATGATTTCAGTGTTAACGAAGATTTGTATTTCAGATCAAAGTCTGTGGTACAGGCACGTGGCGAGGCTCCAGTTAGCGTTGAATAGCACGTATCAGCGTAGCATCGATACAACGCCTTTCGAGCTAATGGTCGGTACAAGGATGCGTACTAAAGATGACCTGAAAATGTACGAAATGCTCCAGCAAGAGGATCGAGACTATTACATCAAACAAGAGAAGAACTACGCAGATCGGCGAAGAACCAAATATTAAAGGTACAAGAAGAAAATCAACGCACCTACAATAAAAGACGCAAAGCGAGTAAACTGTATCAGGTGGGAGACCGTGTCGCCATCTTACGGACGCAGTTCGGAACGTGCCTCAAGCTGAAACCGAAGTTCTTAGGGCCGTACAAGATAGTTGCAGTGAAGGGCAATGACCGATACGACGTTGAGAAGATACAGAGCTCATCAGAGGGTCCTGGCAAGACTGCTTCTTCAGCTGACAACATGAAGCCCTGGCCCAACAGTTAGTACAAGCACATTCATGAGGTTCGTATCAAGCGAGTATTTTACGGTTGCCATGAAAATGTACTATCACTGTGTTGTTTGTTTTTTTTTTATATGATGTGTCGATTTTTCTTTAAGGTTTGTTTATCTTTTTTGTGGTAAAAAAATAAACTGGGTTTATATTAGAATAAGAACGTCACGAATGTTTATGTTGTATTGAAACATATTATGATGTTGTTGTATTAGGTAGGTTTAAACATGTTGCTCTTACAGATGTGTAAATAATGCATCATTGCAAATTTTATTGTTGAGTTGTGTTACTGTATTGTTGCTTTAGGTTTAGTTTCAAAGACTTTTGGTAGAGCTGTAGAGCCGTAATGTTTGTGTCTAAAGCCTTGCACATAACTGTATAGTGTAGTGTTAAGCGTACCACACTTAAGATTTTGTTTTTTTCTGATGTAAAGAGTTATGTTTAGAGGTATGCCTGAGGACAGTCATGTGTGTAGGATGGCCGAATGTGGGAATGTAGGTGAGTCTGTGGACGAATGATTGATGCGAGAGAGCTGATCGAATGACTGGAAGAGATTTCCGGTGGAGTGAATGGTGCAAGCGAGTGAGTTGAGAGTGTGAGATACGATCGGGTGCCCTAAGCGAACACAAGTCTTTCCTGTTGCCTAAAATTGCTAGTTTTTACTCAAGTTCAGTATTTTCATTTACAATAAACTTTTTCATATTTTCTTAAAAGTTTGTTTCCTTCTCACGATCCCACATTTATGTGCGATATTATATCCTACTAGTAATTTAGTACTACATTTTAATAAGTATTACAAGACAAAACAGAATTTAAACTTCAATGCGCAGAAGGTTAACTAACCTAAAGGGAGGAATTGCATGCAAAAACATATTATAATATATTTTGCACAGGCTTGGCTATTTTTCACGTAACTAGCGGAGTGGCAAGGTAAATATTTTTTGTTTAATGAAATGGACCTCCGCAAAGTAACGCCTGATTCAATAAAATAAGAAGACGACTAGTTTCACGATCTCCGTGTTTTTTATTTGTGCTCAAGCTTAGTGATATCGTTTGACTTATTGCCACGAGAAACGGGAACAAACATGGCAGTCAATGGAGAGGCAAGTGCGACTGGAATAGTAAGAGCGCTCTCACTTACTAGACGATATCCAATATTATTCGATACCATTCGGTATCTTTACATTTCAACGATGATATTGGCCCGGTTCAGACAAAATAGAAAGTTCAATCAAGATACTTACAAAATCATGATGAATTTTACACAAATCTGTTCACACATTAATTTATGTCATAGGTACTCGTATAGCAATGCACCACAGTGATGATACCAAAGTTGCGAAATTTATATGTTCTCATAAATTTAAATTTAGTAATTAATGGGTGCACAGCATATTAATATTTGTTTCAACTTATTATTTAATGTGAAGACAGTAAAATAACACGATTTTGGAAAATTCCCGTTGGAAGCTTTCGTTGGGAACTTACTATAAATTCTCATGAAAATTACTGGAAACTTCTGATAACATTTCTACTTTTTGAGAATGTTCTCTGACTTGCATATTGCTATACTCGTACTTATTGTAGCCCGCGACTTCGTATGCGAAGTAGTCGTTTATATTAGCAACAATATCATAAACACGAAATATTTACCTTGCTACTCCGCTACTTACGTGCAAGATAACCAAGCTTGTGCGAAATATATACGTTTTGCATGCAAGCCCTCCCACCACTACTGCCACACAAAACGCACACAAATCCCACAAACTTAATTAATCCTATCACCACACAAACACTGACGCGCGTTTCGATCCCTCTACGGGATCATTCTCAAAGTCAGAGCACAACCGATGCACATGCGAACCAACGTCGTATATTTCGCACAAGCTTGGTTATCTTGCACGTAAGTAGCGGAGTAGCAAGGTAAATATTTTGTGTTCATTGAAATGGACCTCCGCAAAGTAACGCCTGATTCAATAAAATACAATATCATAACATAAATTTCTAAGTTGCGCTAAATAAAATAATAATTAGCTGATATAAACGTCACCGTAATGTCACAACCCCATTGGGTTTAAAAACTTTAAATTGATGTGGTCCATTGACCACATCAATTTAAAGTTTCCATTGAACGACACTTCAACAAACTCACTTCATTTACACATCACAGAAAACTATGAAACTCTGAAATACTCGCCAACTAACCAACTAACTTTGTTACACCGTTCAAAGGAGTACGCAACCTGGGATTAAACTATCAAAATCAAGTTTATTTTGCAACTAGGCCGCCAAGGACTCTTTTACATGTCTTTTTTGAAACTACCAGCGCATTTGGAAAGACCATCATTGCCAAGAAGAATGCGCCGCAAGAAACTTGGCAGAAAGTCACTTTTAATTTTTTTCATCGTTTTAAGAACCGGTCTACTATAATTACAAAGTCAGAAACTACAAGAGATAGGGAATCTGTGCTTATGAACCATGGCATCAATTTAAGATTGATTAAAAATGGCATGATTGTAGTTTCTCATTATAAGCTCATAGTTTTTAACTTCTCCCTACTGACCCATTTGGATTGTTGGCCCTATATGTATATTATACTAGCTGTTGCCCGCGCATTCGTCCGCGTAGAATTGGACTTAGGTACACTACATTAGGCAGCTGCGACCTTTGACATTTCCATCGCTATCTGACGGGAATCATGCAATTTTCCGGGATAAAAAGTAGCCTATATGTTAATCTAAGGTATCAGCTATCTCTGTTCAAAAATTGTTTCAAATCCGTCCAGTCGATTCAGCGTGAAGAAGGAACAAACATACACACTCATATCGTCAAATCCATCCATCTATCCATCCATCCTCGCAAACTTTCGCATTTACAATATTAGTAGGATATAATACTTCTTAATTACCTATTATCCCTTACGAGATGGTCAGAGTCTATGGTAACAAAACGTACATGCCAAGTTTAGCGAGAATGTATACAGGTGGATAAGGAAAATTGCGTAAGTGTTAGGTTCATTTTCTAACGCGCGCGGTCATTATTTCTACCTATGAAATGATAGATGCCGGTAGAAAGAGATGCTAGATTCGATTGGGATTGCAAGCGCGTTAGACAATAAAAATATATCCGCAAGGCCGGAGGGATTTCATTGCAGATGCGAGACAAGCCCAGAGGGTTCATATACATAAAATGCGTCCTGTTTCAACAATTTTCCGGGCTGTCTGGCGCTCTGTGCTCGGACAAAACTAGAAGCCTAAGCATTACACACGGAGTGGTTCAATTTGGTGACTTGGAATATTCTGGATAGGAACTGACACCGAAATCCGTGACCTATGTTTTTTGAATATCTCGATATTATAGACACTCCCAAGAATTATTGTATATCGCAGAACCTTATCGCAATAAGGTGATATATCACTCGAGTTTGAGTGACGGCGACCTGTCAAATGCGACAGGGTGGTACGTGAATACATTTCCCTCAACTGTACATGTAAATCCCACGGCAGGCATCAGAATGAGAGGGCTTAAGCTTTAGTTCTCACTCAGGCCCAGTGCGGGTTTAGTTGAGAACTACTGGTCTTCCGTTAGACCTAAGAGGTTATCCACTTACTGAGCTACTCAACTTAAAAAATATAGCTCTGTCCATTGGACAATTCTGACAGTGCAAAGTAATAGTACATTACTGCAGAGGCCGTGAAGTAAGGGATTGCAGGACGAGATTGGGGTACACGGCCGAGTCGTAGACGAGGCCGGATAAAGCGAGTCCTGCAATCCCTGTTTCCGGCCGAGGATTGTATAGTGCTTTTCTCAAGCAATGCGAGGAAATCAAGTAAAAATTGTTTAATTAGCCGCATTTTTAATTTTTGAAACATTCAATTTGAACAAACTATTGCTGGCGCCATGTTTAACCGCGCACCCGCCCCGCGCCGCCGCCCCGCGCCGACCGCACCCGCCGACCGCGCCACATTACTTCTTGGCCTAGGCCGTAAATGTAAAACTTCTTGGCTTCATTTCGACCGCACCACATTACTTCTTGGCCAAGGCCGTAAATGTGAAACTTCTTGGCTTCATTTCGCGACATTAACGCGTACATTTCCGAGCATGCTTGAGAAAAATACAGTTTTAAAACATGTCGGCCATTATTATGGTAAGGTAACGCGGTCAAAAGACCAAACCTCCCTGTCGGGCTCTTAGCCAATGATATCCTTCAGAATATGCCAGGAAATCATTAACCGATGCCCAGGGTGCACCGGACTTAGCACGGTTCCTGAAACGAACAGCCCTTAATAACACGCGGAGGTAACCCGACTCGCACCCCGACTGTACGCCTTACAGTGCTTTTAATAAACGCAATCAAAATGACGTTTTTTCCAGCATTCATGTTCGACCGCGTCATTCCCGTAATTAAGCGGCCCAGAGGGCTTGCGTATGTAATTTCAGCTTCTGCGTGTCATTACGTAAATGCCACAGCGTAATTTTGTCGCCGTATTTTGCGGAAAGGTACTTATTTGTGTACCTACAGAGCGCAACAAAGCGTCTCGATCGCGTTTGAGGTGAATCGTCAAATACTGAGAGTGTTGCCACATGCCGCCAGTGGTGTTGCTTTTTTTTTCGATAGCGATTCAAAGGTTTACGTGAACGCGTTTCAGACTTATTTTGTGTCCTAATCCTAATTTTACACAACAAACTCAGAATATTAATATTCGATTCACGATTAACCTACGGTGAAAAATCGATAACTTGATATTATACTCATATCAGAAAACATGCAATTTGGAATACATACATCCCCCAAAGCTATATAGCTATCTAAATGACGTCTAAAATGAAATCAAGTCCCTATTGAAATATGATATTATAAGCCGACAGAAATATGTCTATTTTGTAAGTATTTACATAAACTCAAAAGCCACACCTAAGTAGTTGTTTAAAAATAATTAGATGGTAGTAAAGGCTGTCGAGTGAAATTTATATTTGTCACTTGTAAATTTTCAACATATTTAAACAAATTGTGACATTGCCGTTGACTGAAAGACAACGGCGATTCATCGATTTAAAACGATCCTAAATTTATTGTTCTTGAGATGCCTAAAGCGTATTAAATTCGTCCACTTCCCCAATAATCTGATGCGGCAAAGTTTTCTACAGACCGACCTTTGATCTTCTTATTTGTCACTTTAACGGTTATCGCAGGGAATATTCGAGCAGCGTCCATAATTAATGAAGTCCGTTAGGCGTCGCAAGAAAGGATTAGTTGGTAGCTTAGTTAATAAATGTTACTCCTGTCTATTTCCATGAGCAGTTTGACCAATGACCCAAATGAACTTTCAAAGAGACTACATCGATGGTTCAAACCTGACTCCGGAACTTTAAAGAGGTATCAAGCTCTAATTGGAACAGGGACAAAGCTAAGTCAAAGGTTTACGAGGGATGATAAATTCTCCATGTCCATGAACGTTATAGCTCTGTTCTAAGGAAGTAATATTGAAGAGTTTGATCAAATCTACATTAATACTGATAGTATCTTCTTTAATCTTGACATTGGCAAAATCATCGATTATAACGTTACCATAGTGAAAAATAATTAATTGAATTTGAAAGGTATTAGCGGGATGAACTGAAAATATACCAGTGAATGTTGGGGTCAGTCCAGAATATTCGATACAAATAATCATTATTCCTAGTAAAATAAATCTGTGCGTCGATGTATCTGCATCACTCCAAAGGGATACAAAAAAAAATCTAATTCAGGTGAACCTAGGTAGGTAGATCAAGCTGCTCTCCCATAATAAAACAGCGCATACCTATGTACATGAAACTGGTTAGTACTAGAACGTCTGCCGTGATCAACTGTCAAAAAAAACACAAACGCTGAAATAGTCAACTCTAAAACATTAGCACCAGCAGTTATTGATCACTGACCTTTTGTTGTTGAGCGCAAGCAAACCACTCAGCTAAAAGGGTTCGAAGACGGAGTAAGCGAAGTTTTTACACGCTGATTAGTCCCCATTAATCTGTGCCCGCGCACAACCGGGCGTTTAATCATAAACGTATTGCCGTCGCAACAATAAATTTCTCTGCCGCAGTGCCTGCAGTAAGCGCCTGTTCACTGGATTAGAGAAATTTTAGTACCTAGTCTATTTAGTTCCTTTTGTCTTCCAGCCACCTGTTTATTTATTAATGGAGTGATGTCTAATTTTCTTGCATGACTCGTTTCGGATTACCATAATTGCGAATTCACTAGACTTCCTCAGAATCCTTTCGGGGATATAATAGAGAGGTTCTTTGTTGTACGTGTGTTTTTACTTTCCCTGGAAAAGTTGATCGTAATATCGTAATACTTTGTAGTGCAAAATTGTTTCGGCACATTAATTTTTATAATGATTTGTCTGTGCAAAGAAAAAAATAACTGGATACCTAATTATTATGAAATAATTTTGATGTTACTTTCTTCTATCATGCTTGAAACCCTCTATGATGCTTGTAACCCGTATTAATAAAAGTCCTGTTTACCTGTTTGATTCATCAAATCAGCTTTTAACATTTGAATCATTAGAATGCTGAAATTTTGCATGTACTTAGTAGACTTTTACGATGTCGACAAGGAATAGGCACGGATTCTATTTTTTTTAAAGGGGTACAGAGTATTTTAACGAAGGCGAAGTCGCGGAAGATTTGAAAAATAAATTTTCTCCTTTATAATCTTAACATAGTTAGTATTAGATTATATTATGTGATGGTATCTCTCGTTGCATGCCGTAGTTGAATAAATCAACTACACAAGAAAGCATCTCCAGACCGCCTGTGGTCTAGCCTGGCTGGCTATTATTATGCTAAATAATTGTGTCGTAAATAATATCACAATTCAGCTTATATACGTCCGACTAGCACAGAGCTGCCATTATGACGGGTACTGATATTAGGACCACAGTAATGCCGAGGAAATTGGAAAATTTACTCACGTCATAGAACATACGCAAATGTACGACGTAGGTGCATTGAGCAATAGAGATAACAGAAAGCTGAAAGTTTAGAAACACTCATTATCTTGACAATAAGTCATGTAGTTTTTTTTAAGTCTATGAATATTCACTTACTCACTGCTGATTGGTGGAACACAGAAGAACTGAACAATTGTTATGAACAACTTTTCGGTGGTGGGTGCGATGAAATGGAAAAGGTGTAAGTTGAAAGGCAGTCAGTTCGTGTGTGCAAACTACCTTGAAACTGTTTACACAAATATTATGCTGCGCTCAGACTTGGCAATAGTAAAGTGAGGCTTTTCAAGCTTTGTTGTCAGGTTTTCTCATCACTACAGTCCATCAAATCTAAGAACGGTTTGATGGATTATATTCTTCAAACCAAAACAACGAATTAAGCATAACAAACTCACACAACTACTTTTCCGAAAAACCATAGGTTTATGAAGATATTTTTATTTTATCACAAGACGTACAATTTTCAATCACTAAATTCAAATATCAATCTTTGTAATGAGAACTGTCTAGATTTGATGGATTGTGGGCTCAATCGTCAATCTAAATCAATAACATTAGATCAATATTCAATACACTTAAAAGAACAATAAAAGAAAGATTGGTAATCCGTAAACTATTTTGTTAGGTACCTAATTTATAAAATGAACATTTCTAAACGCAAATATCCGAGCTTCCCAAGTGTCTGATTGAAGTAAATAGGTAGGTACTCGCCTAAAAAGTATTAAAACGTCAAAGACCCTCCCAACGGGTGCGTATTAAGAAACTTCTCACGTCTTCGTTGGGTACATGCCACTTGATCAAAGTTGGTGTTTGCTAAGAAACATTTCAATAAAACGACATTTTCATTACGAAGATTTAACTGAATATTATAAAACAGAAATGTATGCTAACAGCAACGGTACAAACTCCGCCCTTTCAAAGTCGAAGTTAACAAATCTCAATTAGAATTCCACAATCGGGAAATTTAATAAAACAATCGACAGTTTTGTTGGACTTGTCGTGCATACGCGGATAAAATTGATGAGAATATATTTCGTATTCTGATATTTTCGGTTTTAATTGCTTTGTTTGCCAAATATGCAGTTTAAATGAAAGCAACGGAGAATACAAAATACTTTTAAAATAAACATAATTTTATTCATTTAAATGAACAGAAATTCATCGAGATTACGGGGAAATTCGTCCTCGTTCGGTCTGTTATTAATATATGCAATAAACGAAGATTAAAAATGATGTCCTTCCATTTGACCTAAAAATTATTGACAAAAGCATCATTTTACAAAATGATCGTTTGACAAAATATAAATATCTTATAAACCGTGAACTTTTTAAAAATCTAAAAACCTTTATGCGTGGCTCACATTAGGTTAGGTAAGGTTTGTTTTATAAGTTTTTAAAAAAGTTTACGATTTATCAGATGTTTAAAGTTTGTCAAATGATCATTTTGTCAATAATTTTTAGATCAAACGATAGTAAACCAACATTACTAGCAAAATGTTTAATTTTCATCACTACACTGCTTGCGATACTTAGGTTAAAAGTATAATGAAGACAATGACCGCGTTCAAAATGCCAAAGAATCACGCGCCAATTACACAAACCTTCGATAACGCCATCTCTTTTCGTAGCCGCAAAACTTTTTTCACCACCTGTGCGGCTTTGCGGCTTCGACTTTCGCCTATAAATTAATTCTCGCATTCAGCTTTCGACTGGGTCCCTTACAATCGCAGCGGTTATGAGAGGCTCGGGTGCATAATTTATTGGCCGAACCGCGCCCTGTGGGTGATAGAAACCTTTGGATTCGGTCATTTGTCTTTACTATTGATAAATGGAAAAACGAGGCTAGGCACCTTAGTTGAGATTTGACCTTCGTTTGTTGCCAGGTTAGACTTGATTTGAAGAAGGTCCGCAAACAACAGTGAAAGAAGACGACATGGTTTTTGCTTCGTTAATTTGCGATGTTAATATTTAATAGTCTGATTGGTAATCTGTTTAATATTCATAAAGCAAACACTTAAATACGCAAATCGATGATAATGCCTATAAAAAACTTTCATGATTGATTTTCCTTGGACTTTAAAATGCCTTAGGATAACGGAACAAACTATATTTAAACCTTGTTTGACCATAAAATAGCTTCGTCTAATTTAAGGGCACGGTCAAGCGCATACAGACAGAATTGCTTCACAAAGGGTCAGCTAATACGCATTTAGGGCACAAAGAAACCCTGACGTTGACAAAGATACGGGACGGCAATCGAGGACAGAACTTTAGGGTTTCGCTAACTTTAGTGGTTTTAAAGTGAACGCGTAAGTTTGTTTTGAAATTCAGAAATACTTACAGTTGTTTTGATAAACTAAAATAGAGAATTCCGTTTCAACCATTTCCAATAATTAATCTCTCTGACGGTAAACTAAGCAGAGAAAAACTGGATGTTTGTATTATATTTTTCCGTTTACATTAAAATAGTCTTGAAAGAAGAATAAAGGATATGATGTGAACAAAGAAGATAATAATTTTTAAAATGCAAACACTGGTAAGTGTTAACTGGACTTGCACACGTTGAGTTTTGTACTACCACCGAATCCTTTGTCTTATTATTATTACTTTCAATTAAGAGAAGATAGAGATCAAATCGCTTTAGTTTTAGTTATAATCTTATCGAAAGTAATCAAATAAAAAAATTGCAAAACTAATGTAGGAGACAGACACATCGATGACCTAAAAAACAAAAGGCTCTAAGTAAAACTCTGAAAACTGCACTTTTTTTGTTAATCTCCTAATAAAATATTATTGAGTCATGTCCAAAGTGATCAAAAGCCTATTAAATGAAAATAAAGAAGCTGACAAACATTCGTGAAAATAATATCAATTCGGCGCAAAAGATTGTCTTCGGAAACTCTTTTGAAGGCAAGTTCCTTTGATGTCCTGGTTATACAATGAATCGAATTAATCCGCTTGTACAGAAATACTTGGAAATGTCTGCAAGCCTTGAGGGGCAATTCAATTTGTGCTGCTGACAGGCAAAGCTCATTGATTTTATTGTTATTCTTACATAAAATTATATTTTCAAATTGGAAAATAGGAATTTTATTCTATGAAAAGTAATGGTTTTTGTGACGCCTAACTTTATAACTTCAGGGTGGTTGATGATTAGAGCTATAATCTCAATTTTAATATAGGAAGTTAAGTATACTAATTTTATTTCTTCGCTTCTTGTGCATTGTATAAATGGCTTTTAACCTACATAAATCATTAATTATGTTTAATAAAATAAATATTAGGTATAATATGGACACGTTCCTTGACAACTGATTGGACACCGCTCAAGATCGGAAAGATTGGAAAAGATAGAGGGAGGCCTACTACTAATATGGTTATGGATTTCGAGATTTGCACTTAATAGTTTCGGCTATGTTGCAGAGATGAGAGATTTCTCATGAACATGGCCAACAGGACCTTAAACAATCTATAGATGACACACCCCTTAAAAGCAATATTCGAACACATAAGTGGAAATAATGTAATTCCCCCTTATTCTGAAGGGAGGCCTGTGCCTTGCAGTGGGACGTATATATATAAGCTGGTGATGATGACGATGATTATGATGATGAATATGTAGAAAATTAGATTCCGATATTGAATTTCATCTTGATACAGTACGAATTACAGAGCTTATTAATATTACTTTCATACTTTGTACAAATCAAAATTACTTATCAAGGGTAAGAGACGCTCTCTACCAATCTTCGTGTGATAAATATGTTAATATTGCTTTTTATAACTATATTTTATATTATTATAATAGCGGTCATAGTCTACTTTTCGGATTTCTATATGTGTTCTAAGTTTAGAAATAATAATAATATTATTATATTATTATTTTCGTAGACGCCTTTATTCAAAATCTTACGTGAATACTATTGATATAGCTCCCACAAAGTCTCAACACCGGTCTCAATTACTTGTGATAGTGATCTCTTGTTTCAAGTTTAATACGCTTCACCCCGAGTTCCCAAAGCCCAGCAACCTGAGGTGAACTCCACGTAAACTAACTATCATGGATTAATTTGCCAAAATGATTGAGATGCGAGCGATATTAATAATTGGGACCCGTTCGATATCAATAGTGCATCTATTGACTTCTATTATATTCTATTCTTTGGTAACGCCATCAATTTTCTTTTACGGTTGATTAAATCTACCGTCGAAAATAAATATGCATTAATCCATCTCGATGCTTCGTAATACGAGTATGTTCAAATAGTCTTTGTAGAGATTTTTACACAATTTAAGAGCATAATATTGTGATAATATTTTAGGTACCTACTGAAAACAACATTACCAAGTCATTACCATCAAAATCAATGATCCGTCATTTGAAAATGAAATGGTCCAATTCACAAATATTCGTAAGCATGTTATTCTTACATTAATAATGTATTATGTAAACTGGCACATGCCGAAATGTATGCGTTATTAGTATTCCTCCTCCGACAATTATTCAAATGTAGAAGAAATTACTTACACAATTTTATTGCGTAGAAATTTCAAGATTGAGTTAGCAAAAGTGCTTGCTAATATTAGGTAGATTGCCTAGAAACGAAAATGGAAGTGAAACGAGTAAAAAACAGTTAATGTCAAAGAAGCGTTAGTAGCTTTTTGGGGCAAAGTATTTCCATCATCATTTTGAGAATATGCTGGAAGGTTACATAATTACCTATACTATATCAATTGTAGTAGTCGGCATTTATAAAAAAATATCTTGGTAATTATAATAAGTTAAGAATTATGTTTGTATCTTAGTTATTGTATACTAGTTAATAATTAATACATTGCAATATAGCGTGGGAAAGCTGCCTGCGTAATCCCCAAGGGCCTACATTTATTTTAATTTCAAGCGTAAGTTTTATTTTTGTATACTAGGAATTACATTATGGTTTCTTAAAACAGCAGCGTAGCATACTAGGTAATTTATTTCAATCTGTTCAAAATTATTTCACCTGCGGTCATATTAAAACAACTAATGATAACTAAAAATGACACTAAAACCGGCTAGCCAATATTACACACATTATTTGAAGCCCTAACAAATATCTAGCAAGGTTAAATTCAGCTCATATTTAGATACGTTCGACAATTTTGATAACGCAGAAGGTACAGCGATTGATTTGTGGCTTTACTTTTGATCCTAATGTGATCCACCCAGGTGGTCAGGTCAAGAGTACCCTGAACCAACAAGCACGTATGAAGAGATTGATGAATGGGGATGAAGCAAAAAAGATTATTTCAGTGTAGCAAGAGGAACTAAGTAGTCACTGCCTACCATGGGAAAGAGGCAGAGGTATGTATTTATGTATGTGACTTACCCAATTTTCAGGAAACATTTCAACGCGCTAAGCACTTACATAAAGCATTCAACAATATAAACGAGTAGGCATTAGTAGGCAGGCGCAAGGGCATTGGACGCATGTGCCTCAAATATATGGAGGCAATACGTTTTAATCTAAATATTCCACAATCATTAACAACTTTAATGGAGCAGAGTAGAACAGCTTTGTCACTATAGGAAGACGTTACTTAAAACCCGAGTTGGACTTTGTTATGCCTATTCAAAAGAAGAAAACGTCGTTAGGATGGGAATGGTCTTTTGAATATATTTTAGCAAAGATCAAAGAGCATACTAGCTTTCGTAAGTTTTTGTGAAATTTTGCCGATCACACTAAACTTGTTCACCGGATTGTAAGCGAGCACTACCATTCGTGGAATGGACACCCGTGACACCGAAGCATTAGAATACCTCATGTGCCGGTATTTCATCGGATGTCTCCTCTCCACAACTGATATATTATTATTATTTATGTAATAATGCCTAAGCAGAGATAGACCGGTAACAGAATACACAAACTTAAATACAATTAATGAAACCTAAATAAAACAGTATGTATTTTCTGTGACACAACTTTTGAGAGAGTACCTGACAAGACATCATTCTTTTTGTTATTAAAAAATAATCATAGACAATATTATGAATCAAGCCTACATACATATTTCTAACAACAACAATTCAGCTGGTACCTAAATACATTGTATGTTTTTTGTTTGCTCCCAGACTGGCATGGAAGAAACCTTTTCTTGATTTTGGGCTTAATATTTACTTACCTAATTGTTAAATTGTTTTTTTTTTTTTTAAAGGAACAGTATTATTAGTAGACAGGTATTAGAAGGAAGCGTCCCGGGTTCGAATCCTGGTAAGGGCATATAATTTGTGTGATGAGCACGAATATTTGTGTCTGGGTCATGGATTTTCTTCTTCTTCTATTTATGTACCTATGTATTTCTCTACACACATTATAAGTATGTATATCGTTGTCTAGTACCCATAATACAAGCCTTACTAGCGTTTACTTTAGGAATAGGTCAATTTGTGTGAATTGTTCCCTTGTATTTGTAAAACTTCTGTATAATGTGCGCTATGGCTCATTATTAAATTGAAATCCTCCAACTACTATTTGTTTCAACTCCCATACATTTCGACAAACTTATTATGTGGAACTGTTTCGAGCTCATACTCGCTCTCTATTTCACTTTGAACTAATTAATTTAAATTAAACCGCAACATACAGAATTTAATTACGAACAGTTATTTAGCTTTGTATTTGATAAAAACAAAGAAGTATACTTATGAACCCAAATTATGTGATTTAATACCATATTAGAAGTTTTGTTCTTGTCAACTAAAAAAAAAATTACTGGATAGGTAATACAAGGTGTCCTAGGTACACCAAAATAATTGTTCGCAAATATTTGAGAAGGCGATTGGGTTTGATAAAACAATCCTGTTTACTTAGACTTGCACTCCATTCACCACTTCCTTCTACCCCTATCCTATACCGTTTGATAGAATCGAATGGAAAATAGAATGCGATTTCGAGTCTTACCGCATTAAAGAGTTTGGCTTTTGTTTTTTCAATTTATGTTATATTATTATTTAGCCTAATTTTATGATTATTCGTCTCATAATTTGTGAAAAAATTATACAAAGTATTTATCGAATTTTGTTTTGCGGTAAAATATTATACCAAATAAAGCCACGGTGTAAGATTCATTTCACTTGTATAATTTACTTTTCATTTTATCGAACCCTTAAAAACATCAAACAATTAAAGACGCGGCAACAGTAAAAAACAAAATTAAGCCAACAAAAATTTTAAAGACTCGAAAAATAAGTTAAAAGCGGTAATTCGCTCAAAACAATAGGCAAGCAAGAGTTCCGTAAATGTTATTACCATTTTTATTGGCCTCAAATGTAAGCGAACAAATTAAAACTTTAAATAAAGCTTTTAATACCGATTTAATTTCTTTGTCTCAGAGTTCCATTAGAGTCGTCCCCTGGATACCTCTTTGCGAAGGCAATTGTTATTTTTCATTTGCATTAAAAAGTTAGCTCTCTGATTAATAACTGGTACACGGAGGAAATGCAGGAATATCATGAATAGGATCGTTGGAATCAATTATAACTCAGTCCTTTATAAATATTTATGTTCTAGATGAGGCACAGGTTCACTATTATTATTATGTTGGTACGAGTTTCCGATCACGGGCCCATGGGGACTCGGTCATTTGAAAGGCATTCATTCATTCATTTATTATTATTTGTCGGCGCGATTGATGTTTACGCCATCTAGTGGTGGCGCTATGAACGTTCAGAGATTGTTTAAATCGTAACAGCAAGCTACCTGCCTTTCTTGTGACGCCATCTAGCGACGGTTGCTGTAATTACGATTGGAATTCACTCTGTGGATCGGAGATCGGGATCGGCGGTAGGGGGGTTCTCACGATAGCGTGACTGAGTTACTTTTGGTCCGACCGCCGAGCCGCCCAGTCGTCGAACCTGGTGAGCGTATCCACCTGAACCACTTTCACTGTGTTGAGCTAGGTATTCTTGTTGTCTTTTGTGTGCCTACCCCCTATTTAGGCTAGTGAGTGGGTTGGCCCACGCTTGAGCTTCAACCACGAAGGACTACCGGGCGGCCCGTCCGTCTAATTGTCTAGTAAGTGGGTGGGCCCGATTAGTATGGTCCTAAGAAGAAACCGGTGAGTTCGTTCTTTAATAACTAGCTGTGTTATTCTTACTGTGTATTTTCTAGCACTGATACAGAACTGTACTAGTGCACTGTCTTTTGTAAGCGCCGTTGTTAGCGCGTAGTCAATACTACAATACTTGCCTCCACGGAGGTTCGTATTAACAAAGGAGGCGTGAGGAGAGGTCGTGGGGAAGGATACGGTGGACCTCCCGGGGTCCTGTGGACCCCGGCTTTCTTATGTGCAACCTGTACAGTTGTGTAGCCAAAACTAGGTTAAGGAGAATCTATGTGATTACCCGATAATGCCTTACTCGCACTGTGTTGGACGAAATATTGCGAAGCAGATCTATAACCATGCGTTTCCACTATAGCACTAAAACGAGTTACGTCCTCATATGTAGTGGTTGACTATTCTGGCCTTTACCCGAGCGCCAGGCATATACAGAGTCACCTACAGCTACCTCATAACTCCGACATCGGAAGTGAGAATCAGCAACTATAATCGCCCGCTAATATGACCCCGCCAGTATCTGACCTAACGAATAACCCGGTATCTGGTTGCATTTGGCCGTTATTTTAGAAAAATTTACAAATCAACAGCAAGGTGGGTATTTTTGTTCATTGAAATGGACCTCCGCAAAGTAACGCCTGATTCAATAAAATATTCTCTATTTCAACTCTTTTTTTTAGCCGTTATTATTGTGCTTCTGACTTTTGAAAATTATTCTCAACCCGATATTCAGAACCGATATTTGATCAAAGTGTTACTGTGTCACTTACTGCTATTATTTCGAATTAGTCTTAACCTAATTTAAACTATATAGATCTTTTTATCATCAATTTCGACCCGATATCGAGGCCTGATATTTGACAGCGAGTTTTCGGAATGTAACTATATCCTTATAAATAATTATTTCACATCAGACAAACAGACCGTTCGCGTTGTGTTACTGAGATTTTGATATCGAGGGTCTACCCTCTAATTTAGTTTCCCTAATTCCTAAGATGTACCATTGAAATTAAATGAAATGAAATTAAATGAAATAATTTGCTTTACCATGTCTAAAATGGTAAAAAAAAAAAAGTGATCTATCTAGTGTTAATGTCCAGCAACGCGTATAACCAAATAAATTGGCATGCAAACATTATCTTAATTTCTAAAGTGGATTTCGCAGTTTGAAATTTGAAATAGCATATTTTACAGTGTTTTCATTATTATTAAACAGTAAATGGATGGAATGAATGTTACTATAAATTAGCAGAAGGCACTGTAGATCGTACACAGCCGGATACCTACGTTCGCAAGAAAAAGATAAGTAAGGCTTAGAAGACAAGCAAAGATTCGACGAAGGCAAAACACGGGTATCTAGATTTCAGAAAAGCGAAACTGTATTGCTTAAAACTAACCCAAGAACTTAAATCGGGCTAGATTTAAAATACCCCGAAACTTACGAAGTTTGGAAAATGTCTCCCAAAGACCACTACCGGATTAAGAGGGTATGTGGCAAGGGGAAACCGAAAAGGGTTGCTCGTGATCGGCTCCGCCTCGCACCGAGGCCGGGAATTTGTGATGGCCAAATAATCTCTGAAATTGACCTTTTTAACATCTCTTTAGCCAGACATAAGGCTATCATTAGTAATAATGTAATTTGTTTGCTGGATTATAATTTGACTGCCTGTAGTAGTTCTTAGTTTTGTTTCTTTGTTTAGTGAAAATAGATTAAATTCACATCCTCGAATTGTAGCCGATTCATTTCGTGTATGCTCCTTTTATACCAGTTTGCTGTTTTATTATGTGAATCAGTAACCTGTGGCAACTGTATACCTAAGTCGTATTGTACCGTTTGTAGTGTTGACAATAACGGATGTTTTACAGTGGTGAATAACAGGGTTATGTTATTCTTAAATGGCTGTTGTTGTAAACTGTTGTCTGTTATCCTATTATATTGCTGTTTTACAGAACGATAATGAGCTTATTGTTGAATAATTGTTGTACTTGTTTCGTCGCGATCGCAGCGTGGTGGAAGCGTACGAGAACAAACGCGAGGCAGCGCTCTGTTGCCTTGTTTGTTATTTTGTACTGACTGACAGCGGGCAGCAGCAGCTAGTAGTGACGCCAAAGGTCGGTTATTTGAGTTGCGATTGCGATGCGAGCTCGCGCGTGTGGCGCTGTCTCTCGCACACAGCTACTTGATTTGTTGCGCGCTCGCTTGCGCTTCTATGCCAAGTGCGGCAGCGGTGCGCGTGTGAACGGCGTTGACAACGGACAACGAATAGTGATGGCGGGATGGTTGACGATTCGATAATGTGTTGTTCGTTGCGTGCGGATGGTGCATTGCGTTATCTGCTGTTGTAGTAGCGACCACCACTAACCGTTTGTGCCCGAATAAACATTAGAAAGAAAAAAAAAATAATAACCGCGTCGGCGAGTAAAATACCCAGTATAGAAAATTTTGATACGAGTGAACTGTCCTAAAAAATTACACAGGTAGGTAGTTTGAAAAGAACGTTCTTTTGTTACCTACTAGTTTTGCGATACCTGATTAACATTAACATTTACGCGATTGTTCAATGTCAAGTAACATGGCAAAAAGGAGTAAAAAATTGAAACAAGCTAATCGAATGTTTGGTTTTCGATTTATGATTTTCCAACATTCAAATTTTCAGATTACGGACGAGAGGAATAAACTTATCGGTATCAATTGTGTATTCTTAAGGGATTAAAAATTTATACCGTGAATAGATATTTGAAATATCTAATTGTTATTAAAGTTGCTAGTATGGTCAATTGCTTTGCTTCTAGTGATATACCCGTAGTCGGTTGCGTGTGATTTGTTAAAAACTCAAGGTCAAACTGTGTTAAAAGAATGACTGGTTGAGTTAAACAAAATGTTTTACTTTTGCTTTATTAAATTCAATTACATTATTTATTACCGTATCATTGTGGATGAATGTACGACACAAACAGATCATTAAAGGTTAAGGAAGTAACAAATTACCTATCGGCCGTTCTTATTTGGAATTCATCTGTGTAAGTTTTACTGTCGTAACGCGTGTCGAGGACAGGGGCCTCCACGCTGTTGGTTGAAAACGAACGTTTGAGGTCGGTTGAGGACAGGGGCCTCCTTCCTTAACGTTCACACACATTCACATAGCCGCACACACACACACTCACACACACACACACACACACAATATAGTTCGCATAGTCGTGGAGGACAGGGGCCTCCACGCTATTGGTTGGAACACGTGTCAAGGACAGGGGTCTGCACGCTGTTGGTTGGAACACATAGTTGTTGAGGACAGGGGCCTCCTTCTATGAACACGAATGCTTGAAGTCGTTGAGGACAGGGGCCTCCTTCTTTGGCATTCATTACAGTCACATGGTTGTTGAGGATAGGGGCCTCCTTCTATGAACACGTACACTTGGGCTTACATAGTCACACACACACACACACACACACACACACACACACATAGTTCACATAGTCATGGAGGACAGGGGCCTCCACGCTATTGGTTGGAACACGTGTCGAGGACAGGGGCCTCTACGCTGTTGGTTGGAACACATAGTTGTTGAGGACAGGGGCCTCCTTCTATGAACACGAATGCTTAAGGTCGTTGAGGACAGGGGCCTCCTTTCTTGGCATTCATTACAGTCACATAGCTGTTGAGGACAGGGGCCTCCTTCTATGAACACGCACGCTTGAGGTCACATAGTCACACACACACAAATCGTATTGTACCCATGACGACCCATAATGAAGAAAATATCTTTATTTTAGTTTACTTGTTATCTTGTTTTAATTTTTATTGTTGACATTTCTTCTGAGCTGACAATTTCAATATAAATTCTTGGACATTTAATTTTAAGTGATGATGTAATTTTATATTGAATGATCAAATAGACATAAACATAAACACACACACACACGCATGGTTCATATAGTCGTTGAGGACAGGGGCCTCCTTCTATAAACGCGAATGCTTGAGGCCGATTGAGGACAGGGGCCTCCTTCTATGCGATCTTGCTGTAGAATTGGCCGAGTGGCTAATTATTGATTTTGTGAATGATGATGTGAGTGATAATGATATTGTTTTTGTAGTGCCTGTCGAGCGCGACATGTTGCAGGACGGCCGTGTCGGCGCGATTGATGTTTACGCCATCTAGTGGTGGCGCTATGAACGTTCAGAGATTGTTTAAATCGTAACAGCAAGCTACCTGCCTTTCTTGTGACGCCATCTAGCGACGGTTGCTGTAATTACGATTGGAATTCACTCTGTGGATCGGAGATCGGGATCGGCGGTAGGGGGGTTCTCACGATAGCGTGACTGAGTTACTTTTGGTCCGACCGCCGAGCCGCCCAGTCGTCGAACCTGGTGAGCGTATCCACCTGAACCACTTTCACTGTGTTGAGCTAGGTATTCTTGTTGTCTTTTGTGTGCCTACCCCCTATTTAGGCTAGTGAGTGGGTTGGCCCACGCTTGAGCTTCAACCACGAAGGACTACCGGGCGGCCCGTCCGTCTAATTGTCTAGTAAGTGGGTGGGCCCGATTAGTATGGTCCTAAGAAGAAACCGGTGAGTTCGTTCTTTAATAACTAGCTGTGTTATTCTTACTGTGTATTTTCTAGCACTGATACAGAACTGTACTAGTGCACTGTCTTTTGTAAGCGCCGTTGTTAGCGCGTAGTCAATACTACAATACTTGCCTCCACGGAGGTTCGTATTAACAAAGGAGGCGTGAGGAGAGGTCGTGGGGAAGGATACGGTGGACCTCCCGGGGTCCTGTGGACCCCGGCTTTCTTATGTGCAACCTGTACAGTTGTGTAGCCAAAACTAGGTTAAGGAGAATCTATGTGATTACCCGATAATGCCTTACTCGCACTGTGTTGGACGAAATATTGCGAAGCAGATCTATAACCATGCGTTTCCACTATAGCACTAAAACGAGTTACGTCCTCATATGTAGTGGTTGACTATTCTGGCCTTTACCCGAGCGCCAGGCATATACAGAGTCACCTACAGCTACCTCATAACTCCGACATATTATTATTATAATTATTAGCCTAATTGAGTGTCCCACTGCTGGGCAAAGGCCTCCTCTTTTTTCCTTCCTTTTTTTTTTCACTTAGTAGGTACACTAAATAATAATACCTAAAGATTTATTTCACGACTAGCTTTTGCCGGCGACTTCGTCTGCGCAGAATTAGTATTTTGGGTAGCTTATTCCTTATGGTAGGCAAACATTGTAGAGCACAAATTAAATTTAATAGATAATACCCTTAGGGTATTGCATATTCGCAGTAGGTATATTTCACCCCCCTTTTCACATCTTTGATGATTTCTGCAATATTTCACAGTGTTTATTCATTGTATCCTGTATTAGGTGCCTAATTATTTGGATAATACCTTCATCAGCAATCCAAATAGTTTTCACCATTGGTAAAGATATATCTCCGCTTCAAACATAATTTGATAGGCTTCTTGACATTAATTTGTTCAGAATTTGTACTATATTTACATGCATAAATCACGTCTTTATCCCTTATGGGGCAGACAGAGCCTAGGGTAAAAAGACCTAAAGGCCACATTTCGCTTGATTATGGACGTATAGGTGGAAAGAGGAATCAAAACAGTGATGGGTTGCTAGCCGTATCGCCTATAATAATTATGATTCCTCAGATTTTTGCCCATTCCCTCGATGGACTTTTACCATCTGCGCGGGAAGAGAAGTAAATGGTACATTCTATGTTTTTTCATTATTCCCAGACTAGCATGGAATTATACACATAATTATAACGTATACCTACACAATGTTATTTACGCAAAAGAACAATTCACTGCGGGGGTGTTTATCCGGGGCCAATTTTTGCACAATAAAATTGTTTGCGTATGTAAATTGGTATCTTGTGGACACCATTATAATGCTACTGCATACCATATTATTTGCGTAAATTTTTGCGCGAGTCAGCACATTCAAAGCTAGAAATATAGTTAACCAATCACGCAGATAGTAGAAGGCTATTTTGGCAAAACAAAAGTATTGTAACATTACGGGTCGAAAAAGGGTCAGCTGTAAAAATAGTTTCAGCATTCGTTTGTTTTGGCATCACGCTTGGAAAATAACTACGTCAACCGGGGTAACTTTGGTAATTTTGGGGCTACTTTGATCGTTTTAAAATTGCAATAAAATCGATATTATCAATATCCGGTGAATGTTTGGCATGTAGACGCAAAGGCGATCGACGAAGACATTGATTGGAAGTAGTAAACGCAAATAAAAAATAATGGTTTTGTCCATAAAACTACTTTTTAAAGTCACCCTGTAAATCAAAGTCACCCCAGTTGACTGTATTAAACCTTTGCTTATTGAAGTTCCAAGTAGTGGTAGAAAAAACTTTGAACCACTTAACGGCCCCCTTAGCCCTTGTAATAAAAGGCCTGTGTAACACGCCCCACAGAAATTCTGGCAAGACATTAGCCAAGTCAAAAGTGGAACGATTGCTCAGGGACCTGAGAGACTCTTTAGCTAGGAACCGGAGTGCCCATGTCTCCACTAAGAGCCGCCCTACGATACGAATGGGGACGCTAGGCAACGCAAAGTGCTAACGGCTCGGTACCCACACGCATTTCTCGACTTTTAAGGAGTTTAAGAATTAAAATTGTCTCGAATAAATGAAACTTTGTGACGATTTACTTCGGTGTTGCTTTTGTTGTGTTTATGTACAAATATGTTTACTGAAATTGCTACTATAGTACTATAGTACTGAACTATTGTGAACTAGAGATTTAAATGCACGGTAAGTAGTTACCTGAATAATTGTAATATTGGTTTTTGAGAATTGTTTTATTTTATGGAATTTTATTGACCTTAGTAGGTTTTGAATTCTATCACTGTCTCACTCGCTAATTCTGCCGCCAAGCAGCAGTGCTGGCGCTGCACTGCTGTGGTCCGGTGTGGAGCCTATAACATGATTCCTAAGAAGAGAAGAGAATCCCTCGATGGGCTTTTACCATCTGCACAAAGAAAGAAAGAAAAAAAAAACAATTTATTGCCACAAAAACAGATCAAGGCGGCACAAAGTGCGAAATGAGTCTCAAAGTCATAATTATTGTTCGATAGGATATTTAGTATTTTAATACAGACTCCAGCTCAATTTTCACGCTCTTTAAGGTATGTTTCACAAACCTAACTTAACTTGAAAACTCGTGAAGACTTGTTTTCGTTCCCTCGAGCTTTAAAAGCCACCCGTGAGTATAAGTATTCGTTTAAAAAAATAACCAAAAATACGGCACTGTTTCGCGTGCCCACATACTTGGCAAAACAAGGAATTTTCCTTAAATTCTCCTTGTTTATATAGGAAGCCGCGTAAATACACAGCATTAAATAAACAGACTGTGGCATTTACATTTTGTCACGCCCCCTCAAGGAACAAGGCGAAACCTATTCAAGATTGTAATCCACAGAATCATCAAATCTTACCATTGTTTAACTCTTATTATGTTCAACGTCATTATTCTCAGACAATGTGTTCCAAGCACACCCTTATGAGTACATAATTTACATATGAAAACAAGTTAAACTTGCATCGTTGTGTAATGTAAATTATTGCGCAGAGCTTGGCATGTAATTGCAGGCCGTTGCTGTTTCGATGAAGCATTAAAGATTGGCCTACCAATGTGGTAAATATGTAAATAAATAAAACCCTTACCGAATTATGTACATTAGAACCAGAAAGAAGTTATTTTGTCATTCTGTCGCTTTGGCAGCGAACCTTCCTTCTTTACCTTAGCTTAGTTAGATTTTAAGTTAGTTTTTAATCAGGTTGGAGACTGAAAACCAGCATGCCTGCTGAGTCTCCTGTCCTATTTACCTAATACATTATACCTAATGCTTTGAAAATGTAAATTTTTGTTTGTGTATTGGTAAATAAAAATTTCTTTTATTATTATTTTTTTAATTAAGTATTATTAAAGAAAAATCAATTTGTTAAAATTGCTTCTCTTCTCGCGCAGATGGTAAAAGCTCATCGAAGGTGTTATAAGCGATGCGGCAAGCAACCCGCCACTATTTTGACTCCGCTTTCCATCTATACGTCCACAATCATACTAAAAGTGGCCTTTTAGGATTGCTGTGCTTATTCAAATTTTGACATTGTAGGTAGGTAATAAAAATGATAATTATTAAATGAACTATAAATGTATGTATGTACCTATATATTTTTATGTATGTATAACTCTTTATTGTACATAAAACACATAAAATTTACAGGTAATAAGATACACAGATGTACAAAGGCGAACTTATCCCTCAAAGGGATCTCTTCCAGTTAACCTTAAATACATAATTATATACTATTCGTTTCATTCAGCTTTATATTCATATAATTATCATTATTTTCGTCAATAGCAATATCTGTGCCTGTCTTACCTAAATATGTTAATTGAAATGCTAACATGTTTCTCTTAAACGGTTTCCCTGATCTGATTGCGGCTTCCTGTATTGAATAGTGCCTAGAGCTGGTTTGCGGGGACGATTAATATTATATACTATCACATAGTACTAACACACACAGCTAATATAATTAGACACGGGAAACAAGATTGCGGGAGAGGAATACCATTTATTAATTATACAGACTCGACGATGAGACGACGGAAGTAAGAATTCTTTATTAACGTCGTTTGTGATTAAATTAGTTGGTCTTAATATATGAAAAAGTCCTGACTGACTGCGCCCAGAAAGCTTAATTACCTATTGCTTAAGGCTCTCTTTGTCGAGTGGACAAGGAAAAGATCAAGTTTGTGAAATTTTCACACGCAGTGAACTTAAAAGTACGAAGTAGCCTTAACATTCGCAGCAGATGAAAAAAAACCTTAACTTTATCAAAGAAAATTAAAAAAAAAATGTGATGCTTTTTAAAAAAAATAGAATACTTAACTATTAATCCTACTAATGTGTGTGTGTATGTTTGTTCCTTCTTCACGCTAAAACGACTGGACGGATTTGAATAAAATTTGTAATGAAGATAGCTGGTACCCTAGATTAAAACATAGGCTACTTTTTATCCCGAAAAATCGTAAAGTTCCCGCGGGGTAGCGATAAACATAATCAATTGCTAATTCTACGCGGACGAAGTCGCGGGCAGAAGCTAGTATTATAAATGCGAAAGTATGGATGGATGGATGTTTGTTTGTTACTCAATCACGCCAGAATGGCCCAACGGATCTGGATGAAATTCGGCACATAGATAGAGAAAAGTCTGGAATAGCACATAGGCTACTTTTTATCCCGGAAAATTGCGTAGTTCCTGCGGGATAGCGATAAACGAATTCTTTGCAGACGAAGTCCCTGGCAACAGCTAGTACATACATAAAAATACCGTCACGCTTCTTTCCCATAGAGCTAGGCAGGGACTACTTTGTTCCACTGCTACGATCCTGACACCTCCTTTCGCTTCGTCCACATTCATCAAACTCTTCACACAAATGCTCGTCGGTTTAGAATACTCAAGACTTGGCCCTCTTGATGATGACATCTTAATGCGAATCAATGCCAACTCAGTTCAGGTTTTAGCTGTAATTTTTAGTAGAATCTGACAGCGAGCGAACCTAAACTGAATCGAAAATAAATCGCACTAAGCCGTCATGGTGAGGGCCTCGACTTGTTGTCAAAACATCCTCTATTTTGGTCAAAGAAAACTTGACGTAGGTATTAAGTATTACGCGGTACGAAATTTTAAATTATGAAATTCACGAAAAGCTAAAACTTTACTGATGCTTCGTAATATTTTTTGTCCTACTTATTTTTATACACCCTTAAAAAGGTCAAAGGAAATGCATGAAATGAGCCGACGCCTATAACGGCCCAAACAAACGCCTAAGTGAGGGACCGGCCGCACCTAAAATAATCCCTAAACTATAATAATAATCATTAGCCCTAATGTGTTTTGTAATTGGTATATCGCAATATACTACGTTTAATGACTTTATATCGTTGCGTGTTACTTGTCGATAGTTATTGTTACCTTGGTATTCGGAGTTACCTATTAAATTGTGCGGAAATTGAACATTTTTCACGGAAAAAATATAGTTAAAATATTATTAAATTGACCGCTGATAACATCGGACATTATTAGTCCATTAAAAGTACAGAACTAAAGCTAATGCCTTTACGCGTAGCTTGAAGCCTGAATACTTAAAATAAAGACGTTGACGCATACACCCAATCATGCTAAACTAATTGACCCTTACCTTACCTTAGACCCTTTTTATTCCGTTAGGGGTAAAGACGTGAGTTTGTAGGTATTTATGTAAAAAAATTCTGTTCAAAATTTCATTTTTAACACAAGCTTTAATTTTTTATCCGTCCTAAGTACCAAATTTCAAGTCGATCGGGCCAACCGTTGAAGAGTACCCTGCGGGGACGATACTGGCTGGGTCATAATTCCACTACCAGATTATTAAATTGTCATCCGACTTACTCGAATATGCAAAACTTCAGCTCAATCGGTTGAAGAAAAAAAAAAACAAAAATTGAGTCGCAAAATAGGTTTTATTACATATGCTATCGATGTCAATCAAATCGGCAATCGATGCCTTAAATTATTTACCTACAAGCAGTCGTCCATTGATCATTAATTGAATGGTAATAATATAGGTAGTTAGGTAACATTACACCATATCGGTACTATTCTTATTTATTGTCGTTTATCGTATATTGTATTTCTTCATATTTTTAAATCTACGTGTATCGAATGTGTGTAAATAAATGTATCTCTCTCTCTCTCTAATCAAAACATATTGGAAACGAATTTTTTCTTTCATCAATCATTCATAAAGTGACAGAGATAAAGCGCATCAAAAGATCGGGAGTGTATCGTGACGTCACATCTAAATTTTAGATTCTAAAAGGTTGTATCTTTGGATCTTTGAATCTTTTGAATCTTAGAATCCATTTTGCCATAAAAACACGCTTAATAAATGACTTACAATAGAAATCAGTTTTCTGAAAAGTCACTCCCTAATCACTTTGAAAGCTAATGACTCTCCTTGTCAAATTGACGTTTCCGAGGGATGCAATTATTGCGTCTCTGTTTTCTTCTATAGGTTTGACAAGGATCGTGTCATAAGTTTTTGTTGCCTCCGTAAGGGGACGTAATCTCGTGAAGTGCCGGTTTTAGTCACGTTACGTAAGTTCTTAGTGATATCGCAGCCGTCTCAGTAATTATGCTTTAACACGAATTTATTTGCAGGACGTATCAGAAATATTTTTTAATAGTCACTTAACTTAGTTTTTTCTGAAAATTTCAAGTTCCAAGAGGTGAATGAGTGTAACTATGTCAATTAAATATTTTGAAAGAAAATCTTAGAGTAGAAACAATTTTATTGGAATATTGGTTCTTTGTTTATTTTAATTAGCTAGCTAATTTGAAATCCCGCTATTGGGTAAAGCCTTCTTTATATCCATCTCTACTTAATTTTAACAACAGCAAATGAAAAATAAGCATACTCAGGTATCTACACACGCTCACAATTATGCACTAAACACACGATACACATTAATGTTTCATTTTTTTATGGGAATGATATGGGAATTTGGCATTGAAAATTAAATTCTTGATTTCTTTTTTATGTATGCTAGCAATTACAGCAAGAGGCCTTTCTGAAAACTCCGAGTACGTACAACAAAGCTCATTTCAACCTTGAAATTACCACCCGTGTACAATAATTTTAAAGTTTAGGTACCTAACTTGTTGCTGGTAACAAATTTTTATTATCAAATGAATATTTTTTATAATATTATTTATTTTTACGGATTTTTTTCATTTGTTCAATGATAGTAGGTAGGGGTGGTGTAGCGATATAGCACGCATCACGGAATGATGAGGATCCGGGTTCGATTCCCGGCCTTAGCTTTACTTTTCGGATTTTTTCTATTTATGTTTTAGTGTCGTTTAGAAATTTAACAAATTTTTTATTTTTATTTTTTGTTACGCTACGATTCTTATAACAAAAAAAATTACCGTACGTATACTTCGTTCCGCCGCGAGCCGTACATTTCATCTACATAATACCTTTAAGTGCAAACCCGGAATAACTTGGTCCTGTAATGCGGCCATGACCTTCATTTGCTTCAAGGCCAGCTTTGTCCCCGTTAATGTTATTAATCCACGTATTAACTTGCCTTAAGTCTTATTATTACATTCACGTATTAATTTTCTCCTTGGAACGGCGACTGCAGAATATTTTTTCTGTCCTTATAAATAAGTAACTTGACAAGGTAACGTTGGGCCGTCTCTAGGCTAAAATAACAAAATAAGGTAGCTATCATGTAGGTAGTATTAAAAGTCCTTGGTGTAGTCCAGTGGTTTGAGCTGTAGTTTCTCAAGGACGTGAGTTCAAATTCGGGTTTTCGATCTTAGAGCTTTACGATGAAGGAAATCATTGTGAGAAAAGATACACACACTCCCAAGTGTCAAGTTCCCAATCGACAATCGCAAAAATCATAAACAAAATCAACACTGTCGCGTTGAATTTGAAACACGATTATACGATTCGAAAGTCTACTTTCTAAAATGGCTGTTTCTTGTTAGATTATTGTATTGTATAGGTTTAATTTTTTATTATTACTTATCATTCTTCTTAAATCTCACATCTACTCTCGGGACTTTCATTTTTGAGCCACTGTTATGTGGAACGTTGTCGTATTGATATTGCCAATCCTTTACAACTTGTTTATAAACACTAAAAAGCAATTATTTCTTGACCCTCTGCGGAACCTTTCCGCAGTAAATATCATGGTGACCTAACATTAAATTGGCAACGAAAATAGAGACGTTTACTGTGACAACGTTGGGTCAGGCATTTGTTTTATAGTAGCGTGTCCAATAAAGGCCAAGAAAAAGCGCAACCCAGGGTCATACGCAAGTGAACAGATTACAGGGCTGAGAGCAGAAACATGTTCCGCCATTGTAAGATCCCGGGGGCCCGGCCGGATGAATTTAAAGGACTCGGTGACGAACGGCTTGTCAGGTTAATTTGGTGTGTGTGTGAATTGATGGATTTCGCACAAGTGGCCGTCGATGTAGACATTCATTAGTCAATGCGTAGCTTAAGACGTGATGGAACGCAAATTCTGAACAGCGTTGCTATTTCGTATTTCGTAGCGCGTACCGTAAACAGAATAAACTTCGATTAAGTATATTAGGACTACTAATTTATGAAATTTCAATGCCTTCAAAATCAACAATCCCTCTGAGTTTGTTTTGAATGAACTGAAGAAGAAAAAAGATTGATAAAGCCATCGATTTGAGTAAACGCGAATAAAAATTAATGAGTTTATAATCAAACTTTTTAAATTCTAAATTCTGTAAAAAGTAACGCAATACGCGAGTGAAGTGATTTTAGATAAGTCTAGTTTAGTGGGTAATGGTCAAACATTACTTATACTAGTAGATAATACAGCTAAGGCAGCGGAAAAAGGATGGATACGCGAAACTATGAGCAAGACGGATATGTGCTCACATAAAGAGGCCTTCTGACCTAACCAGTGTTGATGAAGGAAATAGTTTAATCTTGAGCAATGCACATAAATCTTTTTAATTCATAACATCCTGTATCTATAGAAGCAAGAACATAAATTACCTATACTAAAACTTTTGTGAACTCCGTCTACACAGAATTTGCTTACCGCTATTCAACGAGAACTATGCGACTTTTCAGGATAAAAACTATTTTGTTACCTTCACCGAGACTTACACTAACTCTACATCAAAATTCAACTAAATCCTATTATTACCTTAACCTATTAACCTATTAACTTAACCTATTATTAATTATTATTACCTTTAGCCTATTGTTACCTTATTACTTCTGTATACCTTTTTCTGTTTTGATTGTTATATGTGGTGTTCAATAAAGAGTTATTGTATTGTATTGTATTGTAAATCGGTTAAGTACTTACAGACACACTTTCACATTCATGTTAATTCTGAGCTGTAATTCTTTTAACAACTCTTGCTGTCAGAATAATGACATAAAGTTCCGTAAAAACGCTAATTATTGACACATTGAATTGACCCATTTAAGTGCCAATAATATACACGAAGCACAAAGATAGATTTCGCAAAATTCCCATAGCATAGAGAGTTCAGATATAAAGCAACTGTGTCTCTTACAAATAGCGTATTTTACACAAATTGAATGAGATGGCACTATTTCCTTTTAGTAAGTTATGAAAAAAGCAATAAGCGTTAAGAAAATCACGATTCTGCAAAATGCAGCGTTCCGGTTCGCTGTAGCATTAAGTCGAGGCTCTTTTTGTCGTTTGCATTTACTTATCCGACTGCGGTAAAGCTGCAAGGGTGAGTTATTGCAACATTTTAGTTAGTTTGACACTAGCGGGTCAGTGAAACTGTGGATTCTGGATAAAATTGCGTAAGTTGCGTTCGTTAGGCAGTTGCTGTTCGTTTATTGGTTTGAATAAAAATAGAATCACAATTTATTATGATGATTTCTGGACAGATATAGCCAACAACTTAGAGATCATACTCGTAGAACCATCTGTTGCGAACTCTTTATCATTATTTATATTGTTTATGTTTTTATATACTTTTTTATGGCTTGTCAGTTTTGTTTTGTCTTGCAGTAAAAGAAGGAGTTCAGTTTTGTTGGTGTTTGTCTCATTATAGTTAGATTCCCTGCTCATAAACCCATTAGGCATTAATTATCATACAGTCCACATTTCGTACGCTTCACCATCTGTCGAAACTGTGACCTCCTCTTCAGTTTCTATTCTACTACTAATATTTTGCTAACAATTTTCACTTTTATATTTCGCAGCATAACATTATCACTGCATTTTGACCTTCCATTGCCCGATCTACGCTTAACACAAGACGTTTCACGCAACCTTTATGACCCACTAGTTCCAAATTAATCTCACTTTCGATACCCAACCTAACAAAAGCCTTAAGCTTGAGCATATTCAAAAGGGCAGTAATTATTCAGGTGCCTCAAGGGCCCGTGCAAATAACTCTCGTTTTGACAAATGTCAGGTCTATTCAAATACAGTGGAGCAGAAACCACATTCACCCTATACCCTTTGGTTACATCGGATACGCTTTAGTGGCAGCAAGGTATACTATACACCCCTTTGTGAGCCTAACCTAGTCATTCTTAGTCAAAAACCTAATTGTTCTATTCAGGTGTGGAAGCAGAGAAAAAACAAAATGCATTAGTTGCTTCTCTTCTTGCTCATATGGTAAAAACCCGTCGAGAGAACGGGCAAAAAACTTAGGAATCATGTTATAGGCGGATGTGGCGAGCAACCCATGACTATTTTGATTCCCCTTTCCACCTATACGTCCACAATCATGATAAACGTGGCCTTTAGGTCTTTTTAGGTGAGGCCAGGCACCTATTTTACCAAAATTTAGTAAAACATCTTAACGCCTATCTTTAAAGATGTCATAAAAAGAGTACAATATTCTATTTCTATACTAACTACTTACTTGTAACATAAACATTTTTTTTATATAACAATAAGGTGTTGAAAAATAAAACATACAACTTTTCATTACGTTAATGACGGAAGATTTTAAAATCATAACACAATTAACCCTAATTTCTAAACGACACTGAACATTAGAACACATAGAAAAATCCGAAAAGTAAAGCTATGGCCGGGAATCGAACCCGGGTCCTCGTCATTCCGTGACGCGTGCTATACCTCTACACCACCCATAGCAGGTAACACCCAATCACAACAAACACAAAACAATTAACCCTCTTAGGGTGCGACCACACCGCCGCTTAAAAAACGGTGACGTTACGGAATCGCAACAAAATGTATGAAGAAACGGTAAGAAAACGTGACGCATACGACACGTCACTACGTATACGCGGCGGTTTGGTCGCATCCTTATTCATAAACGCTCTATAGGTTTCTGCTAACTTAGCAATCGTTTGTCCTTATCTGTCACTTTGACATTTACCTTTCACAGATAAGGACAAACGATTACTAAGTTAGCAGAAGTCTATAGAGCGTTTATGAATAAGGGGGTAAATGTTTACCTATGAACATTATAATTATTCTTTTTTAACAGGATGAAAGTGTTCAACAAACGACACGAGACAAAATATGACATACTCGTAGACGCGTATTTGTAACACAATTTTACATGCATAAGTTGGCTTAATGTCATAAGTCATGAGTCTACCCGTGATCATGATGCATGCAACTGCATCTAAATATCGGGTGCTCAATAAAGGTAATCGCGGTTCACATCCCGTTTATAATATTTCGAATGAACTTAACCGTGAATCATTAAACTCTTAATGTCATAGTTGGAAAAGGTTATACGTACGGATGTATTATAAATATAAACTCATGCTAATGAATGCTGACTTAGAAACAGAGACTCATTTGAATCCTTATTGAATGTAAGCATAAATTTATAGCCGACACATGAGACGCTCTTAAAAGCTACTTTACTGAAAATTGAAGAATTTAATTTACGCAAGGAAAACTGTCTCCTAATATGACTACGAGTACCTATATGATTATAGGCTGGAGATGATGATGTGATATTCAGACCTCGCTTTGCCAAGGTCCATGTTAAACTAAACGGATAAAATTAAACTCCACAGTATATCTCTGCTCTGAAGCGATCATCGTCATTGTCATTTTCTTCTAGCAATTCGTCCCATTACCTGGGAAAAGGCCTCCTCTCAGAACGAGGGCTTGAGGGTACATTATCTGATGAAAGTAGCAATACTGGCTCGAATAATCTAGAAGCTGATTAATTTAAAAAAGCAAACATTTACGTTTTAACCTTCGCAGTTTCTCTTTCTTCTAACACCTCGCGGGCTTTGTAAATATTTTACTAGCGTTGATGCTAAGCTTTGTATCAACAAAATTATCCGCAGCCTTATTTCTGAATTAAACGTCCCAACAAGCCATAGTTTTATTAAAATCTACGAGGTAAATTAAAAAAGGCAGACAGACAAATCTGTCTGCCGGTCTGTCTGCAGCGGAAAGCGACTTTGTTTTATACTATGTAGTGATAGTGAGTGATTCCTGTTTTTGAAGCGAAAACTTCTTTAACGGCGCTGAGCACTATTTGGGATGGGTAAAAAATGTTAAACTCGCGTCAGGCGCAAGACGGAGGGGGAGTTTGAGTACAAGGATATCTTTTTGAAGGGTACGTTGATTTCGTCGCTTTAACGTATGTGCGTTTGGCCTAGTGGTATAAGGTATAAGGTGTATGTGCCTAGTGGTACAGTGTGTTATCTCAGCTGACCGCAGTTCAAATCTCGTGTATTTTTTTCTTTTTTTTTTCTTTTAGCGCGAGTGTGCGTGTGTGTAGTTTTCACTTCTGCCGGCACTCCCGGAGTGCTACCCGGTGTTTTTTTTTTTCACACACTTCACCGCTACATCGACCAATTAACGTCCTCATTCGAGAGCTTCATTATGCACGTGGGCCTACGTGTGCAATTAAAATGTGATTTTTTAACTCGCATCACCCGTATCATTAGTATCAAAACAACGGTTCATTATTTCAGCTGAAAGCTTCTTTGTTTATCACTATGGCAGATAATGATCCTTCGGAATATTGGAGATAGGGGCATCGCACCACTCCCATTGTTCCAAACAATGCTCTGTTGTTTAAGATTGTGAAACGGCGCGACTATTTGAGTTAAGTGGGTTTTCGTCCATTTCTGCTTCTAGCTTTTTGATGACAAGGTATTTTGTGAGACGATTAAAATGATAAGTTTAAATTTTGGATTCAGGAGTCTTAATGAAGATGGATGGGGGCGAAGGTGACTGTTGCGACTGTGATTTGATTTAGCCGGTAATCAGATAGCAACAAGTAGAATGAAGAGTCTTGGAAGCTTGAGAATTGTTAAATTACGAATAAGCCTTAATTATTATCATTGTTTAGTTTACGGAGTTGCGGTAACGGAAAATGAAGGACAAGATTTTTACTTTGTCCATGTTGATGTTTATACCGTGGGAACAGTGACATTTCGTAGAATAAAAAGTGTCCCTGGAAGTCATGGTAAAGAAGATTAAAAAAAGAGAACAAAACCTAACCTAACCTATCAGAGACACACGCATAAAGAACCAACCTTAATCTTATTATAGACACAACCAAACCGAAATTAATTATTAATGTAATAATAAATACCAATCCAGATGGACCACCAAAATTATAAGAAATATCCGCGCAAAGTAACGCTGTTCCCTTGCGGTATAATAACGCAGTCAATGATATGTTATTGAATGAAGCACCGGCCGAAATCCACCATTATCTAACCCCAGAGAAATAATCAGGGCTCGCCAACATTTGGCGCTAAGAAAAAAGCATTTCTTTTTTAGCAAGATGATGTTTTCTTAGAAGCGAATTACGGACGTCAATGTCATTATGATGTTGACTTTTGTCGATATAGGATAATAAAGTTGGTCCAAAAACCTGGGGTGTTCTTTGAGACTTTATATGTCGAGTTGGCAACATAGACTTTAGATTGGTCAAAAAAGTCGTTTTCCAAAAAGTAGAGTTCTCTGGTTAAAAAAGATAAACGAAACCTATATTGGATAACTCTTGCATAGGACAAGAAACAAATTTTACGCCGAAAACTAACTTAAGTTTATTTACATAAAAATATACAAAGGAATTAGCTCAACAATTGCGGGGTACAGTTCACTAGTCTCATGTTCAAACAGTGACAGATGTCTCTCTTACATAAAGTATTATGAACTGAAACGTGCACGAACATACCTCAATGCCAAACAACGTGAGTTTGCAAGTAATCTCGAAGTGAAATTGCGACACTAGCTCCCCGAATTTAGTTTCGCTGAACTAACCCGGTCGGCCATTTTGAACACGTGTGAATCAGTACGCACGGTTTGCCCCGACGATTGGAGTTGACGACGCCTGGTATTTTGCTGGTGCGAAAAAGTGAATGTCGAGAATTCTGAACAGATGCTGATCAAAACGCTGGGTAGAGATAACGTTACAAAAAAGGATTGATTGTTTTTTTTTTTAAAGTAAGTACCTAAGATAGCTAGTTTCAGTGCGGATTAGAACCATGCCTGCCTATTTTTCATTTGACATCTTTTTACAAAATGTTTTAAAGTTTATGACGAATAAATTTCACGCTACAAATAATAATATATTGGGTAGGTACCTAATTATAATTATGCAATATTATACAACAAATTACGTCTTAGGATGCGTCCACACCGCCGCTTAAAAAACGGTGACGTTACGGAATCGCAACAAAATGTATGAAGAAACGGTGAAAAAACGTGATGCATACGACACGTCACTGCGTATACGCGGCGGTTTGGTCGCACCCTTTATCCCTTACGTAGACAGAGCCTGGGGTAACAAGAAGAGGGATAACGAGTTTTACATACATACATACATACAAACAAGACCTGAAGTCCACGTTTAGCATTAATGTTGCTAGCCACATCGCCTATCCTATGATTATTCCTATGATTTTCGCACATTCCCTCATATAAAACTTACAATTTATACCTACACAGGTAATCTATGTACCTCATCATCATCATATCAGCCGAAAGACGTCCACTGCTGGACATAGGCCTCCCCCGCGGCTCTCCACTCGGACCGGTCCTGTGCCTTCCGCATCCACCGCGATCCCGAGATCCTGATCAGGTCGTCGCTCCATCTTGTTGGAGGCCTACCAACAGCTCGTTTCCCGGTCCGCGGACGCCATTCGAGAACCTTCTGACCCCATCGGCCAATCTATGTACCTATACACCCATTATTCTGGGTACCTACCACATGACTTACAATCTCATTAAATGCGGCCACTGCTTAACCGCTTACTATTTGTAATTTACGTTCCACCCAATAAATTAACAACTGACATAAATAATAATCATATAATTTGCATGTCTCGTAACCGCGAGATAAATCAATTTTATTGTCTGGTAGAAACATCTGGTGCCTGACGCGAACTATACAGCAATATTACAACTTAAGATTAATAACTGCAGAGCAGCACTGACAGGCGCGAACGGAAGGCTTTCAGGCGGGTGGCTAGTTATTCGCAATCTTAAGATGAGAAATTCTTGGCCTGGATGAAAAATAATGTATTGTTTAGAAACATTTTGTAAGCAAGTAAAGTTGCTTTATTGCAACAAAGATAATAAAAAAACAGACACCATTCAAAAAAAAAAAACACTAAATACACATAATATAGGTACCTATGCACAAGGCGAACTTATCCCTATAAGGGATCTCAACCAGTTAATCTTTGAGTATGAGAGGAGCATTAAACGAGGGACCGACGAAGAGTGAGTTTAAAATTCCAGATAGTGAAAGCCACAATTCATAAATTAAACTACTAAATATCATTACACACAGGCATAGAAACATACAAAATACACACAATAAGAGTGGTGTGAGCCACATCTTACTCAAGCCCTTCTTTGTCATGTTTTACAAGCTTTTACTTACTTGCAACGCTTGTACCTACCTAAGTAGGTACCTGTCTACGTCAATGTGAGTATTCGGGGCAAATCTCACACACAAGTGAATTTTGACCCACTTCCAGTATGCTTAGTGTAAGTTTTCGTTCACAAAATACATCTCGAACGAGTTTGCGTTAAAATGTCAAATACTATGAGAACAGTTTGTTGCCGTTTCGATCCGCAAGTGGCGCTGCCAATTTTTCCATGGGATTTGAGACGGTTACGTAAACGCGTTCGAGACGTTTTTTAAGCGAAAACTTACACTAGAGGCTTAGAGGTCGGATTGGAGTAAAATTTGGCATACTTGCGTTAGTGCACTGGATCCAGAAATGAGATTCTAGTGGGTAATTCCAAAAATAGTGGCACCTTAACCTGTCATTTGGTTTTTGAATAGAAACTATGCTCAATTTGTCGTTTTTTGAAAAAATAAAAATGTTCACAGGTATAAACCAAGCAAATACACAAAGGCCTGGCCTTTTTTCTTAAATTTAAATTTAACAATTTAATAAAAAAAATAGATAGTGCCAGTTTTCACTGTAACCTGCCTTGTCCAAACGCGACACTCTTCGAGTTTTGGTTCCTTACTTTATTCATTTACGATTCTAAGTTAAAAAAATACTATGCTATGTGACAACAAGATTATAACGTTATTAAAAATATAGTGCACGGATTTTATATATCATTTTTAAACAACAATATATGGGCCCGAAATTTGTCCAGCGATATTTTAACTGTTATCTGTGTGTTCACAGTACAGGGTCTCACTCACACAGAGATAATCATTTGTAGACATAAATCACGGCAAAACCTTCCGTCAATATCCATCTAACCGCCTAGCTGAGCGTTTGCGGCCATACGAATGTAGTTTTGTGGCGACAAGTGATCGAAGGCGGGAATCTGGAGTTTGTAACAGGTATGCTAACTTTAACTTGTCTCGATTATTTCACGAAATTGGTATGGAACGATTTTTACATATATATTTAAAATGCCCTATATACTCATATCTTGCCACAATGAGAATGCGGCATTCATATTATTAATGGTTTTTAAGTAATCGTTTAGTATACCTACTTTTCACTGTAACCTGTGTCACTTTCACTTGTAATCAATATACAGGTTAACGTGACAATAAGCAGGTTAAAGTGATAAATAATATTGAGTGGCATTTACGAATTCGTTATTCGGTTATCTTAGTACCTAAAGTTAATATAATATAATATAACGTGGAAATAATAATTTGTGTTTGAGTCTTTATAATAATATTTATAAAAAACATACCTCTGGTCCAATTGCTTCAAACAAATGTTAAAAGATGGTGATGTGATTCATAGGTCAAACGGATCTTCACTACTTACTGTCATTAACTTCTCTACTTCATTCCAAACGTTTCAATTATTCATACCTTTTAAAAAATTCACCCTATCATACCCTGCAGACTTTCCTAACTTCACTCTTTTCATGGCGTCCACAACTTCCATACCTATCTCATTTTCCTCACTTTTTTCAGTCATCTCTCCGGCATGAGCCGGTACTTGCACTGATTCTTCTACTCTTTCAAACAAGCTTTCAAAGTATTCCTTCTATCTCTTTAGCACACACTCTTCTCCTTTTACAACACTCCCATCTTAGCTTCTGATCTCACTCAGCCCCGACTCCTGAGGCTGTATTTTTGCCACGGGCTGTCTTTATAGATTTCCAAAACATCTTTATGTTACTTTGAAAATTATCACAAAGCCTCCTATCAAAATTATCTTTATATTCTTCCTTTTTTCTGTCGCAAGTCGTCTTTACTAAACCTTTCATTCTTTTGTATTCATCTTTCGCTCTACGTACTTCTTCATCAGTTACTTTTTACATTCTTTGATTAGCCTTTATGGCTAACCAATTCGCACCACCAGTTGCACTTCAGCATCCATCCATACGTTCCTCTCCTTTCTCCCTTTTCCTCTTTCGCACACCCCACACATATCAGTAGCAACACCCACAATTCCTTCCTTAAATGCCTCCCATACCTTTTCTATCTAACATCAATCAATCATCATATCAGCCGAAAGACGTCCACTGCTGGACATAGGCCTCCCCCAAGGCTGTCCTTTTCCTATCCTGATCAGCGGCTGGGTAGCGTTCGGGAAGATTAGCAGTGTCTTTTCGTCCAAATTACCAGTGTTGCCAGTGATGACATATGGATCTGAGACATGGGCGCTAACGATGGGCGTCATTAGAAGCTCAAGGACACTTAGAGGGCTATGGAGAGGGCTATGCTCGGGGTTTCTCTGCGAGATAGAACCAGAAATGATGATATCCGCAGTAGAACTAAGGTTATGGTTAAAGAACTTTATTTCTCGAAGAAATTTACTTATTGAGAGGTTACCGACATAGCCCGAAGAATTGCGAACTGAAGTGGCAATGGTCAGGGCACATTGCTCGCAGGACCGATGGCCGATGGGGTCAGAAGGTTCTCACATAGCTTCCGCGGACCGGGATATGAGCTGTCGGTAGGCCTCCAACAAGATGGAGCGACGACCTATCTATCATACCTCATCTAAATCACGAAATCGATCCCTTAACCCATTCTTGTACTTCCCCTTACATTCTTGTCTTGCAGATTCTCCACTTTTATTCGCTCTAGGACACTAGACGGCTGTTTGACCCAGTGCCATCATCATTTAAACAGACCACTGATTCGGCATATCACCAGGTGGTGGTCTGTATGAATGCCTACACCGCGGTATGCGCGCGTGTCCCTGACTTTCTTTCCCAATCTTTCATCTACTATTAAAAAATTTATCATACTCTTCAAACCTCCTTTCTCCCTCGTATACATAATGGATCTTTTTATGTGCAAACATAATGTTCGACATACAAGATTCCATTCCAAATACACATCAAGTACACTTTTCCCATTTTCATTCACTCTTTCATCACCAAACGCACCAAACACTCTTTCATATCCCTTATGCTGTCCTCCTACTCATCCGTTCTGAGAGGATTATCATGTTAGGTAGTATAATGAGAATTATACTTGCATTTATTCAGAGCATCTCCCACTCTATCCACGAACTTGTCTCGTTCGGTTTTATCTTTACAGACCCACTTGATCCTACATCTGTCGGTGCATATACACCAAAGAAGTAGATATGGAAGTGAGCCCAACCTCTTTTTTCTGACCCAAACAAACCTGGGACTCGCACACTAACACACTACACTCAGCCACTCTTGCGGAAAGTATGACACCAACTCCCTGACAGCCTTGATTGGCACCAGACCAATATGCCCTGTAGAGTCCATGTTTGGTGGTGTCACATCCTTTCCACTTGGTCTCAGTCACACACAAAACAATATGTGTATCATCCATCATCTGACACACTTCGTCTATTTTATCCTGCATTCCTCATCTAACATTCAAAGTAGCGAAACGGCTCTCCGCAGCTCACTTCTCGTCCCCGTGGTGAACGAGACGTGACAGTTTGCGAATTGCAAACCTCGTTGCCGCCATCCTGGACATCATTTTGTTTCTTAAATGGAATAATTTCTAGAATTTCTTCCCACAAGAAGCTAGGGAACAAAATGTCCATCCTGGCGGAGCCCCGCATGCCAGGATAAGGCAGTCTTTAACTGGGGGTCGCCTGGTCCCCAATGCTAATTGAACGCTTACCACTAGGCACGTCTCATCTAGACACGCATCTCTCGGCACGGCAGCCCTTAGATTGGCGGACAGGCAAAGGAAAACGGAGAGATAGGATAGAAGGGTGAAATGGGGTTAGTAGAATATGGTTTGAAGGCATACTATAGCAACGGAAGACTGATGAAGCGACCGTAGTAGCTAGAGGAGGCCGGGGTCGCATACCCGTGTACTAAATCACAAAATGCCGGACAGGCATATCCGAATATCTACTCTTTCGTACATAACCAAGAAAAATTAACTTTAACTTGTATTGTTTTCTCTACTAACCTGTCCAATGTAACTTTAACCTGTATCTCCAAAACTTCAACAAGCCTCAATTTCTATATTTTTATGAATATTGTGGTGCCTTTTACAAATATGTCCCCGTTGTAATATTTTAAAAATATTTTTCACACTTCGTTGGTAAAAAAGACCCATTTAATTTTTGCAAAAAACTTTAACCTGTCGGTGCCACTATTTTTGGAACTGCCCTAGTGGTCCAACCAAGATCGTTTTCGCAAGAGGGAATTTTTCAACGGTTCCGATCGTTTTGAAATTTATACGTTGTTTATGAATGACAATGCAAGACTTCAAAAAAAAGTACAGTTGCTTTTGACGTCATAAAGTCCTCACAGCTAGATCCATGCGTTCCCATAAAGGATTTCGATATCTTTTACTGGCGTGAATTGAAGATACAAGCGACGTAAGTGTTTTATGAAAAAGTTGTTCTCGTACATCGATGATTTTACGGCTTAATTTTTTTTACTTTTTTTTTTTCGAGAGAGATGTCAGAATCGTAGCAAATGGAACAAAGTAGTCTCTGCCTACCCCTGTGAGAAAGAGGCGTGACGATATGTATTTATGTATGAATGTAACTTTTTTTACTACCATTTTGTAAATAGGTGTATTTATCCAAAGACCAGAAAGCCTATTTTCGAGTTATGTCATTTCTGTAAGAATTTTTGCTGCATATGAAATAAGAGTCTATCTTAACAACACGACCGTTATTTTTACTATACTTGGTGTAATTTAGTTTGAAATGGTGCTTAATGTTATGTGTTTTTAAATTTTTGAGCACGATAACAATTTTTTCATAACTACATTTTCATTGATATCCAAGGGAAACAAGTAGGTAAGTATTAAAAAATACTTTGATCCACAATGACTACCTATACAATGTATACTGTATAATATTGTAGTTCGCAAAAGCATAGTTAATATTAACTTTGGTACAGGGATGGTCAGCATTCCGCTTGTTAATTACAGTTTAAACACAGACTTGCAGTACTGTGGCACTGTTCTGTACAAACTAAAACTAAACATTGTTAACTAGGTTTTAGTTTTAAGTTTACAACTAAATTTAGCCATGATCAGCTCTGAATGCCTAAATACGACTTAGTTGATCATGGAAGACCCAGCATAAGTCACATTGAAAATCGGCGATCACGCTTAAACCACTGAACCAATTTTAATGAAACTTGGTACGCAGCTAGTTTTAGTCTAGAGGAAGGACAAAGGATAGTTCTTATCCCGGAAAATTGCATATATCCCGCGGGATAGCGATAAACAAATTCTGAGCAGTCGGAGTGACGGCCAACCGCTAGTTATTAAATAAATATAAGATTTATCAAAATCGAATCACAGTTTACGAAAATACCATCCCTATCTTCATTTAAGTAGTGTATTGAAATCGAGACATCAAAATGACGGTATGACAGAAACAAAATCCAGCGCAGAACAATCAACTGGTGCCGCAATCAAAAACACCTCAAGCTTTCGAATTCCACTTACCTAAATAGTCTCAAATACCTTCGAACTTCCTGAAGTTAAATATAAATAGGTAAGGCAATCTTAAAACGAATTACTCGGAATGTAATTAGGTGGGTGGGCTCAGGGATTGTTCTTGAACGGCTTAAGGCCTCATCGATTGGGGCTTATGATTAGGCCCGATTAAGGCCTACGCCGGGATCGAAGCGTTGGCGGTCTTAAGTTCTTTGATTAATGTTTTGGAGTAATTGAAGATATTTGAGGTTATTTTGGAATGTTTTGCTTATGTGTGACATGAAACTGTCATCATCCATGGTCTGGGAGCAAATAAAATAGAAATATTGTAGCAGTTGCTTCTCTTCTCGCGCAGATGGTAAGAGCCTATCGAGGTAATCGGTGAAAATCGGAGGAATCATGTTATAGGCGATGCAGCTAGCAACCCATTGCTATTTTGATTCCCCTTTCCACATATAGGTACGCTCACAATCATGCTTAACGTGGCGTTTAGGTGTTGCTTTCATGGGCTCTATCTATTAAATATATAAATTTATAACCTTTTAATGAGAACATAAACATTGACCGATTTCAAACGTGAATCAAATTATAATTACCTACTAAATTAAATCCAATTACATTTGAAAATGACTAAGTTTGTTATGTAACAAACTACCTAATATCCTACCTAATAATATACGATTTCATCAAAATCGAATCAAAAGTCTGGTTACATTGCTTCTAGTTTCTAAATATATTTGAGAGTTGCCATGTTTCGGATAAACATAAATGATGAAGTACATTATTAGGGATAAGAGCGGGTAGTTTGGACGTATAACGTCTTAAGGTGCGACCACACAGCCGCTTAAAAAACGGTAACGTTACGGAATCACAAAAAAAATTATGAAGAAAGAAGAGAAAACGTGACGCATACGACACGTCACTGCGTATACGCGGCGGTTTGGTCGCACCCTTATAAATCGATGAACGCCGGCTGCACTTACGAAAAAGCATGACTCATTCTCACGTTCCGCGTGACGTCAGTGTGCAAGCGAGATAGTGGAACAAGCGATAGAGAGACATGATCTCGCGTGACGTCAGAGCTAGTTTTTTTTCATTCATGTTTATTCAGAACACGGCTACTGTCAAACACATTAAGAAACTAGAAACACTGTACTAAAATCATACTAAAATATTGACAAGCATTAAAAACAATATGCATTTATTATGCCTCAACCCATTTAAAAAAGAAAGAAGACATGCACACACACGCGTAGACACGCAAATGTAAGAGCATACACACATTTTAAACACAATTAAAACGGGTAATATTACAAAAATAAATAAAACATCGAAAAGAGGTCAGTTCAATGCCGATATAGGAACGCTATTTTAAAAGACACCACACTGAATTTTAATGGCCGTCTTTACCTCCAACCCGTTTTAGCAAAAGGACGAAATAGGTGTCATGTGGAAATAATCGTATTAACCCTTTCCGTTCCCTTTGAAATTTCCGTAACGCGATGTCTTCAAGCAAATAAAGTAAAATAAATACGACAAACATAAATCCCTTTTTTTACACCAAATAATATATAAGTATTTTTGTATTTGGTTGTGCGGTGTTGGATTTGAATTCTACACGTAATTTAACCGTTTTCCTGTCTTTGTAAAGTTCTCTCTTAAACCAGATAGAGCCCTGGGGCCATACCATGACGGCTTAATGCGATTCAATTCTGACTCAATTCAGGTTTTAGTTGTCATTTTTAGTAGGAAATATCAAATTAATCAAGAAATTTACTTCTTGATTTTTAATGTTTGCTTTTTACGTTTTACCGTTAGAAATTTAATTTCTAAACGACACTGAAAATTAGAACACATAGAAAAATCCAAAAAGTAAAGCTATGGCCGGGAATCGAACCCGGGTCCTCGTCATTCCGTGACGCGTGCTATACCCCTACACCACCCATAGCAGGTGAGTAGTAGGTAAGGTTAAATTTCTAACGGTAAAACGTAAAAAGTAAACATTAAAAATCAAGAAGTAAATTTCTTGATTAATTTGATATTTCCTATCATTTAAAAAACAGCGCCTTCTCTCGTCCCTGGTGAGCAGTACATGTTCCACGGGAGTTTGTAATTGTGTCGTACAGACACATCACTCAAACAGATGACGCTTAGCGACAAAATATTCGCATAGTAACAAGGTCACGTGACAGTTGGTAACAGATAGAAAAATTCGAAGGCCTACCTCACCTGCTATGGGTGGTGTAGGGGCATAGCACGCGTCACAGAATGACGAGGACCCAGGTTCGATTCCCGGCCATAGCTTTACTTTTCGGATTTTTCTATGTGTTCTAATTTTCAGTGACGTTTAGAAATTGTCATTTTTAGTATGGACTTGACAGCGAGCGAACCTAAACTGAATGTGATTAAATACATTAAGACGTCATAGTAAGGCCCCAGGTTACAATAAAAAGCCAATGTCGGTTGCCAAACTGAAGTATAACCTAACACCTCGCGTCACACACGGCTGCTTAAACTCGTGTATGAACCTGTATGCAAACGACGAGGCGTAGTTTAAACTGACTTCACTTAGCAGCGCTGGCATAACTTCGTTTTTAAATAGCACTCCGCTTCATGATTTTAATTACCAAATTCACGTAATAATACAAATTCCCTCTGTAAGATATTCAAGCTATAATGATTACAGAGTAACTAAGGGCTTATGTTTAATTTGGATCTTTGTAAATACGCTAGCGATCGCAAGAATAATTAAACATTCAGCAATACCACTTACAAGGGATTGAGGAGTTTGTTTTCATCCCAGTATCTCAGATTCGAGTACCATTGTGTTAATTTACTCCTTTGTTAATTTTGTTATCTATAAATCTGCACTTCAATTACTTTGGTTACTAACTAGCGAAAATAACTGGTCCCTTTTCACACAAACTTTGTACCATAAGGTTGGGTAACTTTGGTCTAACGGAGGGTAACTTTGGCCCATATGTTAGAAGGTTTCGACAGGAACCACAAAACATGAGCAATTAGCTACAACCAACCTATGGCAATGTGCCTTAAGAGGCTGACAACACCTAATTTTGTTGAAATTGATGTTATTTAAGCACGTTTTTAAGAAAAACTACACACAAAAAAAATACAAAAAAAGTATAATGTTAATTTTCATCATATTTCAAACACGCTAGACGGACTCGATACATAATTGAACAAAATCGGCTCGATAGAAAATAATTGCAAAGATTGGTCTTAAAATCATCATTAAACGGTTCTATGTCTTTACTTTTTCGACGTATGGGTCTGCAATTAAAAACATAAAGTCAACATATTCATACCTACACGGCTAACGAGTCATATTTCACAAATAATCCATACTTTTTTTTATTTCTTCTTATTTGTGTCTTATTTGCAAGATTTTTGACGCGCGCCAAGCTGCCGGAATAGTTTCTTCTCTTTCACTCACAGGCACGCGAACCGTATGTGTGAAGAGTGGCGCTGCTCAAGGTCATTTGCTGTTGACAGCGCCTTAATTTCAACGCAATCTATACATATAATAAATACCTAATAATACCAGGACATGGTCCACATGTCAGTCACAAAGAGAAAAGTAACCCGAACCTACTGACTGACCTGTGTTTTGCTCATTAGTATAGGATAATTTGACGATCAGAGATCAAAGATACAAAAAGCGTCTCCGTTACTGTGGAAAAATCTGATATTTCAATGTGAACGCGTTCGAGACCTTTGTTGACACAAAAATTACACTTCTTTCATAGACACATACACCTTATATCTATTCATATTGCGTATATTACGTTATGCTATTCTTTTTCCCGCTCGTCCTTCTATACATAGTATAAAGCGAAGTCACTGCCACTGTGTACGAATATATTTAAATACGCAACTGATTGATAAATAAATCATTCAAGAGTAAGGTTTATACTATAGTTGGATAGTATGTACGAAGCCGGGGCGGATGGCTAGTTAGGTTCCAAAGAAATTTTAATTTTACCAAACGCTACAATCTTAAGTTTGGCTACAAATATCTCGTTGACCTTATTTACGAGACAATTCTAGGCAACGTTTAATTTAAGAAGATTAAAGATAGAACAAGGCACTTTATTAAAATGTAGACTTACCTAGTAAAATATTACGAATTTACGCTGACTTGCTACTGAAACAGATTGGTACCTAAGAACACGATTAATCCCAGAGTTCTAGATTAATTTGTTTCGAAGATTTGGTCCCGAATACTAATGCCATAATTATCAAAATCAAAGTAGGCCGCAAAGAGCTCTTTTACATTTGTTTTTTGATAACTACTTACCAACGCTTTCGGTAAGACTATTATTGCCAAGACGAATGAGATTTAAGAAACTTGGCAGAAAGTCATCCTTTCCAAACAAAATGCGTGGGTTCAGATTGATCCATCGTCGTTGTATCATGGCGAAATAATGAAGGTTCCTTTTTGCCATTTTGACTTTGCAATCCAAACAACATGAGCTCGAGCAAGGCTCTACATGTATATCATGTCCAAATTAATCTGGAAAACGGGAGGAAATTTATGTAAACCTCAAAAACGCGCGGAGAGAGGCTTTTTATTAATTTCAGTATAAATATCGGACGGTCGAGTTTTCCCGCCAATTTACCAATTACTGCTTTTTTTGGCCAAAAATAGCATAGGTCCGGAAAAATTATGAATACAGCCTTGTGAAATGAAGGTTCGCTAAGTACAGGCGGTTGCAAAAAGGTATAAGGTTCTGGTAATTAACACGGGATGTTTTTAGGTGATGATGATGATGATGCTTTTAGGTATTGGATGTTTAAAGGTAATCACTGTGGATATCATCTCCAGCCTATATTATATACGTCCCACTGCTGGGCACAGGCCTTCTTTCAGAAAGACTATAAGGCTATAGTTACCTGTGAGTGTAACACGAGTCTATTATGCCTGCACTACTGAATTATGGTCTTAGGGTGCGACCAAACCGCCGCGTATACGCAGTGACGTGTCGTATGCGTCACGTTTTCTCACTGTTTCTATTATTCTATGCGACGGCATGGTCGCACCCTTAGGCTATCTTTTGAAGCGGCATAAACATTATGACATGTGTTGTATCGACAAATCAAAATCGTTGAATTTTGGGTCACAGTTCTTAACATCTTTCGATATAGACAATATTGTTTTTTTTGTCTCAACAATCGTTCCAAGGTCAGTCAAAAGACATCCTTTTAAAAAGCGAATTTCTCTATTCTTCTGTCTGATTGGTTTTGACGTATGACCCTGTGAAGTTTCTTGTATTTTATTTTCATAGCTGTTGCTCGCGGCTTTATTCCCGTTCCAGTTTCTCTTTTACTCAAAACATCGTTTCACAAAAACTTTGTTCTGACATTAACTAAATAATTAACCAATTCGGTCCACTCATTCTTGAGTTTGGAGTTTAGAAAGATGTAGATAAAAAGTAAACATCCATTACGAGTTAATTGGATTCTGATGTTGATTAAAAGGACGCTGAAAGAAAAAAATGGCTTGGCTTTTTTCCCCTAAAAAAAGTTTTTTTTTTTTACTTTAATATTACTCACGCACCACCACCTTGTTCAGCGTCCCCACTCATTACACTTATCTTAACATGGACATAATGCCGTGCTCACTCGTATTGTTCGTACGTACAACAAAGATCTCTAGAAACAACTGTAATTTAATTAAGGCTGGTTGATTTCCTGAATAAATAAATAAATAATTCAGCACTGTTGAAATCAACTGTACAAACCCATAAATTGTAGGCTAAGTACAAACCAAAATTTGCCGTCTAAGCGTTTAGGTAACTAATTGACTATTCTCCTCCGACAGAAGACCGAAGAAAATATTTACATTCGTGGATCAATAAAAACCCTTTAGGCCTTTAGTTGCGAGCATCCATAATCCGAGATAGAACTCATTATTGCCGTTAAGAAATTTCAAAAAAGAAACTACCTAGATCCGCACTAATAAATATTATAAATGCGAAAGTTTGTCTGTCTGTTCCGCTGAACTAATTGGGATTGTTCATTTTTTTTACAACATACCCTGATTTGAAAACCATTTCGAAGTATGGGGCTTGCGAACTGTTTTATCTTACTGGCGTTCAAAAATACTCAATGATTACGGATATTTTGCAAAAAAATTATTTGACCTTTATTCGACCTTACCGAGCGGCTGTTGGTAGTTCCAAAAAATAAATCGGCAAATATCTAGTTTGTCTATTAAATTTATATGTCAACTAGTTATCAGTGTCACCCAATGTCAGTAAAGTAAATATTGTTTTGTTGAAAACTTAAAATTGTAGGTCGATTTAAAACGAAATAATGGAAATTACAGAAAATGCTTCGTTCCAACCTGAAATAATGACTCTAAAAACAGCTCCAAAACAATAGTTCGCACGGATCCGAGAAAATTTAAGAGAAAAGTGGTGTCGCGAAGTAAATGTTGAATACTTCAAAGTTTATAAGTAAACAATATTGTTGCGAGGATCATTTCGATGTAAGTAGGTACCAAAACACAATGCCATATACTTCCACATTCATAAATTTTCAGGATTCAACTTCCTGATCAGGATTTAACGCAACATACAATAAGCTTGTAGGTAAACCAAAGGTAAGAAACAGTATATTTGACATTGAGATGACAGTCACAACAGTTATGACAACTATTTTTATTTTAATTTCCAAAGGATTGTGGGAAAATTGTCTATTTCAGCCGGCCGTATAATAATTTACGAAAAGTCATATCTGATTTTTTAAGCAATTATATTAATTAAATTAAGCCATGAAATGACAAAATATTCAAATTAGTTTCTTAAAGTGCTCCATATTTTCTAAAAAAAATATAAAAAGGGGGGGTTCAAAAAAATGATATAGTTATGGTCACGGAAAAGGACTGAATGCATTGCTGGGGTGAAATTTGCTGCGAAGATGCGATACCCTACGGGTAGTATAATTTGTGCTCTAGTCAAATGTTTGCCGCTAGCTTTTTTGTAGGCGTTATACTAACATCTAGCTCGAAATGCTAATTCCATGCAGACAAAGTCATGTGCAAAAGCTAATGGAATGTAGCGCCATGAAGCGAAATCCCATATTCACATCCCAGTGTCAAGTGTTGAGCTAAACGTTTAGTTTTCGTTACGTGACAAAATTTGCGGCGGTAGTTTCTTATATAATATCAAAGAAAACTACATAGTGTGGGGTGTCCAAGGTAGAGTGATGATATGGTGTCCTTCTATTTTGACCTAAAAAATATTGAAAAAAGCATCATTTTACAAAATGATCATTTTGTCAAAATTTAAATATCTTATAAACCGTGAACTTTTTTAAAAATCTAAAAACCTTTACGCGTGGCTCACATTAGGTTAGGTTAGGTTTGTTTTATAAGTTTTTTAAAAAGTTTACGGTTTATCAGATATTTAAAGTTTGTCAAATGATCATTTTGTCAGTAATTTTTAGGTCAAACGTAAGTGAACCCGATGATATTCGTAAGGCTGTGGGCAGGAAATAAAGGTGCTGAAGATCGAGTTTAGTGGCGTGCCATGGGAGAGGCCTATGTCCAGCAGCCCGGCTAGCACGAGACCGCGCGACATAGACTGCCCGTCTCTTTCTAGATCGAAAACTAAGAAAAAGACGGACAATCTATCCATGCTAGGCGTCCAGAGGACTACAAGTATTTGTAAATTACGAGCAAAGGTCAATAATTTAGTGACCATTACAGTACATCAAAACACAAATTCATGTCTATATCCCATATGGAGTAGACAGAGCCTAAGGTAAAAAATTTCGGCCTAAAGGCCACGTTTAGCATGATTGTGGGCGCATCAAAATAGAGACGGGTTGCTAGCCGCATCGGCTATAACACGATTCCTAAGATTATTCAATACAATGACATCAATACATAAATAAATAAATACAATATTATAAATCACAACATCCTGTAGTATCACGCTCTATTTCTGTACAGTCACCAGCATAAATATGTGATCATTTTTGTACCTTGTCGATTTCAGTCGTTACATGATTTCGTATGGTTTTTCAAATATGAGTTTAAAGTGACAAGGTACAAAAGTGATCACTTATTTATGCTGGTGACTGTACACACGAGCTCTTTCCACAACGTAGTAGATTAACTTGAGGACAACCGCAACAACAGCCGATATTCCGCCTTCCGCCTCGACATCTTGTAACGAACGTCACACACCGACAGTATCGACACGGCGGACGTAGGGTTGGCAGAATGTCACTTTTGACAAGGTTTTTCCTATGTGTATTTTTTCTATGAAGAACTATTTGTAATTCGACCATCTTTGTACCTACCATGTTCTAAGAAATAAACTGATTATTCGGTATATTTATCTTTTATCTTAAGTTAGGTTTTTACAATATTGAAATAAAAAGTAATAAAGCAATATTAATACAAAATATAAAAACATTATAAAAACCTAACCTAGGGTGCCGCCGGCAGCGAGGCGGGGCCTAAGCTGCCGGTGGTCAGGGCGACAAAGAGAGGAACCTCCTGACTATCCGGGCCGTGTCCAGGAGTACCGCCTTCTGTATCTGACCCTTGACCCAACCACCTAGCGAGAGCCTTTTAAGGTGATGGTCAAGGCTCTTCGCTATCAGACCGTTCGCCGAAACTACTATCGGGACAGTGATTGTTGAGTCAACATCCCACATGGTGGTTACCTCGTGAGCCAAGTCAAGGTACTTGCTGAGTTTGTCCTTCTCGGCTTTCACGAGGTTCTCGTCATGGGGGATGGTGATATCAACAAGCACTGCCTGGCGCTGGGATCGGTCTGTTAGCACAATAAAACTGATTATTATTATTATTATTATTATTACTACACTGTGTTTCAAAATTGTTCTGGAATACTTTAAAAGGTTAGGTAATCCTAACTGAACACCACTGTGGATGTTTTTCAGTAATTTATAAATGTTGTTGAAAGATGTTTGCATTAATTGCTGTTGCACTGTTGCTGAGTTGGGATCATTTTGTGACAAGCCATTTTTATCTGTAGATTTTTTGTTTAATTGTTTTTGTTTTTTTTTTATTATTAATTGTTGTGAACTGCTGCTGCTGCTGCTGAACAGTGGAAGAGTTGGGGAGAGGCCTTTGCTCAGCAGTGGGACACAATAGGCTCATAATAATAATAATTGTGTTAAATTGTGTTTGTCATAAGTAAATAAACTTTTTTCTTTCTTTTTTTCTTTCATTGGGCGATGTTCAATGTGAAATGTGCCAAAGGGGTGACTTACCTAACATTACCCAAATCAAAAATTACGATAAAAATCTTTAAAGGTGTGTTGAATTAAGTTAAACAAACAGTACAATACGAGACAGTACGAGTATACCACAGACACACACATAAACACACACACACACACACACACACACACACACACACACACACAAAGAGAGAGAGTGAGACACGCTGACGTCAAACTTCTAACACCTCTTTTTTTGCGTCGAGGGTTAAAACCCGACCTTTACCGCGGCTCGTCAATATTCCAACAAGCGAGTAAAACCTAACAAAAACTAATTTTATCTCGCAAGGCAGCCCTAGCGGCCCCAGTGTAAACAATTCGCTAACTTTTGACAGTTGGCTACACTTCTGGCGCGGGGCGGTTAACGAGTTGCGCTTTACTTCGATAAGCTTCGTAAAGAAGCATTGTCTTTAATGTTTTGGATGCTAATTTTCGAAAGATTCTGGTGTGATTAAACGCGGTCCAGAATGTGACCTTAAACAAGTTTTATTTGAGCTTCGTAGCTTCAGAATTAACAAAAATCTGTTTCCTTGCTACTTCGCTGTTTTTTTTTTTTTTTGTTCTATACTGATACAATACAATACAATACAAATACTCTTTATTGAACACCACAAATCAGTACAAAACAATACAGAAACAAAGAACAAAGTATACAATAGGCGGTCTTATCGCTTAATAGCGATCTCTACCAGACAACCTTTAAGACAAAGAAATAAGTTGGAGACAGTTTAAGTAGGTGGCGGAAACAAATAGACAGGAGAAAGGCAGGGATAATAAAACAATACTTACATAAATATAATACATAGCTAAATAAATAAAATAATACATAAACACATAAAATAATTGTATATTATTATACAATTATGTTAACTACTACTTAAGATAAAATAAATATGAGAATGTAATAACGAAAAGTATAAGAAGGCCATATAACAGAAAAGGAATTGATCAAAAGCAGAAAGAAAAGAAATGGGACTAAAGACAGGAAGTGGATTCAATTAGTGACAAATAGTGAGATTTGAGCTGGTTCTTAAAAATAGGTAAAGTTTTAGCACGCCTTAGGTCTACAGGAAGGGCATTCCACAGACGGATAGATGTCATAGTAAAGGAGTCATGATAGAACTTGGAGGAAGAAGCAGGAACAGCAAGGAGGAAATTTTGCGCAGACCGGAGAGAAGTCAAGAATTTAAAACGCTCTTGGAGATAACGGGGAGTTGCAGGGTTAAAAAGAATGCTGTACAAAAGAGAAAGAATATGAGAGTTACGGCGAAAACGGATAGGGAGCCACTTGAGATGCGTGCGATAATAGGAGACGTGGTCATATTTCCGCAAACCGAAAATGAACCGGATACAGACGTTTTGAATACGCTCAAGCTTATTCAACTGCTCCTCTGTGAGATCAAGATAAGAAACATCAGCGTAGTCCAAAATAGGTAGAAGAAGTGAATTTGCCAGCGCAATTTTGGTCGCGAGAGGAAGAAAGTTACGAAGCCGCCTCAAGGACCCAACAGCAGCAAACACCTTCCTGCTAACCTCGCCAATCTGCGGAGCCCACGTCAAGGATCGATCCATGATAACCCCCAAGTTCCTGACTGACTGACTGATGTATAGAACAAAAAAAAAACGCGGGCAGAAGCTAGTAAGGGATAAAGACGTGATCGTCTTTATCCCTTACTAGCTTCTGCCCGCGACTTCGTCTGCGTAGAATTAGCAATTGACATGTTTATGGCTATCCCCCTGGAACTATGCTATTTTCTGGGATAAAAAGTAGCCTATGTTTTAATCTAGGGTACCAGCTATCTCCGATCCAAATTTTATCCAAATCCGTCCAGTCGATTTAGCGTGAAGAAGGAACAAACATACACACTCACTCACTCACATCGTCATATCGTCACATCGTCACATCATCACATCGTCACAAACTTTCGCATTTATAATATTAGTAGGATAGGATTACAGTACATTTTGCTTCAAAGGGTAACTCGCTACTTTAACTACTCTAGCCTTGAAGAGCTCTTGGTAGCATTTTATCTGTCAACAGACGATGATAGAGTAGTTTGTATTAGGGAGCATGAAACAATCCCCTTCATAAAGGCCAATGGAATGCCAACAGCATAATAATATGGGTAAAGATGCTCTTCTGCTTGGACGTCGGTTAGTAAAACGGATATTGTGCTGTTAGGTCGTGCTATTTCTGCATACACTCTCCAAAATGTATCCGGTGAAAAAAATGTGGTATGCTTTTTTTAACCAAGGGCGTCTAGAAGTAAAGGCTGGGGAAGGCTGTTGCCCCTCTAGAGAATTTTGAATCGGAGTCTTCACTTGCTTCGTAAAGCTCTTGAGTGCATATATACTTTTCCCATTCCCATCCTCTATACTTCTACTAGCCCCTCCTTGAACATCGGCTAGAGACGTCTTTGAATTTAACGACAGTGTTGAGGCTCTGTAACCAGTTCTCAATCATTGAGGTATCACCAGTTTAAACACCACCAGTTTAAAGGGTCACAGCCTCACTGAAGTTCACAATAGATTGTAACTCCAAACAAAGAAGCTGTAGGAGGCAAGGAAACATTTAGAAAAGTAAAACTCAAGGTAAGAAGACTACTAGGTACGGCGATCTGCGATCGGCATCCAAACCAAACGACAAGCAACCCTATCTATTTGGTCAAATGTTATTAAAGTTGATATCATATGAAAATACCCTCGTCTCATCTTCAGCTCTTGAACACACCGTACGATATTAAAGTTGCAAGAATGGATCACGATATCAAGAAACACAATTCCCTATCACAATAAAGAGGTTACCCATCTATTTATCCTTTTATCCGGAAATATAAACGACGGGGGAAAAAATCACTAAACCGCACAGCGGAAAATAAAATTCCCATAAAAGTCATTGTGAAGGTCATTCTCGAGAACATTTATGGGATCGGTCAAGCCTCCTTAAGTTATAACTATGTCCTTTAAGGCAAGGTCAACTTTTGTTACATTTGAGGAAAGGTTGGTTTTGTTCAACAATGAATTGTTTATAAGTACACTCTGTGCTCATTCTCCGTGTAAATAAATGATAGTTGCTTTTGCTTGGCTTAGCCGCATTTTTTTTGTAAATTAAAGGCAGCGTGGCAGGCTTGTATCAGTTTGTCTCAATGGTAGTTTTTAGTTCGAAAAAACGTGTACATGATAATGATCATTATTGTTCGGTAGCTATCCAAACACTGCCAATCTGTTATAGAGCTGTATCTTTTGTACAATATGTGCTATGGCCAAACGTAATACGCACATAATAAGTTCTTTCAGAATGTAGGGCTTGGGCTATAGTTCCCACACGGATCCAGCGCGGATTGGAAACTTTACTGTTTAAGGTGATGCACTCGCCCGTTTGCCTTCTTGTCGTAAAAAAGTGAGCACGTTTCCTCACTGTTTTCCTTCGCCGAAAAGCGCATAGCACTAATCTAATTTCGCTGTCATTAAAGCCCAAGTCAATTCACGATTGAAAGTGGAAAAATTGAGTTACAAGATTTGTTTGCAATATTCGGTAATCATTAATAAAAAACTTCATAAGCACCAGATTCCCCGCCTGTGTTCATTATTAGCAATTTGTGTATGAAATTCTCTTCAATGTTTTCTCATAGCATTTCAAACCCTTCACTATTGTTCGAGCTCGCAACTCGATGCGCGAATTGGAACACAATAATGCGAACAGAGATCGGGTATCGAACAGGGCGGAACCCTATTTTCGGAGTTTGTTTCATGCCATTTCGCTCAGACTATTGGCCATTAATTTGAGAGCGAGAGTGACAGTATGATACGAAATACGGAAACCGAATTTCTGAGTAACCTTTTAACGTAACGGTACAACTGACAGCGCCAATTTCTTGGCAACGTAATACTTTGGTCCATTTTCCGGTATTAGAAGTGTACGTGGATGATTTTCTAGTAGCAGAATTGAATAAGTCTCTTAGTTAAATGTGGGACATACTAAGCAATAATTATCTGTATTATTTAAAAATATGTAATAAATCTCCAAAGTAAGCCTTTAATTCATCTTGTCATTAAGTCGAAAATTTTATTTGTTTTGAAAAAATACAAATATTTAACCACTTTTAAATGGTATTTCCCAGTGATATGCTTTCAAAATAGAAGACCAGATAGCCCTTGTGGTTAATGACCCTAACAATAATTATAAAGCTACAGGTTACAAGTATCTTGTATTTACTTAGGTACCTATCTAAGTATTTATATGCATTCGTTCACCCGTTGCCACTGGACTGGGTACCCATAGTGCAGGTTTCCTTTAGTTGGGGACCAGGTCAAATTGGTGTCATTTTATTGTCCCAGAGCTGCAGTGTTCGTAACTATGTAATGTGTGTGTGTTCAAAATTTGCCAGACAGTTACAAGTATAGGTAATGTTATAAACGGTTCTCTATTGTTTGTTATAGCTCCTATTCCACCTAGTTTTGGCGCTTCGCGCCTTGACGCCATTCTAACCTAACCTAACCTAATTAATTGACCAGGCATGTGGCTATTGAGGGGGGCTTTGCCCCCCGAGCCCCCCGAGCCCTTAGAGATGCTTCTATTTCAGCGCTGAGGGTCGCAAGAAACCTAACGAACCTACCGTGTTTCGGTAGCAGTAAATTTCAACAGTCTGGATCTGCTTTTTCCTTAATTATGGCAAATGATTGTTATGGCATGAATTATTAGTGATTTTGAAAGTTATGGAAAGTAAAAATTATGGAAAGTGATATTATGGTATCTAATATTAGGGATGTTGAACATTATGACGTTTGAGTATTATGGCATGTGATATTAGGGCAAATGAAAGTTATAGCCAGTGACCATTATGGCAAATGAAATTAGTACAAATGAAATTATGGGAAATGGAGGGATCCCGTTATAAACATGTTTAAAAATTGAGGATCCTTCCGACCGACTTCAGACATGGCGACCACTTCGATTCCTAGAAAGTTTGACGCTCGAGCGCCCGAAGATAGCTTTTATCCGATCTTAGAGGCGAAACCTCGCGCACAATAAAGGCTAAACACACCGTTGACAGTATGGTAACGAATGACAACAGGCTGGCGAGTTTTTAAAGCATCGCGTAGGCGTCAAGATTAATTAAACGCTGTTCTTTCAAATCGTGATATCTGTTCTGGTAATAAATAAACCATATGGCATTCCAAACAAGTCATGGTGTAAACCCTATTCAACAATTTAAACATGATGCAAAGCCTTCCCTCACTCAGTAGTAAAACACGGTTTTCCTTTCAATGAGGCAGTAAACTTGATGTGTGCGTAGTTTATAATAATACACCGCGCGTGCCAAAGAAACATTTGTCTTGGGCACTTAAGGTTGTCTAACTTGTCTTCAAGGTCTGTGGCTTATTTATCCTTATCTATGTAAAAATTCCTCAAATATCTACGAGTCCAACTTGTGAACTACATAATTATACTTGTTTTATTAACTTAAAAGAAAGTAATTTTTGCATGCGAAATATTATAAACGGGATGTGAACCGCGATTACCTTTATTGAGCTCCCGATATTTCGATACAGTTGCATGTATCATGATCACGACAACATCCACAATAACAATAACAATAACATCCACCCGCAATTTCTTCAGTCTACCCGTGATCATGATACATGCAACTGTATCGAAATATCGGGAGCTCAATAAAGGTAATCGCGGTTCACATCCCGTTTATAATATTTCGAATGAACTTAACCGTGAATCATTAAAAACTCTTAATTTTTGCATGTTTAAAAGTATAATGTAAAATAAAATGACATTACTTTATTTAAATGAATATCAGTCACTTTTCCACTTTTCTCTTAGTGTGTTGAGAGGTTTAATGCCAAACTAACCTACTTCATGACATTTTTTAAATTGTAATAAATACATACATACATAAATCACGTCTTTATCCCTAGGCAGACAGAACCTAAGGTAACAATACCTAAAGGCCACGTTCAGCATGATTATGGGCGTATAGGTGGGAAGGGGAATCAAAATAGTGGTGGGTTGCTAGCCGCATCGCCTATAACATGATTCCTAAGATTTTCGCCAATACCCTCGTTGGGCTTCTACCATTCAGCGCGTGAAGAGAAGCAACTGGTATATTATGTTTTTCTTTACTCCCAGACCAGCGAAAAATAATTATTATTGTCAGTTTGCTATTATTTATATAGAATTACGAGACTTTCTAAAAATTAAACCGCCCTTCCTTTGCGTTTACTCCGTTTATTTTTTATGAAACGGTGGACCCGAGGGTATAATATTTTTTTAGGATCAAATTTAATTGGTTATGTCCACAGGATTCATAAAAATACTTTGAAACAAGTCAGAGAGGTAAAACTGAAGCATTTAAAAACAAAACTAGGATTGTTTATGCTAACTGGACGTAAAATTTTAGAGGTATAATAAACAAACAATTATTATTTCAACCCAGAGCTTATATCCAGTATTTACAGAATCGCAGACAAGGAAATAATTATCTAAAAGATATTACAAACACAAACCACGTATTTATCGCTTACGGGGTAGACAGAGCCTAAGGTGACCAGATCTACAGGCGCACTAACCGCCCGCACCTCTCTCGGTCCCCTTTGTCCCCCCCTCCCCTGTGCCCCGCGGGCGAGGATTTATTTAAACGGTTGGTGTATACCAGTTACCATACGAAAGTTTATACAATCTTACTGACAAAAAGACGGATGGACAGACGTAACTAGTAATAAGACTTTATTAGGTTTTTGAGGGAGACTTTAGGCACAAAATTAGGTATAAAAAGCGTTTTTTTTTTTTTTTTATAAAATTGTGTGTACACACAGCAAAACCATTCGGTATGCACCCTAGTTGTCCATGTGTGTCATTCTATACACACATCCGCACTTATCCGCTGCCTTAATTACACACACAACAAAATGGTTTTGTATCCATACGAGTATTCACACTAACATGGCCTATGTGTGCTAATTGTGTTCTCTGACTACCTTCACATATCTCTTATTGTATAGGTTATTGTTATACAAACAATTTTGCTCAATGGAAGAATAATTTTGTTACGAATAATATGAGCGCGGTGGCTCAGTCGTACTGATTGGGACTATGAATTTTAAAGATCTCGGTTCGAATCTTGCACAAGTTTGTCTATTTTGTATTTTTTTTTTCAATTTATAACTATCTCAAAACCAAATCATGACTACTTCAAACAAGAAAAAAAGAAAGTAAAAGAACAAAATAAGAAAATAAAATTATTGTTTCAAATTATTTACTACAACATTTAAGTAATTATTATTACCATTAGACTATAACTAATTAAATTAGCAAAATAAAACTGCATGCTTTTCCTTATAATATAACAGAAGAAGAACAACATTTATTCGTAAAACAACACACACTATAGTGACCAGTATGATTTTAGGTTAATTAAAATTTTCTGTTACAAACATAATTTAAAATTACAACACAAATGGTAAATTGAATGCACACCACAAAAGGGCTATTTTTAAGATGTAATTTATTCGAATTAAACAAGGGTTTTGAAAAGAGTATCATTTCTAAGAATTTCCGATTTATTAAGTTTACTTAAGTCTGAGAAAGATGAACGAAACGTTTTATTTGTTGAGAAATAAAGTCAGTGGTGAAATGAATCGACATGTTAAATGACAGCCATTAACAATAACATCATTGCACACTGGATTAAATCTCCACTTTGAAGTGACTAAGCTACCTAAATTTGCTTTGGATTTTATATCAGATGGATCCCAGTTGAGAGTCATTGATCCCTTAGATTTTCTGTGGGGTTTAAGTTGGGGCTTTTAGCAGGCCAGTTAATAACAGTTAAGGAATCTTGTTGGGTGCTCAGCCAGTCTTTGACTATGACACAATAATATTGTTATGCACGAAATAGGTATGATGTGCGAGTTTGGGTATTTGGACCACACAGTAGGGAGCATCACTTTTTTTTAGTACTGTTATTACGACCCCCAACCCACTAACTCACAAATCCTATGGATGACATCCAACCACTTTTCGCCACAAAATTTTTCGTCCATCTTTTTCAGACGTAAATGGTTTTTCATCACTAAAAATCACTACATTATTACCTATTCGAATCAAAATTATAAATATTCACGATAAAAGTTCATTCTGTTTCTTCTATGCTGGCTGATCCATTGAAGCATTTTTTTTGCTGGTCTACGAGCCATGACAAATGCTATCCTGCAACATGCAGATGGAGTCGCACAGTTTACAACGTAGGTAACATTGTCTCTCGTTGATGTGAAATAGGTCCCTTTAGCGTGTGCGGCAACTACTTATGTCCAAACGGCGTGAAGATGAGACTTCTTGTTTTGGCACAGAAGGAATATTCTTATCGTGCCCGAAGTTTGCATAACGGTGAATCCATAATTGCAGTCTTCCGCTGCAAAATAAATGAAGTTTAATAAAAAACATTTTTCGTCAAAGAAAGTTATTTGGATACATTACGGATACAATAATAAATCATTGTTGTTAACACCATGAAGAAATTTGATGTAAAATAAGAAGTAATTATTTTATCAGACACTTTTGTCTACTTACCGATATCAATAAACGCCTTGCGATTCCTTATAGAAATATTTTGTTCGTAAAGAACAATAATTTCTGCTTTTTTCAAAAAAGATGATGACTATCCATATTTTGCAAATCACAAGGTATTTCAAAGGCAAAATTAAACAGTTCGTTGTTATAAAACCACTTGTAAAACAAGGCGTAACGAATGGCGGCTAGCGTTGACAAATTCATATTACTAATAATTTGAGGGTAGAATATACTTTATATTGCTAAACGACAATGAATAAAATGTGCATCGTCTAGCAATCTATATAATTTCAACCTTATTTCAAAGCTCGTTAAACAACTATTTACACATTGCAAATGCAGTAGTCACAGATTGGACATAGTAATTCATAAATTCACCAACTATACTAAATGTCTCGGTGGCTCAGCGGTCACAAAGGCAAGTCGAATACTTGATTTGTGCACTCGCTCTCTAGTGAACCGAGTTCGAATCCTAGAAAAAATGTCATTTTTGGATGTTATTTAAATGGCGATGCTGGTTGTAAGGAATATTGGTCGGAATTGTTGGAATTGAATCTCAGACCAGACTTGATAAGAAATAAAAATATAACACGTTGAATCAGTGAGATGGTGCTACTACGCTGGTAATAATAATAATAATAGTTCAATGAGTCAGATTGCATGATTGCATAAATTTAAAGATTCAAGGTCAAAGGAAGATTCGCCCTTACACTTGCGATGACAATATCCAATATAAGATAATAATGTAAAATGTTTTTATGAAAATGCAAAAATAAAACAATACTTTTACATTATTTCTGTAGAATTCACTTAAACCGGAGATATTGAATTTTTAAACCTTTGAGCCAGGCACGGTACCAAGGGAATTTTTTTAGTTTAATTTGTATTATTAACCGACTTCAAAAAAAAAGGAGGAGGTTCTCAATTCGGTTGTATTTTTTTTTTAACTTAGTTTATTATAAACTAACTAAAATAGTTGCAACTTTCTTCATTGTTATTTTATAATTATTGTTGTTGTTTATTTAATAAATAGGTAATTTACAGCGACATTACTCATTTATCTTATTACTAAAAAAATCTGTACTGAGTGGGTAGATATACGATCGAACTCACTCACACATTCACATGTGGATTCTACGTAATGTTCATGTCGGTACTCAACACATAGACGACGTTTGTGTGCGTGCCTATGCTTACCGAATTATTTTGCCGTGTGTACATGCTCTTATATTTGTGTGTCTTGCAAAATGAATAAATGTCTTCTTTCTTTCTTTCTTCTTTCTAAATGCTGAAAATGTATATTGAAATCCAAGGTAGCAAATTATTATTGCGTCTTTACATATTCCTAGATTGTCACCGCCACTAACTGACACTGATGGATACCTCATTTGGAAACATTTTAGTCAATTCAATTTATGTGAAACAATCGTAAAAAACCACCAAAAATGCGACGTTGCGAGCTCAGTAGGAATCATCGTCATCTCCAGCCTATATTATACATCCCACTGGACTCAGAATGAGAGGGCTTGGGCTATACTTACCTAGTTCCCACGCGGGCCCAGTGCGGATTGGGAAATAAACCCTCTTAATATACGTTCAGGATGACTAAAATAATACTCAGCAACTAGTAACCTTATAGTTTTGAATGCTTTTTTTAAGTAGTTATTTACACATTATTTATGATTCAACTGTGTGTTTTAATGGGAATTAGCTACATTAGCTGTTGGAGTAAGTAATACGAGACATAACAACTTATTATCTAATGTTCATAACATATACGCTCACTTTATATAAACTCGTTTAGTATAACGGTTACTGGATATAATGAACGAAAATTATAATCTTAAAATAACTAATTTTGTAAGGTATTTATAACGTTGTTTCTTATATATAATATCAATTGAAATAACGATCAAATCATATAATGTTCATAACAGCTAACATCAAAAAGCATAATGCACAGTAAAGTTGTTTGAATTTGCTCTGTGGTTAGGGGGTTTTCTAGGTGGTTATAAAAAAATAACTAACACCAGTCTTTGAACCTAACCTATCCGAGTTGCTTCCGCTCCGTACCGTCTTGCTCGCTCGCTTCGCTCGCTCGCCGAAAATTAAACAATGTCTTGCAGCTGTTTCAGTTAGGTTAAATGTTTATGTTAAAAGAAATTAGGCCATATAAATCTTATACATTTATAAGCCTTTTTATTCCGAATTCGCTACAATTTCAGTAAGTACATGTTGTTGTTGTTGTTATTGTCGTTTATTTATTAAATTGTCGCGTAATTCGGCGTGCCTCATGGCATAGGCCTCCGTGTATTGGAGGGTTTGGGCTATAGTTCCCACGCGCGCCCAGTGCGGATTGGGAACTTAACACACACCATTAAATTTCTTCGCAGATGTGTGCAGGTTTCGTCACGATGTTTTCCTTCACCGAAAAGCTCATGGCAAATTACAAATGTAATTTTCGCACATAAATTCCGAAAAACTCAGAGGTGCGAGCCCGGGATTTGAACCCACGACGCTCTGCTTGAGAGGCCACAGGTCAAACCACAGGACTACCACGGCTAATAAATCTTATACAAATCGAAGTTATATAAAAATAACATTATATAATTTAAGCCTTATACGTTAAAAAATTAGACTTTTTGCTGTTATAGCTAACGTTCATTATATCTTGTGAACGTTATTATTATGAAATTAGATATTTGTAGTTATATCTCGTGGGACGCACCCTAGCCGTTACCCGCGACTCCATCTGCGCAGTTTTTCCTTATTGTTACCCCGCGGGAATTTTACTATTTTCCGGGATAAAAACTATCCTATGTGCCCGGTACTGAAACTATCTCTTTGCGGAGTTCCAACTATATCGGTTCAGTGGCTTAGGCATGGAGGCGTAACAGACGGACAGAGTTATTTTCACATTTATAATTACTATTAAAGTAAGGAAATAGGAATTGTTGTAGTCTTTTGATTAAATATCACTTTTATGTCTACAATACGCGTGTAAGGCTCAATAACTTGATAATATAAAAATGTTTTCTGCCAAATTACGATTCCACGAAAAAGATCCTCTTTTCGTTTGTGAGTGCGTATAAATTTGATTTCTTATTGCTTCCTTCTTATCTACAAATATGAATGAAATTTTCTACATTGGGTACCATGGCGTACTACTGATAGACACGTGAAATACACAATAGATGTATGTTTTCTTCGAAGATTAATATTCAATATTAGTTTGATATATTAAGGTAATTTGGTTACTTCAACTTTATAATATTCAAACTTTTTGTAAAATTAATTTATACCTATGAAAAACTCACTGGAAAACGTACAGCCTAAACCAATAAAGCTTCAGATTTAAAATTTGGCAGATATATTCCTCGAGTATCGTAGAGGTCACTAAAAAGTTTTTTTTTTGTAATCCCCGCGGGATAGAGTGCAAATGGGATTTTTAAGCTCACTACAAAAGGGGCCCTATCTACGTCTTTATAATTACTGGAGCTATAAGCTACAAAGTTAAACGTGCAAGTGTGCGCTACAAAGGGATTTCTCGAATTTTTCACGGGAAAAAAGGTCGGGTTAGGAAACACAGACTTAATAATTGACGACATTAGTAGATAAAGTACAGACAGTAGGCTATTATTGCACCAATATATTTTTAACGCACAATACATCGGGGCTCACAAACATAGCTGTCTTGTACAAGTGATCACGAAGTAACAAGACAATTGATCATTACTAAAGACTTAAACAATGTAACAATGTAACATTAAAATTAAAATCCAGCGACATTCAATTTTACTGAGCGATATTTACTCTCAAAATAAGCAACAAACAATACGCGATAAAAATTATGGAGTAAGCACCATACGATTGTAAGCAATGGACGTCATTAATGTAAAAGACACGAATACAAATGTACCCCATAGTGGTACGTATTTATGCTAAAGTTGAGACCGGCATTACACGAAATACTTATACATAATATTCATAAATTACCCTTGGCTTGAGGGCAGGATGTGGCGCCATTTATTGTAACGTTGACACACCTCTTCCCTACCCCTATATATTATATAATTTATGTATATATGTATGCGAGTTCGAAGATATATGGCTTCGGAATAGTTACAAACGCAGTCACGTATTTAACTCATAAATAAGAGAATTGAATCCATAAACAATTTTGTTTCGCGTCAGAGTATTTTGTCATGTGAATTGGGGTAGACTTTGAACTGTGCTATTTTCGTGTTTATTGCATAAAAGTTATACATTTTTGATTTTTTTCAACTAAATTGCGACTGCTAAGGTGAGGCCCAACTTAATACCTAATAATAACCTATAATCAATTGAAATTGTGATACCCTATGGGTAATATAATTTGTGCTCTAATTGAATCTTTGCCACTAACATTATTATAGGCGTTGTACTAACAACTATTCGGCAAAATTCTACGTTCTGTGCGAGTAAATCTGGATTTCTTACATCATAAAAACGAGCTACCTAAAATACTAATTTCTGCCAATATTATAAAAAGTTGGTTTAATTTTACACTATAATTATCTAATCAATAGAAGGCCGACGTATAATCCAAAATCCGTCTACCCCTTTTTGGTAACCCAGATTCTGCCAATTAAATCGAAATTCACAAAGCTATCTTGTTACTGAAACATGCCAAGCTTTAATCACATTTCTACGTTACTACATTTGCTAAGTCAATTTACAACAGTTCCTAGTAACTCCCTAAACTGAGGCAGCCAAAGGCACATTAGATATTAGATGTATTTGATAACTTTAGCACCTGCTTTACATATAAATGTAGAACTAAGTTTCTAGTTCTATGAAGTTAAGTACATGTTTTAAACCAGCTACTAGTAAATTTTGATTAGGGGTGAGTTATGGAACAGCAGCCAGAGGCTCCAAAGAAAGCCCAGAAAGTCTAAAACTAATTTTAATTTAAGAAATACTTATTCATTTATTACAATAATAATCCTAAATTAGGTGACAGTCGCTCGATGTTACAGACGAAAGTGAAGTCTTATAATTAACTATGCCACCTAAACGTGCGTTGCGTTGCTGCTGAGTCGGCTGCGAGTGAGTTGCCTCGATTCTGGCTAGGATGGAATGCGCGGTGACTCAGCGATCTTCGTTTTAGGGATACGTATCAGGTAATTAACTATGTTTTTTTTTTTAATGTGAATAGGAAGGCAAACGAGCAAGTGGGTCACCTGATGGTAAGCGATCACCACTGCCCATAGACACCCGCAACCCCGGAGGGATTCCAAACAATACTATCAAAAATAATACATACATACACAAATCACGTCTCTATCCCTTACAGGGTAGACAGGGCCTAAGGTAACAAGACCTACAAGGCCACGCTTAGGAAGTTTGTGGGCCTATAGGTGGAAAATAGAATCACAATAGTTATGGGTTGCCAGCCTAAGTTTTTCGTTCCCACTCAACTGTTTATGTATCAAACATACAAGCGATTTGATTTGATCTGGGGAATGTAACTAAAAGTATTGACAGTAATCAAAAGTCAATATGGCGACCATCAGGCGTCAGAGGTGTTGGGAAAAAAAAACTGTCGATATATTATGTCAAGTGGAGTATAATTGAAAATATCTTTAAAATTTGTTTGATTTAAGTATCTTAAGACTTAAGCCATTTTTCATTTTGAGTAACCTCTATGGATCTATAATAATTTAAATTAGGTAAGTTAAAATTGAAAATTAAAAATATTACAATCGCTAATCGCACTTGACTTCACCTCATTTTAGGCAATAAAACTGTCTGCATATACCCCAGCGAGCTATCTCAGACGGTGACCACACAGCAGAACAGTAAAGCAGGACTCAGGGGAAATCTGCAGCCACAGCTCATGGACCACGAGACAGGATTAAAGGCCGTTACGCGCTAAAATCTAGTAATAGCTGACGTAATGGTAGTTTCAAACTGGGGCGTGTGGTCACCGTAGTTATGAAGTTGGCCCATAATGTTTAAACGTGCTAAAACGATATGAAGTGCCGTGAGTCCACTTACGATAGAAAAATGGGCCAAGTTGTTTCATGAATTAAGAGTAGGCAGCGCAACGGTACTTTAAAAAATTCAAGGTTCATTTTATTAAAATAATATTTTCCAGTTTTTTACAAGTGATAATTTTGGATTTTATGTTTATTTGAAACTAGCTTCAGAAGCTAAAATCCGCCCCGCCCGCGTAAAATTGGCAATTTGACATGTTTATCGCTATACCGCGGGAACTATGCAATTTCCCGGGATAAAACGTAGCCTATATTTCAATCTAGGGTACCAGCTATTTCCGTTTCAAATTTTATCCAAATCCGTTCAGTCATTTCAGCGTAAAGAAGGAACAAACATACACACTCACATCGTCACTCACAAACTTTCCCATTTATAATAATAGTAATAATAGTAGGATTAAGTTTATGAAACTTACGCCCTTGTTATATCCCAACACAACTGTAAATACTGTTTGGGTCTAGGACCTGTGGCTTTGGTTAAGTGGAACGATAAAAAATTCTTCAGTCCTTTTTTACGATCCTTTTTTCTATATTATAAATTATGTCTGCTGAATTTTAAATTTACATATTTTGTGGTTTAGGCGTTGTCTGTCAGTAAGTCGTGATACGTGCAACGCGTCCCTTGCTATCGCGACCCGTTGAATCGTGTAATAAAATTGGTCTAAATAACGCGTCATTTTTTTCAATGAGGTCTGGGTGTTAATTTGTGTACCGACTGCGTCTAAATCACACATCACTTACTTCTACTTCTACAGCTTTTGTTTTGTGCTCTCAGCCTAAGTAATTTATCACTTTTTTCCTTGATGCGTTAGTTTGTGTTCTGCGTATAAATGACGCGTCAGTTTTTTCTATGACATAAATTTGTGCATCCCGTCTAAATAACGCGTCTATTTTTTTTCACGACGCGTCAATTAGACGCCGTGCCTGAATCTATGAAATTGCTGTTGTACAGTCCCTCGTGTCATAGTTACTCGGCAGGTTTTTTTAATTCGCCAATTGTTCCTTTAGCATATCAACTCTCCGGCACTAAATTTAAACACTGAAAACGATTAAACGTACATTTTCCGCGTCCGAATTCCAACTGTTACACGCTGAAGGGTTTGAATGGCGAATAGTTGGAACAAATGACCGTCGAGAGAACAATGCGTACGTACGCAAACGAATGGCCGAATAGTCATCACTTAGGCCGACTTTTTGCCCGTTTACCGTGCCGCGAAGTCAATTAGTGTTTTTAGGGTGCGGAAGGGCAGGGGATCTTTACAGGATGTACAGTATGTATGCGTTATGAGCGTAGAATTTTCTTATTTTTTGTAAAAATTAAAATGGCTACCTATTTGACAGGATTTTTTTATGGATTTTTAGTTAGGTACTTACTCTCTGAATAATAGGTATATTTAATACAGGGTCTCACAAAAAACTCATTGACGATTATGTTTCACGTAGGTACCCTGTCACGTTCCTGTAAATAATTACTTTTGCAATGTTATTTTCATAGTATTTTGTTAGATTTATTTAAAAAGTTTTGTAATTTTTGTGGTATTTCTTTTTAAATATCCTGTGTCATGAAAATCTATTTTTTATACTCACGTACGGACAAGACACAAATGCTAGTGAAAGCATAATAAATGGTTAGATAATACAAGACATCCTATAGATGTCTGTAATATTGCAAAATGTCTCTACGAATAAATCCTTTAAAAATATTCAAAACCAAATATCCGTTTAAAGAAACCGTTACGTTCGGTCATTCAGCGATATCTCCTAATGAATGCCCGATGCGGGGTCGATCCGGAAACAATAGACATTTAAACGCCTGCCTCGCTTAAATTTATCACCGGACTAGCAATCCACCCCCTCCTAGCAGAAAGTATAAGAATAAGCAAAATAAACACAACACTTAAAAATGCTTTTTACTAAAATAGCAAAAATTTTGGTGAGATCGTTAAAGACCGGTAGAGGAATGCCCACCAGTGGGGCGTATCTATACAAAGTGTCATATAATTGTTCCAGAATACTTGAGCTTGAGGTAATGTTAGTTTAATTAAAAACTTAGGGACACCTAAAATTAGGTTAGGTTAAGTAGAAATTTATGAGAACGTTAAGAAGTATGTAAGGTGTATCACTGAAATATAGACTAAGGAAGAGTGAGATAAAGGAGCGTGCTGGTGTGAAAGATGCTTGGTTTGGTCAAGTAGAGAGGATGCCATGGATGAAATAAGAATAACTGAACAGATTTATATGAATGGGAGTGTAATGGGTGCGTTGGGAGGGGAAGGCCTAGACTGACGTTCCGTGACTAAATGGGGACGTTTTGAAAAAATTACAGGTCAAGAGTACACCCGAAACCGACGAGCATGAATGAAGAGATTGATGAATGTGGATGAAGCGAAAGAGGTGTGTCAGGATCGTAGCAAGTGGAACAAAGTAGTTTATCTGCCTACCTCTATGGTAAAGAGGTGTCACGGTATGCAAGTATGTACGATTCTGTACAGTACTCTTTGATCATGTAATTGAAATAAAGTTTTTTATCCTTAAGAAGTAGGTATGTCAAAATGGAGAAACCATGAATACAAATATTTGCAAAGCTGAAATCAACAGTCATAGCAAAAGTGAGAAATATCGAGCATTAGGGAATCAGCGTGTGATTATGTAGGGACGACATTTCAATTCACTTTTTGCCGGTTTCGTGGTATTCTGAGTTCATTACTCGCTAGCTTTTTTAGAATACTGAGAATAATTTTGGATATTTTACGTGACTCAACTATGAATAATTTTATCAACGCTCATCAAAGACTCCATTCATATTGGTATCGACATGTTTATCTCTAGATACCTAAATGATAAAAATATGATTTTCTTTTTTAGGTCTCAAACTATCTCCATTTCTAATTTTAACACGATTGATTGAGTAGCATACGCGTGAAAGCATAAAAAAAAAGGAAAGTCACAATCATACGTTTAGATAAAATTACAGTTCTCTGCTCTGACTGAGGGATAGACAGACAGATGAACGAATGAGTGAGAGAAATGATGTTTTATTTAGATCGTTTGGTTTGGTAACTTTAACAAATTTTGTTTCGAGAAAAACTTTTGTTAAGACTTTTGAGAGCAAACATGTCTAAGTTTATGGACCTAAACTAACAAAGCCTCAGTCATTCTTAGGTGACTTTATAGACTTTCTAATAGTCTGACAAGCTGTTGACCAAGACCAAGGTCAAGACTCAAGAAGGCTAAGGGCTTGTTCCACCTATCTCTCTTTAGTTCCTGATATCTTGAGTGTCAGATGTCTATGGTGCCTTTAGTTATTCCCACGAAACAGAAAGAGATGGCGTCAGAAATATTTGTCCGAGACCCTTAGTCAGAGTGTGCTGACATCATTACGTGACAAATCAATACCTATTTAAATTCTCTAATCGTAATTTGAAGGCAATTTCTTCCTAACGACATGAAACTACCGTGAGACTGTCATTTTACACAACCGGATAACTCACGTATAAGAGTCGATGTAAGTCAGGTATAAGAGTCGAGTGATGCTAGACAGTTTCGCACTAGTTCGTAGACCTTCCTCTTGGAGCGCTCGCCCAATAGCTCTAAGAGGAAGGACTAGGAACTAGTCCAAAACATGTCGAGCATCACTCGACTTTTATACGTGAGTTCTTCCTATCGCTCCATTTACTGTCTCCCATTACTGCTACTGCTAATCCTGCTACCAAAAGACAATTCTAACGCTTGCTGTGCTATGATCCAGCACTGAGAGTAAGACGGCCGATGAAATGGCATACATATATCTCATTGTTTGTCAATTGTATTTGTCTTGTTTATTTTGCACGATAAATAGTTTACATACATACATACTTATATACATACATATATGTTGGACTATATCTAAGGTTATCCAGGCTAGCAACGCATTTTGCGCCGCCGCTGTAGTAACGTCCATGAATGGTCATCATTTTACCGCCAGGCCTCACGATTCGATTTTCGAATGTTCGTTTTGGTGCCGTTTCGCTCGTACTAATACTAATAGTCATTAGTTTAAGAGAGAGAGACGATGTGACACGAACTTCGAAAGTCGAATTTCGGAGTAGCTCCCAACGCGACAATTATTGTCGGCATGACAAGTTTAGTGACCATTCTCTTCACATTACAAACTCGACGAGATGTCTACGTCGGTTGGCCTTAACTATATTGAAAACGCATTGCATTATAGAATTGTCAATGATCACCGACAATTTGTCGAGTTGGTTAAATAGGGGCCAGGTGTCCAGATTCCCCAATTAGGTACCTATAATAAATAATAATAAAAATAATAATAAATATCTTGGGACAATTGACACTAATTGACCTAGACCCAAACTAAGCAAAGCTTGTGATATGAGCACTAGACAACGGATAAACATACTAAGGTACATAGATAAATACATACTTAAATAGGTACATATTAAAGATCCAAGAATCAAGAACAAACATTCGTATTTTTCATACAAATATCTGCCCCGACCGTGGATCGAACCCGGGACTTCAAGCTGCATAGTCAGGTTCTCTAACCACTAGGCCATCCGGTCGTCAAATACCTACACAATAACCTATACAATAATTGATGTTAACGGCCCTGGACCTTAGTTGCCAGAACACTCTAACCTGGATTGTCTGTGTATTCAATAGTATTTTATATCCTTGGAAATGCCTGAACACCACATCACGTGGCTATAGTCTTCTTCTGTTTTTTATTTATTTATATACTAGCTGTTGCCAGCGACTTTGTCTGCAAAGAATTCGTTTATCGCTATCCCGCGGGAACTACGCAATTTTCCGGGATAAAAAGTAGCCTATGTGCTATTCCAGACTTTTGTCTATCTATGTGCCGAATTTCATCCAGATCCGTTGGGCCGTTGTGGCGTGATTGAGTAACAAACAAACAAACATACATCCATCCATACTTTCGCATTTATAATATTAGTTAGAAGAAGTTCGCCTACGACATGTACCAAAATATGTTCCTCTGCTAAAAGCAATGACCAATGGTCATGAGAAAAGTTTATGTGTGCGTGCCGTGCCTCCTATCTGTGTTGTGTTTTGTCTTAGTACGAGTGTTCAGGGACGCAATAAAATTGACACCAGTGTGTCACCTTAAACTGTCTCCGACTTATTTCTTTCTTTTATTGCTTGTCTGGTAGAGATCGCTATTAAGCGATAAGACCGTCGTCTACCTCGTACTTTGTTTCTGTATTGTTTTGTACTGATTTGTGGTGCTCAATAATGAGTATTTGTATTGTGTTGTATTGCATGTTTCTGATTTCTCAATGTTACTCCGCAAACTTCGTATTTATTCAATTCAGTCATCGTCAGTCATATGAAAACTAATAATGAAGAGATACACTAAGATAGTGGAAGTGGTGTATAAATAAATTACCGAGAGCGTGGAATTGTATAATGTAGTGGTTGTGTGTTCGCAATTTCCAAAATAACTTTCTCTGAGCGCGTACGACAGTAATCATACAGTATTAAAAACTATGGCAGAAAATAATTTTGTAGAATTAGAAATGATAGGTACCTAGCTAATGAATGCAAAAAAGGACTGAGGAAAGATTTTTACTTCTTAAGAAGAGAAGGGTATGTAATTTCATTAAATTAAGAAAAATACTTAAGTTTTTCTCCCTTTCATGTGAACCGTACAACAACAACAAATGCCGTTCCAAGATTTCGCCGATTCGTGGATGAAATGGATAATAATGATGACACTAGCTTCTGCTCGCGACTTCGTCCGCGTAGAATTAGTTTGAAGAACTGGATGTTTGTAGTTATATTCTGCAAAAATTATTTACGTTGCAACTCTACGCAGCTACGACCTTTGACATGTTTATCGCTATCCCGCAGGAACTATGCAATTTTCCGGGATAAAAAGTAGCCTATGTGCTATTCCAGACTTTTCTCTATCTATGTGCCGAATTTCATCCAGATCCGTTGGGCCTTTCTGGCGTGATGGAGTAACAAACAAACATCCATCCATCCATCCATACTTTCGCATTTATAATATTAGTTAGATGAGCTAATACTAGAGTACGCGTAGGTGCAATTTCTACTCGCTGGTTCTTATTACTATAGGTTAATTTTGTTAAAATCCACGCGTATTCGTGGATGACACTATCTATACACGTGTATATATTGCCCCCCCACGAAATTGACAGAAAGTTATTTAGGTATGTTTTTTAATTCCACTGAACTTAGATTATTTTTATTCACTTTTTGCTTTCTCTTTCTTATCATTATCGCATATTTTGTTGCGCTTTGACCAGTAGAGACTTTATACATCTCTACTATAGACCAATGTAATTTAAGGTACGGTCTTAACTTAGGGACCTTTTACATCCCTTTTATAAAATGTATTAATTGTATTAGGTAAGTTAAGTAGAACTTAAGTACTATTGTAAATCTATTTTATTTTGAAAAAATGACTTTCTGCCAAGTTTCTTGCGGCGCATTCTTCTTGGCAATGATGGTCTTTCCGAATGCGCTGGTAGATTCAAAAAAAGACATGTAAAAGAGCCCTCGGCGGCCTATTTGCAAAATAAACTTTTGACTTTGACTTTGACTTTGAATATAGGTAATTTATCGGAGATCATTTTGGGCAAAGTGAAAAAAATCGATGTCGTGTCGTATCAGGATGTCAAAGAAATGGACCTGGAAAAGACCACCGACAAAAGCCTAACTAGCTCTTAAGTTTAAGAAAAAGCGGATTATGCAAAAGGAAACCCTGTAGAGTTTTGTGACAAAGAGGGCGCAAACTTATTCTTTATACAATACAAAAAGCAATTAGCTATAAGGAATATTCCAGTTAAAGTATGAATAGCTAATTATACTGCTGTTAAAAATGTGTAATTCGTGTTACAGTTTTTAGAAACAGTAACAAAAATTAGTGAACTGATTCAATTTTTTTCATTGTAGTTTTTAATCATTTGTTGATATTGTTATAATTAATAATTAAAATTGTAATTTATTCAAGTATGCTCTTTAAATATTTAAAATATTGCCACTATTTAAGTTAAATTTATTAGATAAAAAAACAAAGAATCGTTACAAATGCAAATGATAAAAATCTCATTTAGATAATGAAAGTAAATTGAAGTCAATTATTTTGAAGGTCAATTTTTCAATTATCTGCTGAAATTTCATTAAAACACGACGGCGACGGATATTAAACGCACCATTTAAACACAATACAAAATTTCTTATAAATATTATAATAGGTTTTTCATCACAATTCCCCTGCCGACACTAAGAAAAAGACGCCCGAAAATAAGCTCTCATATCGCTTTGTAGCGAACAAAACGCAAAAAACGGAACACCGGGAAACTTGAGAGAAAAATCCTCAAAAGCCTCTTACGACAATGCGAACTTGAAAACGACACTCAAAAAAATCTTAGAAAAAAAAACTGTGCGCCTGAAAAAAAAACAAGTTTATCATACGTCACTGAACTCACCGTTTATTATTTAAAATCACATTTGCCGCGCAAAGCGCTTGGTAATCCTTTCACGTCACGTTTGACACGACACACGGGACGCCTATCTCGCAGGACGGCTCGCGGAGCACTGAAACACGCGCAGGCTCCGACTCATAACTGTACCAAAATGACGCCCGTAGCCCGTAGCCCGTAGCTCCACGACGCCGTAGAGGTGCTACGCGGGGTGCGTAGCTGCGCAAAACAAAGTGAATTTAATGTTACGTTTAAATTATCTGGAAGGGACGTTCAGCTTAGGCTAGGTATACTTTGTCAGGACCTACTAAAAGGTTATTGGAATAATTTTCGGTGAATCCTTTGTAGGTTTATTGTTGGAATTATTTTTCATGTTTATGATCGGGCTTTGAGCAAATCAAATTTAGGTAAAAAAGAGTTTCGGTTATTATAAAAGTGTATTATCCAACAAAATAACAATTCAAAATCACGATGTTTTTAGTCAACGAAAACCTCAAATATTGCACATAACGTAAATTCAGAAGAATTTTATCCATCAGCTGCCGTGGTTTAAACTCGCGACCATTTATTTGGTTTTGGTGATAATAAGGTAAATAATTGATCTTTGTTTACCTGTAACTAGCTATTGCTCGCAACAGTTCACGACTTGATTTGCACAGCATTCGTTCTTCGCTATCCCGCGGGAACTATGCAATTTTCCGGAATAAAAACTATCATTATCTCCTTACCCGGAACTGTAACTATCTTTACACCAAATTCCAAATGAATTGGTGCTGAGGGTTAGGCGTAAAAAGATAACAGAAAGATAAAAACACACTTTGAAATTTTAATATTCTAACTATCTATCTCCAGCCTATATACGTCCCACTGCTGGGCACAGGCCTCCTCTCAGAATGAGAGGGCTTGGGCTATTGTTCCCACGCAGACCGAGTGCGGATTGGTAACTTCACACACACGATTGAATTGCTTCGCAGTTGTGTGCAGGTTTCCTCACGATGTTTTCCTTCACCGTAAAGCTCATGGTAAATTTCAAATGAGATATCGCACATAAATTCCGAAAAACTCAGAGGTGCGAGCCCGGGATTCGAACCCACAACCCTCTGCTTAAGAGGCCACAGGTCAAACCACTAGGCTACCACGGTTTTTTTTTATTATTAATAATTATTATTTAATATTAATAATAATTATTTCAATGCGGTTTTTTAAAGATAAGTAGTTAGTTATGAATATATTGTTTGCGCAAATTACAAAACGGAGTGCGTTTATCAATACCTAAATTGCAGAATGATGCTAATATTATAAATGCGAAAGTTTGGATGGATGGATGTTTGTTTGTTACTCAATCACGCCAGAACGGCCCAACGAATCTGGATGAAATTCGGCACATATATAGAGAAAAGTCTGGAATAGCACATAGGCTGAAAACTTCCGCGGGATATGGATAAACGAATTCTTTGCAGACGAAGTCGCGGGCAACAGCTAGTGTTACAATATAGTGTGTTACCATTACAAAATGACTTCTTAATCTTGAATTCTCGAATGCCTCTTCACCCGATCCTCATGGACTAAAAAACTTGCTCAGACTAATTAGATACCACACAAAATAATTAAATTGAATAAATTTAAATAAGATCAAAATCTTTACCATTTGGGATTTCAATTATCTTTTAAACCAAGCCCTTTCGAGGTCAATGTGTGTGTGACTTTGATGAGGTTGAAGTGACCGGTCATACATGCATATTTATACGTTGATAGGGAGGACACAAACGAGATCATAAAATAGCGTACGCCAAGAATAAATGAGACGCCCTTGAAATATACGTAAATTAGCAGTGTTTAACCGTGTCGCACATTTATAAATTATATTAATTTGTTGTTATTTTAAGTTAAGTACTTGAAATCTCTCAGCGCTAGTGTATGTAATTTTAGTTCGGATGTTTTCCCATAGATGTCGCTGTCATGTTCAGTCCCCATCCTGCATCGCGCTGTTAAGAGTTTTCTTGATTCATAGGCATGACCGAAGACGGCCATCTTAAATTATCCTTTCCTGCATGTATTGTAACTTTATAATTTAGTAGCAGTAGCATTATATAGTTCAGTTTGAGTTGGAGTTTAATTTCTTGGGATCTTTGTGGCGTGAACAAGCAGAAAGGTCGCTCTCGTCAAATTCAATACAAAAGTGTTTTAAGACATCTGAACCCTACTAGTTTGTCAAAAGTAAAATAAGAAATATACTCATAACATACATACATATTATATATACCGTCACGTCTCTTTCCCGCAGGGGTAGGCAGAGACCACTTTGTTCCACTTGCTACGATCCTGACATAGACCTCTTTCGCTTCATCCACATTCATCAATCTCTTCTTACATGCTCGTCGGTTTCGGGTACTCTTGACCTGACCTTTTTCCAAAATGTCACCAATTTGGTCACGGAGCGTCCGTCTAGGCCTTCCCCTCCCAACGCACCCAGAAAAAAAAATAGTAAAATAATACTACGCTCAAAGGTTGACTGAAAGTGTTCCCTTAAAAGGACAAATCCGCATTTGTGAAGGCTTTGTGAATTTGTTTTTAATTATTTGTTTTATAATAAAGGGTTTACACATACATAACGTTTTGCTACTATCTGTCTGTTTCTGTATTACTTTTAATTTTGAATGAAATTAAAAATTTTCTCAAAGATGCAATGAAATGTTAACCTTACGTTCCAAATAATAGGCCGGGACGTATCACGTTGCGGGCGCGGTTGGACAAGTGGTATGTAATGGATTTTCATACAAAATGGCAGGCCTTGGCCTGCAAAGCGATCGTGTTTTGTTTTGTGGTGGTCGTCGTCGTGCGCGGGGCGCGCTGCTGGAGGACACGCCCGCGGAGAATATGCGCCTGCCGCTGCTCGGCCGCTGCCTAATGCACACGCTAGCGGCAACATTCTAAGGGTTTTTTTGGAGTTTTTTTATTTATTTCATTGCATGTTTGAGAAAAGCACTATACAAGCCTCGGCCGGAACAGGGATTGCCAGCTCTCGTATCATGCCGGCCTCGTGTACCACTCGGCCGTCAAACTTACTCGGCCGGCAACCCCTTACTTCCCGGCCTTTGCAGTAATGTACTATTACATGCCAGCATCTTTACCGAAGTCAAAATAGCTTTTTCATCATCAAGCTGTAATCTCGTTTTTTCAACTAATTTGATATAAAAATAGCAAAATTCGTTTCAAATGGAGTCGTGACCATCTCAAAGGTTGAAGAAGTTTTATTTCTAACAGAAAATATACTCGAGAACTCAATTGAGAATTTTTACGGGCTATTGTGTAAGACGTATTGGATTTTAGAAAAAAAAGTCACCGGCTTCATACACCCTTCATTTTGAGCGGTAAGTTAAATCTCGTACCTACATGTGCCTGTATTTCATAACAGTAAATTAAAAATTTTGAAAAAACGATCCACGTATTAAATTTTATCGATTACGTAAATAAAAAAAAGAACAATTACGCCAATAAAATAAAATTAATCATTTTAGATACCCCCACGCTTTAATTGAGTAGATACGTACCTAAATAATTTTTTTTTTATTTTTTTATATGAATAGGAAAGAAAATGAGCAAGTGGGTCACCTGATGGTAAGTGATCACCACTGCCCATAGACACCCGCAACCCCGGAGCGATCGCAGATGCATTGCCAACCTACGCCCAGAAACGAACATAACAATTATTAAGTTATATTAACATACACATAACAGTTTCTTCCCTACTATTTTGCTGAAAAATGACTAATAAAGGATTCCCGATCATATCCCCAATCGATTCCCGGCCATAGCTTTACTTTTCGGATTTTTCTATGTGTTCTAATTTTCAGTGTCGTTTAGAAATTAATAAAGGACTTTAAGCATTTAGCGTGGCTTAGCTATCTTCGCAACGGAAAGAGCTATCGAAAAACGGGTTTTACCAGTTTGTAGAGCTTGAAGAGTACATTCTAACAATGTAATAAAAAAATACCACATATCGTCACTTAACTGGTATTTGCTTAATAGGGCGATATAGGCACTTTGATTTTTTTAGAATTAGTAAGCACAACAACATTGTTGTGTTTTCCTGTATTCATCTTTTTCATGTGTTTTATGTACAATAAAGAGTTTTACATACATACCTCTACTACATACATAATATTGCAGCTCGTACTGTAATCTCTTTACAATAAAATATGTACCAACTAATTACCATCAGGTGACCCTCTTGCTCGTTTGCCTTCCTATTCATATAAAAAAAACTAGAGTAACAATTTGACGACACGCAAATAAAGTGACATTAAAACAATTTTTCTCCAACTTGCTCGGAAATGTGCGTCTTACTGCTAAAAACAGCTTCCAGGAAGGTCTCCGTTACTGGCGCAACATTAGAAAAAAAAAACAGCTGCAGCGGCGGCCGGGAAATAGCGGAAGCGGCCGGGAAATTTTCATTACTGTACAACTATTTAACTTTTTAATTTGTTATGGCTAAGATCATTCACCACAAACAGCCAAATGCTCGCGCGTTTAAAAGTGTCTAAAATAGTTTTTTTTTTTTTATTTATTTAAAGATCAGATTCTGTGGAAAAAAAGTAAAACTAGTCTGATTTTTTAATCCAATGTAATTTTAAATTATAAATAGTTTTATAACATTTAATTTTGCACTTTTAGTTGATTTATTACAATTTTATAGTAAAAGGAAATATACTTTCGAATGAAATGGCGTTATCAGAAGACAAATGGGAAATTACAAGTACCTATGTACTGTTGCGGGAGTAGAACATTGCGACAATTTTGTTCAATTACAAGTCAGTGGAATATTTTAACATTTTATTTTATTTCCTCGCATTATTAGAGAAAAGCACTATACATGCCTCGGCGGAAACGGCAATTCGTGGATTCGTATTTATTAACGGACTCCGCTACGCGTCGTCCGTCAAACTATAATATACTCATCCACGAATTGCAATTTCCTGGCCTCGGCAGTAATGTACTATTACATTAAACTATATTGCACTGTATTATTTGCTCGGGAAGAAATAGTTGACCAGACGCAATAGGTATGTTATTGTGGTTTCTAATTCTAAGAAAATCGAAGTAGGTAAGGTACACACATGAAGGTCTTATGACCTTTTTGCGGTTGGTAGGGCCTTGTGCCAGGTCCGTCCGGATCGCTACCACCATCTTACTTGCTAATCCTGCTGCTGTGTTCCGGCGTGGAGAGTAAGACAGCCGGGGAAATTACGGGCACAAGAGGCATTTCATTTAAGTCCTCTAGGTTGGCAACGCATCTGCAATCCCTCCGGGGTTGCGGGTGTGTATGGGCAGTGGTGATCGCTTACCATCAGGTGACCCACTTGCTCGTTTGCCTTCATATTCACATAAAAAAAAAAAAAAAAACCTTCATGTGTACTTCGATCTTATGACAAGGCTTCTAGTTTTTAATTATAAACGTCTATTACTTGGCCATCCTGTAACATTAGTCTAGTTGTGAGATCCTATAATTGGCTTCATTGTTACTATAGAAGGAATCTACTCTGTAACTAGCTGTTGGTTCTCCGAAAATAAATAAATAAATTATAAGTATGATGGGTGCCTGTTTACTGCATTCATTAAGCAAACCACAATCTAAATCACTGGTATTTATTATTTCATTCATCCCCGTTCAGAATTTACGGTAATATTTCCGGTAATATTTCTGGTATGCATTCCGGACGCGACTTGACGGAAATGAGCCGTTTGATGTTCCGGTATTTAATTTCGTTATTTGGCGATATTAAGACTAAATATTAAGTTTAGCTAGCGTTATTGTATGTTAATTTAATTTAGCTTGCCGTTTCATGAGGATTAAGTAGCAGGCACAGAAATTAATCACTATTCTGAGTTCAAATTATAAATTTTATAGTGTTATGAAACTCTAGACTGACCGCTTAAATGAGTCTTTGCCCGAGCGGCGGAGGGGCGGGGGGTAGGACGACAAAGAGGACCGACTATCTGTATACAAAATTTCAATGAAATCCGCGGTTTTTTTTTCATGTGAATAGGAAGGCAAACGAGCAAGTGGGTCACCTGATGGTAAGCGATCACCACTGCCTATAGATACCCGCAGGGAGGGATTGCAGATGCGTTACCAACCTAGAGGACTTAAATGAAATGCCTCTTGTGCCCGTAATTTCCCCGGCTGTCTTACTCTCCACACTGGAACACAGCAGTGCAAGCACTGCTGATTAGCGGCAGGATTAGCGAGTAAGATGGTGGCAGCGATCCGGACGGACCTTGCACAAGGTCCTACCACCCGCAAAAGTTAAAGGGTTTAAGCGTGAAAAAGTAAAAGACAGACAGACAGACAGGCAAAATTACTCTCGCATTTATAATACACTGATGAGAAAATGTAACAGGTCACTTCCCATAGAAAGTTGTATGAAAAGTGACCTGTTATTTTTGCTCTTGGGTAGGTATAATTTTATTATCACGGATGACTTTTTTATATAAAAGGGGGCAAAGCGACTAGAGCAAGGGTCTTCAACCCTTTTGAAGTCAAGGGCCTAGTATACTCTGATAATTGGTTCGGTGGGCCTGTAGGCTTATTGTCTAACTCGCTCGCAATCGCCATCGTGTTCATTTTGACAGTTCTTGTATGAATGTGACAGCTAGCTGATTCCGATGCCAATTTTATTGTCAGCCCATACATGAACTGTCAAAATGAACACGATGGCGATTACGAGCGAGTTAGACAATAAGCCTACTGGGTTGCTTATTCTTAACTAATTTATCAACATCTGCCCGTATAGTAGTCGTTGCAATTCTCAAACTGTGAATGTGAATTTAATTTGGTCAATACAATGTCGGGCCGCCGGTTGAAGACCCTTGGACTAGAGCAGTAGTTCCCAAGGTGATCCAGGTGGACCCCCAGGGGTCCACGGAAGACTCGACGGGGGTCTACGTTGGGCGTGATCAAAAATGGGGGTCCACAATCGCAAGCGGGGGTGCATGAAAATTAATTTGGTCGATAGTGAAGAACTTAAATGTTGGCTTGACTTCTCCTATCAATATGCCTTATAGGTAGGCCATAGGCAGATAATATTTTAAGAAGCTCAGCGACTGTTACTTGTAAAACTTGCATTTTCCATATTCAGTACTACGCGTCGAGACACACGGAAATATACTATATTTATTTATACCACTCCGAATGGGACGTTTTCTGAATAAAATTTGTGAGAATTGATTGGTTCTTGTGCTGTGAGTCATTGTAGATTTCAAGAAAGTAAAGTAGAATGGACTCACTCGCAGCACAAAAATTAAATTTAATTGAAAATTTGTTTCTCCTCTCTCTCTTCTTCTTTTTCAGGCTTTCTCTATCCACTGCTGGATGTAGCCCTCTCCTAATCTCCTCCACTCCGTCCTATTCTCTGTCTTCCTGAGCCAGTACGGTCCGGCGTAACTTTTAATGTCATCAGACCATCTCATGTGGGGTCTGCCTACACTTCTTCTTGTGGTCCGTGGTCGTTTGTTTAGTCGACTTTATTTTCAAATAATTAACCCTATCAAGCAATCAATTCTAACCTATTTTTTCGAAAAACACAAAATATTTACCTTGCTACTCCGCTGCTTATTTTAAGTAGCGGAGTAGCAAGGTAAATTTTTTGTGTTCATTGAAATGGACCTCCGCAAAGTAACGCCTGATTCAATAAAATATTTTTTAGAAAACTGTTAATTTATCGTTGAAACTCAGCAACAACGCAAGTTTCCATAGATAGAGCTAATCTTAATTTTTTTTTTCGGGGTTTAGTTTAGAAATCAGTGATAATGTAGCTACAGGGGGTCCACCGGATCCAGCAAAATTTTGAAAGTGGTCTATGGAACAAAAGTGTTTGGGAACCTCCGGACTAGAGCGACTTACAAAACTACACAGTAACCTACATTTTTACGCGACCTCTTCCCGAAGCAGTGCCACAAAGTTACCCATAGATGGTCGCACATTTAATGGTCAAACTCAGAGATGTTCAAGTGCCATTAGCCGAGCTATGGCGCCTCTGACAGACACTTTAGCTGTTTTGATAGATCATCGAAAATGCCCCTTTTTGTCTCGTCTTACTTGTTAAAGTTGCGCATGGGAAACAGGGCAGCCTATTCAATTAACCTCTATTATCATGGAAGAGGGTGGCAAACAAGCAAGTGTGCCACCTAATGGTAAGTGAGACTGGAAACCCGCATACATACATACGTAAATCAGATCTATCCCTTACGGGGTAGACAGGGCCTAAAGTAACAAGACCTACAGGCCACGTTTAGCGTGATTGTGGGCGTATGGGTGGAAAGGGGAACCAAAATAGACACCCGTAACATGAAATAATTGCAGATGCATTGCAAGTGTGGAGGGCTAAGATGGAATAACTCATGTGCCAGTAATTTCACAAGCTTGGCGGCAGGATTAAGAAAGATGTTGGTAGTGGTCCGGACGAACCTCGCACAAGGCCCTACCACCCGCAAAACCAGCATTGTTTATTACGTGGTTATTTCTTTACAACCTTTTGTATGTTTATTTCCTGTTTATGTATGTTTTTTTATGTGTATGTTATTTACTTGTACTGATTTCTATAGGCTTATTGTCTAACTCGCTCGCAATCGCCATCGTGTTCATTTTACAGTATGCTTAGTGTAAGTTTTTGGTCACAGAACACGTCTCGACCGCGTTTGCGTTAAAATGTCAAATACTATGGGAACAGTTTGTTGCCGTTTCGATCCGCAAGTGGCGCTGCCAATTTTTCCATAGTAATTGAGACGTTTACGTGAACGCGTTCGAGACGTTTGTTCGTGTGAAAACTTACACTAGAGGCTCAGTTCTTGTATGAATGTGACAGCTAGAGCTGATTCTGATGCCAATTGTCAGCCCATAAATGAACTGTCAAAATGAACACGATGGCGATTGCGAGCGAGTTAGACAATAAGCCTACTGGTGTCCAATAAAGAATTATTTGTATTGTATTGCATTGTAATTGATGTGTGTGCAGCGACGGCGACAGTGTCGCCGCGTTACTGTGGCCGGTGCCGCTATGTATGTATGTATGTATGTATGTATGTATAACTCTTTATTGCTTTTTTCTATGCTCGATAGTCCACCTTTAACGCCGCTCTTGCAAGCCTTTGACCTGCTTTTATGGTAGGTTTGTGTGGAAATTCGTTAGTAATAACTTAGTGAATCATGACATAGAGTTGCGAATTTTATTGGTCAGTAAAATAAATAAAGAGTTTAGTGAAAACTGTAAAAAAAATTAAGTACCGCCTAGACGACGTTAAATCTTGACGCTAACTTTGTTGCTTAAAATGATTGCTCTAGTCTACTTGTGATCTCTGCGACAACACGCGCGTTTTATTTCTACTGCAAAGGCTTTTCTATCTGTGCTAGGGTTAAGAAAGCTTCAAACGAAAGTGATTTATTACTGCTATTTAGTTTGACAGTTTTATGAGTTTGACTTATTTTTTGCAAAGCAAACTGCAGATACAAGTGGAGGACGCTTAACGCCATTTAGTGTGACATTTAAACTGGAGCTAAGACAACTTTTTAGTATTTATTTATTTATTTGTTTGTATTGAAACCAAGCGTGCCGACTTTTTACCACAACACTGACTGTGACGTAAGCACTTAGCATTATTTATTAAACCACTTCAAAAATAGGAGGAGGTTCTTTGTTCGACTGTATGTATTTTTTTACTAACGCAAAGATAAAAGTAACAATCTAAAATGACCTGCACCACCTGCTCAGATCTGTTCTTTTCTCCGGTCCATTACGGTTGCCTGGTAGAGATCGCTCTGTAGCGATAAGGCCGCCTATTGTTACCTTATTACTTCTGTATACCTTTTTTCTGTTTTGATTGTTAAATGTGGTGTTCAATAAAGAGTTATTGTATTGTATTGTATTGTATGACCTTGCACACGGTAGGACCTGAAAAAGATCATCAGCCTAGTGTGTCTTAGCAAAAGTGAAACGGTCGCTGGCTCAGCATTACGCTGAGGTGTTAGACACCAGTATGCTTAGTGTAAGTTTTTGGTCACAAAATACGTCTCGAATGTCGCGTTAAAATGTCAAATACTATGAGAACAGGGGCCTTACCATGACGTCCTAATTCCGACTCAGTTTAAGTTTCAGCTGTCACTTTTAGTATGAATCTGACAGCGAGCGAACCTAAACTGAATCGCATTAAGACGTCATGGTAAGGCCCCAGTTTGTTGCCGTCCCATCCGCAAGTGGCGCTGCAAATTTTTCCATAGTAATTGAGACGTTTTCGTGAACGCGTTCGAGACGTTTTTTATATGTACCTACCTATGCGAAAATTTACACTAGAGGCTCTGCAGCACTGATATTTATGAGTTTACTAGCTGTTGCCAGCGACTTCGTCTGCAAAGAATTCGTTTATCGCTATCCCGCGGGAACTACGCAATTTTCCGGGATAAAAAGTAGTGTATGTGCTATTTCCGACTTTTCTCTATCTATGTGCCGAATTTCATCCAGATCCGTGGGGCCGTTCTGGCGTGATTGAGTAACAAACAAACAAACATCCATCCATCCATCCATCCATCCATCCATCCATCCATCCATCCATCCATCCGTCCATCTATCCATCCATCCATACTTTCGCATTTATAATATTAGTTAGATTGTTTACTATACTAAACGAACTATGTTTCCCGGCCCGGGGACGCAGCTGCTCATACGACAGTCACATTGATCAAGGTTTTTTGTCACTGTCCCTCTTAACTGGTGCGTGTGGGAACGAAGATTAATCACTCACGGTTGTACAATGCCCGGGATGTCCAAAGGTACGTCGAAATGACACGTTTCGGAGTTTAGGGCGTTTTTGTTTAAGGATCTCAGTTAGGTGAACGTGTGTCGTGTTTTCAACATGAAACTACCGTGAGACTCACACATAATTACAACACAACGGATAACGCACGCATGGCGAGGCGTAGAGTGTTCGTTTCGCTGCCGCCGGGGCGAGCGCTCTCTGATGAAGGGCTTCGAAATAGTCCGAAACAATTGTCGGAGCAATTCTTCGGCTTTTATACGTGAGTTATCCGTTGTGTTGTAATTATGTGTGTCGTGTTAATTGTTGATTTAAAGAGGTACATAACAGTACGTTTAACTTTTATATTGATGACGTGTGTAGGTATCTGAAATTTTGTGTTATATTCGAGCTTAAAAATGGTAGCACAGAGTTGATGATGATTATGAGCCATTCTGTAACTTTTTATTATAGATGTTATAATAGTGAAGCGACTTATTATGGTCAACTTCATAATAGTTTTGACAACCCAACGGAATCAATCCTACTAATATTATAAATGCGAAAGTTTGTGACGATGTATCGATGTGATGATGTGACGATGTGAGTGAGTGAGTGTGTATGTTTGTTCCTTCTTCACGCTAAAACGACTGGACGGATTTAGATAAAATTTGGTACGAAGATAGCTGGTACCCTAGATTAAAACTTAGGCTTCTTTTTATCCCGGAAAATTGCATAGTTCCCGCGGGATAGCGATAAACATATCAATTGCTAATTCTACGCGGAGGAAGTCGAGGGCGGAAGCTAGTACATACATAAAACGCAAAAATAGGGTTGTTATAAGTTGTTATAAGTTTAGGGCCGACAACGCACTGGCATCGCATAAAGCGCTGCGGGTGTCTATGGACAGTGGTGATTATTTAACATCAGGTGACCCACTAGTTCGTTTGTCTGGCCTCTCTAACATAACAAAAAAAAGAAAAAAAAAAGTTTGACGTCGATTTCTTCAAGCGTTTCGTGTATGTGTATGTCTGTGGCGTAGAATCTCTCAAGCGGATGGACCGATTTGGATGCGGTTTTTTTTCCAGTCACAAGCCAGTATCCTCGTGGTGGTATATAATTTCCAAAATGAAGTACCTAAGTCTTCTATGCGTGGCGAGTTTTTAAATTACATTTTATTCATTTAATTTAAGTTTTTTTTTGTTACAGCTTCCACACTCTTTGAACATTCAAGTCTTTATTTTTATTCCGGTTCAAGAGATTAGTACAACCATAGTTTTGCATGTGGTACAAAATCCTAAAGTAATAGTATCGAAAGATCATGTCCCATTCGTTGATTACGATTCTACTATTCATATAAAACGGAAATTATTAACACGCATATAGCTAAAACAAAATAACTACCAAATTAATTCTCAATAGCACAACATTAAACAACAAATTCCATTTAAATTTGATACACGTGGTTGAATGCGAACAAAAGATGAGTTGTCGCACTAAGTTATTACTATGAGTTATTGCTACGTGCACCCAATAGGATTCATTCAAATTCAATTTAGTCATCTCACTGTTGGATTTACCAATTTCTGCGCAATAGAGATTTCACAATTTGGCGCCATAACTAGTTTTGAATAACTTTGGTGCTCAATGAATAATTATAGATTCAACGGTTTTGGGTTTAGATTTTTGAAGTGAAAACCTCTTTGGCGGCGTTGAGCACTTTTTGGGATGGGTAAAAAATGTTAAACTCGCGTCAAACGTAAGACGAAGGGAGAGTTTAAGTACCAGGATATCAGGATCCTCTAAGAGTTTATTTTGAAATACGAATGAAGCTAGAGTCGCATTCGATTTTTGAAGTGTGTACGTTAATTTCGTCGCTTTAACGTATGTGTGTTTGGCTTTTTGGTATAAGGTGTGGAATAACAGTGCGTTCTCTCAAGTGACCGCAGTTCGAATCTCATTTAGACAAAGTTTTTTTTTTCTTTTTCTTTTTGCGCGAGTGTGCGTGTGTTGTAGTTTTTACTTCTGCCGCTCACTCTTTTAGTGCTGCCCGATATATTTTTTATTGATTGCGATTAAGACGATTAAATCTTCATCTCATTTTTCTGAGCTATGGTGCAAAGAAAAGTATTTTCCAAGTTTTTATTTAGTCTGGAAGTAAGAAAAAACATAGAGTGTAGGTAACAGTCGCTTCTCTTCCCCCGCAGATGTTAAAAGCCCATCATCTGCGGGTGGTAGGGCCTTGTGCAAGGTCCGTCCGGATTGCTACCACCATCTTACTCGCTAATCCTGCCGCTAAGCAGCAGTGCTTGCACTGCTGTGTTCCGGTGTGGAGAGTAAGACAGCCGGGGAAATTACGGGCACAAGAGGCATTTCATCTAAGTCCTCTAGATCGGCAACGCATCTGCAATTCCTTCGGGGTAAAATTTGTACCAACTAATTACCATCAGGTGACCCACTTGCTCGTTTGCCTTCCTATTCACATTAAAAAAAAAACAAGAGAAAGGGTAGAGGAATCATGTTATTAGCGATGCGGCTAGCAACCCATCACTATTTTTATTCCCCTTTCCACCTATACGTCCACAGTCATGCTAAGCGTGGCCTTTTGGTCTTGTTACCTTAAGCTCTGTCTACCCCATAAGGGATAAAGATGTGATTTATGTGCGTGTGTGTGTAAATAAAAAAATGATTAAATTTTATGCCAAACATTCCTTACATCATTTTGGAAAAGAGCTGATATTCTTCAAACCGCCAGGTCGATTTTTACCAAACATAGCTAAAAACCACTGCAAGGAAACTGGCTTTTGAATGAAAAAATCCGTATCGAAATCGCTCCATCCGCTTGAGAGCTACGATGCCACAGACAGATACACACACACACACAAACAAAGACATCGACGTCCAACTTATAACACCCCTCTTTTAGCGTCGGGGGTTACAAAAGTGCAATCAGCAAAAAGCTTGTATTAAAAACAAAATTTTCTAGGAAATATCAAATGAATCAAGAAATTTTACTTCTTGATTTTTAATGTTTACTTTTTACGTTTTACCGTTAGAAATTTAATTTATAAACGACACTGAAAATTATAACACATAGAAAAATCCGAAAAGTAAAGCTAACGCTGGGAATCGAACCCGGGTCCTCGTCATTCCGTGACGCGTGCTATACCTGCTATGGGTGGTGTATGGGGTTCGATTCCCAGCCATAGCTTTACTTTTCGGATTTTTCTGTGTTCTAATTTTCAGTATCGTTTAGAAATTAAAATTTTATAGGTTATGTTATATATAATACCAGCTTCTGTTCGCGACTTCGTCTGCGTAGAATTAGTATACAAAAACCTTCCTCTTGAATCACTCTATCTATTAAAAAAAACGCATCAAAATCCGTTTCGTAGTTTTAAAGATCTAAGTATACACAGGGACAGACAGACAGACAGCGGAAAGCGACTTTGTTTTGTACTTTGTAGTGATTATTAATCACTGTGCTAACGTAACCGCTTCAGTTCTCTCATCTTCCTAGCGTTTTTCCCGGCATTTGCCACTACTCAGTGAGCCTGGGGTCCGCTTTGACAACCTAATCGCAAGATTTGGCGTAGGCATTAGTTTTACAGAAGCGACTGCCATCTGACCTTCCAACCCAGAAGCCTTATTGAGATTGGTCCGGTTTCCTCACGATGTTTTTCTTCACCGAAAAGCTCACGGTAAATTTCGCACATAAATTCCGAAAAACTCAGAGGTGCGAGCCCGGGATTCGAACCCACGACCCTCTGCTTGAGAGGCCACAGGTCAAACCACTAGGCTACCATGGCTTTTTTAAAACCGCTTCAGTTCTCTAGATTTTCTAAATACGCACTTACTAAACTTGCTTGTTTATTGGCTAAACTTAATTAAGACGCTCTTCCACGAAATAGTAAAATATTCCCGCCTGTATTTAATATTTGTGTTCATGCGGCATCTCCTTATCTCCAATTTCCTAATTTAGCCGTTCCCTCCATTTTAAAATTAAATATTACCTACATAATTATACATACATACTTAAAATCACGTTTTCATCCTTTACGGGGTTTGGTAACAACACCTAAAGGCCACGTTTAGCATGATTGTCATGTGGGCGTAAAGGTGGAAAGGGGAATCAAAATAGTGATGGGCTGCTAGCCGCATCGCCTATAACAATCATTACTGAGATTTGAGAGTACCTTAGGCTCCGTCTACCCCGTAAGGGATAAAGACGTGAATTATGTAAGTGTGTATGTCGACGCTGGAAATTTCAAATGTCTTAGGGGACAGAGGTCTACTTTTCAGGAGAGTCAAAAAACAAATTGTATTTTTCATTTTTTTTAAACGACTAAGAATTGAAAACATTTCATATTTCTGAGCCTATAATATTAATGGTTCTCTGTATTTTGTTTGAAAAGATGAACATGCTGACAGTTTAATTTTTTCGCTAGGGCTTGTATTTAATTTATAATTTATTTATTAATTTGCGCTTATTCTAAAAGGGCGTAACTCCGATACTATCACAGAATACACACTTATCCCTTTGTCTTTTCTCTATAGAAAAAAAACTGACGTTAATTTCAAATTGTCATTGTCAGGCCCTATTCTCCAATATTCGATTTTCGAGGTTCGCTTTGTGCTGTTCCGCTCATACAAATACTCATTATCTTGAGAGTGAGAGAGAAGGTATGCAACGAACTTCGAAAATAGAATTTCAGAGTTGCCCCCCAGCCTCGCGCAACTCTTAAGGTGAAAAACGATCGTATGAAACAAACGCGAATTTTTACCTATCTAAGTTTGAAGAACGTCGAAACCTACAAAGCAGTAGATAATTGACGGCATTCGAATTTAAGCGGGTTGTACTGCCATCTTTATCCGCCATGCCATGTTAGTTGACGTTTGACGTTTTTCTTGTGTTGTGTAGTCTGGTTCTGTCAAGGTTCTGTGCTCTTTTCACAAATATACTTATTTGCTATATTTTGTGTGTATTTGCTGTATTTTTGGGTGTGGTGGTCGTCAAAAAGGTACAAAATACAATCACAAAAACAGAAATGTGTGGATTGAAAAGGACAAAGTGTCAAATATGTTCAATAAGAACGTGTCGAATGGACGGTGAAAAAAGATTATATTCATGGCAAGATTTCCACTTCACGAAGATCGGTAAGTACAGAATATAATTTATTACCGCGTGATATAACTATGTTAAACATAATTTTCGTTGAAAACTCGGTTTTTTGGGTAAAATAATACATACCCGTATTTGCATGTAAACAATAGTGCTGTTTGTAAGTTTTATCGATAATTTTCACTTGAAGTGAAAAATACCTGGGTTAATACGAAATATCGTTCTTCAAGCAAAAGCCTAGTAGGTATGTGTATACAAAGGGGTGCACTTGAAGAATAAATGTTTTTTGCTTAGCATAACCTCTCAAATGTTAAAGCCGCTTCAGATGAGAGGATAAGACATTACTATCACTAACAATAGGAACTGTTATAAATAATTGAACAAAGTATCTCCAATCAAACTAATATTAGGTAGGTATAACGGCGAAAGTTTGAGTGAGTGTGTGTGTGTGTGTGTGTGTGTGTTTGTTTGTTACTTCTTTACGCGCAAACGACTGGACGGATTTGGATAAAAACATTAACGGAAATAGCTGGTACACTAGATTAACATATAGGCTACTTTTTATCCCGGAAAATTGTATACCTAGTTCCCGCGGGATACTGATAATTCATGTCAAAGGTCGTAGCTGCCTAGATTGCGAAAGTTTGTGTGTGTGTGTGTGTGTGTGAATTTGTTACTTCTTTACGTTCAAACAGATACATTTTTACTGTTATTTTCTGTTTAGACAATATTATGTGTTGCAGAACTTCCCACCTGGAGCACAGCCTGGAGTGAAGAAGCTGCCTTTTTTCGTCTATGTTTAAGCAAGCCAGTCAAAGTTTGAACGAAATAAAATTCTTTGCAAACAATTTTGTTATTTAATTATCATTAAAAAAATGATCGCGTGGGTCACTACTACGCTAATAACATTTCTTTTTATTTTTTTATTCATTTATTTAGGTGCTCATCATATTCTTTTTTTTTAAACCGATATCGATAATTCGATAATTTGTGTGATAAATGGCTGTGACATCCCTATTTTGTTCTTCATGTTGGCATTATCACTTTATGTCATGAATGACTGACAATTATTTGCGTCTTCATAATTGGCCAGATTGCTTCCCTGCGTTTCATACTAATACGAGTTCGCGCCAAGTTCACGCTTTTTGTATGGCAGTCCCGTCTCTTAAAACGTAGTGATTATATTCTCTTTGTTGCCCCCTTGTACTTTGAAGTGGTCAAAAATACAAAATTAAGATCGCTTATTTTTTCTCGTGAAAAAAGCAAGGGCGTTTCACCTATCCTGTGGTAGTTTTGGTAAAATTAGGACATATTTTTAATAATTTTTTATTTTTTATAATAAGCGATATTAAAATTATATAAACATATTGCAGTGATCAGGAGGCAAAATGCTTTCGAACCATATATACATTTTCAGGTGTTTAAAAAATGAAATGTTGTCAATTCGATTAGTCTGAATATTATTATTTTTGTTGTACGAAATGAAAATGTGTATTTGCTATTAAAGTGTAATATACATACATACATACATATCGTCACACCTCTTTCCCACAGGAGTAGGCAGAGACTACTTTGTTCCACTTGCTACGATCCTGACATACCGTCGTGTCGTCGTGATCGTGTAATATTGTCGTAGTATATAATATTTTATGTATTTTATCAACTTCCTATCCCAGTCTAATGAGTGTAGATAATGCTTCAAAGCTGTATAAATAATTAAAAATTTCTCAGAAAATTGCTTACAGTGTTTCTCATCTAGTATCACGCTAAGAATATAGCTACAGCCACTTAGTCTCCTTTATCAGTTTTATAATAAACTCTTTTAAACCAGATGCTTAAAAATATGATTTCATTATAGTCTCTGTTAGAAGAAAAAGTATTAATATAGCAGGTACATTACATTCCGAGGGTGGTGAAATAAAAAATGTCTCAGATCGCGGGAACTTGTCGCAAGAGCCAAAGGCGAGGGCGATAAACATGCAACCTGAGGTTTTCTTTACTGCCCGAGGTGTGTTCACGATTTTACGTTTTCCCTTGGCTAGGAAGTGGAAATTTCCGCTCGCGTCGTGGGCGGTAAATTACTACTGTGCAACCCTAGTGGCCCGGGGCGACGTAACGTACAGTTGCCGGCAAACATCTTGAGCCTGACCTTGAATGCGCAGAAGTGAATTAAGCGTCTCTTTGGTATAAAAGTGCATGCGCGAACCTACCCCTTGCATGTCGTTCTTGCTCAAGAAGTTTGCCGTAAGCTGTAATAATATTGCTATTCTGTGACCTGCTAATATAAAGCACATTAATTTCTCTGTCATTGTTACGAGTAAGTTCATTTCTATTTTTTACCGCGAGACCTTTATTTAAACAACAATATTCCATACTTGATCACCAGGCTCATCTGTGACATCTTCTCTTCTTGAGAAGCCATCTCCTACCGGAGGTCGGCTATCATCAGCGCTAGCTTTACTTTTGACACAGCAGCTCGGAACAGTGAGCTTGTGCTAAGGTTGAACCATGTCCGGAGTTTCTTAAGCCACGAAGTTCGCCTTTGTCCGGGTGGTCGCTTTCCCTGGATTTTCCCTTGCATGATGAGTTGAAGCAGGTCGTATTTATCAGTACGTATTATGTGACCAAAGTACTGCAGGGGCCTTACCATGACGTCTTAATGCGTTTCAGTTTAGGTTCGCAAGCTGTCAGATCCATACTAAAAGTGACAGCTAAAACTTGAACTGAGTCGGAATTAGTATGTCATGGTAAGGCTGCTTGCGTTTCTTGACAATTTTCAAGATCTCTACCTGTCTGTATCTGTGACATGTGACAAGTGACAATTGGAATTGCAATGCGTGGTTAATGAAGACAACCGGCGTAGATTCTCGTCGAGTTTGTAGGTACTTAATGTAAACAGCGAAAGCGAAAAGAAGCGGATTGACGCCTTTGAGATGTGGTGCTGGCGAAAACTGCTCGGAGTGTCATGGACGGATTTCCGCACCAATGTGTCCATTTTGCAGGAGCTTAACATCAAGCAGCGTCTGTCATCCATCGTACAGGCGCGCATTCTCACCTTTTTTGGGCACATATCTCGGCGTGATGATGGTTCCATTCAGCGGCTGGTGGTTCAGGGTCGAGTCGAAGGTACTCGAGCGCGGAAGGTCGCCTATGGATGGATCGATCAGATCAAAGCAGCCGTGGACGGTACCTTGCACTCGTGTACCAGGAGGGCAGCTGTCAGGGACGAGTGGCGGCGTATTGTGAGGCTGGTCACGAGTACAGAAGTGACGACCACGACCACTCTGTCAAGAGTGTAACGAAGAAGAAGAAGAATGTAAACAGAAGTGTCACTTGTCACCGACAATCAGACAGCTTTGGTGAAATAGGGGTCAGTAGGTATTATAAATATTATTTGTTAGATGGACGCCTTGAACGCTTTTTTCATCGGTAGGTTTTTTTCTAATCGCATTTTGCCTCGATCGTGTTTTGTTATGTCTGCATTTTTTATCATGAGGTTAAGAATCAAATGTAACGGAGTGCTCTGCTGGAAATAATTCTGTTGAAACAAAAGCTTTTCGAAACAAAAGTTATACTTTCAGATGGCTCAACTTAAGTCCTCCGTTTTTGCTTCGATGCATGGAAAAGTAAGAATGTATGTGGGTGCGCGAGTCACGGATTTCATTTGAATACGTCGCTACTGTCGCTACAGTGCAGCGGCATAGATGGAGCGAGCTATGAACTTGTAGCGTTTAAAATTGTATTGAATCAAGCGTTACCTTGCGGAGGTCTATTTCAATGGACAAAAAAAAGTGCAACTCGGCTACTTATTACTTACTGCATGATAGCTAAGTCTGTGCGAACTCAACTGCCACATTATTATACTTAAATCCCATAAACTTAACTATCTCCAAATATTTTATTGAATCAGGCGTTACTTTGCGGAGGTCCATTACAATGAACACATAATATTTACCTTGCTACTCTGCTACTTACGTGCAAGATAACCAAGCTTGTGCGAAATATATATGTTTTGCATGCAATCCCTACCTCCACTACTGCCACACAAAACGCACATAAATCCCACAAACTTAATTACTTAACCCTAACACCACACAAACACTGACGCGCGTTTCGACCCCTCTTGTGTGGTGTTAGGGTTGATTAAGTTCGTAGGATTTATGTGCGTTTTGTGTGGCAGTAGTGGAGGGAGGGCTTGCATGCAAAACTTATTTTACATATTTCGCACAAGCTTGGTTATCTTGCACGTAAGTAGCGGAGTAGCAAGATAAATATTTAGTGTTAATTTTAACTATCCCCTACACCACCCAAAGGCCTAGACGAGGGAGGGATTATAATATATTATGTAAAAACATTATTTCGCACAGGCTTGGCTATCTTGCAAGTAAGTAGCGGAGTAGCAAGATAAATGTTTTTCGTTCGTTTAGAATTTGTCAGACTGTCTTGTTTCGGCACACGATAACATCATCATCTCCCCATGTTGGTCTGAAGAAATAACATAGAATGTACCAGTTAGTTGCTTCTCTTCCTGCGCTGATGGTAAAAGCCCTTGAGGGAGGCGAAAATTTTAGGAACACTGTTATAGGCGATGTGGATAGCAGCCCATCGCTATTTTGACTAGGTATATTTTTGTTAAGCGTGAATACATGGCAGTGAATACATTTAAATATAGCTATAGAACCAACAATTTCGCTTTGGGCTTACAACCACTAAATTTCATAATACCTTATTCACCGATACCCCTAATTTTCAAATTACCATGAGCTCATAATATCTAAAAGTACCTAAAATGTCAAATTTTTACAAGGGACATTTTGATTTTTCAGGTATTTTTTTAGGTATTGTTGGCGACTGGCTGGGTTACAGCCTCCTTCTAGCATATATTTATCTTTTACTCGTATTCTTGTTCGATTCTTAAAAATACCTTGACTGACAACGACATGGACTTTTACAGCAGTTGCGTTGTCAGTTTGGAACGGTTCACTAGGCTCCTAGTTGTATATTTATTAATGTGTTTAGTTTATTTGATTGATAAAACCCCTGTAATCCATCACCGTGTTTTTAAGTTCGCTCGTCAACAGGTATTATGAGCCCATGGTAATTTGAAAATTAGGGGTATTGGTGAATAAGGTATTATGAAATTTAGTGGTTGTAAGCCCAAAGCCAATTTTCTTATTGCCGCCTGTATCACAGACCAACCTTTGCACCGCGGCGCTGTTCTTTTGTTTTCTTTTCTTGTTGCAATATTACAATGACGGCCAGCATAACTTTGCCCCTCCACTACAGTTTCCCTCTTAGATATTACGACTAATAGCCGGCAACAGTGGAAAATGAGGGATCAACTGTAAATGGCTGGCTTGTGTCAATATTCGTTTAGCTATCCACTGGTTCATTTGTACCGGAAAATAAGTGTTCAGTTAACTTTGATAAGTTGAAGATTAACAGCCTTATTCATAAAAAATCTTTAATTGAGGTTTGATCAGTTCATTAGTTAACAGACTGATTAAGCTTATTTGACAGTTGTTAAAAAGTATGATTCATAAACGCTTGCTAGCAGTCTGTTAACTAATGAGCTGTTGATGAATGGATTAGACGCGCTATGTTGTCACCTTGACAAATCATAGACCATAAATGGCTTTTTAGTGAATTAAAAAAATATATTGACAGCAGTGGCAGCGAATTAGCGGGAAACCAGCGAATTAACACGACAGACGAGGCAGTGTGGATCTAGTTTCCTTTACCTTTCTCGAGGGGATACAAACTTAAAACAAAAAAAACTGTCTTGCGTATGGTTTTGCTCTTGCCAAAATCAGCTGTTCATATGTGTGGCGGCCATTTTGTGAGTTGGCAGAGAGATAAAGTACGGTCTACGGTCCGCTAACTTTCGGAAGACTTAACAGACCCTTGAAGGACTGATTAGCGCTAATTGACGTTTATGAATCATGTTTTTTTGCATCGGTCCTATAGCGAGCTTATAGCGAGCCTCTAACTTTTTATGAATAAGGCTGTAAAAATGCAAGCTTAGTTGAATTAAACACTCAACTGAGAGTGAAAATTCAAAATGAACTGGTCTGGGAGCAAACAAAAGACATAGAATTTTCTTTACCAGCTGCTTCTCTTGTCGCGCAAATCGTAAAATACCATGGACGGATTGGGCGAAAATCTTAGAAACCATGTTGTAGGCGATGCGGCTAGCGACCCATTACTATTTTGGTTCCCCTTTCCACCTATACGCCCGCCATCGCGTTAAATGTGGCCTTTGAGTCTTGTTACCTTAGACTCAGTCTACCCCGTAAGGGATAGAGACATGATTGATCATGCATTTATGTAAGTAAACTTGTGCTAAGGATACTATTTCCTTCGTTCTATAACAGTTATCTATGTCTGATTCCTAAAATAAGACACTCGAACTGACTTTGAAGTTTTGCTATTTTCGTGTTATTTCCTGAAATAAATGATTGAATGTACTTTGTGTAATCCCACGTCAATTCATTATGGTGCAATTACACTTTTGTATTCGCCTAATACAGTCACCGAACTTGTTTCAAACTATTTCGGCCAAACAAAAACGTCGTCTTCTCTTTCCATACTAGCCTGACCGCCTACTTCAACGACGGTTTCCTTGAACACAAAATATTTACCTTGCTACTCCGCTACTTACGTGCAAGATAACCAAGCTTGTGCGAAATATATACGTTTTGCATGCAACGCTACGCTACGTCGTCGTGTGTCGTAACGTTGGTTCGCATGTGCATCGGTTGTGCTCTGACTTTGAGAATGATCCCGTAGAGGGATCGAAACGCGCGTCAGTGTTTGTGTGGTGATAGGATTAATTAAGTTTGTGGGATTTGTGTGCGTTTTGTGTGGCAGTAGCGGTGGGAGGGCTTGCATGCAAAACGTATATATTTCGCACAAGCTTGGTTATCTTGCACGTAAGTAGCGGAGTAGCAAGGTAAATATTTTGTGTTCATTGAAATGGACCTCCGCAAAGTAACGCCTGATTCAATAAAAGACGGTTTCTATATTAAAAAAGTAATAGAGATGTTTAGGTAATACGGTGATCAATTACCTAGAAGCTCCAATGTCTTTGGCGTCTGGGTCAGCATTGCCAGATTATGTGATTACACAATCTGAGAACAATCACAATAATCTAGCAACGCTTAGGTAAGCGTAGCGTTCTAGGTAGAAGCTCCAATGCTTTTGGCTTCTAGGTAAGTGTTGCCAGATTATAAAAATAACTGTTCCCCGTTTACTGGATATCCTGGATTTTCGAAATTTACCCAATTTCGAATTTACCCCAAAGCACCTTGATGAGTTCAATGGTGAGTGTGAAGATCCCAATTTACGCTCGGCCCGCGTGAGACCTGGACCCAAGTCTCTAATTATTATGAGAGGAGTCGCGTGACCAGCAGTGGGACGTAAAGGATATGAGATGATGATGAGTTCAAATACACCCGGGTTGAAAAACTGAGAAAGAAACGTTTTTTTTTCAAACCTTTTTATTGTGTTCGTCACATTCAGATGACACGGGTACGATACCCGCCTGTCATCGTGTATTTAACAAGAATTCAGAGATTTCGTTTGTTTGAAAAGATTTACTTCGACTGACGAAAAACTCATTGGCTCAACTCACATAAATATTAAAAGGATACGTGGTTAAAAGAAAGACAATAATTAAGTCGACGGAATAAAAAGCCGTGGTAGCTTAGTGGTTTAACCTGATGATGTGGTCTCTTATGCAGAGTCATGTGTTTGAATCCCGGGCTCGCACTTGAGCTTTTTGGTGAAGAAAAACATCGTGAGGAAACCTGCTGTGTAAGGATTCCGATCCACACTGGCCCGCGTGGGAACTGCAGCCTAATCCCACATGAGAGGAGACCTGTGCCCAGCAGTGTTAAGTACGTGAGGCTGGAGATACGATTATGATGATGATGTAATGCTTCTTGCAAGGCCAACAATCCACCAGCAGTAGCAAGTGTGCCACAGGAGTCCACAGGAGGCGGTGATCATTTAACATTAAACGAACCGCTTGCCCGTTTTTCAGCTCAAATATTAAATGAAGACCCTATAGAAATCCAAAGGTAAAATTAGATAAGCAAATTCCGAATTGCAACTTAACCCTACAGTGCATGACTTTTTATTTTTGAGAAATAAAATTATATGTTGTATGTACTGGTATTAGCTCTTAGAGAAAAATAATAAAAAAAATAAACAACCCATAGTTTCGAGAAAAAAAATTATTTTTATTTGTGTTCCCGATGAGGAACTCCATGCATTGACGAACAATTTAAAACATGGCATACAGTTACAATAAATATGGCAGTTTTATGTTTTTACATCGTGTGTTTTGTGCTTAATGTGAAATTAACGGAAATAATTATTATCTTTGTTTTAGTATAGCTAAACCCTGCATTTTCGACAACCCACGAAAGTTTTTCTTCGACATCAAGAAACCTGGCGTCTTTCGTTACCTACAGAGAAATGGCCTGTTCTATATATCCTGATATACTGAAGAGGAAGAATCACCATATATGCCTCTTTTATGTTCAGCTACAAAAAATTCAGTTCTAGTGATTGCTTGACCACACTTCTTGATCATAATGAGCCACACAAACACAAACATTTGGCCCAATCTTACTTGAGCTGTCAAATTTTTTGCAGTGTTGGTTCTAATAGTTTCAGTTCTCCAACTCTTCGCTGAACTAGATGCCAATTCTGACATTTTAACATCTAATTTGGATGTATGGAGTTGTACATTGGTTAAAAAGATGTCGTACGGCAGAGCCAGGCAAACAGTTTACTTGAGCCATTATGATCGACTTTTTTCTGAATCATTAGATTCTTCAGAGACCCGATTGATTGCTATCCGCAATACTTATGTCAATGTTAAAATAACTATCATCTTCACTTCCAGATGGTATTGATCAAAAATTTTCTATATCTGTATCTCGTAAAGGTTTCTGTCACATCATCCAATAACAACTTATACCTAATATTTAATGTGATAAAGTTCCACAAAACCATAATAAACTTTCCTACAGCTAAGGCGAAATTAAAACTTATGCCAACGACATAAAGACTCAGACAAGTGCAAGAGTTCTTCTCTGGATTTGTATTAGTGACATGAACGTCAATGCATGGAGTACCGTATCGGGAACGTTTGAATAATGCTACTCGACATTATCTAAATATCTCAATACTGTAAAACTAAATTTATTCCTCTATTTAGCACACGTTTTCCAGTCACATAGTAATTTTTTCTAGCTATTTTACTCTAAAGTTATTTTTTTATCGCATCTTGAAAGCTGTATAAACTGGTTTTACCACAGACTATCGAAATTTGATAGATCGCTGGATGTCATGTGCAATTAATGCTGCCTAGCGGCCACACGCTGAACTATGTAGTAGCCTGGTATGTTAAGTACCCTCAAAAGTGCAACAGATGTCGCTGCTTTCCTGACTTTAGACACAATTTACAAATATTTTGGTTGTACCTAATGCGGAACTGTATGCGCTGTAGGGTTAAAAACGAACAAGTGTTATACTTACTTAGAAATTAGAGTTTTGTGTAGTGCCATCCCGCTCTCACAGACAGTGTTTAATTAGGGAATGAGCGGGACGGTATACGAACCTCGAATTTCGAACTAGTAGATCCCCGGAATTCTCCAAAAGTTATCTAATTAGGAGCCAAATTCCTTTCAAGAATACCGCGTGTGTGGTTTGGTGTTAAGTAAAGTAAACTGTTACTAATGTACACATAAATAGGAACCTAGTAGTTAGTCTTAAATAGTATTGCCGACAATATAACAGTCGTTACTGAAACCTCAAAAGCACTAGACACAATGCTTTATGGACTCAGTAGAGTCATTAAGACGCTGACAACCAACGACCTAGAGTACCGCCGCTCTTCACACACACGGTTTTTGCCTGTTAATGATAGAGAAGAAACTACTCTGGCAGCTTGGCCCACGTTTGAGCTCTTAGAATTAAAACACAAATAATAACAAATTAAAAACAGTTTGGATTATTGGTATAATTTGTTGAGTTAGCGATTTAGGTATTGAATTATGTTTAAATTGTGATTTTTAACTACATAATCCCTGAGTCAAAAAAATAAAGATATAGAACCGTTCAATGACAATTTTAAGATAAATATTTTGTAGTAGTCTCTGCCTACCCCTGTGGGAAAGAGGCGTGACGATATGTATGTATGTATGTATGTATTTTGCAATCCTATTGAGTACGGCCACGGTTTTTAAAATATGATGTTTTTTTTTGCTTTATAGGTACTAAAACAAACACTAAAAAAAATGGTTAAGGAACGTCAATTTCAACGATAGACAGGCAGTTGTAGGCTTGGTGCCCTATAATTTTGTCACTTTACTGGCTGCATTGTATATTTACTATTAAATCTAATTTATAAATGTACGAAATATATTTAAAATTCACAAAGGCTCTAACAAACTGTGTTATACAACATTTGATTGAATTTTTAAACATTAGGTATATCAAAGAAATAGCTTTTGTGAAATGTGAAAAATAACACTACATTACACTGTATAATAAAAGAGCCGATGTATATTTAAGCTATAGTTATTTTGCTCAATAATTCGCAAAGAATATATAACATACTAGCTGCTGTCCGCGATTCCGTCTGCACAGAATTTGTTTAACGCGATCCCGCGGGAACTATGCAATTTTCTGAAGTAAAAAGTATCCTACATCCTCAGAACTAAAACTAAGTATATCTAAATCAAACTCCCACTAAATTGATTTAGCAGTTTAAGCGTGAGGATGTAACAGATATTACTATCAAGAATTTTATTTCCCCGATTTTTGTATCTGGGGGGCACGGTAGCAAAATTTATCTTTACGATACGACATGACATCTGGTACAGATCAATTTCGTACACTGACCCACCTGCTATGGTGGTGTAGGGGGAAAAAACACGTATCACGGATTGATGAGGATCCGGGTTCGAATCCCGGCCACAGCTTTACTTTTCGGACTTTTCCATGAATTCTGGCTTTTAGTATCATTTTGAAAAAGGCAACGGATACACACGTTCACATCAAATTTATTATATTAGTATGGATTACGGCTCCGACTTGACTGTTGTAGCCGCCATCGCGACAGTATAAAAAGCAATTCGCTTGAATCAAATGACATTATTCAGTTCACATCAGTTCCAAAGAATCGTATTCAAATGGATTTAAAAGAGTTGCCTTTGGAATTTTCAAAGCCATTCGCAATATGTTTTGACTTTTTGGCAAAAGCCAATATATCGATTTACGAGCAAAAACGTTGTATACGAAGAAATGTACGGTCTCTGCTGTTGATCGTTTGCTATGTTACATTTTATATTTCAATGGCTGTAAGTTTCAGTAGAGTCTGTACTGGAGAACTAGGCTTCTATGAGCTTGCTAATTTGCTGCCTATTATCATTGTAGCTACGCAAGGCAAGTATATTCATTTTATTTTTGTAACCTTGTTAATGGTCATCTGAAAGCCTAGCGCACAGGTACGCGTGAGTGTTGTGTCGCACGAGAGACAGACTACCCGTCTTTTTCTTATTGTACGTTCTAGAAAGAGAGGGTTCGTTCTGTTATCTGTGCTGGTTGATATCACTTTACCCTCGTTAATCCTCGCTTACCTACTACTTTGTGAAGAACAAATCAAAATGATAGAAAGAATAACTGCCAAATGACGACCGCTTGGCCTAATGGTTAGTGACCTATGAAGCTAGAGGTCCCTGGTTCGAATCCCGATAGCTCGGCCACTTGTCCTCACCATCATGTCCTCTTTGACATAACCGTCAACGACGAACCCTGCTAGCTCTGAAGGAGAGAGCAAAAATGGCAAGCGAAACCAATTTTGGTTTTAAAAGTGCGGTTGCACGGCGCACAGTACGACTGACCCAGGGAGTTGTAGGTGTACGGTCGCCCAAATAAGTGGTCTACCACTTTTCATCCATGTTACTATAAAATGAAAATGTCGCTAAAGTCGAACTTTCGAGTTGACAGCCTGTCTAATCGACGTTATATATTGTGACGTGCAAAGGAATTTTAGCCTAAAGTGGTAGACCACATATTTGGCTGATGGTACGTGTAGGAAGACTTAGGACGGTTGTTTTTGTGAACGCCTTTTGCTTCGAGGTCTACAACAAGGGCCTTTGAAAATCGTTGACTGCCTTATGAACAGAGTTGCGTCATTGTAAATCATGCACTTTAGTGATGAATATCTGACTGCTTGGAACGATGTCTGTTAAACTGTAAATAAAAAAATGCAGATGTTCAAGAAATTAATCGTTTTGCGGTTTTTTCAACACGCCTAGTGCTGGCTGGCACTTACCTCTCTCAAAGGCTAGGAATAGCAGTTCAGAGAGGCAATGCGGCCAGCGTCTTGGGGTAGATGCCTGTGGCAGAATATTTTGACGACGTATTTACCTTATACCTAGTTTTAGTTAGTTTAAAATTTTTGTTGTTTTGTTTTAATATTTATTAGAGAGAGAGAGAGAGAGAGAGAGAAACATTTATTTACACACATTCGATACACGTATTAAATAGTCAATGTCCCTTCATTTATTGAGTTTTGAATAAAGTAAATTAATAGTTCAGATTCAGATTAGATATTAATTTCACTCAATTAGCTTATAGCAGCCTGCAAGTGATTGGTATGCCCAAGTTTCACTGAAGCAAATTAATTCGGATAGTCCTCTGGTGTCCGTCCCTGGACATATCCCTGAATACAAAGGAATTGCAAGACATCCAGCATAAAAAGACCTGCGAAATATTGAGGCTATCGCTTTAACTAGGGTTCTTGGTATATTGGATGTTAAAAGGCTAGAGCGGAAGGAGCTATGATGTGTATGTGACGCGGTTGACGTTATGGATGATGCAATTCTGGATATCAGGTACATGAAATAAGTGGCGTGAAAGTTAGGTAAGTTTTGGGAGTATAGTGATTATACAATTTTTGATGTAAAAGTACTGCTTACAAGTTTGCCTTGATCTCAAGTATTGGAAGGCTATTTTTTATGTTTACACACAAATAAAACTCCTACATTTTGAAATTGAATTCATCTAGAATACTAAGGATAGATAGGGTATAAATAAATAAAATAAATAAATAAATATTAGGGAACAAATTCACACAAATTGACCTAGTCCCAAAGTAAGCGCTAGTAAGGCTTGTGTTATGGGTACTAGACAACGATATGCATACTTATATAGAGAAATACATGAATGAGTATATAATATGCTGTTTTTTTTTTATAGTGCCTGGAATTACGGAAAACATAGTTCACTTCCGGAAACCAGCACCAAATTTTTAAATGTTACTAGGCAAACCATCTGGATCCCAAAACTGCTAGGAGACAGTTCTGAGTTGTCAAATTAATTATGTCGTCACCCAATTGGCCGCCGCCGCGTTTTGAAAAATAAAAATTACACCCAACTTATGCAACGCACGTATACATGTGGGGTATCAAATGAAAGCTAGTTAACTATACTATGTTTGTGCTGTGAACTATAATAGTATTAATGTTAGCGTTTAAGAGCTATTAATAGAAAAGTGATAATCATGGAAAAATATTACGGACTTTTATTTCTGGCACCAAATCTAAAAACTCCAGACTAAAATAATATACTACAATAATGAAAATAATTATTAAACTTTACATTACAACTCAAAGTTTGAAAATCGGATATAAAACGTCGAAGTTATGGTTAGAAACCTTGACGACGCTGTAGTGCCTGGAATTACGGAAAACAACATTACATACACTTCCTACAGCAACTGTTTCCAATCACCCAACGTGGTCGGAACTAAATAAAATCCATTGAACCAGTACATCGGTATTCATGAATCAATCTTCGGTAAAGCTTAAGTATTTTGTTTACTTTCCAAGTAGCGACAAACAACTCTACCCAATAACAACACAATAACAATAAAACAATATTACACCGCCGTCCTTCGGGCTAAAATTATTATAATCCTGTGTTAGATGGGCCTTTATCACACCGTTAGGACGTAGAGAGAAAGTGTTCTCCATATTGTGGCTAGATTTGTAACTTTACTTAGGTCGGTAGTTTTTTAGACTCCTGGCGCTTAAGGCAAAAAGGAAACTTTATAGAATCTGTTCGTCGTCTGACAGTCCGTAAAATGTACATGTACAGCGGTATATAGCGGATTGCAAAAGTGCATGGACAGTAATTCTGTAAAATAATGCTATGAGGTGAATCTAATCTAACTAATATTATAAATGCGAAAGTATGGACGGATGGATGGATGGATCGTTGTTTGTTACTCAATCACGCCAGAACAGCCCAGCAGATCTGGATGAAATTCGGCACATAGATACAGATACATCTGAAATAGCACATAGCCTACTTTCTTTCCCGGAAAATTGCGTAGTTCCCGCGGGATAGCGATAAACGAATTCTTTTTAGACGAAGTCCCTGGCAAACAGCTAGTTGGTACATAAATCACGTCTTTATACCTCTTTACGGAACTATTGCTTATAGATGGAAAGAAGAATCAGAAGTGTGAGTCTGAACTTTGTATATTTCCTTTTCTAACAAAAACCAACGAAAACTACTTGGTTTGAGTCTACACAGGATTATCGTCCATCCCTATACCATATTACCCTTACTAGTAAAAACTCTTCCCAGTATAACTTGGCTTAACTTAACATAAATAAATAAAAATATCTTGGGACAATTGACACCAATTGACCTAGTCCCAAACTAAGCAAAGCTTGTGATATGGGTACTAGACAACGGATAAACATACTTATATAGATAAATATAAATACTTAAATACATATTAAACATCCAAGACTCGAGAACAATCATTCGTATTTTTCATACAAATATCTGCCCTGACCGGGGATCGAACCCGGGACCCCAAGCTACTTGACTTGGTACTAGAATTTAAGAGCTTAGATGTTTTGCCTTCAGATGACTGATGTATCTGATCTTTGCAGTGAAAGTTCTACTGCAACGAACGCACGTCGGGCTACCACCAACATATAATTGTAATGTATGTCTGGATGGCGGTCTTGCTTTCACAACGATTAACGTCTACTTCTCGCCTGCTTTCGCCCTCAAAAGTATGTACTTGTTCTTGAACTTGTCTTCTCCCAATCAGATCGCTTTTCAGCGAGGGATTCTCTCTTTTTCACTCTTTCTCTCTCTTTCCAGTGATAAATGGGCCAAGGCCAAATTGAGTGGTAATTCGAAAAAATAATCAAGCAACGATTTTCGCCAATTATGGTGTAGCAATTTAATTTTATTGCATAATGCTTACGTATCGAGGTATTCAAGAGCCCGAGGGTAAATTCCCGTGTGTATAAGACCACAAAACAGTATCATTAACAAAATTTTACCACCTGTCTCCGGGTAGGTTTAAATGGGTAGGCTTTGAAAAGGGTGGGCCCTGATTTAGGACAGCTGAAGGGAAAAAATACACGCCTCGTTTATGTTTATGTTTATTTGATCTTTCAATATAAAATTACGTTATCGCGAAAAATTAAAAGTCAAAGAATTTCATATTGAAATCGTCAGCTCAAAATAAAAATGTCAACAATTAAAAATTCGAATTAATATACCAATTACGACGTACATATACCTAAGTAAATTAACTTATTTTGTCAATTAAGGGTCATCATAAGTAAAATGGCCATGGGTTCGAATCTCAGGCTCTGACTAGGTACTAGCTGTTGACCGCGACTTCATCTACAAAGGATTCGTATCGCTATCCCGCGGGATCTACGCAATTTTTCGGGATAAATGTGTTATTCCAGACTATAAACCATGTTTGTTCCAAACTTCATCTAGATCTGCTTAGGCGTTCTGGCGCGGAAGAGTAAGGAATATCCATATAATACATACATACACAAACATTCGAATTTATAATATTACTAGCTGTTGCCAGCGACTTCGTCTGCAAAAAATTCGTTTATCGCTATCCCGCGAGAACTACGCAATTTTCCGGGATAAAAAGTAGCCTATGTGCTATTCCAGACTTTTTTCTATCTATGTGCCGAATTTCATCCAGATCCGTTGGGCCGTTCTGGCGTGATTGAGTAACAACAAACAAACATCCATCCATCCATCCATCCATCCATACTTTCGCATTTATAATATTAGTTAGATTAGATTAGATTACGATAGGAATAGCCAGTTTCCAAGCTGGTTTGGCAGCAAAGAAAAAACATAGAATGTGCCAGTTGCTTTTCTTCTCGCCCATGGCCATCGAGAGAATGGGCTAAAATATTTTGATTTCCCTTTCTACCTGTACGCCCACAATCATGCTAAACGTGGCCTTTAGGTCTTATTACCTTAGGCTAAATTTACCTCGTAAGGGATCATCATCATCGTCATCATATCAGCCGAAAGACGTCCACTGCTGGACATAGGCCTCCCCCAAGGCTCTCCACTCGGACCGGTCCTGTGCCTTCCGCATCCACCGCGATCCCGCGATCCTCGTAAGGGATAAAGACGTGATATAGGAATAGGAAATGTACTGGGTGGCTACCATGACGTCTTAATGCGATTCAATCCCGATTCAGTTTAGGTTCGCTCGCTGTCTGATCCATACTAAGAATGACAGCTAAAACCTGAACTGATTCAGAATTGACTCCCATTAAGCCGTCAACGTAAGGCCTCAGATAACTTTAATTAAAGGTGGCATGAAGGGAATAGTGATCATGTCAAATTTGGAAAAAGCCAGAACACTGATAGATGGACTTGGTTCAACGTGGAGAACTGCCGGGCTAACAAAAAATCAACTTCTTCGTAAGGATATGATGCTGAAAAGGCTGAATTTATGCAATGCAGGTAAAAAATTTGCTATGCAACAAGGAAGGTAAACAAGCAAGTACGTCACAATAGAATACAATAACTCTTTATTGAACACCACATATAACAATCAAAACAGAAAAAATGTACTTGCACTCACTCACCCACTCACTTCACACTCACTCACTCACTTACAGTTTCTTCACTCACTCACTTCACTTATGCCACTTTTATACAGCGTGGCCCATAATTTCCGAAAATATTTTTTCTTCGTGCCATTTTTTCCGTTCCCATATTTTCCCAGAATAATTACCACGAAGAAAATTTGAATTTCGGAAATTATGGGCCACACTCCTTTTATATAAGTTAGCACTATCACCCATGGACACGCCATACCAGAGGATTCCAGATGCGTCGTCAGTCTTTCTAAAGAGCTCATGTACACTAGTAATTTCATCAGCTGTCTTCTTACTCTCAATGCCGGAACACAGCAGCGCAAGCACTACTGCTTGGCGGCATAATTAGCTATTGCTCAACCTTTATTGCTTGGATAACTAAGGATTGGAATTTCCTGCCTGCGTCTGATTCCTGAACGTGACAATCTGGTTGTCTTCAAGTCTTGAGTGAATTACAATTTGAGTATCGAAGCGTTTTTTTTACGTCGTATTTATTCACATAAATATATATAACTGGCACAGTTATATAAGATAACTTCAAATCTGCAACGTTTTGTAGGTGGTATAATCTTTTACAAGATCGCCATCTAATCTTACCGCCAAACAGCAACAGTTCCGCTACTATATGAGATAACAGATGAAATTACTGACGCATGAGCTATCCTATCTAATCTATCTAAAGCTTCTTTGTTAGCAATCATTAAATAGTTTCTTTCGTCAACATGTTAAGCAATTTGTTTTTCTTTGCAGTTTTTTACTGGATGAACATAGTTGGGACGTGGCAGTATATTCTGGTTCCATTATTCGAAACATTGTTCCGCACCTTTGTACTCGGGGAAGATAAACAGCTGTTTCCTTTCATATGTACTTTTCCGTTTGAGCCGACGCAAAACTGGCTCGTCTATTTGTTGACATATTTCTACGAATCATATAGCAGTATGTATTTTGTTCAGTATAAATTAATTATTGAACGATGTTGAATACGATACGTTAATTTTGCCTGAAATTAAAGAAAGATCAAAATAAAACTTATTTGTAATTTCTTTAGATTAATTATCGGAGTCAGTCAAGACTTTTTCATTAAGTTATAATTATTAAAAACACGCCCACGGCTTCGTTCAGCTTGCATAACTTTACACAGCCACATTTTAGTAATGATTTTTCATTTATTTGCTTAAAATCTGGTACATAATGTAAAACGACGACAATGCGACTACAGTTGCTAAAAACCGGAAAAAAAGGATATTATAAAAGACATTTTTAACCGAAACCTATTCCAAAAGAAGTTACAAATGTGTTCTTATGATCTCGAGGCAATTATCATACAATGTGCTTTTACTTTCAGTGCTGCACTTAATTTACATGTACTTAGGCGTGGAATTCCTCATGATAACTCTGTGCTCTCATTTGGCAACGGAATTTGAATTGTTGCGTGAGGAACTACTCCATGCAAGACCAAGCCTAAAACCTGATGCGACGAGTAATGTAAATTGTAGTGAAGCTATTGGAAAAAGCGATAGTGTAAACCATAGCATAGACATAGATGATGACATACGAGGATATGATGATAAAACTAATATTATAAGCCATTACGGAGTAGATGAAGACGACAAGATAAAAGGAGATGAAGATAGAATAGATATTAAGGATGTCATAAAAAGGCATCAGAAGCTAATAGAGTAAGCCATGAACAAATTTATAAATAAAAATGTACTATCATCCAAATACGAGGTCTGCCACTCTGAAGTTGAAAATCCTTTGCATGTCATGAAATTATAATTGTATATATATAAGAAGGCTGTTAACTTGAAAGTTCGACTTTAGTGACATAATTATTCATTTGATAGGAAGTGGGATGAAAGTCATAGACCACTTGTTGGCCGACCGTACCTTTGTAAAAGCGATCTGGAAAATCCGACTCACTTTGTAATAAGGCAATTGTTGATTTAAATTGTTTCACGTAAATGGTTGGTTGGACTAGAAATTTAGAACTTCTCTGAAGTAAAGCAGTGCCAATACAAAGGGCTTCTTAATTTATTTATTTTTTGTTTTGGAAAAAGGTCAAGTCAAGAGGTACCCGAAACCGACGAGCATGTATGAAGAGATTGATGAATGTGGATGAAGCGAAAAAGTAGTCTCTGCCTACCCCTGTGGGAAATAGGCGTGACGGTATGTATGTATGTATGTAATATATTTTTAAGAAACAATGTTGCAGGTTGACTCAGCTACTGGATGATATTTTCAACAAAATGATATTTTTCAATTTGCTGTTTGCTACTATTACTATCTGCTTCTTCGGATTCGTTGCTAAGGTATGTATCTATTGTTAAATGTCTACAAGAATAATGAAATCTCATTATAGTTGGTACTAAAACTAGCCCGGCTAGCACGAAAACACGCGAGATCTGTGTCGCGCGCGAGATATACCCGTCTCTTTTTAGAACGAACCGAACAGTAAGAAAAAGACGGGGGTGCATGTCGGGTTACCTCCACGTGTGGCCAAGAGCTGCGGTTCGTTTCTGGATCCGTCCGGGGGGAAGAGCAGTGCTTGGTCCGGTGCACCCTGGGCAACGGCTAATGATTTCCTGGCAGTATCTAAGGGATATCATTGACCGTTGGCTAAGAGCCCGACAGGGGGGGAGGGGGGTCTTTGACCGTGTTACCGTACAACGTTGCCGACATTTTGTCACAAGATTTTATTTTATGAAAATTTTACCCTGACATTGGCGAAGTTGTCGTCGCTATATCGACTTGGAACGCCACAAAGAAAAAAGAAGAAGAAGAAGAAGAAAAAGACGGGTAGTCTATCTCGCGCGCTCTCTTGCTTCATCATCAAACATTCATGCAGTAATAATTTACCATTTTTATTGAAAAAACAAGTGGAACACAGCCAAATTGAGGCTGCTGATGGTAAGTATTCGCTACGAGAGATAAACACCTGTAATATCCTAAGGAATGCAGAAGCATGTCCGGCATAGAATGAAGATGAAATACCTCATGTGTCAGTTATTTCACCGGTTATTTTAACTATCCACGAAGAAACACCAGTGTAAGCACAGCGCTAAAGATGGCGGCAGCGATCCCGACGCACCTTGCCCAAGGTCCCAACACCCGCAATAATCCTAATAATAATTACAAAATGCGAAAGCTTGTGAGTGAAGATGTGAGTGAGTAGGTATGTTTGTTCATTTTTCACGCTGAAACGAATGGAAGGATTTGGATCAAATTTGGAACTGAGACAGCTGGTACACTAGATTAAAATATAGACCCACTTTTTATTCCGGAAAATTGCATGTTTCCCGCGGGATAGCGATAAATGTCACATCAATCAATGCCTGTGATCGCAACGTAAATAATTATTGCAGAATATACTATCAAGAACAGTTAAGTCTGAGTACGCGGACGAAGCCGCGGGCAGAAGTTAGTACCTAATACTCGTAATTCACAAACGTGTAGGTAATTCAAAAAGTATTTTGTTGGAGCCTTACTTTGTTGGAGTCTGTTAAAATAATTATATTTAATACGTACCCAGTAATTACTCCCAGAGGACAGGCCGTTAGTTCGTGATACGCAGGTATGTTTACTCAGCTTTGCTTACATTAGGACCTTAATGGCTCGTAAATGCTGTAATTTCTTGAAAAAGTATTATTTTAAGAAAGTGCTCGCTTTATTCCGCTTAGTGTTGCCGGCCACTTAAGAGAATTGAAGCAGAATACAAATACAATACAAATAATCTTTAATACTAAACTACTAAGAACTACTACGAAGTACTTAGAGACTCAGCCTATATACGTCCCACTGCTGGGCACAGGCCTCCTCTCAGAATGAGAGGGCTTGGGCTATAGTTCCCACGCGGGCCCAGTGCGGATTGAGAACTTCAGACACACCATTGAATTGCTTCGCAGTTATGTGCAGGTTTCCTCACGATGTTTTTCCTTCACCGAAAAGCTCATGGTAAATTTCAAATGAGATATCGCCCATAAATTCCGAAAACTTAGAGGTGCGAGCCCGGGATTCGAACCCACGACCCTGTGCTTGAGAGGCCACAGGTCAAACCACTAGGCTACCACGGCACTTAGAGACTAATATAGGTAAATTTCAAAACGACACTGAAACTTAAAATGCATTAAAAAATCCGAAACTAAGCTGTCATCGTTCCGTGATGCGTACTATAAATACCCCTACACCACCCATAGCAGTAGGATTATTCATTTTGACAGTTTATGTATGGGCTGACAATTGGCATCGGAATCAGCTAGCTGTCACATTCATACGAGAACTGTCAAAATGAATACGATGGCGAGTTAGACAATAAGCCTACAGGGTGAGTAAACCTTCGAATATTTCTATCTGTACCAGTTGTCACGTGACTTTTTTGTGTCACCAAGCCAAGTTTTCTCCGTAAAATAAATATAATGTATAAAAAATCTTCATCGTTTGTTTTAGATTGCTCGTGACCCCCCTGAAATGGCGAACAACTTTGTTGGCGTGGTCGCTTCGATGATTCCAATATTCAACTTGTGCTACTACGCTGAGATGCTGTCAGGGGCAGTCAGTGTTTTCTGTATCCTATCTATACTTATATTATAAAGAGGTAAAGGTATGCAGGGGTATTTTAGGTCGACTTACCTTTACATACTTGCTGCTTTATATACCACTTATACGAGTACGATCTTGCAAAGCGTGGCCTTTGTCTTGTTAGCCTTAGATTCTGTCTATTACGTAATGGATAGAGACATGGTTAATGTATGTACCCTTACAATGACTGTGAAATTATATTGCCTAATGATTTTTGTGTGATAACCGGCTTAAGTCTCACTGCTATAGGTAGGTACGGTCAAGGCTTAACCTCCTGGATCCTGGAGGTATCGATTTTGCCGAAACTGATATTTCTTTACAAAAATCGACTTAATAGGTATCCCTTAATATCGGAAAATTAGTAAAAAAAATCATGGTGTTTTCCCCTGGATTTTTCCTTATGTTCTCAGACGAGTACACGAGGACATTGTCCTCACTCGAGACGGTATCAAATAAATAAAATTAAATACTATAATGAATGAACTTTATTTGCATAAATTCTTACAAATGTTACTTATTTGTACATATTATAGCACAGGCTTATAAATTCAGTATCATAATAAAAAAAATTAACGTCAATATAAAAAAAAAACTCCTCTGAAATAAACTATGTACAAGTAAAATTGTAATAATAGTACGTACGTACGTATTTTACGTATTAAAATTAGTCCAAAAGATTTATTTGTTTCATAATGGCAGTCCAATTTGTTCCTAAAATATTTTTTTGCAGAAAACTGTCATCAATTACAATTAATAATCTTTAAAATCAGATATAATGGGGCCATTATGTACCATTCAAGATTATTTTTGTCATAGGCATCGTCACTCTCGGAAAAATCGTCGGATTGGTCGAAGTTGAAGTACTCCTCTATTTCATAGTCCTTTAAGCCTGAAAATCGCAAAAAAAACATAGTTAACTGTCATATAATATCAAAATATCTTAAATCGTTAAGACCGCTTGCTCTCGTACGAGAACATAAACTACAATGTTATAACCGCTTGTACTAGCACGAGTACATAAACTTCAGACCTACATAAAGCTAAAAATTTTAAATTTTCTGGAAGAAATTAACTTACTAACATGCGAAATATACCAACAATTTACTAATCAAAACAAAACAAAAATATATAATTAGACTTTCAGTGAGATAAATCTGGATTTACTTACCGCAGGGCATGGTGTGGCCGGCGGTGTCACATGTAAAGCGGCTCTGATCGCTGATTGGCCATCTACGACTTGCTCTTTATTTTTTTTAGGTGGACAGTTTCGTTCGGAAACGTTCTATTCGTATTAATTTTTTAAGCGGGTTTGACATTTAGCTGTAGATTTTTTGAAATGTTATGTCCTCAAGTGAGGACTGGGGGATCCAGGAGGATAAATATAAGTTAGTACGTAATACCAAGCGGTCAAAAATAGGTATCTATACACCTTTAATGCCACAAACACTTCGGGCCACTTGCACGGACCAGGGTTAACGACTTAACCCCGTGTTAGATGCTAACCCGGGGCTAAGTAGGTGTCAAAATATATGGAACTGTCAAACCTAACCCCGGGTTAGCGATTTAATTTTTTAACTCTGGACTGTGAGACATAACCTATATTCGACATGGTGGCTGTAGCTCAGGTATCAATACTTGTGCTTTCAACTGTACTAATAGTTCTCTAGTATCCCAGCGTAGTACTATGGTATCCAATAAGTCTAATCAGAAAACTCGCATAGTACCTAAAAGACTAGTATTTCTAGACCTAGTGTCGATAGGAAAAAGAAAATGTCATGTTTCAGAGTGCCGGGGTCGCCGAGTCTGCTTATCATAACTTATGGTACGAAGGCGATTTACGATATCAGAAGATTATTATCTTTATCATAGTGAGGTGAGAAATTGCTTCGTCAACTAGAAGGGGAAATGTTTCGTCGGACATTATATAAGCCTTATGTAACCTCCTTTATGTAACAGAAGGTGTTACCCGCAACTTTGTCTCGGTTACACAGAGAGTTTGCACTTTGGAATTTATTTATTCAGCGGTAAATGCAAGAAAGTTGTAATGCTCCGTTCAGGAATGAATTAGACAGAAAGAAAAATGGTTCTTTATAGTAAAATTTTTAAAATGACATTTGTTAAGTAACATTTCTGAGTTTAAAGGCTGCGTTACATAAGTATTATTAATATAAGTATATTTTTACATATTTTTTACATTTTCTAACTCGGCGTCTAAAAGTTTCTTTGAATGTTTCAGATCACAAAAGCCGTGTTCGTTAACATCTATGAGATATTCACCCGTCACACTAAACACCTTTACTACGGTAGGTTGCTTATGATTTAATTAAAATTTACACTTACTAAAAATCCTACTGTATAATCTACCGGGTGGGCCCTGTGTAGCAGGAGCAAAAATTAAAACACAGGTTCTGCTACTCAAATGAAACTAATTTAGTTTTGCAACTTTCAAAAATTTTGTAATTTTATATCATAAAATATGTTTATTCCAAATAAATTAAAAATTATGTAAGTTAGCATCATTTGATATTTTGTCAGTTGCCGTTGCCTCCAAGCTGTCTATCTCCAAACAAAACATAAAATGGTGTTTTCAATGTATGGCCTAAATGAGATCGCCTGTCACAGTCATAACAAAATGAAGGATTTAGCAATAGGTACATTGCTTGTTCAATTAAACTTTAAACTATAATAAAAATCGCAATACAGGTTATTTTTAAAATTTGTAGAACGAAGTTAGCTCAGGATGAATACTGGAAGCTGTGGTTTAATTTTTTTCTTTTGGTACAATGCTCACCACAGGGTGCTTCTACAGATAAGAACTAATATTATAAAGAGGTAAAGTTTGTGAGGTTGTAGGGGGGTAATCTCTTAATCTACTGAACCGGTTTTGAAGACTCTTTTACTAATAGAAAGCCACATTATTTGTGACTGTCGTAAGCTATATTCAATTCTGCGCGGACGCAGTCGCGGACAACAATTAACAATAATTATGATACTGGTTACTTCGTTTTGATGTACGGTCAACTAGGAACCCCAGGTACATTATGGCAATAATTGGTTGGCGTCTTATTTGTATCTGTCAGTGTCAAAGTACTCCAACATTGACTGTGAAAAGGTTCTGCGGTGGCCCAGGGTTCCATTTGGCTAAGTGTACGTATAATAATAGCTTGTTTTATTTGCAGGTATTAAGCACAACTTGGTCTTACTTCTCACTCGCAATCAGCGTTTATGAAACAGACAAACAATAATATAAATATTAAGTGATGATAAGAGTTAACGAATAGAATATTCAATAGTGTTTAAATCACATAACACTTTTATTAAGGTCGTTTAGTAGTTGTACCTAGGTTCGGTTTATTGTGCTTCACACTATATCTAAAATGGTGTGTACGTATTAATCTCAGTTTTAATCAAACCCCTGATTAGAAACTTAGCCAAAGGACTACTAGGTCTCGTTATACGACACGTTTTTTCTCTTTTTAATTTCCTCCGTCGACCGGTTTAATTAAAGAATTTCGTTTAGTTGAATTCCTTTTAATTATTCAAATACGAATGCCCGTTGTTAATTTGTTTTTGATCACAATAAAGAAACAATTTAGGTGAGCCTTTGGAAGTCAAATAAATGAAATGTCAAAATACAATTCACCTTGTTTTTTTCATGCATTTTTACTCTTACTTTTGGCTTAATAGAATAAAGTAAGTGTGTTTTTTACCTTATTATGTTAATGCTTCTCTCTTAGGTTAATAACTGATAGGTATATTACTGTCATTGTTTGTTATCAGAGTGCTTTCATTGACTCAAAATGGATGCACATCGATGACGGATTTTCAAAAACAGTGATGCAAGTGCACCTTAAGGAACAATGATTAAAAAAATGTTTATAATATTTAAACTTATGTCTGATTTAGGGAGAGGAGAGTTGAGTTTTAATCATCGTGATTTTTGATCATTTTAAAAAAGAGCTGATATTCTTCAAACAGCTATAAATAAGGCTAAGAATCACCGCAAGGAAACTGGCTTTCAAAAGAAAACCGCATCAAAATCGGTCCATCGGCTTGAGAGCTATGATGCCATGATACATTCGACGTCAAACTTAGTATAACACCCCCTCTCTTTTCGTAGGGGGTTAAAACACTGTTCAATAGCTGAGTGATCCCAGTAAATGGTTCATTTTATTCTCGGAGAACCCTAACACGATCGAAGGTATATTTCAAAGACATACATATCGCATTCAGGTCACGTGGCGAGTGATCAAGCAGCAAATCGTACTTATTCGCATACATTCGCTTTTTTGGTAGAGAATAAAAGTGACGATTAAATTAATGTGAAGCCGTTCAATCGTAATAAATGGTGTTCGAGGTTTCGCGTTTGTGAATTGATAAATAGATTTATTAGATTTTCATTCATGTAAGATATGACTGTACTTTCAAACACGCACACGCACGCACGCACACGTACACGCACGCACACACACACATACACAAATGAACATTATGTTAAGGTTTGCACAGCTGTATTTTTGTATTTTTTTCATTTCTTTTTTTTTATTTATTTAGTTACGGCTGCTCTTACCAAAGGGACCGGGCTGAAAATCAGCGCTCGAAACTTAAACCAGCATTTGCTGAGAACGGTACCCATTGTCAAAGCGTAGTTCTAGTTTTATTATTTTGTTTTTGATTGTTACACCTACACTATGGCAATAAAGAGTTTTATTATTATTATTATTATTTATTATTTAAAAAATATATATTTTACGGTGTAAGTAAACGGTTGTAAGATGTACCTTTTGTGCAAGTTTAGACACAAATCAATGTGCCGAATAAGTACCTAAGTACATGGCACTTACGACCAGTTTTGAACCATGCTAGTCTTCCTGCTCTTCCATGCTGGTCTGGGAATAAAGAAAAAACATAAAATGTACCACTTGCTTCTCTTCCCGCAAGACTAACATTAAAGAATCCTACGAATATTATAAGTAAATAGAATGCGGTAAAATCTTCGAATTTGAACTTTAAACTAACGGTTCACGAAAGCGGAGCCGCTGGTAAAAACTAGTCGACAACAAAGCAAAAATGTTCAAAATAATATTTACACATTTAATTTGCCTTACACGGCTTTTCCTTCAGTAAGCCTTTGAAATTTTCATTCTAAAACTCGTCTCTTGATGAAAAGTCCCAATTCACTCTGAGAAAACGGTAATACTGAAACTGTGACGTATATGGGTACAGTCCACGTTTGGTCAGCCACATCACTTAGACCAACTATTATAATCCATTCCAATATACATTTATATACAATCCAGTTTAACGTTCTTGTAAACAAAGTCCCTCTCAAGCTCATCTTCTTTTTATGGTGCCTCTTCAACTAGTGAAGATTGGCAGTCTGCTCCGAATACTTCATCTGTCTCTGGCCAGTAGGCTTATTGTCTAACTCGCTCGCAATCGCCATCGTCTTCATTTTGACAGTTCATGTATGGGCTGACAATTTGGCATCGGAATTAGCTAGCTATCACATTCATACAAGAACTATCAAAATGAACACGATGGAGATCGCGAGCAAGTTAGACAATAAGCCTACTGGCCAGAGACCCCAGAAGCCCACAGGTTGAAAAGCCAGAATTTATTCCTGCGCCCAACATTACAGTTCTTTTTCCAGCCACTTTGCCTAACGCCAACGCAAAGCACAAATTAAAGGAAAAATTGCGAAAACTGTAATTAATTTTGTCTGTTTGTCTATGTAAGTAACCAAATAAAATGACCTCACACTGCATACACTTTGCTTAAGAGCATGGCTCTGCTAACACTGGATTTTATGTTATCATGGCAAATTTGTGCGCAACTCTCGGTGGGCGAGCCCGACTCGCACTTGGCCGTTTTTTTTGTAAGCGGCCAGTACGGCACGCGTCTTGAGAGACATGGAGGTTACAACATTAAAATCTAATCTAAGCTGCTGCTGTTTTCACTTCTGCCGCACTTCTTGGTTGTACTCCTGGAGTGCTAACCGTCGCTTTTTCTTGCTTATTCTTCAAACCATTGTTAAATAAATAAATAAATTCAGTAGTCTCAAATCGAAACGATTGAAAAGTTGTGCAGAAGAAATAGGTAATATTGAACAAGCGTGGCTGTCCCTGCGAGGCTAGGCTCGTTCAAATTGCTAGGGTCAGCACCGTCCTGTGACATGCAAATCTGTCGGATTACGGCCAGTTGTCACAAGACTCACTTTGCGCTTCTTGTAATTTGGGCGGGTGTCAAAGCGGGGGTAACCTAAAGTAACTACGTTTGAGGCGGAATTCCTTGCTGCAGTACGGAACAGGGGTTTATCTTTGTACAAATGCTTGTGAAAATATTTTTGTAACCTAAATTGATCGGAAACAGAATAAACCAGAAACCGTATTCAATAGTTTATGCAACTGTTACATAATGAGGGTCCTTAAAACACAAGTGTGATTTTTGAAACGAGTCATGGCGAGTTTCAAAATAAGATCACACGAGGTGTTTTAAGGCGTATTAATTATGTACAGTTGCATACATTACTTTATCTAAACACAATACATACCTAATATTAGGCACTGTCTACCCCGTAAGGGATATAGACGTGATTTGTGTATGTGTATGTATGTGTTAAAAAAATGCATTATTCCTTAGTCTTAGTTTTGGATCATTTTAAGTGAACATTGTTCTAAGTATTACAAGTAATAAAGTCTTTCAACTTATTTCCCAAAGAATTAATACGTGAACCAACATTTCTGTATCACCTCGGGCGTTTCGTCGAGTTCGCTTTTCTTGCTTCATGCAGCTTTGTTAGTAATTAATTTCTGGTACAATTTGCAATTAAGGGCATCGGCTGTTGTAATATTTTAAGCCGCGTTTATCAAAACTCTTCCCGGGTGATAAGTAAAACATTTTATTTGTAATGTTTTTACATGGCAGAACATTTTAGGTCCCGTTTTTTTTAATTTGAAATTACATACATACACACGTCTACATAATATTATTTATCGCGTCTTGATATCTTACGGGGTAGACAGAGCCTAAGGTAGCAAAACCTTAAGGCCACGTTTAGCATGAAAGATTTGAAATGATATTTTCTAAATTACTTAGGAGTATACCGAAACTTAACTACTCCAAGAGTTCGAAATATTATAAACGGGATGTGAACCGCGATTACCTTTATTGAGCTCCCGATATTTCGATACATTTCTGTATCGAAATATTTATAATATTTCGAATGAACTTAACCGTGAATCATTAAAAACTCTTACTCCAAGAGTACCTAACTGCTTGAAAGCACGTAAGTAATTACGGAATTATGAGGAATCGGGTTCGATTCTCTAAGCGCCAGTTTTTCTAATTTTTCTTTGCGTTTTTGTTTCAGTATTTTATATACTTAATCTAAAAACAAATATTGAAATTTAACTTAAACCTATTTTTCTTTTTTCCATTTTTTCTTTTTTAGGTCAAATTTTAAAAAATCAATTTTTAAAATTTTGTATCGTCAGTGTGGTAAAAACTCAATGCAATAAAAAGAAAAAAAGTTTTTCATCGTCAATATTTTCAGTCGACCTATTAAACATCGGTAATAAATTTCCAACGGTAAATTTCCTTATTCCCTTTGACAAATTGAAGGGCCAATTACTAAGCATTCTTGGCTCATATTTCAATTTCGAGTTAAAGTAAAACGAATAGGAAAGCGAAAAAATGGGGTAAACAATAATTGACCCCCCGAGTCTGGGGTTGTAAATAATGCGTAAAATTAGAGCCAGCTAATTACTGAGCACCAGGAGCAGCATTTATCTTGAAGAATTAAAGTTTCTGAAAACTCTAACGCACTTTTGAAATAACCAGAAAAAGTGGAAAGAATTGTGATAAGTCTTTTAAGTCTTCTACGGTAATACGAGAGTATAATAAGGACTAGAAATGAAAGGCGTACATTTACAGCATAACTCTATTGCAAGAATGACAATCATTATCTTAAACTAGGTACCCATCACGTCTATAATTATGACAATAAAATTATGTCTACCCGACATTAATACAACAAATTGATTTAAGTTGGAAACACATTATTAACACGCGACGCGACCCGATGCAACTAATGTATGCGCATGGCGTCGCGTCGGATGTTCGTAGTGTGGTTCTGGTCATAGAAAATAATACAATTTGATTCGACTAAACACGCGTCGCGTTGCATCGGGTCGCGTCGCGTGTTAATAATGTGTTTCCACCTTTACTAACCTTTAGAAAATCTCGTTTGAAAACACCAAAAAAAACTAGAAAGTTAAATAATACGTACATTCCGAAATTTACAGAATTTCTTGATAAAAATACTTTCGTGACTGCCGTTATAATAAAAAAAAACGGTTAATGGAGCTTACGAGTAGTATTTACGTTAGTTTTGTAGAATTGGTTACAATTAAAATTATATCGGTAAAGAATAACCCCCTTATTCATAAACGCTCTCTAGGCGTCTGCTAACTAAACTTAACAATTGTTTGTCCGTGTCTGTCACATTTGACATTTACCTTTCACAGATAAGGACAAACGATTGCTAAGTTAGTAGAAGCCTACAGAGCATTTATGAATAAGGGGTTAACCTTTCTAATTCACTGTCACGCGTACAACTCGCTCGCTTTTTGTTTTTTGGCAGCGGAGTAGCAAGATGAATATTTTTTGCTCCAAACTAACGCCTGATTTAATCAATTAGTAGGTAATTTTTTAATCCTGATCCTAAACAGACTTTATGTAGCTGAAGTAAAGCGTCAAAAACTAGCACTAAATCACCCGGTATCGTGAATGGTTTTACTTTGTAGCTGGTGCCAAAAATTTTGTGTCACTGAGCCAACGGAGTAGTTAGGTCTCTTGTTTTACTTAAAGATAAATGAATAAATAGTTTCTAAGCCAAATTCTTTGCTTGACAGTTCTACATAAGAGAGAATCAGTGAAAATCGTGGAAATCATGTTAATTACATTTGATTTTGCAAACACCGATCCGATCTCGGTCGTTCAAGTACCATGGGGCCTTACCATGATGACGTCTTACCCCCTTATTCATAAACGCACTATAGGCCTCTGCTAAGTTAGTAATCGTTTGTCCTTATCTGTGAAAGGTAAATGTCAAAGTGACAGATAAGGACAAACGATTACTAAGTTAGCAGAGGCCTATAGAGCGTTTATAAATAAGGCGTTTATGTATAATTCAATTCTGATCCGGTTTAAGTTCGCTCGCTGTCAAAAAAAAAAATTAAAAAATTAAAAATTACAGCTAAAACCTGAACTGAGTGGAAATTGAATCGCATTAATACATCATGGTAAGGCCTCAGTTCTCCTGCGCAAGCCACGTCTAGAAGCTCTTTGTCCTTAATTTAAGCCCTACTAATTGCTTATGGCGCTTTCAGCTGTTTACAATTTGTTATGCCGGCTCATTTGGTCCTTCTTATACTTCCGTGGAAAATTGTTAATTTTTCCCTCACCCAACTCTATACGGATAATTTGGCAGGTGTTATTTATAAATTTGTCTTATTGTTGAAATAACGAGCCTCATTTACAGGCTTTTATTATAATTGAAGTGTAATAAACGTTTGTTGGCTGTTGGTGGCTCTTACAAAATAAAATATAGGTCAGGCTTTGAAATATTTTACGTAGTTTTTAGAGTTTCGTTTCTCGAAAAAATATCTATAGTCGGATCATTTCGTTGTCCATACATCCCGTTTAGACTTTTTTATTTTTAACACTTGGAGGTCCCAAGTTGAAATGTTTGCGGTCGTCATTATCATAATCATCTTCATCTTATACATGTCCCACTACTGGGAGAGAATGAAGCTTGGGCTACAGTTCCCACGCGGGTCCAGACTGTAATAAAAATTAATTTCTAAGCCCAAGCAAGCAAAGATACGGTCAGTTATAAATGACAACCAATTAATAAGTTGAATAAATCGTTTTTAAATTTTTTTTACGTACAGAATCCTAAACAGATTGCGAAGTGAAACTACAGAAATATAAAAAGAACTGAATCTAGAATAAACGTTGAAAAGCAAGTCAAAGAACTTCGTCGCAGCATTAGCTTCGTGAATTTTATTTAGAAACCCTTTGAATCAAATTTGCGGCGTACACTTTAAAGTCTGGGACAAGCCCACACTTATATTAAATCACAATTGCAGGATCACACATCGCAATATGACGGGATTTGGAGTGCTGAGGCATAGCACACAGAAAATATTTTATTATTTCAGTATTACATGAAAACGGTTACTAAACAGATTTATACGGGGAGTGTGAATGGATGCGTTGGGAGGGGAAGGCCTAGGCGGACGTTCCATGATCAAATTGGGGACGTTTTGGAAAAGGCCAGGTCAAGAGTTCCCGAAACCGACGAGCATGTATGAAGAGATTGATGAATGTGGATGAAGCGAAGTAGCAAGTGGAACAAAGTAGTCTCTGCCTACCCCTGTGGGAAAGAGGCGTGACGATATGTATGTGTATAAAAACGGTAAGATTAATTTCTGTAAAATACCTATTATAAAAAAACGAGTGGATAGGTAAGGGAAAATATCTTGAAAACTTGAACCATTAAATTAATAGTCTTTCGTGCAATAATTTGTCTGTTTTTAACTAAAAACAATTTGACAAACCAAAATGGAAAAAAAAGTAACTATAAACTTAGGGTGTCGCGGGTTTACTGTGGAAGCAATTGGGGGTCTATGGGGGAGGCCTATATTCAACAGTGGTCGTCCTACGGCCGATATGATGATGATGATGATGAATTGACATGACAACTGTAAAAATAGGTACCTACAGGCGACTGAATGTAGATATTTCTTACTGAAATGCATCGATGACAATATCTAAATATCGATGCGTTTAGTTCAGAATTTCACCGTATATTGGTAACCCACTTACACAACATAGGCACGTTTGATATAACGAGTGTTTAGCAAGGAAAAGTTTTTAGGATTTTTCAACAATTTTTATACTCATACTCATACTCATTTATTCGTAATAATTATTGCATAAGCATCAAACAGGGAAAGGCGATAGAATACAAATTCGAATTTCTAAATTTATACAAACTGCCTTTCTCAGTCTAGATTGGCAGAATTATGTATGATGTGTTCGCTCTGGCAGTCTACTCTATAGCTAACAAGGCACGCTTCAATTTATTTTATGACATTCGTACTGTATACTATCCTGTGTACTGTGACTCAGATGGCTTCAGAGGATTGGGTCATGATCTGACCTGAGCTCTGGTCACTGGGAACATTGCTTTATTGGATTTTAAAATAGTCCACGCTCGTCGTATGAAATATATTATTACGGTGGCAAAGTCCAAGGATTCTTCGGGATATTTTCTTATTGTGATTTAGTACAAATTGTAATGGCTGTGAAGTTCTACAAAGAAACTGATAAAAAAAAAATAGTTTATTCAAAAGAAGAAATGTTTACAAAAAGAGCTTACTGATGGTTCATCACTACACTACACTAGGCTGCCTGGAAACCGGATTAAAACTACTCAAGTGACCGTGATAAAATTTGGCATGGAAATAAGTTGAGACCCTGGGAAACATAAGATTTTCATTCCGGAAACTGGTATAGTTCCCACTCGCAATAAACGAGTTCGCTGTAGATAAAATCGCGGGCAATAGCTAGCCATGTATCCATACCAAAAACTGTCAAGTAAATCCGAATCTAAAAGTGGTCGAAAACAGTTCTCAAATTGAACAACTTACGCAACAAAACAGTGCAAATTTAGTCTGAAATGCGAGTATTTTTCTCGGCGGAAAAGATTTTTTTTAAATAGCAATATAAAGCCAACCGTCCACAATCCGTGTGCATTTGACTAAAACAATGGAGTGCACGTGCACTATGCGCATCAACTTTTCATGCGGCTAAGTGGAGGTGTGTTTCAGCTTGCATGCAGACCTACTGCATCAAGTGGCCGTATAATTTAGGTATTGTGTACACTGCAGTGCACAGTGATGCAAAACACAAGGAGCTCAAGTCTTGTGCAAGTTGGGTTATGTACCGTATCAGCACACAATCGTGACTATCTGAATTATACATACACAAGGAGCTCAAGTCTTGTGCAAGTTGGGTTATGTACCGTATCAGCACAAAATCGTGACTATCTGAATTATACATACACAAGGAGCTCAAGTCTTGTGCAAGTTGGGTTATGTACCGTATCAGCACAAAATCGTGACTATCTTAATTACACATACACAAGGAGCTCAAGTCTTGTGCAAGTTGGGTTATGTACCATATCAGCACAAAATCGTGACTATCTGAATTATCTAACTAATATTATAAATGCGAAAGTATGGATGGATGGATGGATGGATGGATGGATAGATAGATGGATGGATGTTTGTTTGTTACTCAATCTCGCCAGAACGGCCAAACGGAACTGGATGAAATTTGGCACATACATAGAAAAAAGTCTGGAATAGCACATAGGCTACTTTTTATCCCGGAAAATTGCGTAGTTCCCGCGGGATAGCGATAAACGAATTCTTTGCAGACGAAGTCGCTGGTAACAGCTAGTACATACATATTCATAACGGTTTTATATTTTACAGGGTAAAAAGACAGAGTCTAGGATATAAGGTTGTTCAATCATCAGGTAGGTCCTATTGGACAAATAGCTCAATGGGTATCTGTCAGATATAAGTGCATAATCTGAGGACTAAAAAACGAACCTTAATGTTGTAGAGTGTCTTGATTTTATTATGCATACCTATATAAAATCACAGCTTTATCCAATTCGTGGTAGTCAATGCCTAAGGTAACAAGACCTAAACAGTGCTAGCGTGATTGTCAGTGTGTAGATGGAAAGGAGAATCAAAATAGCGATGGGTTGTTAGCCGCATCACCTATGCATGTTACGTGATTCAAAAGCTTTTTGCCCATTCCCTCGAAAAGCAGCTGGTACATTACGTTTCTTCTTTGCTCCCAGGCAAGCATGGGTGACTATTGGAATTATGGTGAGAAATCCAACAACATTTCTAGGGGTTTCGTAATTCAAAAGGTAAAAGAAAGCTTTAAAGAACCGCTTAGTTGTCTTTGTGTCTCTCAAGACACTTTTTCCTAGAAACACGAAGAGATTATTAAAAAAAAAATTGGGCTTTGATCTCTTTCAACCATAAAATTGAAGATTTTAAGTTCACACGATCAAATAAAAACCGATAAACTTCCGGACGTCGTGGTATTATAAAATTTGGCAAGAATTAGAGCATCACATTACTAATGTAGGTAACTATTTCCTGCACATAAATTTAAAGATGTAAATCAAATCAAATCAAATCAAATAATTTATTTCACATAATTTCAGGTACAAGAAGGTCTTAAATATAATGTTCGTATCACTAAAATCTACCTTACATGGCATGTGAAATTAAGAAATCGTCTACTTATAAGTTAAAAATTCCTGTACACTATAAAAGCATTTTTCGGCCAGCCACGTTTTTAAAGTCCGTTTAAATTCCTGTACACTATAAAAGCATTTTTCGGCCGGCCACGTTTTTAAAGTCCGTTTAAATTCCTGTACACTATAAAAGCATTTTTCGGCCAGCCACGTTTTTAAAGTCCGTTTAAATTCCTGTACACTATAAAAGCATTTTTCGGCCGGCCACGTTTTTAAAGTCCGTTTAAATTCCTGTACACTATAAAAGCATTTTTCGGCCGGCCACGTTTTTAAAGTCCGTTTAAATTCCTGTACACTATAAAAGCATTTTTCGGCCAGCCACGTTTTTAAAGTCCGTTTAAATTCCTGTATACTATAAAAGCATTTTTCGGCCAGCCACGTTTTTAAAGTCCGTTTAAATTTTGCAAAGGCTAGGTCTTTTATTGTGTCAGGCAAATTGTTAAATATTTTTATGCACATAATATAAATATTCTTACAGAAAGTAGCACAAAAGCGGGTTAGTATATTTTCGTCTAAAACGCAACTGGTACTAGCGGTAACCGGTCTAAAACGCTGCTAGTCTAAAACGCATCTCGTCTAAACTGCAACTGGTCTAAAAATTTTGAATTTTGAATAATGAGATTAACGTGTCATTTTCATTATTAATTTTCCGAAATACGTTCATCAAAAAAATAAATTGATTTTCTTGTTTTTACATGGTGTTGTAGCAAAAGAAGAAGGGTATGGCAAAAGAAGCATGAAAGTAGAATAAATGCGGTAGAAATGAGAGCGTTAAGAAGTATGGAAGGTGTATCACTGAAAGATAGAATAAGGAATAGTGTGATAAGGGAACGTGCTGGTGTGAAAGAAGATATAGTGACTAGGATTGAAAAAAGTATGCTTAGTTGGTTTGGTCACGTAGAGAGGATGGATGAAAGAAGATTAACTAAACAGATTTATACGGCGAGTGTGAATGGGGGCGTTGGGAGGGGAAGGCCTAGGCGGACGTTCCATGATCAAATTAGGGACGTTTTGGAAAAAGGCCAGGTCAAGAGTACCCGAAACCGACGAGCATGTATGAAGAGATTGATGAATGTGGACGAAGCGAAAGAGGTATGTCAGGATCGTAGCAAGTGGAACAAAGTAGTCTCTGCCTACCCCTGTGGGAAAGAGGCGTGACGATATGTATGTATGTATGTGTATGTATGTATGTTGTAGCAAAATGGTTAGTAATTATTGTTACATGTAACATAAGACTACGATCGGGTTTTTTGAGAATTTTAACGGATTTTTTGTAAACACCCGTAATTTTTCAGTAAAGTCCGGTTCAGTATTCCGATTGCTTAGTCTGATGCTTTAGGAAAACAAAGCCACGGGTAAAAGCTAGTAGATAAAATACCTACAACACATAATCTATATCTATGGCTAATATCAAGTTCACTTCCTAAATCACATTAATGCTATCATATTTAATTTCTTGTACGGGCTTTAAAATATACCGGCTATTTCACCACACAGGTTTAGAAGTAGAAAATTATACCAGCCAAGTTCCTATGACATAAGATCTTAATATCTCCACAAAGTATGTTGTAGATGCACAGAGAATGCACTGTAATATTAAGGAATTCCGAGTTTTACAAGCAGCTTGGAAACGCTGGAGCGGTTAAAGACAATAAAGCTGAGTAAACTTAGAGCTAGGATTCGAGACTTTTCCTACGGGGCAAAATGCATAAAGTTAATAATGTATAGGTAATGATTAAAAATACAATAAAACATAACATACATAAGGGATAAAGACGTGATTTATGTAAATCACGTCTTTATCCCTTACGGGGTAGAAAGTGTATTTTTATATTAACCCTTTTCCAACGGGACTGTACCTACAAGAATTTCCTAATGGAATCTAGAAGCTGTCTGCTTTATATGCTAACAAAAGGCAATAATGTTTTACGTTCTCTGATTGAGTGACAGCTTCGTTTTTGTCGTGAGAAAACAAGAATGTGTTAGGCTTTCCACGGCTTCTTGTTTGTTTCATTGATAGGCACGGAACGGAGTAAAGACGTACTGTACCTATGTTGCTTGTTCTGACAGGAGGCCTGTGCCCAGTAGTGGGATGAATATAGGCTGGAGATGATGATGATGCTTAGCATAGATTTTTTGCCACAAACACCTTCTCGAACGCGTTAGCGTTAAAATATCGAAAACTATGAGAACAGTATGCTTAGTGTAGGTTTTCGGTCACAAAATAAGTCTCGAAAGCGTTTGCGTTAAAATGACAAATACCTACTATGAGAATCGTTCCGCTAGCGGCGCTGTCAATTTTCCCATCGTAATTGAGACGTTTAACGCGAACGCGTTCGATTCGATTTTCGTGTCAGAAACTTACACTAGAGGCTAAGTTGGTTGCCGTTTCGATCCGCAAGTGACGCTGTCAGTTTTTCCGTAGTTGCTCGGTATAGATATTCCTATTTTGATGATGAACTCGTAGAGGGTTCGAAACGCGTCAGGGTTTTGTTAGGTGGAATGGTTAAGTTGTAATATTTATGTGCTTATGTATAATGTGGCAGCAAAGGAATGGCTTGCATGTAAAAATATTTAAATTATTTCACACAAGTTTGGCTGTTTTGTACGTGTAGAAGCAAGGTAGCAAAGCAAGTTATTAATTTTATTAATTTTTCTCGTCGGTATAATTTGTTCTCGGTTAAGGCCGGCCACATACGGAATTTTCATACGGTTTCCATGCGGAATGACATCAGCGAACGGGACATCGCTATATAACGGAACGGGACAGGGCTACGAATTGACGTCATTCTGTACGGAAACCGTGTGAAAAGGTAAGGCCGGCCTAAGTATCAATCTTCAACGCGGAAGTGTCACTTCTACCGCTGCTATAGTTAACTAACATAGACTAGCATAATCCAGTGATTGGCCGTTTGCAATTTCAGTAGTTTAGAGTAAATTGGTTCCTCCAATCCTCTTCTTAGTTCTACAGCTCGCTTATGGCTTAATCTAGGACATTTTGCATGAGAAAGGTTGACGCCGCCGTAGTTCTAGTCAGTTAATGAAACCGCCGGCCAAAATATTTAGTTATATGAATAAGGTATTTAATAAATGCTTTGCGCAATCCGGACAAATTTGCGGCTAAAATGGCGTGCAATTTTGTATAATTGTTATCTAACTAATAATTATAAATGCATGGATGGATGGATGGATGGATGTTTGTTTGTTACTCAATCACGTCAGAACGGCCCAACGAATCTGAATGAAATTCGGCACACAGATAGAGAAAAGTCTGGAATAGCACATAGGCTACTTTTTATCCCGGAAAATTTCCGCGGGACAGCGGTAAACGAATTCTTTGCAGACGAAGTCGCGGGCAACAGCTAGTCATACATAAATCACGTCATTTTAGGGGTAAACAAAGCCTAAGGTAACAAGACCCATTTAGCATGATTGTGGGTGTTGTAACTAAGGTGGAAAGGGGAATCTAAATAGTGATGGGTTGCTGACGCATCGCCTATAACATGATTCTTAAGATCTGCGCGGGAAGAGAAGCAACTTTAAATAGTGATGGGTTGCTGACGCATCGCCTATAACATGATTCCTAAGATCTGCGCGGGAAGAGAAGCAACTTTAAATAGTGATGGGTTGCTGACGCATCGCCTATAACATGATTCCTAAGATCTGCGCGGGAAGAGAAGCAACTTTAAATAGTGATGGGTTGCTGACGCATCGCCTATAACATGATTCCTAAGATCTGCGCGGGAAGAGAAGCAACTTTAAATAGTGATGGGTTGCTGACGCATCGCCTATAACATGATTCCTAAGGTCTGCGCGGGAAGAGAAGCAACTTTCAAATAGTGATGGGTTGCTGACGCATCGCCTATAACATGATTCCTAAGATCTGCGCGGGAAGAGAAGCAACTTTAAATAGTGATGGGTTGCTGACGCGTCGCCTATAACATGATTCCTAAGATCTGCGCGGGAAGAGAATCAACTTTAAATAAATAAATAAATAAATATCATTGGACAAATTACACCAATTGACCCAGTCCCAAACTAAGCAAAGCTTGTACTATGGCTACCAGGCAACGGATAAACATACATATTATATAATGTAGATAAATACATACAACATCCATGACTCGGGCAAAAGCATTTGTATTCATCATACAAATGTCTGCCCCTACCGGGATTCGAACCCAGGACCTCTAGCTTCATAGTCAGGGTCACTAACCACTAGGCTATCCGGTCGTCTTTACTGTTACATTCTTATTTTTTTACTCCCATACCAGCAAGGTCAGGTAAGGTTATTTTTTACCCACGACGGAACGGAGAAGGTATGAAAATCCGTCGGGGGCTGCCATTTCCATTTCTGTTACAAAAAATATATTATATTAGAATATAGTTGTGATGTGGTGCGCGGGGCCCACTGCACATTAACGAACCCCGGATGGGGGTTTAGACCAGGATTCGTTTATTGATAGCTAGCTCAGGGGTTTCGGTAGAGGGGAGAGGAAGTAAACAGCGGTTCCCTATAACCAACACCAATTTATTTATTATAATTATACTAGGTACACTTATATCCTATACTTATAGCTACATGATCGCCGAGGGGGGTTGCACGAACCCCTCGGACATATATGGACGGCGTTCCCTATAGTAACGGCGGCGGCGGTATACGGTAACGGCGGGTACGGACCCCTAGCGGGAAGGGATGCTCAAATCAAAAGGGGGTTTATGGTTAGGTTACGTTATGTTGGTTGGTTAGTCAAGGAGCCCACGGGAATGACGGTCTACCGCCACATCAACCAGATGGGTCCTGATTTACATGCAAGGAACGGAGAGTGAGTGTTAAGTCCTACGGCCCTACGGTAGGTATTAATCAGGTAACCTTCGGGAATGACGGTCTACCGCCACATCAACCAGGCAAGGTCCCGAAGTACAGGTCAGGAAGGGGGAGCGGGAGGCGGAGACACCAACCGGTGGGCACCTGAGAGAGTAGGAACGGGCGGTACGAATAACCCTCGAGCCGCCTGGCGTTCTTCCCCTCGGAGCGCTCACCGACGAGTGTCCCCTGTGTACTGGCGCGGGGCGCTTATATTCGCTGTCCGGGGGTGCGGCGTGCGGTGCGGGGCGGCGCGGGCCGGCCGGCGGCCTGGTGCGGCGCTGTGTGACGTCACGGCGTCACATAGTACTTAGTACCAATAGAAAATTTACAGCACTTAATTACCTATGATAAGGTATCCAATTTCCATTAGTGACGACTTGTGAAACTAAACTACACAATTCACTTAAATTCAGGGCAAGTAATGGTAGCCCCCGGTGGATTTTCATAGATTTGTCACTATAATAGGTAATAGATAGGTGAATAGGTGCGTGTAAACACTTTGTAAATACGTTAAATTTTTACCTTTCTCTACTTATTTTACTAGGGTCGGTGGGTTCTTTTAGAAATTATTTATTTATTTATAAGCCTTTTTATTCCGAATTCGCTACAATTTCAGTAAGTACATGTTGTTGTTGTTGTTATTGTCGTATATTTATTAAATTGTCGCGCAATTCGGCGTGCCTCATGGCATAGGCCTCCTCCGTGTATTGGAGGGTTTGGGCTATAGTTCCCACGCGCGCCCAGTGCGGATTGGGAACTTAACACACACCATTGAATTTCTTCGCAGATGTGTGCAGGTTTCCTCACGATGTTCACCTTCACCGAAAAACTCATGGCAAATTACAAATGTAAACACTTTGTAAATACGTTAAATTTTTACCTTTCTCTACTTATTTTACTAGGGTCGGTGGGTTCTTTTAGAAATTATTTAATACTTTTTAATTTAATATAATTTAATTAAATATAAAGTATGACATAATTGGCATATCTGAAGTCAGACGCCTCGGAAATGTCATATCAGAATACGATGACTTTATTCTCTGTCACACAGGCACTACACCGGGCCACCATGGAGTAGGTTTCATAATAAATAAACAACTGAAAGAAAATTTTGAAAGCTATGTCGGTATCTCTGAACGCGTAGCACTACTTAATCTGAACTTACCAGGCAGAAAACTGTCGGTTATACAAGTCTATGCACCCACAGACGCAGCGGAGCAAGGCGAAGTCAATTCGTTTTATGAAACCATCTACAAAGCCATCGAAACATCATATGAAGATTACATTTTAATGGGAGACTTTAATGCAAAGATAGGAGAGCCTCAATTAGACGAATATCTAATAACAAAAAGCAACGGATATGGAGTGAGAAACTCAAGAGGACAACGCCTGATGGACTTCGCTATGGAAAACAAATTGGCAATCATCAACACTTTTTACAAGAAAAAAGCAAAAAATAGGTGGACCTGGCGCTCTCCAAACGGCCAACATAAAAATGAAATAGACTTCATACTATCCAACCGCCCCCACTTATTCCAAAATATAGAGACACTAAATATGAACTATCCCTCGGATCACAGACCACTTAGAGCAAAAATATCTCTTTCAAAACCAATAAAAAATAGATCCAGATATAATAATAACAGAATCAGCACACTAAAAGATGAGGACGAAATAATAATGTACAAAGAAAGCCTTGCAAACCACTTACCTGATCTTCTGGATAATTATTTATATAAGTCCGTACAAGATTATTATGATAAACTAGTAGACACAATTAAAAACAGTCTACAAAGCGCAAATAAAAAATGTTCTGAAGACCGCAGTGCACTATCCGACCGCACAAAACGACTTTTAAACCGAAGGCAGGAACTACAGAAAACTTCCAACAAAACTCGAGCCATGAAAAACGAACTTAAAGCTTTATATAAACTAACAAGCAAATATATAAAAAACGATTATAAGAGACACAGAATGGAAGTATTCAAAAGACATCTAGAGCAAAAAGGAAGCCTGAAAAAAGGGTACAAAGAGCTAAGATCGTCAAAAACATGGATCGAAGGATTAAAAAATATGAACGAGACAACATACAACCGCGAAGGAATCATAAATATAGCAACAGAGTTCTTCAAAAAGCTGTATAGCGAAAGCAAAACTACTATTTCACGTCCGAAAGAAATCAGCAACAAAGCAAATCCTAAACACAGCATTGAGGCAATAGATTGCAAAGAAATTATAGAGGCAATAAAGAAATTAAAATCCGATAAAAGTCCAGGTTCAGACGGTATTACTAACGACGCCATTAAGACAGCCCAAGACTTACTTGCCGCGCCTCTTGCGATTCTATTTAATAAAATATTGGACAATGCTGAAACACCGCTGCAATGGTCCGAATCCGACGTCATCCTGCTGTACAAAAAAGGAGACCCTAAAGATATAGGAAATTACAGACCTATAAGCCTGTTACCAAGTATTTATAAGCTCTTTTCTGCTATTATAAATCAAAGAGTAAGCGCCTCACTGGAAAAACAACAACCCGTCGAACAAGCTGGTTTTAGAAAGAGTTTTTCCACCACAGATCACATACATACTTTAGAGCTTGTCATCGAAAAATACCAAGAGCAACAGAGACCACTCTATATCGCATTTATCGACTACCAGAAAGCCTTTGACACTGTTTCACACGAAAGTATATGGCAAACGTTAAAAGACCAGAACGTAGAGGAAGCATACATAGACATACTTAAAAATATATACAACAAGAGCACTAGCAGAGTCAAGCTGGAAACTATTGGTCCAAGCTTTCCAGTAAACAGAGGAGTAAGGCAAGGCGACCCGCTTTCTCCCAAAATTTTCATTGCGATATTGGAGTCCATCTTTAGCAAGCTCGACTGGAAGGGAAGGGGATTGTTTATCCAGGGCAGATATCTGAGCCACTTGAGGTTTGCAGATGACATAGTTCTGTTTTCTGATACAAGCTCTCAACTACAATACATGATCAAAACTCTCCACGAAACTAGCAGGCAAGTTGGCCTTGAAATGAACATCACAAAAACAAAGGTTATGTCTAATTATAAACAATCCGAAATAACAATAGACGATGAGCCTTTGGAATACGTGGATCAGTATGTGTACTTGGGTAAACAGATAGGATTCAATAGAAACAACAACGACCTAGAAGTAGAAAGAAGAGCAAAATCAACGTGGAACAAGTACTGGAAGTATAAAGAGTTGTTTAAAAGTGATATGCCTTTGAATTTAAAAAAGAAAGTTATGGACTCATGCCTAATTCCATGCTTGACATATGCTTGTCAAACGTGGAAGTTTACAAACAACACAAAAAATAAAATAACAACATGCCAGAGAGGAATGGAACGCAGTATGATGAATATAAAAAAGATACAGAGGGTAAGGCACACAGATATAAGAGCGAAAACAAAAACAATAGATGCTCTTACACACGCACAGAAATTAAAATGGAAATGGGCCGGACATGTAGCCCGACTTAAAGACCAAAGATGGACCAAAGCGGTTACAACATGGAAAGGACCATCAGGCAAACGTTGTAGAGGAAGGCCATATGCACGGTGGGACGACGACATAAAAAGAATAGCTGGATCCCAATGGCAAGAGATTGCTGAAGACCGAACCAAGTGGCAGTCTATGGAGGAGGCCTTCACCTAAAAGGGGTTCCTGTTGACTAATAATTATAAGAATAAATCAAAGATATAATAAATTAATCTGAATAATTGATGAATTAATGAATTGATAATAATAATAATAGTAATAATAAATTGTAATACCTAATAAACGTTTAAATAATTTAAGTTAAGGATATGATATTGAAGAACATAAACCTATTTAATTGTTAAATTTATTATATTAGAAATTTGCATGTTAACCTAGCAGGAAATAAAAGGCTTTTTTATTTTTTTATTTTATTTAATTTAATATTTTAAATTTAATTTTAATCCGTCGTGGGTTTTACAAAAATTTTAATTTTGCTTTTATCAGTTTTTATTACCTAATAATGGTCTTTATGGTGTTTTTATAACCATGGTAGCATGTTCGTTTGGGTGAAACAACATTCAATTCAATCTGAGAGGAGGTTTGTGCCGCGCTGTGGGACTTATACTCCCTTATTCATAAACGCGCTATAGACTTCTGCTAACTTAACAATCGTTTGTCCTTATCTGTCACATTGACATTTACCTTTCACAGATAAGGACAAACGATTGCTAAGAGCAGAAGTCTATCGAGCGTTTATGAATAAGGGCGTTCGGCTGGAGACGGTGATATTGGTAGCGGTTGCCCTAAATTACCATCAAGTGACCTCATCGCTCATTTGCCACCCTATAAAAAAAAATATTAAACTTAGGTATAATATAAATATAAATTTCTAAACGACGCCGAAAATTAGAACACATGGAAAAATCTGGAAAAATCCAAAAAGTAAAGCTATGGCCGGGAATCGAACCCGGACCCTCAACTACCCATAAATGTAGGTAATCGCCTACTAATATTATAAATGCGAAAGTTTGTGAGGATGGATGGATGTGACGATGTGAGTGTGAATGTTTGTTCCTTCTTCACGCTGAAATGACTGGACGGATCTGTTTTAAGTTTTGGAACAGAGATAGCTGATATCCTGGATTAACACATAGGCTGCTTTTTATCCCGGAAAACTGCATAGTTCCCAAGGGATAGCGATAAATATGTCAAAGGTCGTAGCTGCCTAATGTAAGTCTGATTCTACGCGAACGAAGTCGCGGGCAGAAGCTAGTAAATATATATAAATGTGTCTCGAAGACACTCTCGCTGGAGTAGCAAGATCATTTTGATTGTAGTACAACATAGAATTACTCAAATGTAAAAGTATAATATTTCTTTGAATAAGATTCCCTTCGCTACCTTTTTCATCAGCCCCGCAAATTACTTTTCACCAAAATTACTGCGCGCCCTGAAAAGTACTAAGTAGAAAAAAATACGTAGGTGTTAGAAAGATTCAAGTACAAAACCTCCGTAATGGTGTGCGTAATACTGTAATAGCCGGGTCCACACCAACCGCTGCGCAGACTTCAAAAGGACTCGCATACTTTGATGCCGTAAACTGCTGCAACTTTGCCTTCTGATCCAACATTGCCTAAGCTGTTTTCAGAAAAACGAGTTTTTGTTTGCTGAAAATATACCTAAACGTTGCAGCAGTTTACGGTGCTCATCTCAACACATAAATAAAACCCGAACAGTTACGAGTATATATCTGTTGTTATCTTCACATAGGTACCTACCTTTCAACTGTTCTACTTAATTCATATTTCAGTCGCCGTAATGATCGCCAACTTTTGATAGAAGATGGCACCAGAAGAAGAAGAAGAATTCGTATTTAAAAACAAATAGCTGCTTTATGTTTTTGTAATTTTACCGTAATAAAGACATTATCTACTTATTGTAATAATGCTGGTGATTTGGTGCATCGCGTTCTAAAATATATATAAAAAAACTGAACTCATATTATCATATTGTTGATGATAATCAATAAACTGTTTGAAAGGCAATATAATTTTTTTACGCCTTATTGGATCTAGTAATTTTATTTGTGTTGTCTTTGTAGCTTACATACAGATTAAGATGTCATGGTAAGGCCCCAGAGCCAAGCCATTTGGTTGGTGTGACCCCGGCGAAGGAAGTAATTTAGTTTAGTACGTGGGAATGCGAATTCGGATTTCTTTCGAGGCTATTAAGTTTGCGCGTTGAGGCAATCCGCAAAGTGTGTGAAAAACGATGTTTTGTACGCTTCTTAGTATTTAAGGGCTTCATTATAAATAATGTACACCAATTGTGGACTTAGAAAAAAAGAAAGAAATAAAAAAATAATAAGACAATTCAATACACAAACACGTCAGTAAAAATGAAAAGATAATAAATAAAAACATACAAATAGGTGCCGAGTAGAGTATTAAAGATTTTATTGAAGAAATTAGTATAGAAATGCACTTATATTGACGTTAATTGACGTAAAGGAGTGTGACATTAAGTAATTCACTCGATGGTTGGTGGGAACCCTTACCTATACACAAGAGGACTGTACATAGGTAATTACATAGATACACTGATTAGCAAGCTTAGAGGACTGAGATAAAATACACTACGTGCTAGTTATTTCACCGGCTGTCTTATAAGCGAGTAAGAAAGTGTTAGCAATGGCATGGTTTAGTTAGACGGTCAATAATATCATGGTATTGGTATGTCAATATATAGGATCGCTGATTTCAAAACAATCGGATTCTCGTTGGTACCTTTAGGGTTCCGTAGCCAAATGGCAAAAAACGGAACCCTTATAGATTCGTCATGTCTGTCTATCTGTCTGTCTGTATGTCTGTCTGTCCGTCCGTCCGTATGTCACAGCCACTTTGCTCCGAAACTATAAGAGCTATACTGTTAAAACTTGGTAAGTAGATGTCTTCTGTGAACCGCATTAAGATTTTTATACAAAAATAAAAAAAAAACAAATAATTTTGGGCTTCCCCATAGAAATGAAACTGATTTTTTTTTCATCAAATTCATACGTGTGGGATATCTATGGATAGGTCTTCAAAAATGATATTGAGGTTCCTAATATATTTTTTTAATAAACTGAATAATTTGCGCGAGAGACACTTCCAAAGTCTTAAAATGTGTGTCCCCCCCTGTAACTTCTAAAATAAGAGAATGATAAAACTAAAAAAAATATATGATGTACATTACCATACAAACTTCCACCCAAAATTGGTTTGAACGAGATCTAGTAAGTAGTTTTTTTTTATTTAATATTTGTCTGTCTATATAAATAACCAATATAGAGTGACCTCACACTGCCTACATTTTGCTTAAAAGCAGGGCTCTGCTATCACAGGATTTTATAATAACTTAGCGAATTTGTACGGAGCTCTCAGTGCGCGAGTCCGACTCGCACTTGGCCGGTTTTTTTCTGTTTTGATTGTTGTTATATCCACATATGTTCAATTAAGAGTTAAGTATGTATTGTATTGTATTGTACGCATCTATATTTGGTGATATCGATCGCGTGGATCACACAATATAAATGACCGTCTGATCCACGCCAATCCAGACCTCTTATACCAACTGTAAAATAACAAGATAAAAACGATTTGGGTATCATTATAATAATACTATCTGTTGCCAGCGACTTCGTCTGTAACGAATTCGTTTATCGCTATCCCGCAGGAACTACGCAATTTTCCGGAATAAAAATTAGCCTATGTGCTATTCCAGACTTTTTTCTATCTATGTGCCGAATTTCATCCAGATCCGTTGGGCCATTCTGGCGTGATTGAGTAACAAACAAACATCCATTCATCCATACTTTCGCATTTATAATATTAAGGTAGACTAGTAATAATTATAACCTAGTTAATTTCTGAATATTGATAACAACGCCATCTAGACGTGAGTAGGCTACACCACTTGCAAATTAGTTGCCCAGTTTTGCCGAACACGGCTAGAGGTTGTCTCCCAATGAGTGTTCTGAGTAAATTGAATGTGATTAAAATAATTATTTTAGGCCCTGATAGGTATAAAAAACGATTGTGAAACGAATAACTCGTTTGCCTAATTTGTAATGCGTGTGATAGATACAAACTTTGGTATCATCTTGACGTTTTTGATTTCTATTATTGTTCAGAAAAGATTATAGCCTAGAAAACTGGACTTGTGGTGAAGGTAATTTTTGTAGCGTAAACGCGTTCTTAGAACAGATTTCTGTTAAATCAGGTGTGATAGGAAATTATCGCTTATTTATTAATTCTTGCCTTTCGAGGAATATTTTGTTTGAGATACTTTTAACAAATTTACTTTTTTATTTTTATTTAACCTAAGTAACAAGGGTCACTAACATAGCTAAACGAATTAGCTCGTTGAAGTGGCAATGGGCAGGCAGGCAATATAGCATGGAGAACATAGATGGTCGTTGGGGTCGTTGATTGGAGATCGTACACCAACGAGGTGGAGGAATGACCTGGTTACAGTCGCGGGTTCACGGTGGATGCGGCCGCTTCCAACCGAGGCAACTGGAGGTCTATGGGGAGCCTTATGTCCAACAGTGGACGTCCTGCGGCTGATAATAAACCTAGGTAAATCTTATTATAACAACAGATCGCATAATTTATTGACAGCCAATATTAAGCTTTGCTGTTTGTGAAATTCACTAATTTCTTATGAAACCTTAGTTTTTTCCCAACTTTCCATATATAAATCAAGATATTGATTTGTTTTATAATATTATGTAACAATGTCGTATGAGATCACAAATTAAATCTTGGAAAACCCAAAAAATGTGCGAGTCACGTGACCCTTAAGGGCCTTACAATAATTATGTAAGTAACAGTTTTGTTTGTATGAGTTTGTGGAGCACTTAATGTTAAGTTGGAAGCTGCTTTTCGTTTTAGGATCAGTCCTGGGGGAAGAGCAGTGTTTGATCCGGTGCACACTCTCTCTAGGCGTGGGTTATTAATTTCAGGCAGAATCTGAGGGTTATTAATAATACTGGTAGGAATTTAAATACAGAATAATATAGTCAACTAAAGCAAACTTGATCCAGTACCCAAGATCCTATTGAACTTAAATCAAATGAAACACGACGCTTCGCAGCTCGTATATTATGATCAAATTTATTCAGCATTTCCACATATGGAGCCTCGGAAAATCGAATCAAACCGGCACCTTAAAATCGTATTTATTACCCGCAGAGTATGTATCATCTTTGGTATAATTTAATCTATGATGTCAAGGAATCGGCTATAAATTCCAATAATGAATGGCATGGCTTTGAGTTTGACTGTGATATATCGCATCGCATTTTGTATGTGAAATTTAACATCTCTAATAAAATGCTTTGAGAGGGCTTGATGGCATGGGATTTAAGAATATTTATTATACTATCGTAAGTAAAGTAGTTAACTAGGTAGTCTACGTATAATGTATCTTTTATCGGAGCCTTTCATTTGCCTGAATTTCTTAGTTAAAGAGAAAAAAGAGTTAGGTATGGCAAATGGACCGTACTGGCTCAGGAAGACAGAGAATAGGACGGAGTGGAGGAGATTAGGAGAGGGTTACATCCAGCAGTGGATAGAGAAAGCCTGAAAAAGAAGAAGAGAAGAAGATGGCAAATGATCATTACTTATGGCAAACAATACATTTATGGCATATGAAATTCGGGCAAACGATAGAGAACCATCTTTTACCTAAAGTGTCAACTGATAGAACTACTGGAATTGCTGTAGTCGTCATTGTCTCAAACTCAAACTCAAACTCATTGCTATAAGAACTGCTATAATCTGCCAGTTAGGCGTACAATAATTAATATTCTTATGAACTAGTACTGTGCTAAACGGGATTAGAATTATTATTATTTATCAGAATTTATACAGTTAGGTACCTTTAAAATTTAAAAATTCGTTTACATCATAAAATACTTGGTCTTTTAGGTATTTTAACAACGATGCTTCCATATGCATATGCTTGCGATGTCTCCAGCCTATGTACGTCCAACTGCTAGACACAATCCTTTTCTAAGAATGAGAGGGCTCCCTAATCAAGTAAGTAGCAAAGTACTACATTTTTTTCATCATCAGACTGCTACGGCTTTTTTAAAAGGCCAAAAACATAAAGAAGCTTAATTGTCCGGGAAACATGTACGAACTATAAACAAAACCGAATTAAACTGTGTAAAAAAGGTAATAAAAGTAGTAAACAGCCGTATACATAAATTGGCGGGCGGTAAATACAAAAGCTGGCCCGCGGTGGGATATCGTTTGTCATACAATTACTCCCAGTCTCGTGTTACCTTGTTAGTGAGATACAAAGACTGCAGTCCACTAGAATAGGTTTTAAAGGGAAATAGGTATAACCAAGCCATAATAAAAATATCGGTTGTCTGTAAAGTCGGTTTAATGACGATAGTTGAACGTGACAACGTCATCTTCACGGCACGTCTTCACGTCTTCGCGAAGAAGACGTGAAGATAACCTACAATCGCTGCACTGGCGGACCGATGCTATTTATTTTAATGATGAAAGCACGAATATTCGACAATATATCACTGAACATAATATTTAATATCGAAAGAATCATTACCTTTATCGCCCCAATTTTATTATCGTTGCTATAAACAATTGATACCACATTCACTTTTCACTGCACTTCATACTTGACGAAAACATGTAAAATGTATTATAGCAGCTGTCCACGCCGACGCATCGCTCACTCAAGTAGGAGAGAGACAGATGTCGAACGCTGCCGAACGCGGAGGCCGATTTTGCCTCTTTGTCGCTCGTTCCGCGCTCTCGCTTGCACTTCAGGCCTTAAATGGAACGCCTCGGAGCGAGGTAACGCCTCAGAGCGAGGTAACGCCGCATGAGTCATGTTTTTTCGTGCATGCAGCCGGCTCCATCGAATTATAAGACGTTGTCACGTCAAAAGCCATGGTAGCCTAGTGGTTTGGCCTGTGGCCCCTCAAGCAGAGGGTCGTGGGTTCAAGCCCGGGCTCGCACCTCTGAGTTTTTTTGGAATTTATGTGCGATATTACATTTGAAATTTACCACGAGGAAAACATCGTGAGGAAACCTTCAATCCATCTGCGAAGCAATTTAATGGTGTATGTGAAGTTCCCAATCTGCACTGGGCCCGCGTGGGAACTATAGCCCAAGCCCTCTCATTATGAGAGTAGACTTGTGCTCAGCAGTTTGCCAGAAGTGGAACGTATTCAGGCTAGAGATGAGGTATAACCCGGTCTTCCACTAGCCTCCCAGTCAATTAGCTAAAGGTTTAATACAAATAGGTGTCCAGGATGCACTGGTCTTCAGGTTGCTGCTAACGAGAAGCTAACTTCTTCACTTCTAGTGAAAGGCTCTAGAAGATGCCAGCCACTAGTACAGTACTGTACTGTACCGTAGTGAAGTATTCGGGAATTCCAACAATCAATCGTTCTAGGTCTTTTTCGCCGGTACTAGCCTTTCTGCGGCAGCTGTACAAAACAAAATATTGTAATTATGACTGTGCATTATGTTCTTATTAGTATGAATCAGTATTGTAATGAAAGATAGCGCTTCCAGATCTTTTAATTGCATGATTTTAACTCATAAAAATCAGTCCAGTTTCTGCAGTGAAAAGCAACTAGAATAATATGTTAAACAACGTAAATTGCGCTGAAAATTGCAGTTCATTGTATTAAAATATACGTAAAGATAATTAGGAGGTAAAATTTATTTTCGAAAGGGAAAGTAGACCAGTGGGTGGGATACTAAAAAGTACAAAACAAGACTTAGAAGTATAGGAAATATCAAATGAATCAAGAAATTTTACTTCTTGATTATTAATGTTTACTTTTTACGTTTTACCGTTAAACGTAAAAAGTAAACATTAAAAATCAAGAAGTAAAATTTCTTGATTCATTTGATATTTCCTATCATTTGAAACACAGCGCCTTCTCTCGTCCCTGGTGAGCAGTACATGTTCCACGGGAGTTTGTAATTGTGTCGTACAGACACATTCAAACAGAGGACGCTTAGCGACAAATATTCGCATTGTAACAAGGTCATGTGACAGGTTGGTAACAGATAGAAAAATCCGAAGGCTTACTCATCTACTATGGGTGGTGTAGGGGTATGGCACGCGTCACGGAATGAAGAGGACCCGGGTTTCGTGTCGTTTAGAAATTAAATTTTACTTGGAAGTATGTTTAAAGGACTATCGTCCAAAATTACGCCAATATTATTTATATTCATATTAATATTATTTTCATATTCATTTATCGTCAATACTGTGTAGTCGCCATCAGATATATCGTAGCGGGCGAGTTCCTCAAATAATTCGGAACAACCTTGAATTTCAATAAATTCGTTACACTAGATATGATTAATAACATCAGAACACGCAATTAGTCATAAATAAAGTAGCAGCGACTTTTCAATAAAATCGTGACGTCACAGATCGTCAAAGGTATCGATGCAGACAGGCTGACCATAAAGATCGGAACATTTTTGGAAAATATACCTTAACTTTGTGACAAACAGTTTAAATTACAGTGTGTTTATAATAAAATTAGTTTTATAAAATAGAACTACATGCTTTGACTTATAACAGCAGAAGAAGAAAAATTTTATTCGTAAAAAAAGTATAATGGCAATTTAGTGGCCAGTAACAATTTACACTTTATACAACAAAAAAGGTTTTATGTTACTAACACAGTGAATTATACATGCAGACGCGTACACTATATAGGTGACAATATCTTTCATTTTGGCATGACGTTTGAGCCTTATTTGTATTTTGTTTGGAATTCGAATCTATTATTATATACGTAAGGTTTATTTTCCACATATGTTCCGATATTTGTGATCAGCCTGACTGTGTCGATACCTTTGACGATATGTGCTTCTTGATATTTTTAGCTCATTGAACGTCCCGAATTTATTGAAAAGTCTCTGTTATTATATTTATGGCGGATTGCGTGTTCTGATGTTATTAACCATATCTGTGTAACGAATTTATTGAAATTTAACGCTGCTCCGAAATATTTGAGGACCTCGCCCGCTACGATATATCTGATGGCGACTGTACAAGTACTGTAGTAGGACTAGAATAGGATAGGGATAGAATTATGATTTGGATGTGTTGAATTAACATGATTAAACCATTTTAGGAAGCGTTTTAAAAAAACAATATTTAGGTTAAACTATATAATTGATTAATTAATGTGTTTTATGTACAATAAAGAGTTATACATACATACATACATACATAATTGCAACAATATTATAACAATAATAAGCCGTGGTAGCCTAGTGGTTTGACCTGTGGCCTCTCAAGCAGAGCGTCGTGGGTTCAAATCCCGGGCTCGCATCTATGAGTTTTTCGGAATTTATGTGCGAAAATTGCATTTGTAATTTGCCATGAGCTTTTCGGTGAAGGAAAACATCGTGAGGACCTGCACACATCTGCGAAGAAATTCAATGGTGTGTGTTAAGTTCCCAATCCGCACTGGGCGCGCGTGGGAATTATATAGCCCAGACCCTCCAATACACGGAGGAGGCCTATGCCATGAGGCACGCCGAATTACGCGACAGTTTAATAAATAAATACAAAAATAAACGACAATAACAACAACAACAACATGTACTTATTGAAATTGTAGCGAATTCGGAATAAAAAGGCTAAATAAATAAATAAATAAATATAATTGCAACAATATTTTGGGTAAACCGCGTTTAGTTCTGTGAGTGATTTGCATTTGTGGGCCAGTTTTGTTTTGTACGAGTTTGTAAGACCGTAACGAATTTTAGAGTGTGTGTAAGTCTGCTGTAGGAGTAGGTATATACACGTAGCCCCCCACATAAACTGCTGCCAAAACTACTAAAACTGAAAAACCATAAGCAAAGTCCGTCATAAAAAGTACTTTGTGAGTAAAGGCTACGAATTTCGCCGTTTGCATTCCGTATAATTTTGTCGGACGTCTGTTGAATATATTGTCGCTAGTAGATGTTTTATTTCCCAGAAAACTTTTACTGCATTCTTTATTTGCATCACTAACACTACACGCTAAGATTTTAAAATTGTATACTAAAAATAAAGCGGTGGATGCGGAAGGCACAGGACCGGTCCGAGTGGAGAGCCTTGGGGGAGGCCTATGTCCAGCAGTGGACGTCTTTCGGCTGATATGATGATGACTAAAAATAAAGAACCACCATGTAGATTTGTTGACAATGCAAGCGCAGTCAGAAAATAAAAAAAAACTTCTATTTTTTTTTTATGTCTAATCTTAAAATAATCAATTTAAATAATGTATCTATAGATTACAAAAGGACACAACGGCGTCATTAGCAAAAAATAAACATGAACGCGGCTATTTTAAAATGCACTCGCCAACAAAGCCGTCCTATCAACCACTTAGTACTTTAATCAATTGAATTAATTGCATCTGCCTGTGGGTTGTCGACGTTGTTGTCCTCTTTTGGAGTATTCCAAGGACTTTCAACTTAACGGTTATATAGGTAAGGTTCTTGTTGTGATAGGCGGAAAACAATTTTATTTTAATCACTGGAATTGAACAATCGAACGGGCCACAGACAATAAGATGTAATTACGCAATTCTCTCTGAAATAGCCGCGTTTTATTTAAGGTTGTAATTAATGGCATTTTTTGCATTAGTGATAAAATAAATAAAATAAAAACACCTCCTGTATATACCGTTTTAAATTTTGCGTCTACGATCTGTGTGGCCTAGGCCTAGCCTTTATTAATCCCCGATGAAAAAAGAGGGTTGTTATAAGTTTGACGTCGATGTCTCTCTGTGAGTGTGTGTTTCTGGCTATGGCATCGTACCTCTCAAACGGATGGACCGATTTCATTGCGGTTCTTAACTATGTTTGGTAAAAATCAGTTCGAAACCTACCATGACGTATTAATGCGATTTACAATACAATACAATACAAATACTCTTTATTGAACACCACAAATCAGAACAAAACAATACAGAAACAAAGAAGAAAGTATACAATAGGCGATCTTATCGCTTAATAGCGATCTCTACCAGACAACCATTAAGATAGAGAAATAAGTAAATTAAGTAAGTGATTTAATTCAGACTCAGTTCAGGTTTTAGCTGGTTTTTTTTTATATGAATAGGAAGGCAAACGAGCAAGTGGGTCACCTGATGGTAAGCGATCACCACTGCCCATAGACACGCGCAACCCCGGAGGGATTGCAGATGCGTTGCCAACCTAGAGGGCTAAGATGAAATGTCTCTTGTGCCTGTAATTTCCCCGGCTGTCTTACTCTCCACACCGGAACACGGCAGTGCAAGCCAAAGGTCTGCTTAGCGGCAGGATTAGCGAGTAAGATTGTTGTAGCGATCCGGACGGACCTTGCACAAGGTCCTACCACCCGCAAAGCTGTCATTTAGTTGTAGTAATCTGACAGCGAGCGAACCTAAACTGAATTAGAATTGAATCGCATTAAGACGTCATGGTAACCCCCCCCAAACCCCCCCCCCAGCAGGTTTAAAAGTATCGGCTCTTTTCCAAAAAAAGTAAAGCATTTATGTCAAAAAAGTGTTTCTTTTTATTACCTAGGTACTCGATTAATGTGTGGGGGTTTTAAATGTTTTATTTAATGTTATAGAGTGACGTGTTGAATGTTTCGTGATGCCCTACTTTTCACAAAAAAAAAACGACAAAAGCGAGGGTGCGACCGTGCAAGCAGCCCTGAACGGCTAGCAAGAGAGCGCGCGGGAGCTGTGTCGCGCGCGAGATAGATTACCAGTCTATTTCTAGAACGCGAACGAATAGTAAGAAAAAGATGCGCAGTTTTCTCGCGCGCTCTTTGCCTGTTTTTTTTTTTTATGTGAATAGGAAGGCAAACGAGCAAGTGGGTCACCTGATGGTAAGCGATCACCACTGCCCATAGACACCCGCAACCCCGGAGGGATTGCAGATGCGTTGCCAACCTAGAGGACTTAGATGAAATGCCTCTTGTGCCCGTAATTTCCTCGGCTGTCTTACTCTCCACACTGGAACACGGCAGTGCAAGCACTGCTGCTTAGCGGCAGGATTAGCGAGTAAGATGGTGGTAGCGATCCGGACGGACTTTGCACCAAGGCCCTACCACGCGCGTGTGTACTACTTTGGCCTCCGCGTACAGTGGCAGAAGTTTTTCCAAAAAAATAATTCATCTCTTAAGACTTACAACACCCAATACACGTGAAAAATATAGTATTTCCACTTTTCTATGCAAATTAGGTACATGGCGGAAGAACAAAGTTTAAATGTAGTGCGATTAATTTTATTTTTCACGTAGGTCTTCGTCCGCGCAAGCTCAGAAAGAACTGGATGAAGTAAAACCTACTAGGATACAACAACTCACCTTATTTTCACTAAGTGTAAAGTTAAGTGAGTTATGTTATAATAATCAGAGCCTCTAGTGTAAGTTTTCGCATATAAAAACGTCTCGAACGCGTTAACGTAAACGTCTCAATTACTATGGAAAAATTGGCAGCGCCACTTGCGGATCGAAACGGCAACAGATTATTGTCATAGCATATGACATTTTAACGTAAACGCGTTCGAGACGTATTTTGTGACCGAAAACCTACGCTAAGCATGCAGAGCCTCTAGTGTAAGTAGGTAAGTTTTTGACACAAAAAACATACCGAAAGCGTACGCGTAAACGTCTCAACTAACTCTTTTTTAAGCGACTTCAAAAAAAGGAGGAGGTTCGACTGTAGGTAATGTATTTTTTTTTCCTCTTACACTGGTGGTTGTTCAGGATTGTTGTAAAGCTGAAATAACCTAACCTATAGAGTTCTACAAGAAGGCAATTTAAAAGCTGCTGTTAAAGGTACAGTTGCAGAGAAAAAAAGAATTAGATATATTTCCAAACGACACTGAAAATATTAGAACACACAGAAAAATCCGAAAAGTAAAGCTCTGGCCCGGAATCGAACCCAGATCCTCATCATTCCGTGATGCGTGCTATACCGCCACACCACCACCCGTAGCAGGTAACAAGACTACTATGGCAGGGCTGCTGTTCTAACTTCCAGTGTCGTTTAGAGATTTAATTTCTAACGGTTAAATCGTAAGTACCTAAATATAAAAAAATCAAGAAGTAATATTCCGATTACTAAGTCAGCAGAAGCCTATAGAGCGTTTATGAATAAGGGGGTAAAACATTAAACCATGTTAGTTTGTAAGAAAGGAACTTTTTGCATCGTCAGCGTAGGTATTCTGCTTTTGCTGTGTTTAAAACGAGTCAACAGTCAACAATCTTCTGACTCAAATATTGCAATTTGCAGCGTATTTTGCTGTACATTTTCACACGGCAAAGTCGCATAGGTAATGAATTTCGAATTAGCAGTGACTTTGTGACAAACGGTAGCGCAGAGCGTCCAACGGAATACGAAATAAACTTCACTTTTAGTTTTCGTTTTCACTCTGGACTTGTACAACGATTGCCTGTGAAAGTTTTTTAATATAACCTTACCTTACTTGTATTGTACCTCAAAATTAAATATAATTAAAATTAGGTGGTTGGGTTACTTGAACCCGAATAATTTTAAATACATTATTACGTAGCAATTAGTCGGAATTAGGAACTTTTAGGCGCCGACAACCGCCAAAACCTCGAGCAGCGCCACTCTTCACACATGTATACGGTACGCGTGCCTGTTAATGAAAGAGAAGGAACTCGATAGGTAAGAAAGTAAATGCTTTATTAAATAAATACTATAAGAAACAGACACAATTCACAAAACAAAAACATTAAAAATACTAGGCACAAGGGCGAACTTATTCCTATAAGGGATCTCTACCAATTATCCCTTAATTAGATGAGAGACGCATTGAACGAGGGACTAACAAAGAGTGAAAGAGTGATTTAGGTATGAATATGTTGATATTTTCAAAAGAATAAAGACATCGAACCGTTTAATGATGATTTTAAGATCACTATTTGTAATTATTTTCTATCCAGCTGATTTCGTCCAATAATGAATCGAGTACGGACGGGGGAAGGGAGGGGGGTTGAAGTATGTTGAATATTTTTTGTGCTATATTAAGCGCTGAAAATTTGAACACATAGAAAAATCCGAAAAGCTACTATGGGTGGTGTACCTAGTGGTATAGCAGGCCTGTGTAGCGGTATAGCACGCATCATGGAATGACGAGGATCCGGGTTCGATAAATTTCTATTCTTGATTCATTTGATAGAACTAAAACAAATTATTTTAATTAAAAACTCAGTCAAAGTACCTATTAGTAGTATCTATTTCAACAATTTAGGTGTTGTCAGCCTCTTAATGTTCGTTTGTACATTTTTGAGCACCTCCACTCGTGCATTTAACGGCTGCATCTCATCCCGCGCACACGTCAGTAATCTGCGTACACGTAAGCACACATGCACCGCATTATGAGTTATGGCTCTATTACACTTCCCCGCGACAGGCCCACCGTTCGGATCCGCGACTGATTTACAGTTGGTTCGTTTGCATGTTTACGGCTTGTAGCTCTTATACAACGTAGATCAGTTGGAGTTATAGCTGTAGTGTTGTATTAGTGTATTGTTAGAGCAGTGGTCGTCAATCCTTGCACGTCAAACCTCCGTGAATGTTAGCCCTCGGTGTAAAAATGTTTCTCTCTCTCTCTCTGTATAGCATGCAATTTTAATTGTCAATAACTATTGAAACTGATTTTGCTTAAGAAAAAGTAAATAGGTACCTACGAGTTCACTAACATGTTTTTGGGAAGCGCGATAACTGAAATCTACTAATAGGTATCTCTGATTAATGTGGCCCTTAACCAAAAATGATTGACGATCACTGTGTTTGAGGAAACGCGGCGTGTAAAATGTGAACTGTACTTTTTGCGTGTATTTCCATGATTATATTATTATTTTTAAACGTACAAAGTTACGAAAAAATACCCACTTGAGTGTCAGCATTAACACATAATATGTTAGCGCTTGAGACCCCGACAAGAATCAACAATTTTATAATTTAGAATGTAAAAGAGAAATTTAAATTCGTTTTTCACTGAACAATTTGTACTTTGTAAATATTGTACTTTTGGCAGTTGATACCATTGTTTTGTTCTTTGTAAAGTACACGAACACTCACTTAGGTTAACATCTTCGCAAACATTGAACATGTCATCTATATAAAGCACTCGAAAACACAAGCGTGTTCACTATCTCTGTCAAACAGTCGAAGAAACTAAAAAGAGACGGTGAAAGAATTATTGTGGTCACAGGTTGTTTTCTGCGACAAAGTACAATAATTTTCAGCTATTTACAAGAACCTTATTCAGAACAACATCAAAGTCATTTCAAACTATTACGTTCTCAAACCGCCTCCGTGCCTCTTTCAACCAACAACCAACACGTCTTTAATTTCCAAAGCCCCCAAATTGCCTTTTGAAATCACACACTCACATAATTATCCACGCCACTTTAGTTCCTAACGAGATGCAAACTAGGTTAAATTTTCCGCATAATTTGTATGGATAGGCGACCAATCTGATGCGGAAGTGAGGGTAAGTTAAAAGTAATAAATTGCTCTTCAGTGTACCGGCGTCTCTGCACCCCGGTGGTTTCAGCCACCGAACTGTGAAACCTTTTCAATTTGGATAAGGCTTCTATTTACTTCATCATCGTCATCATTAGCTTGAGAAGCTACCCGATCCATTGATGAATTAATTTACATAGGTATGAGCTTTATTTATACACATTGTTTACAAGAAATAAACGCAGTTACTAAAAGATAAAAAAAACTTAATCTACCTATTCTAATCTCAACTACGCTGGTCAGAGAATAAAGGAATTTTTTCGGTGAGTGCTACCGACTTATTTATATGTGTGAAGTCGGTGCCTCAGCTCAAATAGTTCCAAGCTGAACAGGTACTACATAGGCAGATAGACTAGGTCCACATCTGCCACGCATGCTACACATAAACATAACGATGTTATGATGGGAGCGTGGGTGGTGGCGTGGGCTGAGGCCCCGTTTTGAAACATATAAATAAATAGGTAGCGCACACCGAAAAATTAATTTATACAAAATTATGAAATCTATAGGCGGTTCTAGGCTGCTTTTGAAGGCGGTTCTATTTTTTTATTTAAAATTCATATAATGTGCTTTAAGAACACGGAACACTGAATGTTTTTATTAAACAATGTTTTGGAAAAAATAAAAAATCGGATCAAGGGCGAACTCGCAGAAAACAGCTAGAAAATAATATATATCCATCAGACATCACTAGGTCGTGCAGTGGGGGGTCGCCAGGGTATTGTATTATAAAGGGGTAAATTGTGATTGTGTTGCGTCGCCTTCCCATTGCCTTCCCAGGCGACACTGCACATCACTGATTCATCACGAAATTGCCACGAAATAATTTTACATTAAAAATTAAATCTCTTGATATTTAATTTAAAATGTGCCGCATCCTCACTTTTCAAAGTTTCTTCTCTTAATGTCCGCACAATGAGTTCGAGGGAAGTTTTCAACAACGTCGACTATCTAGTGCTAGTTAAATCGGTTAATTGTTTTCGTTTGCCGCCAACAAAACTTTTTGCTACTAAATTGGCAGCAATTTTTCCGATTTGACTTGTGCTCTCAAGTCGTTTGGTTAACATTTCCGATTTTACTAAATAGAAGTTTTATTTTTGTTGCAACTGGTGTAAATTGGGCTCTAATCCGTTTTCAATCCACTGTGTTTTGATTGGAGGTTTCACTATAATACATTTCTATTATGTACAGATATATAATACAATAAAATAAATAGTAAACTATAGAAAAAAAAAATTTTTCGGCGACGTTATAATTTGTCTTTGATTTTATTCAATACCTTGATTAAAATAAATAAATGCAAGATTTTTAAGGATCAGAATAAAGGCTTTTATGTGCGTTTAATTGAAAACCAATCAAAACAAGCAGATGTAATCACTACATAGTATAAAACAAAGTCGCTTTCCGCTTTCTGTCAGTCTGTCCGTATATATGCTTAGATCTTTAAAACTACGCAATGGTTGTTGATTCGGTTTTTTTAATAGATAGAGCAATACAAGAGGAAGTTTTATTATGTATAATTCTACACAGAAAAAGTCGCGGGCAGAAGCTAGTTGATTATAAAACACGTTGCAATCGCCTGAAAATTAAGAGCATATTTCTTCAGGTATTTTGTAATTTTACGTGCGCCTTTACAATCCTGTACAAGTTTGTTCAGAATTTATAGCCAGATGCTGGTTTCATTTTGCTAATACTTTCACGTTTTTCAGTCTGTACCGACAGGTCGAATGCTACGAAATTTATTATTAAAAACGACCGTACTTTAAGATCAAATAAAAGTAAAAAAGGCGTTCAGGCGTAGTGAAGTGGGGTAGTTAATTGCAAAGATTATATTAACTTGCAACGTGCATTGTATCTATGTATCGTGTTTGTCCGGGTGAAATCTTGCGACTCAATTTTGAAGCAGATATCTTCATCATAATATCTTTTCCAAAATGATGCAAGGTGTTTTTGGCATAAAATTAAATTTCTCGATTAATGGGTGCGGGGTTTTTAAATTTTGAAATTTAATGCTATATTCGTTTTTAAGTCAAACACTTAAACAAACAACGTATCTTATCTCAAGATACCTCACTACAAATTACCAGGCATTACCGCGCACGATAAAATAAAAATAAAAACAATTTTTAAACCTCAAAACGGATTCTTGATTCGCGAATACTTAAGGCCATTGGGGAAATTTATTTTGCCCCAGTCGCCGGCGCCGATGCTTAAGCCTTTTCATCATCCTAATAGGTTTCCCACAAAGGGGTCCACACTCGTGAGCCAATACGCTTTAGAATTTATTGTTTGGTTCATTTGTACAGGTGATTTTGAGATTTGGGAAACGTCGTACAAAGGATAGTTGGGTATTTATGAAACGGTTTAAGGGGATTTAGCGCGGGATTTTGTCTGGTGGGACTTAAATTTAAATCGTGTGTATTTTGTTAGAGTTATGTGTTACGTATTCATGTTCTAGTAGTTTTTTATTTACGTTTAGGTTATGGGCATTTTCAAGAAACTATGTACCAAGCCAATACATTTTCTGAGTCATGTAATCGTACTATTTTGATTCCCTTTTATACCTATACGCCAACAATACGCTATACGTGGTCTTTAGATCTTGTTACCATAGGATCTGTCTACCCCGTAAGGGAAAAGACGTGATTTATGTATGTATGTATGTAATATCGTATGAAAAAAATGACTTAAAAGTTTTATTGAATCTGGCGTTACTTTGCGGACGTCCATTTCAATGAACATTATTCACCTTGCTACTCCGCTACTTACGTGCAAAATAACCAAGCCCGTGCGAAATATAATAGTATGTTTTTCATAAATTCCACAAACTGAACTATCTCCTACACCACACAAACATTGACGCAAAAAAAAAAAAACATTTTTTCATTATACTTAAAAATTAACAGTGCTAGTGATTCTGATTCCGGAAAACTAAAATTAAAATAAAATCTCTCTTACTTTTTGCTATTCGCATTTGCGTACCTAGTTTTTGTAAATGACAGCTTTCTAGTAGTACAAAGAATCATTGAGGATATGCTTTGTACAGACAGACCGATAGTCAAACATGACGAAGTCAAACAATTCTAAAATACTAGGGGGCGATTACACTCACGGTATTGGCAATCTTTTGTCACGATTCCAAAAAGCAAGCTTACATGATGTCAGGGCCAGCAAAACACGACAATAAAGACAACACTACAATACATTGTAAAATAACGTGACGACCTCGTAAATAGCCATACAAAACATAAAGGGCTATCTATAACCGATCTTTCATAGCCGTGTTGTATGTCAAGCACGTCCCTTCCTTCGCCAAGGTTCCATCTACCATGAAAAGGGTTGGAGATTTATAACCTTTGCTAACTTACGCGCTATATCGCATTTATATCTGTGACACCTCCTATAATACGTTAAATTGCTTGACGTTTTTATCTTTTGCGAGATAAGCTAATTTATGTTTTGGGATTAGCGGATGTGTTGGAGTTGAAACATGGCTTGTACTAAAAGATTATTAGTTTATGCTGTTAAAATATATAATATCTATGAACAAAAAACTTATCTTACTAAACCGCTACCGATCATTCTAATTCAATATTTGTTATAGCTCTTGCAATTAACAAATGGCGACAGCTTTATTTGTGGCTAACACATATGTCACACATACGTGTCAAAGTTATATGAGAGCGAATTCGTGTAAGGTAAACATAAAAAACACAGAGAAAATTGTAGCTCGAAAATTGCTCCGTAAGACACGCACACTTCGATACGTATGCAGATTATGTGTTTACCACAAATAAAGCTCACTCGCCATCGTTAATTGCAGGAGCTATTTCTTGTTATCGTTTCTCAACAAAGTCTACAAAACAATGAAATGCTTACTTTTGGCTCATTCTATTTTGCAGCAACGCGTTCCAATTAACAAAGTAAATTCCTGTGTCGTAGGTATCTCTTAATACGCATTTAAACCTTAATATCTCCATGTTAGAAGACAGCTTACCGTGTAAGTGACAGGAATGCAGTAAAGTTGGTGTCAGTGGCAGGCACTCCCTGGTACCGGGCAGTGCAGGTGTTAATCGAACGCTGCTTCGTTAGCGAATTTTAGCGTATAAAGTTTAGATAAGACAACTTTACCATCACACCACCTACTTTGACATCCTGCGCAGGCTGTGTAGCGCTTGGCGTAATGCTGAGTTGGGACTTTGTCTGTCGTGTCAATTTTTCTCTATTAATATTAATATTATAATATTAAATAAATAAATGTTAACGTTTTTATTTGTAAATTCTTTCGAAATATTATGTACTGCGATAACCTTTATTAAGCTCCCGATATTTCGACGCAGTTGCATGCATCATGATCACGGGTAGACGGGATATTTCGAATGAACTTAACCGTGAATCATTGAAAACTCTTATTGTAAATAAATAAACAAATTAATAATAATTTCTTTTTTTATCAACGTGTATTGTATTGTTAGAATACCTGATGATAATTGTATGCCATCGCCCATGGCTACCTACAAAACCAAAGAATACCACCCAAGAGAGCCAAGAAGGATTATCTCGTGTACAATCTCAACAGCTGTCTTGTTTTTCACGCTGGAACACAGCTGCGCAAGCACTGCTGCTTGGCAACAGTGTTAGTCATCCGTATGGACCTTGCTTAAGGTACACTATTTTTTCAGTATCATTGTTTTAAATCTAATTAAGGTAATACTTTTTTGGTACGGAATGCCTAAAATTACCAATTCGAATCTTCATACCGAAGTCGTGGTATAGTGCTTTAAAATGGTGAACGTTCGGAAGATCACCTTTATCAGAGATGTAAAATCATTTTTATGAATTCAAAACTCAAGCTTTTAAAAAGCTCGCTTGCCGCTTCTAAAGCTTAACGGCATCGAAGTCGTTAACGCCGTAACCGCACGACTAACTCGCTGTAATGAAGCTTCGGTGAGATTCAACCAAAATAAAATAGCAGTTAATACGACGCCACTACAGCTATAAGGATTAAAAGCTTTTTTGCAGCCACATTTATGATCACTAGGATTATACTCGTACAGCTTGATTAAAATGTGCGATTAGGGTGGCTAGACGAAATATACTGGTTTGTTTTAGGTTGCTTGTGACCCGGACTGTAGGTGCTAATAGATAATTAAGGCCCACTTGCACAGTCCAGAGTTAAAAAATTAAATTGCTAACTCGGGGTTAGGTTTGACAGTTCCATACATTTTGACACTACTTAGCCCCGGGTTAGCATCTAACTCGGGGTTAAGTCGTTAACCCTGGTCCGTGCAAGTGGCCCTAAGACTATTTAAATTTAAATGTACTAAGTTAAGAGCGGTGCAGTTAGGTGTTTTTTTTTATTCGACAAGAAAGGCAAACAAACTGCACCTGATGGTAAGCGAGCACCACCACCCATTGATACCCGTAACTCTAGACGATTGCAGATGCGATGCCAGAATAGAGGACTAGGATTATAAATGTCCTACTGAAGTTTCGCTAAAAAATATATTTCGGCCAAAAAACAGCCGAATGTTTCGGCCACTGGGGCAATTTCATCGGCTGTCTTACTCTCCACGCCGGGATAAAGCAGTGCAAGAAAATAAATTGTCAATTTACCTAATGGTTTATGCGCTTAATAAAAGTAAAGAGCTAGTTTTATAAAACCATTTTATTAGCTTCTTTTCCCCATATTTTATTAACTATACTAATTAATATTATTATTACTTGTTACGACTATGCATATTTAATTAAAAGACTGCTATATCTTTAAATCCGTTTTGCCGTTGTTTTTAAATGTAATAATATGTTTACGAAGATCACAAAATTAAGTATAGTATCCGGCCATAAAGATTCCACTTCTGTTTTTAAAAGGTGACAATTTGGCGTCATGCAAATCAGAGTGAGACAACGCTCTACGAAGCCAAAATTAGTCGAGAAGACCGATTATGCAATCTTTATGGCCGGGTTCTGTAATGACTGTGACAGAGTTATTATTTGACGTCTGTTTCTTAATTACAGTATCCATAATTTTAATTTACGTCAAGATTCAAGTAACAATACAACTATTCTCATTTTCGAATTTAAAGTTGGACACAATTTTCACTCGCATTACTAAAAGTAAGTGCAGTTCTCTACCTGACTAAAGTTCACACCTCACATGCGCGCTAGCTGAGAGCGTAATCACTTAAAATGTGGCATAAAATATTGTACTATGTTCATCGGTAACTTCTTACGATGAACTAGTTATAAATATATCCGGTTTTAACCAGTTTTTAGAGGATTCGGGTGAAATATTAAAAATAACTAAAATAATGAAATATCTAAGTGAAATTGGTGTTAATCTGTAAATTGCTACGAAACTACGGCTTAAATTAATTAAAATAAAATCAGGTGGCAACATTAATTAGAATTGTAATTTTCTTTTATTCAACTCAATTTTTCACCACTTTGAAATTGTACTTTCAATCATCATCTTTCTAGCGTTTTTCCCGGCATTTGCTACGGCTCAGTGAGCCTGGGGTCCGCTTTGACAATCTAATTCAAGATTTGGCGTAGGCACTAATTTTTACAAAAGCGACTGCCATCTGACCTTCCAACCCAGAAGGATAACTAAGCGTCATTGGGATTGGTCCGCTTTCCTCACGATATTTTCCTTTACCGAAATGCTCATGGTAAATTTCAAATGTCATTTCGCACATAAATTCCGAAAAACTCAGAGGTGCCCGGGATTCCAACCCGCGACCCTGTGCTTGCGGGGCCGCAGGTCAAACCACTAGGCTACCACGGCATTTTTTGTAATTGTACTTTCAATATGCTTTCAAAAACTGGCCCGAGAAACGAGTGTTGCCCTACTAATAGTACAGTCACCACTCTCCAAATAGTCTGGTGGCCCTCAAAAATTAAACGACCGTAAAACCCGTACAGTCGGCGGAATAAATTCCGCCACCCTTGTCACAAGTCGAGATAAGTGACCAAAGTTCTTCGGTGGATTTCGACCGCTCGACTATCTCGGGAGGCATCTCGTAAATTTTTCTAATCTTCCGACGATTCCTTTGTCCCAGAGAGCCGCGTATTCTGAATGTAAATTGAATAAGGCTATCAAATTGTAGTTCATTACGCTTTTTTGTACCGCTTTTTTGATAAGCTAACAAGTTTCACTGGTTCAGTCTATTGTTGTAATGAAACTGCGGTTTGATTCATGTATTGTTACTTTTCAGACGTGATGTTGACTTATAATAAAGCTGAAGTGGATCGAAAGTCTGGAAGAATAAGAATGGAAGATATTAAAAATAAATTGACTGGGGATACTTAGTTTGTTTGTTATTGTGTTATTGTATTGGTCTGCGATATTGTCAGTTTTCTTAACCAGAGCCAAAAATTATTTACTTTTTATAAAATTCATCCCTTGTGGGATAAGTAAAGGAATTACTGTCTATTCAGCCATGTCAAAGATTGCCGTAATGCCGGTTCACTATTTTTGAATTTATATGTATTTTTTAATATGTGCTTTCGGTAGCACTTGATGGTCACATCGGAAGACCTGCTCTGGCTGCAAGGCCAGCATTATGCTGAGATGGGACCATTTCATGATGCATGTTCTTATGTTTTTTTTGCTTCTTTTCTTCTTTTGTCTTTGTAATGTTATCATGAATAAATGTTTTCTTTCTTTCTTTCTTTTAGAATTGATAATAGAACACGTTCCAACAGTTTTTAGAATTTTTGTCTGTTTGTCTGTATATTTCCAAGCGCATCACGTGAAAAAGGCTGAACGGATTTTGATGCAAGCTTTACTAATCTGTTGAGAAAATCACCGGCCAGGTTGTAGGCTACTTTTTACCCCGGAAAATTGCATGGTTCCCGCGGGATAGCGATAAACATGTCAATTGCTAATTCTACGCAGACGAAGTCGAAGATTTTAGGTAAATATTATCCCCATAAGTACTTTTTTATATTTTGGGGAGTGCCACACTAGAGAGATCTCTCTCCAGGCAGATGTTACGCCTGGGGACCGAAGTCCGAAGGAAGAGAGTCGGAAGTTGTATTTATGCATCCGTGTTGAGAAACTTCGTTAGCGCGATGTAGAACGATGCGACAGCTGTCACTAGAGCTGTCATTAGAACTGGCGCTGGCTACACGTGCGTCGTAGTTCTGTAGAGGTCAACTAGGTGGCGCTAGTGTCGCTACAATAATATCTTCCATGTACAGTTCCAGGGTACATGTTCCATATATCTTACATGTGCAAATAAAATTATTATGATTATGATTATGACGGACTTTCGACCCTCTTCAGCTTTATTATTATTTATCTTTAGATTAAGAATGAAGTATCCATTACTGGTCCTTGTCAGCTTAAAGTGTCCAACACTGGTGCCATCCCTACAGTTTCTAATATAATTCATATACCATCTATTCTTTCTTAAGTAAAGTAATTCTTTCACTTCCTTCCTAGAGTGCCTTCACAGCGCTATTCTAAAAAAAAACTCAAGTACACTCGCGTACAAAACGCGACGTGTTTCAAAAACGGGCAAAAACCCACGTAGTACAAGTCTGGAGTCGCAAAGCTTTGTCCAGGCAAGTGGACTGAGCGCTGATTCAGTTTACATGCTAATCCGGGCAAACTCCGTGCCTTTGTAACACACAAGTCTCTGACGTATGAGCGCTTTTTTCCTCGACTGTACTTCAAGTGGACGGGAATTCAATTGCGATTCAGATACTAGGTTAAAATGTTTTGGTTATTCTTAAAAAATACTGAAAAACAGCGTTTTGGAAAAAGGCCAGGTCAAGGAGTACCCGAAACCGACGAGCATGTATGAAGAGATTGATGAATGTGGATGAAGCGAAAGAGGTATGTCAGGATCGTAGCAAGTGGAACAAAGTAGTCTCTGCCTACCTCTGGTATGTAATTATGTATGTATTGTATGTAAAACAGCGCTGCGGCTTGCCGCAATATTATGCCAAGTGGGGTTCTTAATTTTCTGTTTATTTTTTCTATGTGTATCAATTGTGTGTCAATTAAATAATTTCTCTATCCCTCTCTCTCTTTCTCTCTGTATCTCTCTTTAAAATACACTTAAATACTAGTATTTAAGTAAAATACAACTTTGCATGTTTATGCAAACTCTGTCTGATTGTTTAATCAGACATCAAATTTATGTAACTTTAGCGCTTGTTTTCTACTTCTTATTGTGTCTTCTAGTAAATTAGCATTTAAAAATCTGTTAACTAAAGCCTGGCGGGGTTGTTTCGAAGTGTTTTGTTTAGTGTGAAATTTACTGAAAGTTTTCGTAGAGCGACAAGATGGGGTATTTTGGTAACAGTTACGATATAATTACTAAATCAGAACAGTCCGAGTTTAGAGTAGAAATCCTAGTTCCTACCCCAAAAGGCCGACCAGTCTAGTTCACTTAAATTTATTAAGCCTTTCACCAGATTCGGGGCTGCATTATTGAAGGGTATTGAAAATTCAACCCAAATATCAGTCCCTCGTTTGGGTAGGAAGCTGTTTCATAATAGAGACAGTGACAGTAGATATTATGGAATGAATATACAAGAAACTCAAGTATCTTTTTATCAATATGTGAATAATCAAACATACAAATAAAGAGAGTTAAAATAAAGAAAGAAAAAGTTTATTTATGACAATCACAAAAGTAGTTAAAAACAAAAACATATAAAATTACCTTCATACCCTAATACAAATTGTCACAAAATGGTCCCAACTCAGCATTGCACATACACAAATCACGTGTTAATCCTTTACAGGGTAGACAGAGCAAAGTAACAAGACCTTACAGGCCTCGTTTAGCAAGACTGTGGGCGTATTATATAGATGGAAAGTGGAATCAAAATAGTGATGGGTTACTAGCCGCATCGCCTAATAACCTGATACCTATTAATTTTGGCCCATTTCCTCGACACAGATACAATTCTATGTTTTTTTGCTCCCGAACCAGCTTGGAAAAATCAAAACTCTTAGTAAAAATGTTGCTAAACGCAAAATTATTTCAAGATTCTTGATTTTGTCTTTGTTTTTGATGCTCTAAGAAGATTTAATAAGCAGAAAATATGAAGGTAAATTTGACCGCAAAAATGACGACGACGTTGACGACTGTGACTGAAAGACTTCTGTCGGATTAGCTACCTAGTAAAGACTAACCCTCTTATTCATAACGCTCCTCTTATTCATAAAGGCTTCTGCTAAGTTGGCAATCGTTTGTCCTTATCTGTGAAAGGTAAATATCAAAGTGACAGAGAAGGACAAACGATTGCTAAGTTAGCAGAAGCCTATATAGAGCGTTTATGAATAAGAGGTAAATTATTAAAGAATGTAACCTTCGGTTTAAAATCAAGCATCTTGAGATGTAATATCTACATACATACATACATACATAATATACCGTCACGCCTCTTTCCCACAGGGGTAGGCAGAGACTACTTTGTTCCACTTGCTACGCCAACACACACACATGTAACATCTGCTGCACGAAAGTTCTTCTTTTTAATCTACAGAGCAGACACAGCAAGTAGAACTACCTGGTCTGCTGTATTATTTTCTCTATTTTAATCTTTGTAACGCAATACGGATGTAGATTAATAATTAAAACAGATGGGAAAAATGACCTGGGGCTATAGCAAAGCAATTTACTTCGGTAGTTACGGTTTAAAACAATTAAAAATGCTTTTAGAGATTAAACAATTTTATAGATGAGTGAAAATGGAATCGAAGAAAGTTTTGGGCGAGAAACAAGACTTAAAAAATAATTGTAATTCACTCATTACCTAATGCCATTATCTAATTTTGTTTCTGAAGATTGATACAACACTTTAGCATACATTCATCTAACTAATATTATAAATGCGAAAGTATGGATGGATGGATGGATGTTTGTTTGTTACCTACTCAATCACGTCAGAACGGCTCAACGGATCTGGATGAAATTTGGCACATAGATAGAGAAAAGTCTGGAATAGCACATAGGCTACATTTTATCGCTGGATAGCGATAAACGAATTCTTTGCAGATGAAGTCGCTGGCAACAGCCTATATAATCATATATCACGTCTTTATCCCTTACGGGATAGACAGGGCCTAAAGTAACAAGACTAAATGCCACATTTAGCATAATTATGAGTGAATAGGTGGAAAAGGGACTCAAATTAGTGATGGGTTGCTGGCCGTTACCGATTGATCGCCTATAAAATTATTCCTGAGGTTTTTTAAAAAAAAAAACATTTATTTCGGACATCAAGGTCCATGATTAGATTAGATTAGATTATTTATTCATTCAATATAAAATTACATCATAAATTGTACAATGTCAAGTTACGAGAACTTATATTGAAATCGTCAAAGAACAAGTAAAATTAAATTAAAAATGTCAATAATAAATAAGCAACAAATAATTACATTTTGCTTATGAAAAATAAAAAATCAAATAATTTATAACAATAATAATGTCACCCAACAGGGATCGTCCAATTAAAAATGTAATTAAAATAATTAGGAAAAGAATGTCAAATAAAAAAATAAGAATTAATACCTATCAAGACTACAATTTCAATGTCAAAACAAAAATGTCAAATAACATTAAAATATTAAAAAGAAGTGCACATCATGTCAATATATCCGCAAATTCACTAACAGAGTATAGTGGTTTATCCAACAAAAGGTTTCTTAGTTTGGATCTAAATGCTTCGTCAGATGGGTCGTTCTTTAGTTCAGTAGGAAGGCGTTCATAATGCGTGGGGCCAATAACGCGTGGATTCTTCACTGAAAGCGCCATGCGACGGGGAACTGTACTCAGCTGTCCTGTGCGACGTACCTGTTTGCCGACCACATTTACCCGTGAAAACGTGGATAAATTGGTCCTTACAAACATTATCACCTCAAACAGGTATAGTGAGTAGTGAGTCATAACTCGGTGCATTACAAAAAGTTCCCTGCACGAGTGCCTAGGCTTGACACCAGCCAATATACGTATGGCACGTTTCTGCAGCAACAAAACCCGGTTTGAGTCTGTTAAATTTCCCCATAAAATAGTGCCATACGACATCAGGGAGTGGAAGTGGGCGTAATACACTTGCTTTAACGCATCGTCTGATATAAGGGGTTTTAGTTTCCTCAACGCAAAGACTGCACTACTCAGTCTGCCACATAGCCCGTCAACATGGCACTTCCAGTTTAGATTAGAGTCTATCATGAAACCTAGGAACCTGGATTCACTACACAATGGCATAGGACAGCTAAGCAGACAAGGAGGCAAGTCAACGCTACGACCAGAAAAAATCATTATGTTTGATTTAGAAACGTTAAGTAGTAGGCCGTTGACCGTGAACCATTTTTGTAACTGTTGACAAGCCTCCCGTATCTTTCCAGCGAGCTGTTCGTATGAGCGGGCACTCACAACCACTGTAGTGTCGTCTGCAAACAGCACTGATAGACCAGTCGAAATAGATGATGGAAGGTCATTCACGAAGATCAAAAATAAGCAATTTCCTAGCGCCGACCCTTGAGGGATCCCTAACGTGACGTCACGAATGTCTGACGCGAGCCTTTTGCCGCTTGCAGACATCTTGACTACCTGTTTACGGCCAGACAAAAAGGACGCGAACAGCTGATAAGCACTGCCTTCAATACCGTACCGACTTAATTTATTTAATAGCATTTTGTGATTTACTACATCAAATGCTTTTGACAAGTCACACAGGATACCGGCCATCTTGAATTTCTCGTCCATACCTGTCAGAACGCAGTCAAAGATTCTGTGTGCTGCTGTAGTAGTAGACATTTTCTGCCTGTATGCATACTGTTTGTCCGTCAGGAGGTCGTTCGATTCAAGGTGGCCCATCAACTGGGACGAAACAATACATTCAACTATTTTAGATATAGTCGGTACGATACTTATTGGCCTGTAACTGCCTACGTCATCTCTGTCTCCATGTCATGCCGTGTCGCGTCTGCCATGTCGGGTTAGTAATTCAACTTAAAGCACTATGTTAGTTAAATTAAAATTAAAATAGAAATAATAGATAAAGTAAAAGTAAAAAAACAAATTATACAAATTTTGGCCCAACAGTTTTGACGTGAAAAGATAGCAACCTAAAGATACAGTTTTTGTTTCGAAGGATTATTATGGGTGGGTGAAATTCGTTTTAAAATACATAACATACATAGACATATCGTCACGCCTCTTTCCCACAGGGGTAGGCAGCGACTACTTTGTTCCACTTGCTACGATCCTGACATACCTCTTTCGCTTCATCCACTTTTTAAAATACCTACATTAGTAAAAAATACTTCAATTGTTATGTTATGTTCAATTGTTTGATTCAAGTTATTGCTTTTTCTACGAAACAAAAGTTGAAAACAATAACTCGGAGACTTACTAAAAATTTGTTAGAGCTATTATAAACAATCGTTGATAAAATTATCTTCGTGGTTTTAAGCAATTGTTCAAAGTATCTCGCAAATTTCTTCTCGTCTGTTTACAAATTCAAATCAAACACAAACTCAAATGTAAACAAATCGTTTGTTGATTTATAGTTACAGCTCTAAAGTATTTTTAAGGAGTTTTAAAAATTCTTTGCATGTATGTATGTAAAACTTTTTATTGTACATAAAACACAAATGAAAAAGATGAATATAGAAAAACACAAATGCACAAAGGCGAATTTATCCCTAAAAAGGATCTTTGTTGATAAAAAATACAAAAAAGACAATCTTAAGTCAACGTTACATTAGCGCTTTTTTATTAAGAATTTTCAATGGGTTATATTAAGTCAAAAAACACATCAATTTTGACACTAAAATAGTTCTAAAAAATAATCGACTGGTTTTTGGATTGGTGAAGCTTTTAAGCGTGATCTTTGATTCTAAGCTAAAGTATACCTACTTAGTAGCCAAAATAACGAGTCGCTTTCCAAAGTACATAATAAAAATTAACCTTTTTTGTTCGTGACTGTATTAGGTACAACACCAATCGAAAATTACACCTTGTTGTCATTATTCCGAAGTAATTACAAGATTCCCGAGCGAAAGTTACTGTTCATCGAGCAAACTAACTGCTAACAATGTCACCTGATAAGATTTTTGTTCTTAGTGATAACGTAACAACGTTGCATGAACTTGTATGGAACTTTGTCAGAGAGTTAACTCGATTTTGGGAGAAATAAGGCCTAGTCTAACTAATATTATAAATGCGAAAGTATGGATGGATGGATGGATGGATGGATGTTTGTTTGTTACTCAATCACGCCAGAACGACCCAACGGATCTGGATGAAATTCGGCACATAGATAGAAACAAGTCTGGAATAGCACATAGGCTACTTTTTATCCCGGAAAATTCCCGCAAACGCAAAACGAATTCTTTGCAGACGAAGTCGCTGGCAATAGCTAGTGGAGTTATAAATACTTGTCTTGTAATTCTAAGTAATATCTATTATAAATGTAAGTTTGTTTGTAACGCATTTACGCTTAAACTACTCAACCGATCGTGTTAAAATTTGGCATGGAAATAGTCTGAGACCCTCGCAAGGACATAGCCCATAGAGTTTATCCCGGAAAATTATAACAGTTACCGGTAGAGATCCCTTATAGGGATAAGTTCGCTTTTGTGCATATATTTTTGTTTTATGTATTATTTTGTGAATGTATCTGTTTCTTTATATTTGTACAATGAAGCATTACTTACTTACTTACAGTTCCCGCGGGCACGCAATAAACGAATACTCCGTAAAAGATATCGCGGGAAAAAGCTGGTAAATTATATTTTAAGGTTTAATTAAGTTACAACATGCTTAGTTTTAGGTCAGAATTCATACATTACATAAATCACTTTTTTATCCCTTACGGGGTATAGAGAGCCTGAGACAAGACCCTTTAGGCTACGTTTAACATGATTGTGGGCGTATAGGTGGAAAGATACATAAAAATATTGATGGGTTGCTAGCCGCATCGCCTATTCAATTCAATTCTAAAAATTTCCGACTTTGCAATTGGAAAATCAATATCGTCTCATTCTATATACGAAACAACAAAAACGCTTAATAAAAACAATAATTCAGACTCTAAAATGACACGAAATTGTTGGAGTTACGATCAATTTAAACTCTTGATATTTTTATTCCACCGCAGTCCGCCGAAACAGTACTTCTGACTGACGCATATTAATTTGTTGGCTTACCTTTTGCGACAGATTTTTTTATTAAAACATCACTTCTGACACCCGACGTTTTAATATAACAGGAAAATTTTGCGGTGCCATTTTTATTTCAAGGTACTTCTTTAGAATTTCACCTTTAGGACGGGCTTCCATTATGAATCTAGCGAAAGGAAGACGTGCGGAATTCAACCGATTTCATTAGTTAAAATAGGTCTACGTCTCGCCCTATAAATAAACAATAAGCGTGGTAAAATTTTCATCGATTTTTTTATGAAAAAAGGTGGCAAACGAGCAAGTGCGCCACCTGATGGTAATTGGTAAGTGAGCACCACCTGGACATATCTGCAACACCAAAGAATTAGAAAATTGGCCAAGAATCGATTGAGTAAATGCGACCTGGGGCCTCACCATGACGCCTTAATGTGATTCAATCCCGTTTCAGTTTAGGTTCGCTCGCTGTCAGATCCATACTAAAAATGACGGCTAAAACCTGAACTGAGACGGAAATGAATTTTACAGGAGAACATACAGCCGGGCTGTTTTTGTTCCAAGCGAAAACGAAGACGCTTCGCGTTCGCTCGGTCAATTAATTTGCTATCCGTAGGTTCTAGATTAAATCTGCATAAAGTTGTGAGAAGATAATTGAGATAAAATGCAATTTTCGTCACGGTTATGAAGTTGCAACAAAAAGTTTGTCTTAGAAAATAATGTTGAGGAATAAAAACGTATGAACAATCTTTTTGAAAACAACCCTTAAATATTAAACAAAATCGAATATTTTTTTTTCTTTTTACTGTATATTTTATAACTAGCTGTTGCCTGCGTTTCCATCCGCGCAGAATTAGCTTATCGCTATCCCGCGGGAAGTATGCGATATTCCGGGATAAAAACTATCCTGTCCTTTCCCGGGACTGTAACTATCACTAATACTAATCACCCATCTCCGTACCAGGTCACCACCTCTGTATCAGGTTAGCTGGAAGAGATCCCTTCTTAGGGATAAGTTCGCCTTTGTACTATTTTCTGTGTACTTCTGTATTTTTAAATTTTTATGTGCAATAAAGAGTTTACATACATACATACTAATTTCAATAAAATCGGTTTAGCCGTTTTGCCATGTAAGAGCAACAAACACCCAAACTTACAAACTTTCGCCTTTACATATAATAATAATAATATACTCAAGAGAAAAAAAAATAACGGGTCACTTTTCTTAGAACCTTGTATGAAAAGTGTCCCATTATTTTTGCTCGTAAGTGTATTAGTAAGATAATTATAATGAAAATAGTCAAGGAAACTAATAATTGCCGGCAATAGCATTACTTTTCTAATTCTTTTGTGTTCTGGTTTTCAGTGTCTTTACTTTATTTTGCTTTCCACTACCACTCGTGCCAGACGGCCAAGCCTGTGCGAATTAAAAGTAAAAAAACATACATAAATCCCACAAACTTAACTTAACGTAGGTATCTTTTTTTTAAGCCCACTACGGGGTTCAAAATTCGTTACTGTTTTGTGTAGTGAAAGCCTGTAGGGGATAGTCCTCTCTTAGAAGAACGCTAAAATGAACGACAACCTACCACCATCATCCACCATGTTACCCGCTCAACTCTCGCGATATCTTCGGTCCACCTAGTAGGATTCCAACGCTGCGTCATCCAGTCCAAGGTCGCCACTAAAACCTCTCCCAGCCGTTATCTACCACAAGCAAACCAAATAAACAGCAGTGTTATTATTCATCTTATATTCAAACAAAACAAACATGGAAGTTAGTCGGAATTCCGCTGTTTGAGTTCAACTCAAGTTACTAAATTAATTAATACGTAAGTACGTCGTTTCGGTGCCCATATCTCTAGCGCAATTATCTGAGTGAACTGCACTGTTTACTGAGTAAACTGGTGCTTTAACTGCATAGAAGGATTAAGCCATAGAGGGGAAAGCATATAATTTACTAGCTGTTGCCTGCGAACTTCGTCTGCAAAGAATTCGTTTATCGCTAACCCGCGGGAATTTTCCGGGATAAAAAGTAGCCTATGTGCTGTTCCAGACTTTTCTCTATCTATTTGCCGCATTTCATCCAGATTCGTTGGGCTATGCTGGCTCGATTGAGTAACAAACAAACATCCATTCATCTATACTTTCGCATTTATAATATTAGTTAGATTAGTTAGATTTGGAAAGAAATCCGTTAAGCTTTAGCGGTTGGTGCACTATTATGATCGTCTGAAAGCATGACACTTGAATTTAAACAGATTTTTTATTTTTTTATTTTTTGTGTTTTTTTTTGTTTGTTTTTTTCCTGTAGGTATTCATCTTTTTCATGTGCTTTATGTAAAACTAGCAGCCCGTCCCGGCTTCGTACGGGGTAGACAATTATTTATTTTTGGAAATTTGGATATAAAAAACTTTTTTTCACAAATATTTTTATTTGTATTAAAAAAATCCCACAGTTATATTTGTATAAAATGAAAAAAGTTGTTGTAGTGACATAACTACAATAGTTGGACATATGCTACCGCGGAGTTTTTTGTAGAAATTATGATGTTCTTCAATATTGTTGTACATTATTTTGTTCTATCGCTAATAGTTTCGGCAGCGCATTCGACGAAAGACATTTTAAGACTCATTTTTCTACACCTTCGGTTACATTGTTCAAATTTTACCAGGGATCCCTAATTTTTTTCAAAATGAAATGTAGCCTATGTCAAATTGGAAGAATGTAGCATTCTAGTGGTGAAAGAATTTTTTAAATCGGCCCATTACTTTTTGAGCCTATTCATTACAAACATACAAAAATAGGTACAAATCTTTCCTCTTTATAATATTAGTGTAGATGTAGATGTGGATAAAGAGTTTTACATACATACATACATTCTCTGTAACATAAAGCATAACGTAACAAGATCTAAGCATGAATCACAGTAAATTGTTTAAAAATAAAAAATCTACTGCTAAGACATTTTTAACTGAAACGTAGAATAATGTTCCCAATCCGCACTGGCACTGCGTGGGCTTTCTGAGAGCAAGGGCCTTACCACGTCCTAATTCGATTCAATTCGGATTCAGATTAGGTTCGCTCGCTGTCAGATCCATACTAAAAATGACAGCTGAAACCTGAACTGAGTCTGAATTGAATAGCATTAAGATGTCATGGTAAAGCCCCAGGCCTGTTCCTAGCTATCATCCTTTTTTTACATACTAAAAAAGTGTTTTACATGTTGAGAAAAAAACTTGCATTTTTCACTAAATGACTGGATGAACTTTGTTACCAGTCTGTTGGTTAATTACTCTTTACTAAACAGGGACTACACCGAGTGCTTTATAGTATTAGATAGCAGTAATTGCTCGCCTATTGTGCAACTCGGTCTCAAGATGGGAAACGTGCGTCGAGTAAATACATTTACATCAGGTGCTGGAGACCTTGTCAAGACGTGACAAGGTCCATCATGCCGCCAAGCAGCAGTGCTTGCGCTAATTGTGTTCCGGCGACAGCAAGATAGATTAAATTACGGTACATGAGGTATTCTATGTTAACCCGCTAAGCTGGCAACGTTTTTGCAATCCTCTGGTGTTGTGCGGATGTCGGGTGGTTATTACTTACCATCAGGGCCCTATTTTATAAAGCTACAGGTTATAATTTACAAGCGGAAGTCTCTTTCTGACCCTATGTGTTAGATAGAGACTTCACTTGCGCGTCCTCCCTAAAATTTTGTTTGAATTTAATATAGGATTATTATAAATCTTCAAGTGCTTCAAGTGCTTCTTCTTCAAGTGCCTCTCCTACTAGTGGAGGTCAGCGTTTAGATTTTGGAATCCTTCTCTATTGCCTGCGAGCCTAAACAGTTCTGTTGCTGAAGAGATGCTTGTCCACTCCCTTATGTCATCTTATGTTAAGGAGCCACGATTTTTTTCTGAGTCCCACTCGTCTTCTGCCTGCGATCTTGCCCTTGCCTTGGAAATCATAAAAATATTTTTAAGGGATAAGACGTGATTTATGTATAAAAAAGGAAAACCAAAGCCACAGCGCAGGTTTCGTCAGGTCGAATAAGCTTACATAATATTACACTTAAGTTTATAAACTTAGGTACAATTTAATAAATCGGTCACAAAAATCTTATTAAATAGACGTAACGCGACGCACCAAGATAGTTAATATCGTTGCATAAATGCCTGGGAAGCCTCTAATCCTTTGTTATCCCCCCCTTAAATTATGAGGGGTGAATTACCATAATAATCGGGCTGTTAATTCCTACTTGTTGTCACCTTGCAAGCAAATTACTGCTGCAACTTAGTCTCAATGGATTAAACCACCTCTTGCGCAGATGATTTATAAAGTTAACCGTCATATTCTGCCTTCAAGCGTTTATTCGCAGAGAGGGAAAGCAGAACATAAGTTAGCCAATTAATTTTTTTACTGACAATATAAAAGTAAGTTTGTGAGTAGAAGAACTTTAGGCAAGGTTTGTTAATTTGCAATCACTATTTTATCCGCTAATCCTGCCGCCAAGCAGCAGTGCTTGCTGTACACCGGCGTGGAGAATAGGAATGCAGGTAATTTTTTGGCACATGGGGGTTTTCTGTTTTAGGTTCTAGGCTGACAACACATCTGCAATGTTTTGGTGTTACGGGTGTGTAAAGTTACTCTTTATTGTACATAAAAGACATTAATTTTACAGGTAATGAGACTAATAGATGTACAAAGGCGAACTTATTCCTTAAAGGAATCTCTTCCAGTTAACCTTTGATCAATTGACAGGACAATAGAAACCTTACATACTTACGTACCTACTAGTATCACGATATTGACCGTCTACTCTGCCACAACGTAGTTATTCTTTGGCAGTATCACGTCCTCACTTGCAGTGTCCTGCTCTCACTAATTAAGTGCCTGTAGTTAATGTCTCCAAGATTTATAGTCTGTGCAGTCGACACTGACCAAAAATTAAGCAGAAGCTGTTATGAACTACTAATTATTGTACAAATAATAGAGAAACAGACACAAATCACATGCTAAAAGGCTAAAAGGCGAACTTATCTCTATAAGGGATCTCTACCAATTAACCTCTGATGACCGACAAAGAGTGAGTTAAATTCCAAATACCTAGTGAATGCCACAATAGAGCGTACTTTACTTACATCAGATTATTCTCTAAACGTACAATTCATAAAACAAACTACTATATCATTGCACACATGCTTACAAACATACAAAATACATACAATAAGAGTACAAATGACTTCAAGGACAAAAAAGTGAGAAAATTTGGAGCACACATAAAAGTGGAACCACTTTTGACCCAATCATAACTCAAAATAGCTTGTTGTCTTTGAACAATATAGTTTTCCTTCCTCTTTGTTTTTTGTTTATTGTAAACTATTTAATAAATTTATGTATTTTCTAGTCGCACATAAGTCGGGTTCTGTCTATTTATTACTTTACTTACGTAAAAGTTTATGGTTTATGCAGTATATTTTGCCTGTGTATCGTTTCGTGAGCCACAGACGGTTCTGGCTGAATATCAGCGCTGCAGGTGTCTAACACCTCAGCGTAATGCTGAGCCAGCGACCGTTTCACTTTTTGTGGAGACACAACGCTGATGATCTAATTTTCATGTCTGTGTTTTTTTTTTTGTTTTTGTTGTTTTTTTTCTATAAAATTGTGTGTATGCTCTTATAATATTTGTGTCTTGCAAAATGAATAAATGTCTTCTTTCTTTCTTTGAAAACTATTTTTACGTAAACATGTTAAATTCGGCACATAAATTAAGACTTTTCTTGTCGTTGAAGTCAACACCCAAGGCCAACCACCAAATGTTTTTGATGGCGTAAAACTAACTCAACCACTTGCTCAAGTAAGGTTTCCTGGACCAATTCTAAGACATCATGACGTATATAAATTTGCATCTTATTTACGGTTCTACATCTGTCTCTTTTCTACACCACTAGCTCGATAGAGAGGCGTAAAGAATTTTAGTGCAGTGCAAAGATAAACCACGGCAATTCCATCGGGCAAATTCCATCATATGTCGTAAGTCGTATGTCGTTATGTCGTGTCATAGTCACGCGTGTGTCGACACATAAAACTGCAGTAAATCGACAATCTTCAGATGCCGTCTTACAGCAATAAAATGCCAGGAGGTGTCATGCGCACTGACATCTACTCAAATCCTAATAACACCTACCAGTCTTAGAGATTAATTGTGTCTTAAGGAAAGCGGTTATTTACGGTTTTTTTTCCTTCATTTGTGTATTAGATTAGTCCTGTCTTTCATAATTCTTTGCCAAAGGCAACTCAGTCGATTATAGTATAGAATAAAACTTAGACTAAAAATCACCAGCAGCGTTTTTTGGAATTTAATTTGTGGATTTTTTTTTAATTTGTTTCAATCTAACAAATAAGTATATTAAGAGTTTTCAATGATTCACGGTTAAGTTCATTCGAAAATAAAGGTAATCGCGGTTCATATCCCGTATCCTGTTTGAATAATATTTCGAATAAGTATGTTAGGTATATGACAGAGTATCTATGCTAAAAAACCTGCTGTAATCAGTATTCTTCTAAGTAAATAAGGCGTCGGTGACAGTGTCAGCGATTATGTTTTTTTATCTTTACATTAAATCATATTGATTAGGTAACAGTAAGGGAAAAAAGAACTTTTATTGCGATCACTTTATTGTCCATCTGTCTATTCGTTTACATACCTAATATTAAGCACTATCTTTTGCCCACGACACGTTTATCGCTATCCCGCGGGAACTACGTATTTTCGTGTTTAAAAGGTAGTCTATGTGTTATTCTAAGTGCCAAGTGTCGTTTAAATCTGTTCAGCCCTTTTGGTGTCACAGAAAGAGTAACAAACATCCATACATTCACACATCCTCACAAACTTTCGCATGTAAAATATTAGTAGGATGTTGCTAACTGACACGCACAACAGCTCGACTGATAGTTACAACAACTGTTGCAGCCTAAAGAACTCGATCTCGAAGCCAGCTTGTTCGATGATCACTCGATATTTAAATTTATTTACGCACTCGCTGACACTGCAACCACGCCCTTACCCTGTTAATGTTAAGTGAGGACACCGAGCTTAATTAAATCACCTTTAAATACAATTCCCATCATAGTACATAACTCATAACCAACTCATAATAAGACTACCTTATAAGTCATATTCGTTTATTTTATTTATATCACTAAAATCCATATCAGTATGTTCATAGAATCGCAGCCGCCCGTACTTCTGGCGATGTTATCAATAATTTATCGCCTTCCTGTTCTTGAAAGGGCCGGCAACGCACCTGTGATTCCCCAAGTCTTGCAGGTGTCCCTGGGCGGTGGTGATTACTTTCCATCAGGTGACCCGTCTGCTCGTTTGTCCCTCGCTAAAAAAAAACTCGCTATCACTGCAACCACGCCCTTACTCTGTTAATGTTAAGTCAGGAGACCGAGCGTAATTAAATTTGCTGTTTAATCAAATTTTGCGTTAATTATTTTCTTAACATAATTTTAACGCAATTCTTAATTCGTTGTGAAACTCCGCTACTGTATCGGTAACATCGAACTGACCTTAACAGTATAATATTATAAGGACATGTTTCACTCTCTGTTAAGTTCCAGTTAGCTTAACTGTCAGTTATCTATGATGATGTCTCTGTCTGTTTTGTAGTAATAAATAGAGACAGAATCATAGATAACTGACAATTAAGATAACTGAATCGTGGAAATTAAGATGAATGTGGAAGGGAAAAGTTATTATCAGGACCGTAGCAAGTGGACCAAAAGTAGTATCCGCCTACCCCTATGGGAAAGAGGCGTGATGGTATGTATGTTTGTGTGTAAAAAGCCTTTGCAGTTTTGTGAACACTACCTTTAAATTTTGTACGCGTTCGTTCGCTAATATTATTAAAGCCGACTCATAATTTATCGCAAATTTACCAATCGCATTTGCAAACATTATTACGATAATTATTGTTTTTGATTCGCCGAATTGATATCAAATATAATTAATTAAAATATTTACACTTATTATTTTGTATAAAACAATTTGAATTACTTAATAATAATCTTGTCGGTGGAAATGGTTTTTTGAACAGATTTTCAAAGGATTCGGTTAAGATGAAAATTAAAGAAAACAGCCAAGAGCGAGTCAGATTCGCGCACTGAGGATTCCGTACAAATTTGGCAAGTTATTAGCAGAGCTGTGCTCTTAAGCAAAATGTATGCAGTGTGAGGTCATTTTATGTTGGTTACTGATAGACAAAAATATTCTGTTTTTAGTATTTGTTGTTATAGTGGCAACAGAAATACGTCATATGTGAATATTTTAACTGTCTAGCTATTACGGTTCATGAGATACCTACGGCCTGGTGACAAACGGACAGATAGAGAGTCGGACAGACAGACGGACAGCGAAGCTTTAGTAATAGGGTCCCGTTTATACCCTTTGATTACGGAACCCTAAAAAAAGATAACAATCTTAATCATATTCCTTATACAGGTGGCGGCACGTAAGTAAAACGTGGCGGGGATATGCGCAGTATGAAAACGATGTTGTTTTTCATACTGCGCATATCCCCTCCACGTTTTAGTTAAGTGCCGCCACCTGTACTACTGCTATTTTCAAATCGTGAATAGATTTGATTCTCATACGAGTGGGCCGAAATTACGATAACAGAACGCTTATTGTCAGTTACTCAAGTAAGTATGCATCAGCTCAGTCGTTTGAAGACATCTGCTTCAAAATTGAGTCGCAAGATTCTACCCGGATAAACATAGATACTTACATACATTATACATACATTGCATGCTAATAAAAAGTTTGTAAAAAAATTTACTCTGTCTGCGAAAACAATGAAGCATTTTTACCTCCAACCAACTCAGCCCCATAGTCAAACATGTTTTATTACCCTGAAAACATGTTGCAAAATAGAGATAGCAAGAAGTAAGTCGTGATAGGTCAGAAGGTTGACCAGAGCCTACAAGTTACAGCCTAGACGTGGGTAAGATTTATTACTGGCCTCTAATAGAGCCCAGGTATGTGGTGGTTTACGGTAATTTTAGTACAGAGAATTTGGCGTACACTGCGCGTTATTAAAACAGTCAAAGGCCGGGAGAATGAAGTAAAAACTCATCATAATTAAATACTTACACATGCATAAATCACGTATTTATCCCTTACGGGGTAGACAGAATCTAAAGGCCACATTTAGCATGATTCTTGGCGTATAGGTGGAAAGGTAGAGTCAAAATAGTGATGGTTTTTTTAATGACTCACGGTTAAGTTCATTCGAAATATTATAAACGGGATGTGTGTGTGTGTGTGTGTGTGTGTGTCATCATAATAAAGGTAACCGCGGTTCACATCCCGTTTATAATATTTCAAATTAATGAAAATAGTGATGGGTTTCGAAACTGCATAATTTATGCATAAAGTGATTCCTAAGATTTTCGCGCATTCCCTCGATGGGCTTTTACCATCTCCACGGGAAGAAAAACAACTGGTACATTCTTTTCTTTGCTCCCAGACCAGCATTGAAGTACTTCCACCATGATAATGTAGTAAATGTATTTTTCTTTTCGTCATAACAACAACAAAGGCTTCCTCTAAAACGTCACAATGAACCTCAACTAGCCATCTGGATCCATCGGTTTTCCGTAACTTTGAAGATGTCGTTAGACTACCTCGTGGGAGAATCCGCGTAATTAGCAGTTGACATGTTTATCGTTATCCGGCGGGATCTATGCAATTTTCTAGGTTAAAAAAGAAGCCATCTAGAATCTAGGGTAGTACCATCAGCCAAATATGTGGTCTACTACTCTGAAGTTAAAATTCCTTTGCACGTCACAATTTACAATGTCAATAAGACAGGCTGTCAACTTAAAAGTTCGACTTTAGCGTCATTTTCATTTGATAGGAAATTGGATGAAAAGTGGTAGACCACATATTTGAGCGACCGTACCTACTTATTTACCAACTATCTCCGTTCCAAATTTAACAAATCCGTTCAGTTGTTTCAGCGTTAAGAAGGAATAAAATATAACACACTCGCTCACAAACTATGGCATTTATATTAGTAGGATAACGGAGCAATGTAAGGCGATCCACATTTTCATCTCGATTCTCTTTCCAGATTACTGAACAGTTCCGTCGGGAGTCTTTATTAGTTCACGTAATTTAGTAAGTCTTAACAAAAGACGGAAGTACAGTTGCGGCAAAACAAAAGTAAATTGTTAAAGTTTGAAAAGTTTCGCGGAACTTACAGGGTCAAGCTTTACGGTCTGGATGGAGAGTCGAAACGTACCATACTCCTGTTTTACCCCTTTTGAAAATTTGTCGACCTTTTTAAGCGAAATATTTCGTTTTGAAAAGTTGTTACGAAGCTTTGTGAATGGGACGTTGAATTTGTTACCATAATTATTTTGTAAACAAGCATTTTAGTAATCAAGACACGGGAACAGACAGTATTATTGTTTGAAACCGTGTCCGTTTGTGACATAAACAGTTCATTTGAAAATTATATAGCCGAGTAATTACTACGCCGATGTAGACTACACTTAAAAATATTGACTATACACGCACGAGAGACGCGAACAAAAAATGTGTATGACCCAGCCGCACAAAAAAATAGAAAATACTGTTGTCCTTGTGTACTGTATTGTATTGTGTTGTGTGTATAACATCAATTCTTATAAATCGATGAACGCCGGCTGCCCTCACGAAAAAGCATGACTCATTGCGTTACGTTCCGCGTAAAATCAGAGTGTGCAAGCGAGAGCACGGAACTAGCGATAGAGAGGCACGATCGGCCCAAGCGTCGGCTTTTATCGTTATCACGTAAATTTATCGTCCGTAAACCGACTTTATACTTACCTAATAGACCACCGTTTTTTTACTTTTATTTGGATCACAGAACGACATGTCATGTGTATGTTTGGTACTCTATGTTTACCAGTTAATCCAATAAAATGGTAAACAGTTTTATTAAATGTCAAAACGTCTGTCAGCCAGGGGTGAAACTTGCCCCGGGCTGATGCCTCCCCTTAATAATATTTTGACTAAATTCGGTCGGAGCTGCCCCTCAATTTTCACTAAATTTAATTAGGCTGCGTAATAAACTTCGAGTGTGTAATGTATATAATTTAAATGCGTAAAATTTATCGAATTGGTGAATTAATTACTTTGCCGTCCAGCCTGGGGGCAATAATTAAAAGTATATACCTAACTTAGTGTGAATAGTCAATTATTTTGGTTTACTCAATCATATTTGCTATAAAACTTTTCACAGATGTATCATTTATTCTAAGCTATTTCAAAAAGTTGTAAATCTTTTCTAACCCAACCGAGCGTTTTTAAAATAATTACGAATTAGCGTCTAATAGAGGTGTGTCTAATGACTAGTTTGTGAAAAGTTTTTTATCAAATGAGCTCCCCAATGTTATACTATGTTTTACCAAAAACGAGGTTTTTTTTCGAACAATTACTTGTATTTAACACAGTATCACTTATAGTTAAAATTATTAGGTGCTCATAGTTTAGGTACCTACTGTTAGTTTATTTACGAGAATAAAATGAACTTAATCGCAACTGGGCCTACTTGTAACATTTATAAACATATAAATAGCATTTAGAAGTTTATAAAAACATTCAGCGTAGCAACAAAAATATTTCGTACAATCACATTGACAAAAACTCTAGCCTTATAAAAAGGGGAACTCGCCTAGGGCAGTTGGCAATACCTAGTTGTTCAATACTCGATATTAAATTTTTGAAACGTCCTCCGTCGTCGTCCTGAGAATTTAATAAGCACCATCTAACTAATATTATAAATGCGAAAGTATGGATGGATGGATAGATGGATGGATGGATGGATGGATGTTTGTTTGTTACTCAATCACGCCAGAACGGCCAAACGGATCTGGATGAAACTCGGCACATAGATAGAGAAAAATCTGGAATAGCACATAGGCTACTTTTTATCTCGGAAAATTGCGTAGTTCCCGCGGGATAGCGATAAACGAATTGATTGCAGACGAAGTCGCTGGCAACAGCTAGTATTATTATAACTCCTATACTACCGCAACGTTTTGAATCTTGTGATATTAGAAACTACGACAGTATGGGGTAGACGGTCAATATTATATTGTGATTCACGCATAATCACGATCCATTATCACAATAATTATTATGAATATGCGTATCGCAGCGAATCTGGTTCTTTTGAAGTCCACGATCATAGGATAGTCCCTACTAATATTATAAATGCGAAAATAACTCCGTCTGTCTGGCTGTCGGTCTGTCTGTCTGTTACGCTTTCACGCCGAAACCGTAGAACCGATTTTAATGAAATTTGGTACAGAGAGAGAATAGTTTTAGTTCCGGGAAAGGACATAGATAGTTTTTTTTATATTTAAACTTTATACCTTTACGCGTCTCTGAGAAAAAGGATCTATACGAACATACGGACGGACGGGTAACAAACAAATTGATCCTATAAGGATTCCGTTTTTTTTTTCCTTTTGACGTACGGAAAACAACTGTCCTACAAATATTTTATACTAAACATTTACAAGCTTTCACGTGAAACGTCGAAGTGTGGTGTGCCTGACGGGTACTCTCACGTGCCCGAGACTGATGACAAGCGACAACGTAAGACCCCGAATCCTCTTAACTAAAAATATTTTCTGGGCAACTCTTGTGGTGCAAGTGAGAAGCGGTTTGAGTAAAGCTTCTATAGTCCATTCCAATTCATTTTAACGCTTAAGTATCATAAACAAAAAGGTCCCGCAAGTTCATTATAAAAGTTAAATATAAAAATCGTAGTATTCAGTTGAAGAATTGTAGCTTTCTTAGTAGGCGCAGAGAATTAAGATAACAATACAATACAATACAATAACTCTTTATTGAACACCACATATAACAATCAAAACAGAAAAAAGGTATACAGAAGTAATAAGGATAAGTTCAATAGTCGGGAAAATTGCTATCATAAGAAGCTACCTATTACTTAAGTTTCCAGTTTTTTATGTTTCTATATTGCCTTTTGCAATACAGAGGGTCTTTGTGAATCGGTGATCGCGCACACCATCATTGTGACCCATAATGATGTCTGACTGTAGTATTTGAAATGTTTTTAATTTAGGGTGGTAGTAAGAGAGATGAATTAAAAAAAATTGATTATCTCAATCAACACTCTTAATGCTTATTTTAATGGTAAATCTTAATTAGGAAATCTTATACCTATTTAAAACGTTAAAGGTAAATGTGAAAGTCCCACACTTTAACGGGTGGGTAATTAGACAATTAGCTTATGTTACCTTAAAATCTTCTACGGACTAGCAAAATAGGGTTTGGTTAAGCGTGGTTTGGCTGATCAACGTTTGTATAGATATTACAGCATTGAAAATCTTAGCTGCAGCCCGGAAGGGCGAATCCGCTGGCAACGGCTGCCGGGTGCTCGGCTCGGGTAGATCAGCCGAAGCAGCCGACACGAAACGACGGTGAGCCGTAATCAAACAGCCGTGATTAAACACCTCCTGGAATACACCGGGGTATTGGGTTGTAGCAAGCGGTTATGCAGGCGAGCGCAGTGATTCTAAATTCCACTTCCATTTGCAAAAGCAAGGTGGGTAGGCTTAGAAGGTTGAAAAAGTGGTAAGTGGAATGGCTCTAGATGGTCCAGCAGCGTGCTACGTACAAGGGACTTCATCCCGGGTATCTTTTAAAAGTGTCCCGCTCTTTTTTTTTTTTTTTTTTTTTTTACATAAAATAGGCTTACGTTTGACCTCAATCTCACTTGATGGAAGGCGAAGATGAGGCCTAAGATGGTACACGTTTGCCTAGAAGGTGTCTGTTCACTTTGGCCTTAAAGATGTCCAGATTATAGCGTTCCGGAAAAACTGACTTCGGCAGAGAGTTCCACTCCTTAGCTGTCCGCATAATGAAAGAGGAGGCAAACCGCTTTGTGCGTAATGGAGGGATGTCTACAACATAAGGATGAAACTGCTCGCCGCGCCTAGTCGTTCGGTGACGGAAAGGGGAAGGGGGTATTAGGTTATGTAAAACCTCCGCACACTCACCGAAATGTAACCGATAAAAAACCGAGAGGCAGGCCACTCGTCTACGGTGTTCGAGGCTCGGAAGATTTGCCTCCACGAGTGAGTCTCTGCCTATGATCCTCTTCGCTCGGCGCTCCAACGAGTCCAAGGCATCCAGCTGACCCCTAGCAGACCCATCCCAGAGATGGGAACAGTATTCCATGCAAGAGCGAACTTGAGCTTTATAAAGATTTAAAAGCTGCTCCGAGGTAAAGTACCGTCTTACCCTGGAGAGGATACCCAGCTTTTTGGCAGCCGTGTTTGCTATGGACTCGATGTAGCGACCGAAATTTAGATTGGAAGACAGATCAAGACCTAAGAGCTCAAGACGGTCATTAATCGGAACGGGGACATTCTGGAAAGTCGGAGTCAGTTGAAATGGACTCCGTTTCGCCGAAAAAAGACAGGCCTGAGTCTTTGAAGGGTTGAATTCGACCAAATTGGCATCACCCCATTGGGAAACAGCCTCCAAAGTCGAGCTCACCTCCTCAATCATCGACTCCCTGTAAGACTGGACCTTAGACCCAGACTTCGCATCGGACAAGTATCTCACCGAGACTGTGCTGTCATCTGCATACCCAAAGATACCGGGTGTTATCAGCAGGTTGTTGATGTGCAGCAAAAAGAGTGTCGCGGATAGCACAGATCCCTGAGGGACGCCGGCATTAATACCCAGTAGATCGGACGAGGCGCCATTAACGACAACTCGAATCGATCTGTTCCTCAGGAAATCTTCGATCCAGGTGCAAAGCCCGGGAGCAATACCGTACGCTGGAAGCTTGCCAATGAGACTTGCGTGCCAGACCCTGTCGAAGGCCTTAGAGATATCAAGAGACACGGCAAGAGCCTCACCATGTCTCTCAATGGCTTCGCTCCAGAGGTGAGTAGCATACACAAGAAGATCCCCAGTAGACCGGCCTCGACGAAACCCGAATTGACGGTCACTGAGGAGGTCGTTGTCTTCCAGGTATGCAAGGAGACGGTTGTTTAAAACACGCTCCATAATTTTACAGAGTATGGAGGTGATTGCGATAGGAAAAGGAAAGGAGCGGAGTAAGAATTTTAGTAAGAATTGCAATCAAATTATTATTGAAAGAGTAAAAGTAAATAGGCAGGTAGGTTACAATTATGGTTACCCAGCAGTAACAGAGCGCAAGAATAGAAATATGCACAGTCATGGCGCAGATTAATTATTAATTTATTTTTGTAAAAGAATAGAAAAAAACATCCAATTCTCTCAGAATTGGCTAGGCTAAGCTCGTAGGAATAAACAGGTTGAAGAAATCAGTGCCAGGAAAAGGTCTGGGCCCGAAATTGCCCACCAGACATTTTGTCAGTCTACCCCCGGAGTAGCAAAGATAATTATGCAAAGCGAACCTACTTGTCAGAGGCGGAATCCGGGTATCTGCAGGGCGTGGACGCTGTAACCGCTTCTGCGACACAGCTCTGCGCGACGTGGTGCAGGCGGAAGAAATTCGTAGCTGAAATACGGTAAACACGATTAATCGGATGTTCCAACCAGATCCCTAACCTCCAATGCGTAATTCGCTGTACTTACAAGTAGGGTAGACTGTGGTCTTGCCACGCAACAGGCAGGAACGGAGCAAAGAATGTCGAGGAAGTCTGAGGAATTATAGGCCAGCGCGGGACGTGGCACTGCAATAAAAAAACTGGGAATAGTTTCACGAAAAAAACCTCACAAACACCCGAAAGGTAGAAGTACAATTTGTAGGAACTCACCTGAGCAGAACGGGGATTTAAATTAGCACTGATTTTATATAATATTCAAGAGAAGACTTCTCGCCGGAGATTTTTGATGTAAAAAAGTGCCAACGCAACTGGACAAACGAATTTATTCCCCGATCGAATGAAAAATCAATACATTCACAAGTTGAATGAATGAGATTACGAATGTGTTGCCGTGGACGTAAAAGTTCATCATCCCGAAATTATGGGTAAATCAATTTTGACAGGAGTATTCCTAATAAGAGTAATTTGACATAATTAGTCCGAGATAAAATATTCCGGATCTCTGAAACGAATAAAGAACACCAAAGAAAACTGTAGGATTAATAAACATTAATTTTGAAACTCATATTCACACAAAAGGCAATCCGGCTGTTGTCATTTCTGGGAGTTAGATTTATAAACTGGTATCACTACGCTATAGCGTTACCACAGATTATGCATCGATGGAACTTGAATGAAACGTGAGGAATGAGCTGTCAGTCATAAAATATCTGAAAGCAAACCCATTTAGACAATTGACTTCATACCATATTTTTATGAATGAACAAGCAAGTCCGGCAACTTTACGAGGAGCGTTTAATTTTGACGTTTAGGAAATAAGAAGCCAAAAGTTGCTAATCTACATTCGCTTGACAGTTCATTGTCCGATGTTTCGTAAACATTTCTTCAGGCGAGTGAAAACATTGAATTTAGATATGAAAGTATGCTAATTAACAGCTTCCGCTAGCAATTCTTTTCCGATGAGTACTGGAGATTGACAAGTGTGGTTTGTAGCGATGATTTTCAATGGCACTTGCTGATGGAATGCGGATGAAGTAAGTTGTTCAAAAAAAACCATTACATATTTTAATCATGTTTTGTTTCAATCATGATTGCCAATAATTATTATGAAGTAGCTGCTACGGGAATTTCGAAAAAAGTATTTTTAACTGGTTCACCTCCATTATACATAATTGTAGTATGTCGTATACTCCGCACATTTTTGTCTTATGCTAGACTGAGACAGGTTCAGTCCGGTAGCTTTTAGAATGCCTTCGGGTTGGTCTTTCTGTCTCACTCACTCCTTATGGGCTTGATAGCTGAATCAGCTGATGGGACCCGGATCATTTTAAGAGCTCACAGGCTGTATGTAGTACTTTATGTTTGAAACAGAGTTGTTACTTTTATCTTAAAGGAGATTTACTTTGTGTATAATCTACTAGCGACCCGCCTGGCTTCACACGGGCAATCAGTGTTTCTCTACTAATATATTATGCATGTATTAGGTATGATATAAACCTTTATCTTGAATCACTCTATTAAAAACGACGCATCAAAATCCGTTGCGTAGTTTAAAAGATCTAAGCATAGATAGGGACAGAAAATCAGCGGAAAGCGACTTTGTTTTATACTGTTTTGTGATATCGCTTAAGCTTATAACTTGACTTCAGATGTCAGTAACACACTCGCTACTTCGTACCTTATAAAGCGCTGGTAATTCTGTTTACTTGTAAGTTCTTATAAACTTGGCTGCTTATATAAAACTATTCACAACAACATTAGTCATGTAACAATTTTTCGACGAAGTCTATTCATGTCATCAACAACATTATATTTAGGTACAAGCTTTGACTCGCTGAAAAAGTAGACAAAGCTTTAGGTAGCAAAACCTTAAGGCCACATTTAGCATGATTGTGGGCGTGTAGAGCTGAACAACAAGCTTGTAATATTAGGATTTAACTAAAATACATACACATACACAAATCACTCTTTATCCTCCTTTCTCTCTCACTCAATCACTCTTTACACTCCTCGCGAACATAAAACCTAGAGTCAGCTGTCGACCATTTTTCGAAAAACTTGGAATACTTACCTTAACCAGCCTATACATCCTAGTTTGCAATTTTGTTAAATCCAACATCACTTTTTTCGCTCAAGCAAAAGATCACTTTACCCGGCCGCATAACTTAAGATACCAAAACAGATAAGAGTTATACATACATACATACATACATACAGATTAGCACTGCCAACCTACAGCCTAAAAATATTCCATTCCGGACCACACGCAATGTGTATAAAAATTAATAATAAAATTCAGAACTTCATCCAAAATATAAAAGACATTAAACATTTTAAAAATACACTACATGAATACTTGTTGGAGAAATCTTACTACACCCTTTGGGAATTTTTTGAAGATTCTTGTTGAATTCAAATTCAAGTTATATGTATAGCTATTATTATAAATTACAATTAATAATAGTTTAATTAATATTAGTTTATAGTTAATATTGTTACTAATATTGTTAAAAATTATAATAATTATTTAAATACTAGCTGTTGCCAGCGACTTCGTCTGCAAAGAATTCGTTTATCGCTATCTCGCGGGAACTACGCAATTTTCCGGGATAAAAAGTAGTAGTAGTGGCTTGTATCAAAGCTAATAAGATGTTTGTCTTGTCTTGTCTTGTCTATCCCTCAGGGTAGACAGAAATCAGGGTAACAAGACCTTTGGGCTACGCTTAGCATAATTGTGGGCGCATAGGTGGAAGTCGAAAGGGCAATCAAAATAGTGACTAAAATTTACTGAAATTATCATGAGACATTTGCTGCTTCCATGATGCTACAATATTGGTCTGAGATCAAAGGAAAATCATAGAACGTACCAGTTGCTTCTCTTCCCGCGTAGATGGTAAGCTCATCGAGGGAATGGGCGAAAATCTTAGGAATCATGTTACAGTGGATGCGGCTAGCAACCTGTCACTATTACCTTCCTTTTGGTAGGTATAAAAAAAACCCCTTTACCACCTTTGCGTCATTCATCATTCTAAACCTGGCCTACGTGGTTAGGTCTTGTTGCTCTAGGCTCAGTCTACCCCGTAAAGGATAAAGACGTGATTTACGTATGCTTGTACCATGAGATTTGACGTAAAATTCATGGGATTTCACGTTTATTTATCTACGCTGTATGAAGAAAATTCGTACAAAATGTCACGCATTTAGACTTAGCGGTTGAGATTGGGGATTTTATATACGTAGATTTCGATCCAGTTGGAAATATCGGGATAAAAAGTTATCCTATGTATTATTCCAGTAACCCTGAAGAACTAGAGTCACCGACATAGCTCGAAGCGTATGTACGTTGAAGTGGCAATGGGCAGGCCACATCGCTCGTAGAACAGACAACTGTTGGGGGAGTGTTGAATGTGTGAATTTAAATTCGGAACGTCAACTCTTACACTTCTGTTTTTGTAGGTACTCTTTTACTATTGTCTGTGGTCATCCTAAAAAATAAATATCTTGGGACAAATTACACCAATTGACCCAGTCCCAAACTAAGCAAAGCTTGTACTATGGGTACCAGGCAAAGGATTAAACATACTTATACATAATGTTGATAAATACATACTTAAATACTTACATACAACATCCATGATTCGGGCACAAACATCCATCAAATAGAAACATCAAACCAAAATTTGCTTCGTTTATTATTCCGTATTTAGCTCTAGATAAAATTATCAGGGAGAAGTTCTCGAGTGGTGACCACGAACCGGAAGACGCAGTGCTGACAGGCCTCCCTCTAGTTGGACGGACGACATCGTAAAAGTTGCGGGAATCCGGTGTATGCAGGTGGCGAGTTGTCGTTCCTGTTATGGTGTGCTAAGGTGCCTTTGTTCAACAGTGGACGTCTTCAGGCTGAAAATGATGATGGTGATTCCAGAAACGCAGATTGCCACCAAATTTCATTTGGCATGTTCGTTCGTGGTAATCATACAGATACTTCCATGTTAATCTGGGAGCAAAGAAAAAGTACATAGAATGTACCCCGCTTCTCTTCTTGGGCAGATGGTAAAAGCCCATCGGGTGCGGGCCATAATCTTAAAAATCATGATGTAGGCGATGCGGCTAGCAACCCATTACTAGTTTGATTCCACTTTCCTATACGCCCACAATCACGCTAAACTTGAAAAATCGGCCCGCAGCTCCATTGCAGTCATTTGAGTCGAGAAATTTCCATCCACTTTAAATGCAAAAGCAGTTAAAACACCGCTCGACCAATAATTTAAACTACCATTCTAACGAATGTAAATGGTTCGAATCGTCTGTGAAATAAATGTTACGTTCCCCATCTGGCACCCATTAGCACCTCAACTCGGATTCAGTATAAAAACGTTTTTTTACTAAAAGCTTCCTTTTACATATGTGTTTATCGAATAGGTACCAGTCGATGAACTGACGATACCTCTAACGAAATAGTAAATTGATCAACGAGGGAGGAAAGACTCCTATATCACACGTGATATTTTTAAAACCGAACAAAGTGAGGAAGCCGGCAATTCGAGTGTAATGTGGATCTTTTCTTCTAGTAAGAATCTGTTGTTCATTTCGATTTCAAGAAAAGTAAAAGTGACCAAGGAATGCTTTTAATTAAATTGTTCAAGCTCGTTTTTCTGTGTGATTTATCTAAGTTTTCTTAATATGATAAAGCAAGTTTATCAGAATTTTATTATTGTTTGAGTCATGATTTAACAAAACATTTTTATAGATTTTATTACTCGCATCAAATTAATATTTTAAACAGGCATTCTCCACTTATTTCACAATTTATAATGGTATTTTCACAAGTTGGTTCAAATTTTTTATTTAAATAACAGAAAAAATACCTACATTAAAACTTTTGCGTTTTTAACCATCTGCCGGGGAACGGAAATAAGCTAATAAGTTTCTAAATATTATTAATACACACTCAAATCTGTCTAGGGATATTTTATAAACGGCCACAGAGATACTATTTAAAACATGGCATACAGGTACAATAAATATGGCGGGTTTATGTTTTTACATTGTGGGTTTTGTGCTAAATGTGAAATTTACGGAAATAATTTCTTTCGCCACTTATTAGCCGAATAAACTCTTCATTTTCCATAATTCAGTTTGTTCTGACAGTCCAAAGCGTTTCATTGCTAAGCCCCTAGGCACTCTAAAAAACTCACCAACATCCCAAAGGTCGAATAATCTAAAAAAAGTGGCCAGTAACCGTTACTCTTTTTTTAAAAAACATGATTATATTTCACGGCCGCTTGTCGCTGATTCCAAACAAAACAAGGAGCAAAAACATGTCGCATCACAACACGTTCGCCTAAAGCCTTTTTTCCCGTAATAATACAAAAATGATCCGAGCAACCGTCGGCCGCAGGTGGCGCGTTCCTGAACTAATAAGGAAATAATTATGAATAAGGATCCAACTTGGCAATTTTGGTCGTTTATTAAAATGGTAATAAAATACAGCTTTTTAACGGGAAATAAAAAGCGAGTTTGGGTGTTTGTTGAGCGCTGTCGTGGTCGCGTTTGGTGTAAACTGCTTCAAATTGTGAGTAAGTTCGCCAAACATATTTCATAGAAGATGAATTATGCTCTGCAATATAATTTGGTTTGATAAATTTGAACTATGAACTAGAGATAGAGACAAAAGTAAAGTCAACTCTTTCGTTTCTTTAGTTTACAGATAAAAGATTCCACCGAGGACCACTCAATCCCCGCTTCACCCGTGAGACAATATACCTGATCTCGTATCAACCATTGATAGATTCATCCCCGTTACCAAAATCTGGACCCTCATTCCCCATTATGCCGTATCGCAGTCCATGCCCTTAACCTCTATATACGTCGTTATATTGATAGATACGACCATTTCTCTTCCACGTCCCCGTTACGAAGTTGCCGAAGTTACTTTTTTATCTTTGATGCAACAATATAAATCTTAGATATTGGGGGAGATTGGTGATGTAGATGGAGCAGTTTGATTGTTGTGTGCTGTGTTTGTGCCTATTTTATTTTGAGGTCAAAACTTAAAAGTAAATTTAAATAAAGTTTCAACCGTATGGTGTTGTACCAGTCGAAGGCATAAAATATCTATACAAGCATCATGTCAAATGTTTATGGCATAAAGGTGTGCAGATGTTTTTGGCGTCTTGGTAACGTACATAATATATTTTATGCCTTTGACTGTACAAGTTAAATGAATAAGACTGTATAATACAGGTACAGTCTTATGCTATCCTATAATACTTATTAAAGTGTTATCAACATTATTAAATTGTATTATTATGTACAGCCGGCTGCAAAACTGCATGGACAGTTCAGTAAAATAATGCTATGAGGTGCATCTATCCGTTCGATGACAAACAGTCAACTTCAAACTTCATTAGTTTAATAAGATCTCGCTAGATGGCGCTGTTAACGCATTATACAAAAAAATGTAAACGAAGACATTCGTATGCCGAATGGATCCCGGCTATCTTTTTCTATTTTTTTTCCATTTTTAAGATTGGTATTATTGTTTCTCGGTATTATTACTTTGGATCATGGGAGACTATAATTCCCAATTACGATGGGCGTTGTTAATTTTGAAGCTCGACTGAACGTCTCGAAAATTCCACTTTTTTAAATATTTGCAAAAACTTCATGAGCAACGTGGGTTTGAACCGGGGAACTCTGAGTCAATAAGCCACCATACGCACCACTTGGCCAAACGTTCTTATGCAGAGAGTTTGAAACTAATTAACAGTTTACGCATGTAATCAAAGGGATAAACAACTCGTAATTTCTTTTTTTAAACCTTATTACGATACACCAAAGTCCAAGTTTCAATTTATGCGGTTTTGTAAACTAATTTAAAAAGTATTTAGAATTATAACATAAGAGGGTAGGGTCTTTATTCTCAGAAATATTTAGGGTAATATTTATAAAATATCACATTGCTTTTCATCTTACACCTGTTCGTTTATTCGGTATTTCTTATTCGATTGAAGTTTTGGTTGGATTTTGTTAAATATCAACCGTTGTTTCATTTTGACAAGAATAAGTTCTTGTTGTAATATCGATTTGGTCACACGATCAAATATAATTGCTTTATAAACCAGAAATTCAGAAATTGCTAGAAAGACCGGTGTAAACTTAAGTATTTTTTTTTTACTTGTCTAGGTTTCTTTAAAATATATTGTGTTTTCTTTTTGATTGTTCTGCCAAATAATCATGTTTGTTTTTGTTACAGAGCAGTTTTATGGATACGACGTTTTGAAAAGGAGGGGTTCTATTGCAACACGGTCACATCGAGTAGGCCTCGTCTTGTTGATCTATAGTGAGAGAATATGGCCAAAATGGATTGATACAGACAAAATCACTACGCTGGTTTATTTGACACAAGCGTGGATACTAGGTATTCGTCATGTTCTTCATAGTGAAAGTCTGCATTATGTTAAACATGCTGTTGAACCCTTGCTGACAGAGAAAATATCGACTGGAGTCATGTCATCTTTACTGGTGATTAGACTTAGGATCCACCAGACGCGGCCGTTTTGATTGTGGCGTCTTAATAATACGCGATATCATAGCAATCACATAGTGACCAATATGGATTCCCGCGCTGGAGTAGACCATATGTTATCTACTGTTCTGTGTTATCATTGTGCAAGTTGTTGTTGTGTATCAGAGTGAGGGTTATAAACCTAAACATAATGTGTTAGTTCGTTAGTGTTTAGAACGGAATGAAAACATTTGTGACAGTAAAATACTATTATTATTATTAACTGCTACTACTACTTATTTTATTTAACTATAATTACATATATATCACATCTAGAAAGTCCATAGTAACATTCCTTGTGCTTTAAAGAACATATGAAAAAAAATCATGAGTATTGACCCTGGTGGTCTTCAATTGAGAAAAACATTTGCTAAAATAGTTTAATTTTTGTTGTGATCAAGCTTCAATCCTCTTTTCGATTTTGAAAACGAATACTTAAGCCATGATCTCAATAAAGTTAGGGTAATTGTTTTACTATCACAAATGTTTAAAATAAACGAAAAATTTCTCTCATTTCATCAGAGATGGCGTTTTTTTTCGCAAATTTTTCATATTTTCTAATAATATATTTATTCTGCTATTTGGGGTGGAGAAAAATCCAACAAATCAACGAACATAAAAATCATTGTAATAACCTGACTTTGTTTCATTATGTAAAAATAAAGATATATTATTATTATTTTAACAATTACAAGTTGTTTCATTTGTGTTCAAAGTAATATAGCAATTATATTATTTTAAGAATTCATAATTAATAAATAACGGTTTATTTACTATGAAACACAATAAAATTATTAATTACCACAATAAAAAATGAAAAAAGTAAACACCATTCTCGGATTCGAACGTAGGACTATCACGAGCGCATACAGTCATAAGTCAGACGTTTACCCAATGAGCCATCGAATCTTGTGATAACTATGGCGAATTTTAGATTCTATTACACACTACACAAATTTGCCACATCAATGAGTTGCGCCATCTAGTTTATTTTTTGCGAACGCGAACTCGAGTGTTCACAGCATTATAGTCCTTAAGGTATCCATGCAAATTTGCAGGCTACTGTACCTATAATATATGTCCCGCTTTTAGGCATAGGCCTCCTCTTCGAATTGGGATGTAGTTTTATAGAGCATTGGAAACTTAACATATATCGACGTGACTTCAAAGGGTGGTATTGGTTTCTTGAACACATTTTCTTACCAGAAATTAAAACTCGTGGTAAATTTCAAAATGTAATTTGCCATTAATACATTTTGAAAAACTTGTGTTGCGAACTCGTATTCGAACTCACATTCTTTGCTTAAATGGCCACAAATCGAATGACTAGGATACAACGATATAAAAATTAATTGCTTGTGCAGGCTTATTGTGTAACTCGCTCGCAATCGCCATTGTGTTCATTTTTACAGTTCATGTATGGGCTGACAATTGGCATTGGAATCAGCTAGCTGTCACATTCATACAAGAACTATCAAAATGAACACGATGGCAAATGCGAGCGAGTTAGACAATAAGCAAATAGATAAGATTCAGTTCAAAACTCTCAAACTTTCACCAAAACAAAAGTATTCACCCCAGCAGCGAAGTGACCACTCTGTCGCGATTACGATCATTTACTCTTTACATACGAATCGGGCTGGTTTCGATTTGCGCTCATTTTGTTTTACGATCGTATTTTGTGTTTTATTTATGAGTCCGGGACTGGATTACGAGCAATGGCTCGAGAATGGAGGGAAGTGAAAAAATGAACCACCACCACTTTGCGTGCGCAAATATGAATGATTTATGTATTGGGTTCGCTTGCAAATTACGGTGTGGTCAATGACGGTGATTTGACGGGGGAGATATGAAGAGTCAATTTAGTGTCGAGTGACGGGTTTATCCGTCATCTTCGGATATCTTATTGATGAGGTCTTTGACTGAGTTAAACTTCACCGAAATAATTTTAGCTAATTCTATTTTTTTTTTTTTCTGAAACCATAATGTCATTAGCTAAACACTTTGAACGACTTTTTCCATTATTTACCTACTTAAAGAGGTTACTTTTGTTTGTTTGTAATAACCGGAACAACTCAACCGATTCTAAAAAGGCTTTTACATGATTGATCGGTATTTTTGACATCAAAGTCGAGTACTGCGGCCTTACCATGACGTTTTAATGCGATTCAATTCAGTTTCAATTTTGGTTCGCTCGCTGTCAAAAAAACACAGCTAAAACCTGAACTGAGTCGTAACTGAATCATATTAAGACGTCGTGGTAAGGCCCCTGAAGTCTTATTTAGTGTCTACCGCCCGGACTCTCGCGATCACATTCAGCACATCTTCTACTCTCATCGTATATCGTTTGACAGAAATAATGGTAAATGCGATTGTGACTACAAATGAGCCAAGCAAATAGCCTCTGTCCGACAAAATTCTGACTAATCCGAAGTTCTTGTTCCCGACGCTTTTATCTTGGTGGCAGCGATACTAATGGCACCGAGTGTGAACTTGGACTACACGTATACTCTGCCCCTCAAAGAACGACACTAGTCTAACTAATATTATAAATGCGAAAGTATGGATGGATGGATGTTTGTTTGTTACACAATCACGACAGAAGGGCCCAACGGATCTGGATGAAATTCGGCGCATAGATAGAGAAAAGTCTGGAATAGCACATAGACTACTTTTTATCGATAAACGAATTCTTTGCAGACGAAGTCGCTGGCAACAGCTAGTACTATAATAATAATTAGACTGTAAGCAGTTGAGTCATTGTTCACAAACAAATTAAACCCAAGTCTTATTCACATCGGAAATACGTGCGTACCGAAAAACCGCGACTCCAATTCATAATTATCTGTAACTGCAAGTTTTAGCATTCATGCTAGTGGTTGAGTGAGAATCTAATTAGAAGTTGCGCGGTATGTTAAATTGGCTCGCAGTGTACGGGTGTAATTTAAGCTTCGGTCTAGATTAGAACAGTTGGGGCATTATATGTCGGAACGGCGCGATTGTTGCGAAAAATGTGGTTTGCTTTGCGGAGGATTGTCTGCGGTGTTCTGTGCTGGAAAGTTAAGCTGTACTGCTAATTTAATTTGTTTTGTTATTAAGATAATATTAGGTTATAAACTAACTAATGAGCTTAGTGTATAAAGTTAACTATGACTTTTCGTACCGTTCGCGAAGGAAAAACTTAAATCGTAAGTCCTACATAGACATATACATTATGACTTAAGTCTTTTTTCCACAAATGATGCGTTTTTTAAGACTGGAAGGAAAATCGTTATCTAGTCAAAAATAAATCTTGTATGTTTGGTCGAAAATCCATATTTTCAGTTTCAGCGGGAGAAAACTTTAGACTAAACGATCATTCGACCAAACAATACGTCAGTCCAAAAAAAAACCCACCAAAAAAAATCACAAAACTAAAAAACAAAGCAGCAAAAACTAACAAAAAAAACTAGAAAAAAAAAAACTTGCCTGCCATCAAAATATTATTTGGTAGAGATCACTCTGTAGCGATAAGGCCGCCTATTGTTACCTTATTACTTCTGTATACCTTTTTTCTGTTTTGATTGTTAAATGTGGTGTTCAATAAAGAGTTATTGTATTGTATTGTATATTATACTATTACGCAGCAGCTATGCAACGCTGCAGCGTTTTCTTCTCTAGTGTATGAACAACGACCTTCTACTCTGTAAAGTCGGTATATCTGATGGCCGACTAGTACGGACCATTGTTCCCGGTGTTGCCGCTTTTCGTACTTTATCACAATTAATTCCAGCTTCCGCGTCCCGTCAGTTATATTAACTTTTCATGTTCCACGTTCATTCAAAAATAACGGATAACTTTGTTAAAAATCGTTATAAACGTAGCTTAATTACGGTGAGGTTATTTTTGTACGTGTTATTTTTAAATAGGTACGGTTAATGGTTGTTCGGAATTTAGGCTATTTAAAACATTACAATATTGTATTAAATTAAAAACAAATACATAATTTAAATTATGTACAATAAACTAATTAAACTTAGACTCAACACGTACCTAAAACATTAAGAAATTATTTGAGAAAAATAATTCAGCAGGCGATTGGATTAATTTGACTGAACACCCATTTGAATGTTTATCAGATTTAGGTATTTTCAGGTATTTTCAGCCTATATCTAAACGGCGGCGCCAAGTTTTGAATAAAGCTAATAATTACTAACTAATAACAGAACTATTGAGTGCTGGTTACATTTTTGGTGTGTTTTAATAGGCGTAGCACTCCAGGTACAAGACTATGAACCAGCTTAAATCTATATTCGCTTATATGCCTCATGGCGCAACATAGTGGTCCTAAATATAGGCAAAAGATCTCTGTATATGTATGTATTTGCCTATGTTTTGACAATAAATTAATTTTGAATTTGTATTTTGAATTTGAATAGTTATTTCTAACAACACTTACCCTAGTGAAAATCCTTTACACCCTTACTTATTATGACAGAGAATCTAGGTATAATTTTTAAATTATACATTACAATAAGTAGTTGTCACCGTAGCTCTCACAACGCGCTGCGAAAGAAAAAACAAAAGCCGATCGCTTCTTCTTCTTCGGCCGACTGCGCCCGGCGCCGCTCTAAGCGGCCAGTATTACTTGTAACACCTTTATTTGAATGATATTTTATTTCTAGCAACACCGGTTCACAGGCGTTTTTCTTCATGGACAAATTCATCAAAACATGGGAAGTTTTTTTTGGCTCATATCTCAGTGAGTACTGAAGGGTTTTGTTTCAGGGTAATTTTTATTGTTTCAGGATTAATTTTGGCTTGCATTTATGTAACTTTCAATAATTTTCAAAATTACAAAAATCGTTTGTCGAATGCAAAATGTTTACACATAGCCGCCCTCGGTTGAGCTGTTGGAAATACGCCTCAGACGTTCTGTCAGGTGAATGATTGAGAGTTTTTCATGTCTCGTCTCCCCAAAATGGCGTAAGGCCAGCTTTCTAATAAAATCGTAATTTCCTTAGTGGAATCGTATTGAAATGGTGAGTTATATGCTGCATTCGACGCCCTAGACCTTCCGGGTTCTGCGTTGATGAATTTACGTCTCAAATGGTGTTTCTTTTTCAGCTATAAATATCTGCCGCCTGCCGTCGACGTGTCCTTTATAAAAGCCGTGTTTGAGCCTCGTATGATGTTAAACCAATGTTAAACTAGCTTCTACCTCTGCGAACCGGTAAGCAAAAGCACCATTATGACAAGTCGGACGTATTTAGTGTAATTTTTGGCATAGAAAAGTCTGAACGTTTTCACTTATTTCAGTTGCGGTGAATCCGTCTTGATGCCGACTTAGTCGGGCCGCTGAAGCAAGGGACGACCCGAGCGCTGACCTACCTCGTTAAATGGGCCCTGGAAGGCCTGCCGCCTTTCACCCTTGCGATTCTCTTGACACGGAGACGAGACCCGAGCGCTGACCTACCTCGTTAAATAGGTCCAGGAGGGCCTGAAGCCTTCATCGGATCGCAATTTAGGCGAGACCCGTGCGATAGCCGCCACGTTAAACGGCCCAACCTACCAGACCACGGGCGTGATGTAAGTTATTTCGCTTTCATAGACACAAAGGCTAGGTAGTGTCGTATAGATAGAATTCCATGCTAAAAGCTGACATTCTTTTACAGACAGTCCACCCGTGAGTTGTTCTTCAACGCCGCCAAGCGTCCGCTGTAAGACAGCCTGAAACCCACACCGTTGGTAAGCTTATATTATTGTAGAATTGGATAGAGTGTTTGAGGCACCTGAACTCAGATGTTTATACTGCAACTTTCTTTTGTTGCAGGGTTTCTAGGTTTAGTGGCAATCTCGGCCCACTTGTCAAGTTTAATTCCCTCTTCGGAGCCCTACTCCGAGGGGTTTAATAGCAGTCCAGGCTACCGTGCTCATCCGTTTAACTGGAGTGTTTTCTTTCTTAAAACAACCTATTGCTCGCCCTTACACATACACGCACACACCCCTTCCTCTGGTTTAAATAGTTATAAGAATTAAAGAAAAACCCTCTTCTTGGTTCCTTTGTAATAAGAAAGGAAAAGACAAAATGTTTGCTTAATGAAACTACCTTTAACATAAATAAATTAAAAACTATACTTTAGTGAAATAGTGAAGTAAGAAATAAAAGACAATGGTGTCTGTTTAAAACAACTAACTTTATTGAAAATAAATAAACTTAACTTACAAGAATACCATTTATGTTATTTAACTGGACCCAATCCTGTTTGTAGTTCTTACCTCCGGCGCCCATCTCTATAAATTTAGGGGTAATTGCTCTCAGGCCCCTGAACCCCTTGCCCTGAGCTGTCTCACACATAGCCGGTCAATTAAAAGTGTTTCAGTGGCGTTCCCAACGTTGGGCCTGAAGGATTGGGTGCTGTTCATTTCTTGTTTTTCATAAATGGTGTTCTCTGTTTATATATTGTGACAGTGTGTTTACTTTCCTGCTGGCACACTTTTCTGCTTTTCTGTGCTTACTCGCTTTGGGTGCTTAGCAGGGGAAACACATTAGTGCACAAGTGAATATATCTGAAGCCTGTTACTGCTATTTGTCTTTAAAATGAATCCTGTAAAAATTGAATACCTTGTTAAAGAGGAAGTGGCACATGAACTAAGAGCTTTACACATACCATTCAACACTGAACACACATGCGATGACTTAAGGAAGCTTTTGAGACAAACCCGCTCACTTGTTAGGCGCGGCAGCTTGAAGCCAACACCGGCAGCACCAGTGGATTTTCAGGAGGAAATTGTAGCTTGTAGGACCAAGATACAAGAGCTTGAGGCCGCAGTGTCCGGCAGCAAGTCGTTGACAAGTGCTCAGCACGACAGGTTAGTGGGTCGTTCTAATTATTATTTGGGACGCCTAGCACGAGTGACAGGTCATGATGCCGAGGTGAATAGTTTGAAGGGCTCCCTGGTCAACTGTTTGTCTGTATTGAACCCTGAGTCCGACTCTTCTGATTCTGAGGTAGAGATATTTAGTTCTCCGGCACGGGGGGCATCTAAAAATGTTTGCCACATTGAGCCTCGTTACAACCTGTGTAGCCTTAATCTTAAATATAAGGGTGACACGTGCGTGCGGGCGTTTATAACCCGTTTAGAAGAACTAAGACTTTCTAGGGACATCCCCGAGAGGATCATTCTCAATGGATTTCCTGACCTGGTTGATGGACCAGCTTTATTCTGGTATAGGGGGAACAAACATATGTTTAGTTCCTATACTGAGCTTTTGGCTGCCCTCAAGGCAGACTTTGATATCCCCGACTTTGACTTTAAACTAAAAAGGGAGATAACCGCTCGTACGCAGGCTAGATACGAATCTATAGTTGTATATTTGTCGATCATGGGTGGTTTGTTCTCACGGTTAACTGAACCCTTATCAGAGATGGAGAAGCTAAATATCCTCACTAGAAACATTCGTCCTGAGTATAGTCGTGAACTAGCGCTGGTAGATGTCTCGACTGTACAGCAGCTCAAAACTTTATGTGTGAAGCTGGAACTAGCTAGCTCGCGTGCTGCAGACTTCGTTGAACCATCCTCATCTAGGTATACGATCGCACCGGATATGCAGTGTCGTACACTAAATACTCGCGGTCCTCGTAAGGAAGAAGTGGCTTCTTTTGACAAGCAGCCGTTGGAGCGAGCGTCCTACTTTTGTTTTCGCTGTTCTGAAACTGGGCACCCGACAAATCGTTGCCCCCGGTCCCGCGAGGTACTTTGTTTTAAGTGTGGTTATAAGGGCGTGCGAAGCCCCGAGTGCCCTTCATGTAACAAACCGGAATCTATTCCAAAAAACTAATTCATTCCGTCTCACGGGGTTCTATGGCGTTTAACCACCCCGGTGAGACATACTTCTTGCCGCCTGTGAATGACTACCGCCCTTACTTAACGGTCCAGGTCTTTAACGTGAAGATAAGTGGTTTGTTGGACTGCGGTGCATCATGTTCAATATTAGGGAATGACGCTCATAAAATATTCCTGAAATTAAACATTGAGATGTGTCACTTTGATTACCCTCGTAGGTTAAGTGTTGCCAGTGGGGAGAGTTTTATCTGCCGTCATTATATGAATATACCGATACAATTTAAAAATAAAGTAAAGCTAGTGCTGTTTCACGTTCAACCGGAAATCACACTTCCCATCCATTTCGGAATCAACTTCTGGAAGGCGTTTGATTTGGCTCCTGACGTTTTGGCTTGTTTGCGTGATGATGCTTCCTCTTTTATGAATGGTCGGGTGAACAGTGTCGAAGAGGATGGATTACGGGACTACGACTCTTTGACCATGGGTCAGAAACGGGAGATGGATAGAATTAAACTCTTGTTTGACAATATTAATACGGATAAGGTTGGGCTAGGTCGAACCTCCTTAATTCAACATGAAATTAATACAGGCGCGGCGGTTCCGATTAAGCAGAAATATTATCGCCTCAGCCCGGAGAAGTTGAAGCTCCTGGACGCTGAATTAGATAAGATGTTGCAAAACCGTGTTGTAGAACCTTCTTATTCTCCATGGAACTCACCTGTCACTATGGTGCCTAAATCTAACGGGGAAATGCGCCTGTGCTTGGACAGCCGCCGTCTCAACGCTGTTTCCAAGACAGACGCTTACCCGCTGCCGTATATTAATTACATAATTGATAATTTGCGTGATGCTAAATATTTAACGTCCTTGGATCTCAGTGCTGCGTACCATCAGATCCCTTTACATCCGGACTCTAAAGAAAAAACAGCTTTTACCGTTCCCCGTCGTGGCCTCTTTCATTACAATGTTATGTGTTTCGGTTTGGTCGGCGCATCTGCGACGATGCAACGGTTGATGGATGGGCTCTTCTCGGCTGAGTTTGATAATAAGGTTTTTGCCTATGTTGATGATGTTGTCATTTGCACATCGTCCTTCGACGAACACGTGAAAATTTTGGAACGTGTGTTCGAGAAACTGAAAAACGCCAACTTAACCATCAACATGAGGAAATCCCAGTTTTGTCGTAGTGAGTTGAAGTACCTTGGGTACATGGTTGATCGTTTTGGGTTAAGGACCGATCCTGCCAAGGTCGAAGTCATCATGAATTTCCCTACCCCAAAAGATCCCAAGGACATTAAACGATTTCTAGGAATGGCGGGTTGGTATCGTCGGTTTATTCACAACTTTTCTCAGGTTGCCCGTCCATTGACTCGACTTACCAGCAAGAAGGTGCCGTTCGTGTGGACTGACGAAGCGGATGAGTCCTTCAATACCTTGAAATCTGCACTTATTTCCGCTCCGATCTTAAAGTGCCCGGATTTTAGTAAGCCGTTCTATGTCCACACAGATGCTAGCTCATTTGCCATTGGGGGTGTTCTCACCCAGAAGGTTGACGAGGTGGACCATCCCATAGCGTACTGCAGCAGGACTCTGAACGCGCAGGAGGTCAATTATACAGCCACGGAACGGGAACTCTTAGCGGTGATTTTTGCCTTGGAGCAGTACCGGGCTTATGTAGAAGGTTCTCGGTGTTTCATAGTCACCGACCATGCCTCGCTTCAATGGTTTTATAAGCTGAAGAATCCTATGGGCAGGCTTAATCGATGGGCGTGCCGCCTTAGCCAATTTGACTTCGAGATAATACACCGGAAGGGGAAGGAACATGTTATTCCCGATACTTTGTCCCGCATTAGGATTGACTCTGTCTCTTTTGACCCTCAGAATAGCCAGGACCCTTGGTATGTCCAACGTATAAAGGATTGCTTAGATCGCCCTCGCCTATTTCCCAACTTCGCGGTGGAGAACGGCCAGTTACTGCGTCTATCTAAAAATAAATTTAATCTGACTTCTCAGTTCGAGTGGAAGGTGGTCGTACCGTTGGAATTTCGTGAGGAAATCTTAAAACAATATCATGATGAACCGGCCTCTGGACACTTTGGCGTAGCTAAAACCCATAAACGGATAAGTGCCGTGTACTTTTGGCCTGGGCTATACCGCGACGTGGAGAAATATGTGGGAGCGTGTGAGGTCTGTAAGTGTTACAAACCTAGTAACACTGCTAGAGCTGGACTCATGGGTAATCCCCGTGTGGTGACCCGACCATGGGAAGCTATTTCGTGTGATATACTGGGACCTTTTCCGCCGTCGTACGCTAGAAACAAATATCTCTTCGTCTGCTCGGATTACTTTAGCAAGTACGCCTTACTTTTCCCACTGCGCAACATAACTGCCAAGGCCGTTGTTAAATGTCTCGAGAAGGGAGTATTTCTGGTGCATGGAGTTTGCAAGTTTATATATGTTGACAACGGAGCCCAATTCGTTTCCAAGGAATTTCGGGACTTGCTGTCTAATTACGGGGTTCCCAACATCTTTTACAACCCCCGGTATCACCCCCAAACTTGTCAGACTGAGCGCGTCAACAGGGATATTGTCCGTGCCATTGCCTCGTACGTGCGTTCTGACCACCGGAAATGGGACCAGAACATCCCAGAGATCCAATGTGCCCTTAATACCGCTGTGCATGAAGGCACCAAATTTACTCCGTTTTATTTGACTCATGGTAGGGAAATGGTGACCGATGGATCGACCTATCGCTTAGACGAGCCCGTCGATAGTTCTGCTGTCAAAGTGAGCCTCCAGCCGTTCTCTACGAATTTACCTCGGTTAAACGACATTTATAAGAAGGTCCAGGTGCACCTTAAAAAGGCCTATACACGTAACGTTAAATACTACAATTTTCGAAAACGCCCAATCGAATTTGAGGAGGGGCAAGTTGTCTATAAGCGATGTTTTCCTCTTTCTAATGCTGCAAAACATTTTAGTGCTAAACTATCCCCCAAGTTTGAAAGGTGTGTAATTGACAAGAAACATTCCCCTTTGGTTTATTCGTTAAAGTCGATCAATGGGAAGCCTTTAGGGCGATATCACATTAAAGATATTCTCGAACGAGGTATTGAACCTCCGGACACAGGTCCCGTTAGTTAAGGATAATTTAGAGGGTCGGTGTTATCTAGTTCCTAGCACGTGGTATACTTAGCTAGCGAACGCTAAACACGACCAAAACTGATACATGTTTAGAATAAGGTATTCAATGTTAAATGTTTGCGTGTAAAGATATGCGCCACTTAGTAGACTTAAGTTCTTTAACCTCAGTATGTTACAATTGAGTTTAAGGGTATTTTTTTTTGTCCGAACCTGCAGAGATATATGGCGTTGGTATAACATTTGTTCTGACTGTTGGCTATTTTTAGGAGTGATTACTGAAAAGATATGTCTCGAGATGTCCGAACTTGTCGCGAGAGGGCGCAATTCTCAACTGTTCTGACTGTTGGTTTGTTGTGGGGAGGATAATCAGAATGTAGGTAGGGTAGGATTTCACCTGGAGTGGGTTTGAGTTGGATTTGGTTACAGGTGTATAACGGTTAAGTTAACTTTAGTTTTATCCCGGGAAAACTTATTATAAGAAATAGGTTAGGATGGATCCATACGTGCCGTCTTGTGTTGTCAGTAGTCTAAGCTTACTTTAGCGCATGGTAACTAGTTTAGTTATCTATTAGATTAGGGCTGAATTAAAATCAGTCTTCCTGGCATTAAGTTCTTTTGGTTACACTGTGAGTGTGACCGGTTAGCGATAAAAACTATTCTGAGGTTTTATCTTATTTTCTTGATTAGTAGTTCGAAGGCAAGCACTGTGTTGTCGGTTGACAGGTGATGGTGTTTTGCCCTGGTGTAATGTTGTATCTTACCATGTTAGTTAGTTTTCAATCACTGGGTACACCTTTCTGGTAAATCCCACTTTTTTGTAGAAGGCGTGATGGGTGTCCCTCCGCGTATCCTTTTCCTGTAGCATCAGCTGTGCTTATTAGGGTGCTGATTCTTTTTTTTTTGTACAATTTGTATCTGGGTAAATCCCACCTATTCTTGGTAAGGTTGGATGTGTGTCACTCCCCTTGTAATAATAACTACTTTCTAGTAAGTAAGTAAACTAGTATGTAAGCTGTAGTAGGTTTGGGATTGGATCCCCACGTCCTCCGCTAGTGGCCCAATCCTGAACCTACGATTTCACTATCTTCCCCGACATGGCGGAGATATTTTTGTTATAGGTTGGATGTGTGTCACTCCCCTTGTAATAATAACTACTTTTTAGCAAGTAAGTAAACTAGTATGTAAGCTGTAGTAGGTTCGGGATTGGATCCCCACGTCCTCCGCTAGTGGCCCAATCCTGAACCTACGATTTCACTATCTCCCCCTACGTGGCGGAGATATTTTTGTTGTGAGGTGGGATTGTATGTCTCTTCCTTTGTACTAGTGACTACTTTCTGTTAAGGAAGTAATCTAGTAGGTAAGCTGTAGTAGGTTCGGGATTGGATCCCCACGTCCTCCGCTAGTGGCCCAATCCTGAACCTACGATTTCACTATCTTCCCCTACGTGGCGGAGATATTTTGCTCGAGTCAGATTTTCCTTGCACTTGAAATGTGCAGAATAATTTTATTTCAGAATTTTTGACAAATTCTGAAATAAAATTATTTCCCCAGCCGAAACTGTACTGTAACACCTTTATTTGAATGATATTTTATTTCTAGCAACACCGGTTCACAGGCGTTTTTCTTCATGGACAAATTCATCAAAACATGGGAAGTTTTTTTTGGCTCATATCTCAGTGAGTACTGAAGGGTTTTGTTTCAGGGTAATTTTTATTGTTTCAGGATTAATTTTGGCTTGCATTTATGTAACTTTCAATAATTTTCAAAATTACAAAAATCGTTTGTCGAATGCAAAATGTTTACACATAGCCGCCCTCGGTTGAGCTGTTGGAAATACGCCTCAGACGTTCTGTCAGGTGAATGATTGAGAGTTTTTCATGTCTCGTCTCCCCAAAATGGCGTAAGGCCAGCTTTCTAATAAAATCGTAATTTCCTTAGTGGAATCGTATTGAAATGGTGAGTTATATGCTGCATTCGACGCCCTAGACCTTCCGGGTTCTGCGTTGATGAATTTACGTCTCAAATGGTGTTTCTTTTTCAGCTATAAATATCTGCCGCCTGCCGTCGACGTGTCCTTTATAAAAGCCGTGTTTGAGCCTCGTATGATGTTAAACCAATGTTAAACTAGCTTCTACCTCTGCGAACCGGTAAGCAAAAGCACCATTATGACAAGTCGGACGTATTTAGTGTAATTTTTGGCATAGAAAAGTCTGAACGTTTTCACTTATTTCAGTTGCGGTGAATCCGTCTTGATGCCGACTTAGTCGGGCCGCTGAAGCAAGGGACGACCCGAGCGCTGACCTACCTCGTTAAATGGGCCCTGGAAGGCCTGCCGCCTTTCACCCTTGCGATTCTCTTGACACGGAGACGAGACCCGAGCGCTGACCTACCTCGTTAAATAGGTCCAGGAGGGCCTGAAGCCTTCATCGGATCGCAATTTAGGCGAGACCCGTGCGATAGCCGCCACGTTAAACGGCCCAACCTACCAGACTACGGGCGTGATGTAAGTTATTTCGCTTTCATAGACACAAAGGCTAGGTAGTGTCGTATAGATAGAATTCCATGCTAAAAGCTGACATTCTTTTACAGACAGTCCACCCGTGAGTTGTTCTTCAACGCCGCCAAGCGTCCGCTGTAAGACAGCCTGAAACCCACACCGTTGGTAAGCTTATATTATTGTAGAATTGGATAGAGTGTTTGAGGCACCTGAACTCAGATGTTTATACTGCAACTTTCTTTTGTTGCAGGGTTTCTAGGTTTAGTGGCAATCTCGGCCCACTTGTCAAGTTTAATTCCCTCTTCGGAGCCCTACTCCGAGGGGTTTAATAGCAGTCCAGGCTACCGTGCTCATCCGTTTAACTGGAGTGTTTTCTTTCTTAAAACAACCTATTGCTCGCCCTTACACATACACGCACACACCCCTTCCTCTGGTTTAAATAGTTATAAGAATTAAAGAAAAACCCTCTTCTTGGTTCCTTTGTAATAAGAAAGGAAAAGACAAAATGTTTGCTTAATGAAACTACCTTTAACATAAATAAATTAAAAACTATACTTTAGTGAAATAGTGAAGTAAGAAATAAAAGACAATGGTGTCTGTTTAAAACAACTAACTTTATTGAAAATAAATAAACTTAACTTACAAGAATACCATTTATGTTATTTAACTGGACCCAATCCTGTTTGTAGTTCTTACCTCCGGCGCCCATCTCTATAAATTTAGGGGTAATTGCTCTCAGGCCCCTGAACCCCTTGCCCTGAGCTGTCTCACACATAGCCGGTCAATTAAAAGTGTTTCAGTAAGTTTATAAAAATAGGTTGATTTTTAAAATTTGTTTAACAATGTGCATATTTTCTGGTTACGTTACTTACTTTTATATAACATTACTTTTTAATTTAATTTACCTATAATTACAATGTTTCTATGCAACTGTGTCAAAACATCGTTAGCTTTTGAAAGGCTAAATCCAGTTATTTTTACTAGGCTTGTAACTTTTTTAAATACTGGTGACTGTGCTAAAAAGTTACGTAAACACGTTGACAAGTCTATCCTTAAACTGCCATGATCCATGACATTTACAAAATGTGAAGCGATAGTTAAAAATTGTCCTTCCATACAAATACGACTGTCGGTTGTTCGCGGAGGTAAATATGCATCCGAATCCCTTTGTCAGGCTTTAATCACAGCATTCGGTTTTAATTATTCATTCGCGAGCCTACAGTATTCATGTCTTGTCAGCTTTGTATAATGCTTCTGGTTTTTCCATTTCCATCACTAAAATAGACGCGGGCTGGTAAAAATTTACGAAGTTCGACTTTTCATTGATGGTCGGTTTATGGTTGCTGTTGTCTTCCGTAAGTACAAAGCGACTAAAGATTCTGTAAGATTAAGATGAGATCTGACGTTCAATGTATCGTTTATCATTACACCAAGTTTTATAGCAATTTTAACAGAATTATTGATTGTTCTTTGCTTTTTTTACATACATACCATCACATCATCTTCATACATGCTCGCCGGTTTCGTGTACCTACACCTGATCTGACCTTTTATCCTAACGTCTCCTATTTTGGTCTCTGAACGTTAACGTCTAGGCCTTCCCCTACCAACACAACCATTCACACTCCCCAATAGATCTGTTTAGTTAGTCTACTTTCAACCATCCTCTCTACGTGAAAGAGTAAAAACACCAAAAAAGGTAAATTGTGGCCACAAAATCCCAAAAAAACTTTCATTTTATTTCCCAGAAATCCTAAAAACAACCAAAACCAGCGCAACCGAATGTTATTCAAAATACAAAAGAAATGTGTCGCAATTGATGACAACTGATCATTCGAGGAATAATGCAGAGGGTTTAAAAATGCATGTCGACACGCATTATGCAAGGCCAATGCACTGAATATTTATTAATCGCCGGTTCGTTTCGTTTGTTTCGTTTGCAGCTTATGTTTAAAATTGGTTAACGGTTGCAGTACTTGCTATACTTTAGTAGAAAGGGATGATAGACGTTTAGAATAGATCGGACACATTAGTTGAACTGAACACATCAGACATTATGATCACATTATTTTGTTGTCTCTAAAAAAACTTTTTCGTGAAGTGAATCAAAGCACTTTTGTACTTTGGAATTTATGTGCAAAATATTATTTTTGAAATTTATCAGAGCATTTCGATAAACAAGAACTAAGGGGCATATGGCGCAATTTAATTCAATAGATTGTGTTAAGTTCACAATCCGCACTGCGCTCTCGTGAGGACTATAGCCCAAGCCATCTAATTATCAGAAGAGGCATGTGCCCAACAGTGAAACGCATACGTATTAGAAAAGATGATGTTACACCAGACAAAGTTTTAGTTTTGACTTCTAACCACAAATGCGTTGAAAAAGTGAAAAAAGTCGAAGATTAATTGCAACGTTCCAATTCTTAACAGAAAACGGGCAACCTCTTTCAATAACGTCCAATATCTCAAACTGAAAAAGGCCGCGTAAAGAGCCAAATTAGGGCCAATTGAAAGTCTTTTTATCATCCAGGGTCAGGACACGATCGACGAAGTTTGGAACAACGGAACTTTGACGACAAGTTCAACAATAGGACCCCGGTTGTTAATAATCTTGATTTGATGCTGGGAATTCATCGCGACGAATTAAGGTCAGTTGTTTCAATAAATGTCTTATTAAGGACGATTGAAAGAAATGAAGGGATTATTTAATCGGTCAGAGTATTGTTTTTTTCTCGATCGCTTCGCTTTTAGGTGTAAATTATTTCGCGATTTTCAATAGACTTAGGGGCAAATTTTCTACCCTTTAGATATCTACCCCTTACTCATAAACGCTATATAATGTAGGTTTCTGATAACTTGGCAATCGTTTGTCCTTATTCTGTGAAAGGTAAATGTCAATGTTACAGATAAGGACAAACGATTGTTAAATGCCTATTAAAGCGTTTATGAATAAGGGAGCTAAGCACTATCTATCTATCGATTAAGGCCTATCTGACTAAGGAAAAAGCCTTTATATGTATGGTACCTTTATTTTTTACAGATAAATTATTCATCATTTTATCATGTTATAAGCGATGCGGTTAGCAACCCATTACTATTTGGATTCCCCTTTCCACCTATACGCCCATTATTACGCTCAACTTGGCCTTAAGGTCTTGTTACCTTGAGCTCTGTCTACCCCGTAAGGGATAAAGACGTGATTTATGACTGTATGTTATGTAAACTGTATGTGTGTACGCTGATGATCTAATTTCATGTCTGTGTTTTTTTTGTTTTTGTTGTTTCTTTTCTATAAAATTGTGTGTATGCTCTTATATTTGTGTGTCTTGCAAAATGAATAAATGTCTTCTTTCTTTCTTTTTTTCTTTCTAAATTACTGTGGCTAACTGACCCTTTAGATAGGTAACTGACAACATACACACATACATACTACATATCGTCACGCCTCTTTCCCACAGGGGTAGACAGAGACTACTTACAACGTACCGTTTAAGTAGGAAACTTAACAGAATAAAAGGATTAAATTTGAAAGTCTCACGGAAAAGTCGCTTATAACTCAGTTTTAAATTAAAATCCAACACATCCAAATCACTTCCAAAAGGATTTCAATGACTCTAAAAGCATTAGCTACACATTTTTTTTCTTTAAAACAGATCGCATTTTCAAGACAAAACGAATGACACAAAAGACGCTAAGCTCGCAACTCTTCCCACAAAGTTGTGTCAGTTTCCTTAAAGTCCCCATTTTAGTTTGACCTAAACAGCATTCGAATCGAAGACAAAGCCGCACTCCATGTCACTCGTGTTCAGAGCGTTAGAACAAGTTTAAAACTAAAACACGACGACAGTTTCAATTTAAAGAAGCGTTGTTGAGTCATAGGATATTGGAAAACTTATAGGTATTGTTTTGTAAACCAATAAGTAAGTAATTAAATGCTTTTACGTCGGCCCGGGCCGTAAATAGCATTTTACCGCACGCTACGCGGGTGGAAATTTCTTACTTCCTGGCCAGGGGAGGACGTAAAATTGCGTACACACCTCGGGCGGTGATAAAGAACGCCTGCCCGCCTGCGGTGGTAACCTGCTATGGGTGGTGTAGGGGTATAGCACGCGTCACGGAATGACGAGGACCCGGGTTCGATTCCCGGCCATAGCTTTACTTTTCGGATTTTTCTATGTGTTATAATTTTCAGTGTAGTTTAGAAATTTGATAAAGAACGCCTCAGGTCGCATGTTTAACGCCCTCGCCTTTGGCTTGTGCGACAAGTTCCTGCGATCTGTACAAATATAAAGAAACTGACGAGATATATAAAGAATCTATGTACATTATACACATAACGCATGCCGAGAACGAACCCAGTACGGAAATTCACATTAATGAGTTAAAATAACAGAAAGAAATACAAAAAGCATACCTCGTATATTATAGGTGAAAACAGCCCAGGTTTTGAGTTAGGTCAGTATAGAAGAAATACACGGGGTCACTTCGACACATTAAAGAGACATGCACTGAAACTGTAAAATATCTAACATAGGTAGAACAACTTTTCTAATTGATGAAAGCAAGCCAAGTCGACAAGAATCTGTGGGCAGAAGCTGTAAATACGGCCGTGTATGTCATTAATAGGGCAGGAACGAGTCCTGAAGAAGGTAAAACTCCCTATGAATTATTCTATGATAAGAAGTTCGATGTTACCCACCTGAAATACATTTTTGGCACAGAAATGTGGGTTCATATCCCAAAACAAAAAAGGAAGAAGCTCGACAGCAAAAGCAAGAAGGAATGTTTGTGGGATACGGCGAGAACACCAAAGGGTATAAGATTTACTATCCAAAAAGCAAGACCTTCTCAATTGAAAGAGAGGTGATAGCATCACCTATCATGTTAATGGAGAATTTTGTGGCAGATGAAGAACAAAATATCTCAGTGATGCTTGAATCCACCGACACTGAACCAAATGTTGCAACTACAAGCACAATAACTGACACCGCTCAGGAATCTGAAGACGAGTTTGTTGATACATGTGAAGAAATGTCGTCACAAGAAGTAATAGAAGACTCTAATCACTCTGTTGCTGGTTCAAGCGCAGTTCCTTCTTCCAGTGCCGGTGAAAACATTTATACTAGGTCTTTACGTCCTAGGAATACGCTAAGACCACCTGTCAGTCTACAGGACTATGAAACGTCCTATTTTACACTCCTAGATACAGAAGAGCCGACGTCCCTGAAAGAAGCGCAGACGTCTCCAAACGCCTGTAAATGGGAGGAGGCAATGAAGGCTGAAATGAAAGCTCTTGCCGAAAATAACACTTGGTCGTTCGTTGAAAAACCAGATGATACGATTTTGCTTATAGACACTAAATGGGTTTTTAAAATTAAACGAAATAAAGATAATGAAATCGATTTGTATAAAGCTAGATTAGTCGCTAGGGGTTTTATACAGAAAGGCTTAGACTATTGTGACGTATATTCGCCTGTTGTTAAAATAGCTACAGTAAAATCCTTATTAGCTTTATGTAACAAAAACAACTGGCCAGTATATCAACTCGATGTATGTAGCGCTTTTTTAAATGGCATAATTAAGGATGATACTTATGTAGAATTGCCAGAAAACTTTGTGGTACCTATTGGGAAGGTATGCAAATTAAATAAGGCGTTATATGGCTTGAAAAGCGCACCTAGGGCTTGGTATGAGCGATTTAATAACTTCATGTTAAGCCAAAAGTTTTCAAAAACAAAAAGTGACCATTGTGTATATTATTACGTCAATGACAGTAGTAAGGTCTACATATTAGTGTTCGTAGATGACATTTTGTGCACTGGTTTTGGTCCAATGTTGAATAAAATTCTAACAAGCTTAAAAAATGAATTTAAAATGAAAGATTTGGGACTTGCTAGTTTATATCTTGGAATCCTTATTCAACAAGATTTACAAAATGGTGTCACCACTATGAGTCAATCCCAGTATCTTAAAAATGTCTTAAATAAATTTAATATGTCAGACTGTCATAGCGTGACTACTCCTATGGATCCGAAATTTGACTTCTCAACGCTACAAAGAGAATCGTCCGAAAGTGTCGAGTTGGAGCATAGGTGTAGGCAGCTGATAGGTTGTATAATGTACGCCATGATTGGCACCAGACCAGATTTATGTGCCAGTATAACTTACTTATCACGATTTCAAAACTGTGCAAGCAATGAACTTTGGACTTGTCTTAAACGAATACTGAGATATATACGGGGTACTATAGATTTAAAATTGATATATAAATCAAATGCAGGTGAAAAATTATTAACTGCTTATGCTGACGCTAGCTGGGGAGACGATACTCTAGACAGAAAGTCAACGTCGGGTTTTTGCTTACAAATCTATGGTAACTTGGTATCTTGGACGTCAAAAAAACAAGCCACGGTCGCACTTTCTTTTTGTGAGGCTGAATATGTATCTCTCGCACATTGTATTAGTGAAGTTTGCTGGTTGAGAAATCTGTTATCAGAATTGCAAATTCATGATAATTATACTGTAACTGTCTATGAGGATAACCAGTCCACTATCAAAGCTTGTAATTCGCATGAACAGCTGAAAAAGATGAAACATCTAGATATTAAGTATCATTTTATAAATGAAAAGATTACTCAAGGAGTTGTCAACATTCAGTATGTTCATACGAGTGTACAGTTAGCAGACATATTAACTAAACCTCTGTCTCGACAAAATTTTGAAAAGTTGAGAGAACTTTTAGGGTTAGTTATGGATACCTAGTTAAATTCATTATTATTTTAAACTTTTTTTGATTGAGGGTGGGACAGTCCAGCAATCAAAATATGAGAAAATTTCTATTTCATACCTATGTATGTGATATTAATATAATGTATATTGTAACGTTATGAATATTTATCTTATAGGTTATTATGCAACTGAATAGGAGTTATAATTTTCATGTATAATGTTTATAGCGTTACATATCTTGTTTAATTAGTCAAGCTCAAGTAGAGTTGTTTTGTTAAATTGAGTTAATAGATTTAATATTTGTATTAACTAAATGATCTATTCTTGAGGGTGGGTGTTGTCTTTGGTTTACTTTATTGTCTATGTATGTACTTCAAGAATAGATGTCTGTCATTTTGTAAGCTAAATTTATATATTTAAATAAATAAAATACTGCAACATATACTGCCTTTCAAGTTAACTTGGATTAAAATTGGTTTAGAAAATAATCAGTACTCTGATCTTAGCTCTAACTCTCAACAAATATGTTTCCGTTGCGTCTAAATTTCCCATCCCAAGCCGCGATATCGTAAGAAACGAACTTCGGCCACTTATCTCGACAATTTTAGTATGCCCCCCAGATTTACACAGTTAATCGCCAACTTCCAACGTATTCTATTGTTTCTAACTCTTTGTCTCATTGTTCTGCCGCAGTTCTGAAGATATTTTTGTCGTTAGACAAAGGCCGAATTGGAAGCTTCTCGGAAATAGAATCGGTGGTCTAGTAAAACGGATGATCAAGGAAGTGCCTAATAATTATGGCAATTTATAGAGAATGACAAAAACGCTATCAATATTTAAAATCGGTTTAGCTTCATTTCCCAAGAACAGTACCTATAATGATATTATATACAAGAATTGCTAGTTTAAAGGTATTTTAATTAGATACACCAGATAGATAGATAAATCTAACTAAACCCAATTGTTACTTAAGTAAAACACAGAATTAGTTTTTTCTTAAGGTTACGATTAACAAAATAATATAGATTTGCCACGTCCACTTTGGAGTATAGTATTACGTGTAAATCTCATTTAACATTTTACAATAAGCCTGCACATAACGTTAACTTTTTCTACTACCGCGTTGGATTCAAATGCACAAACCAAACAAAAACAACCCTTCTTTGAGGCCGCAGTCTGGTAAAAAATAGATATCTGCTCTAAAAGCCATAATAAAGACAGACTACTTAGTTACCAACCGGTTACAAACAAACAAACAATACCTCAATCCTCGTGGACTCCAGAATCCTCACTTAAAATTCCGAACCAACGGAAAATAAAAGAAGGCACGGCCGTCCGTCACGGGATTAGGTAAATGGTTCGGAGGTACGGTCGCACATACATACACTCAGCCTGATTTAGACTCGGACATGTTAGTAGGGCGCCGTTAAAAACTGGATGGGGCTAAGTGCAGCTGCACTTACTTGCAGTTGCAGTAAAAGCTTTGCGACATCGGTATTGCTAGCTTTATTGGCGTGGTATTGTGTGACCTGCTTTTTTTGTTTTAAGTGCGCTTATCGACGTCATCGACGTGTTAAAATAAAAATAAAAAACAAATTGCAAAGGCTTTAAATTACCTTATAAACACGATACAGCCGTTTGGTTTATTGTTTTAATTTACTGTCGTAATTATATAAAAAAAACGATAGTCTATTTATGGGTACGTATTAAATAAAACCCTTAAAGTTTAAAATGTATAATGGGTTAAAATACATAATAGTTCAAAATATATAATGCGATTTACTCAGAAAATTGCAAATTAACAGTAATCAAACCTAAACCAATCTATAAATCACGCTATAAAAAAATATAGGTACCTAATAGTTTTACAGAAAATGACATTATATAATTGAACTATTATTAATTTTAACCCATTATACATTTTAAATTTTATAATATTCTGATCCATTCCCCTATTTCATCATCATCATCAGCCTATATACGTCCCACTGCTGGGCACAGGCCTCCTCTCAGAATGAGAGGGCTTGGGCTATAGTTCCCACGCGGGCCCAGTGCGGATTGGGAACTTCACACACACCATTGAATTTCTTCGCAGATGTGTGCAGGTTTCCTCACGATGTTTTCCTTCACCGAAAAGCTCATGGCAAATTTCAAATGTAATTCCCCTATTTATTCATACTAAATTGACAATTGCAAATATGTCAAATTGTGAAATAATGAGACCAGCTTTTATTGTTTAGTGGTGTACTCGAAAACATCTGTGGTCTGAATACAAGAGGTTTGGTCATGTTACATTTTAAGAAAAAAATACGATTGTATGACAATCAAGCAAATTTAAAGATTTATTAGTTTATTACTCTAGCTTACAAAACTCTACGCTACATACAAAAATCTATACTAAATATCATCACTATTTTTGAATTGCAAAAAACAGGTAGCACAGGTAATGTCATTTTAGTATCTAGCTAAAATAAATAGACTATAATTGAGACATTTAGACGGTTTATTCGTCCAAATTCAGGTGTTTTTTTTTTGCTGTGAAGTTACTGTGCAAACAAACAAACAAACATCGCAAGTTAAATAAAAGCTTGTAAAATACTACCTAAACAAACAGTAGGCCGTTATTCTCGATTCAGCTTTGGGCCTATACAATCCGTTCATAAGCATTTCAGGTAAAGCCTGAACAAATGCCTTAAATGCTATTATTGCGGCAAATAGATAAATCTGTGGGACTGAGCCATTCGTTGGAATTTAAGGCATTGTTAAGGCCTGTATTTTACAGTTAATGTTTGATATTAGGTACAACACGGGGTGTAACTTCGTGGATCGTTTAATAGAGGCAGAAATTACCTCAATAACGCTTTCGTTGAAGTATGGTTAAAAAAATAGTTAATTGATTAAATTTGATAATAAATAGATCACGCCGGTCCAATACAGCGCCACCTAGGATTAATTGCGCGAACTAAATGCAATGTTTCGTTTAAGCTTGACAGTTAGCTACGTTTTTTCGGGTAGATTGTTGTTGTTGTGTGTGTTGTTTGTTCGTTTTTCTGGTGTTAAATAAACAGTATTTGTATTGTATTGTAGATTGAGGAAGAAGAAAAGACATATCTCGGAAATGTTAGTTTAATTTAATTATATTTATTTTTTTAGTTTATTACAGTAATTCAAAAATAAAATAACTACCTAATTGATAGAATTCCCGAACGACAGTTTACTTAACTTTGTCTCAGGTAAATTCTACTTAATTCACCTTTTATAGTTCTGCGCATTTACTGATAGTGCCACAAGCCGCCAAAATGGCGGACAGAGGATTAGTATCTACAATACAACTTACACTTCCCTAATTTTCTAATCGCCCTTTTCAATAGGTACCAATAATCTCCTGAAAGTAATATTGCGAATGATATAGTTGGAAATGGGGCACTATTAGCGAAACTTCGACTGCATATTGAAGGCAATAATCGCGACAGTCGCGCTGGACTTCCTCTGTCAATTTGTCGGCTGCGGTACATTTTGTAGCCAACTACAGACTCTGATACAGAGGTACGATTTATGATGGAGGGGAATCTTAAATTCGTATTAACCATCACTTACTTACTTACTGGCTGTAGACCCAAAGTGGATCTTGGATTAAACCATCACGTGTGTGGTTAAAAAACAAAGACTTTTAAATAAACAGTAAAGGTAGTACATAAAGATTCATATTGTATGCAATTTTCGGAGAAACTATTTCGGTAAAAATTTCATCAAACATTTAAGGTTAGGGTTTGGTTATTTTGCGACATAATAACAAAATAATTGCTATTGCTATAATAACACCCTGTGAGATGAAAGGTGAGTTAGGGGATTTGAATGTTATTAAAATCAGTGTGATGAAAATTTATGGATGCCCCTGACTGATCCAGTCATTTTAGGATGCGGATAATCGAAGATTGGACTTCTATCCCCGAGAGTCTTGTGCCCAGCAATATCCGTTAATGATATTATTCATAACGATCAAAAATCCAACTGAAAACAGTCAACTCCAATGCCTTCTCCAATATTCATAAATCCAATGCAATTTGAAGCAGAACTCTGCGCCTGTCAGTGCTGCACTATTAATAGGCCAAATTTGAAACTGTTTCGTTGTCCAGTTTCTTGATTGGAACGACGATTTTAGAACTCTGTAATTATTTACCTATTGTTGAAGATTATTAATATTTAAAGATTACTAGGACATACTTGCTGCTATCAATTTCAATTCATTTATCTTCTGTTTGATTTAATCCCCATTTAAGTAGGTACATATATTTAAAAAGTTAATTTCGTTAAAAAGGAGCATTTGGACACGCGGTAGCGTGTCAGCCAAGTTCGAAACAAAAGGAACTGGCGACGAAGCCGTGTGTATAATTCTAATTTTAGAAAAGCTTTTTTGGATTCTATGCGAAAAAAATGTGAGCACTCTTTGTTCTGTCAAAAATTTGAAATAAATCATTACAAACCAAAAATTATCATAATTTATTGTTTTACTCATGTTTTATTCAAAATCCGTGCAACCCGCACATATGAAGCAAATATCCATTGTTTTAAAAGCCCACATTCGGCGAAGCATCTCAAAATTATTCAGATTTAATGAAAACATTTGATTGATTGGGCGTATTCATAACATTTGAATGTATAATTTCAGTAGGCCTACGTATTTTATCACATTTATTGCTCCGAATTTTCTAAATTTGACAGTTGACTGTATTAAAATCCATTGAACCTTCATAGCAAACTTCCTGTTTATGCAGCTGTTCCCAGAAATTTTGTCTGTTTTGCGCCAGAAGTACTTTTCCGGGATAAAAACTAACCTAAGTTGTACAGGGATTCTCCTCTTCGCGTCGGTATCCTCACTGCTGAGAGTCATGGTCATCTTGATAGATTACCTATCTTTTTGCGAATTATTTTTACCCAAGTACGCTTTTTTCACGACTCGATCCTCACTCAACCTCAACACAGTCATGTCCAAGCCACCGGAGTCTGGACACTTTGGTCTCCGCGATAATATTGGGCTCGGACACTATACTAGCTGTGTCAACTTCTCGATTTTTTTGACCCTCCAACTCGCACCTGGGCCTTCTGATTTACTTTGAATAATTTTTCAATTTGTTATGTAGGTCCAGAGAATACCCCACATACACAAAACGTTTTCCCTTGTATAATTAGCAGCAGAAAATGATGATTTACATTTGAATCTAACTAACTGTTCAGCATCAGAATGCAGCACGAATCTAGTTTAAATTTCAGTCTTAGTTTAGCAGCAGTCTTTTTTTAACCCAGACTATTACTACCATTTAACGCCTTAACTCGCCAAAATTGAAACCGAAAGTTTGTTCGGACTCTAAACTATTAAAGTTTTTGATATAAAAGTGCTAAGTTGTATTAACCCGCGCAATATAAGTTACACTTTGTTTCGCTTAAAATATTCATTAAGAGTAATTCCCCTTTACCGAGAAGAGCTTAATTAATGTTAAATGCATTTTGTACTTGCGTTAACAATTAAAATCATTATTAATTAAATTGTTAATGGCTTATTCGAATGAGCGAACTTTAATTTTATTTATTACGTGTCTGGTTACTAATAATTGAAAACGATTTTATTTTTATTTATCAATAATTAAAAATGTTCGTGTTTAAAATTTACTTGAGTAGGTAGGGGCTATTTACTGGTCTTCAACATGTAGTTATGTATACAAACGGATAACTCACGTATTATAAGTGATGATAAACCCTTGCATCGTCATTTCGTTTAACGACGTTTCGTTTAGTCTGTCTGTCTATCCATCTGTCCATCCGTCCGTCCATCTGTCCGTCTATCTGTCCGTTCATCCGTCCACCTGCTCGTCCTAGATACATTGCATTTTTTGTCTGCTTTTTTCTTTTGTGATATGGAATCTTAAAAATCACGATGAAATCCGGTTTGATGTTGGTTAAAAAGTGAAGTTTATTTCAACTTTTATCACTGCCTCACCTCTCGATACGCTCAGAATTATGTGCCATTTCACTTTATATCGATCCTGATTATGCACACTTTGAAGTTCTCCGGTTTATAGACCGTAAAAAGCTGGAAACAAAGTGGTCTAGTTAAACTTGCAAGGTGACACGTCAGCGGAACCTTTGCAGGTTTAGGGATCCCTAAAATTTAAGAAGATCAGCACGGCTAGTCAAAAAGAGATGGGTAGTCTATCTAGCGCGCGACACAGCTTTCGCGTGCTCTGGTGATAGTCGTGCAGTTAAAGAATAGACAACTTTTATACCGCGCACCGTGAAAATTCGTTACGACAGCGGCCATATCGCTATAATTGATTGTAGATGATGTTCCGTTCGCGGTAGTCTCACGAACCACGTCCAGTTCTAGGCGTTTGGTTACTGTAACGTGCAGCATTACGGTTACAGAGGCTTTACCATGACGTCTTAGTGCGATTCAATAGCGATTCAGTTAAGGTTCGCTCGCCGTCAGATCCATAATATAAACTACAGCTAAAACCTGAACCACACGGCGGCAACGACGTACAAAATCCGCGTTCTGAAATGAACACAGGCACGACGTCGTCTGTACACGCGTCAATGTGTGCGTAAGATACACAGGGCTGTCTATCGCAAAAACCTAGTACTATAAGTACTACCAATGACATAAATATACTAAAGATATGGTTTAGATGTGTGCAAATAAATGTACTTAATCGTTATCTATTTATTTAAACTTACTTAAAATGTGTCTGTCTGTGTATTTAAGCATTATTATTTTCAATTACAATAGATGTACGACAACAAACTTAAGCGAATGATTCTGTAGTTATTTCATGTATTAATCGCGATAATTTCAGAAAGCATTAATTTTCTAATGTTTTATAAAATGAAGTAGGTAGGATAGGTTCCCGAACTTGTGACGTGCGGCCGACATACATCGCGTCGCGAGCCCTACTAGTTGCCAGCAGCTTTCCGGCAGACTGCGCTTGAGAGGTAGGGTAACTCGAATAGGTGCGGGGCGGAGCGTGGCCATTCTGTACGTTAGTACTATTATATATTCTGTGCCTGAACTGAGCCAGAATTGATTTGCAGTAAGACGTCATGGTAAGGCCCCAGCTCACAGATTACCCAGCTTATCTAATAAGAGGAGCGGAAATGTCACGTTTGCAAACATCACGGAGAAATTACGGGCACAAGAGGCATTTCATCTAAGTCCTCTAGGTTGGCAACGCATCTCATCGTAAAGCCGCAAAAGAGCATTTCAACAGTGAATCCACATTGAACAGTTGGTGATGTTTTAGGATATCAATCAATGTTATTACCATTGAATAAATAAAGAGACTTTGTTGACAAAAAAGCCTTTTGAAGGTTGATTGGCAACCCACCACAGACACAATTGGCACTAAAAAGCTCGAAGGTTTACGACATTGGCAACTTACTCAGTACCTGTTCGGTTGTTACCGTTGGGTTAGAAAGGTTGTCGCAAAAAAGACGCAGCGTTGGGAGACCTTCCACTATATGGATCAGCGACATCGCGCGATCAACTGGTGGATCCAGTTGGCAAGTTGTTATTCCTTATGGTGTTCTAAGAGGGAGGCCTTTATTCGACAGCGGACGTCCTCCGGCTGTTGATGACAATAATGATGATCCCGTCAGCTCATACTGTACTGTACTGTGAGGGACTGTCTCGGGGCGGTCAGTAGGTATCGCGATCGTCACTTTAAAGACACTACTAGCGGTTTTCTGTGTTTGACCTATTTTAGACTGCGGAATTTACTTAATAACGAACTCTGAAAGCCAAACTTTGTTAACAGTTTATTAATTCGAGTTGAACGACCCCTGGGATAAGAAATTATGTAAGCACAGTCCTTTCCCTGGGCAGTTTTGTAATCACTTCAAAATAGCGCGAAAAATTATTACCTCCAAGCTACATCTTTAGCCACCGACTAACAAGCAATTCCCATTACACTAAACAAACCTTCTAGGGAATAGAATTTTATTATTCCAAACAATTTTCGCATGAAATCCAAATATTTTGTGGCTTGATTATATTTTTATGGCTGTTTTTATAGAACCATCAAAATATCCGCCACCTGCGTCTGAGTCAATTCCAAGTATTGAAAACAATGATAAAATACGGCTGCATTACGGCGATTACTTCAAAACCTTTGGTGTCATAAAAATCTTCGAATACCACTTGGAAGTTCATTGTATTTTTTTTTTTACTGACATTTTTTTTTTTTTTATTTGACTCAAATAGAATATAAAAGAAGTACAAAATACTTATATCTATATACCTCTGCCAAACTGCATAGCAGTTTGTTGGCAGAAAGTGGAGAGCTCTCAATCGCTATTTTTAATACACACTATGCTGTTCTATATTGATAAGTACCATAAATTTAATTTAAATGACCCATATTTTCTTAAACTTAAATATTCTTTAACTATCAACGGAACAAAACTATTCGGTATTATATGTTTATAGAATGATAAAAAAAATACAAAGCAAAAATGTTGTAGTTAGTTCTCCGCCATTAAAATAGAGAACCAATTTTGAAACGTATAAACGTGCGTAAAGTCCAAAAAAGTCGATATCTGTTCACTAAAAAATCAGCCAGCACACAAATGAAAAACAATAAAATCGCATTGAGAACCTCTCTTGTTGAAATCAGTGAAAAACTTATCCGTCCTCTCAGCCGTCTCTTCGGTGTCAAAACTTTGACGCATTAGACCCTGCGTCAAGATCGCATCAGCGTTTTTGAAGGTTCGATGTGGTCGCTATTGCAAGCTGAAATTTTCTCACAGTTTTGTTGCATTGTCAAGCGCTAACATGCACCGCCACAAACAAATTTCCATCGGTCCGTCTGTCCGGAGTATAATCATTAATCTAGTGCCGGACAGTTGGTGACGAGCGCCACGATGGATAGATGACCAACGTATACCTGGATATTAGTGTCCTGGAAGTGAGTTTTGTATTGTAATGCCCGTATTTTGACAGGCTCGTTTGGTCGTTTTTTAATTATTTTTCTTTCTAACACGCGGTGTCAACGCTTTTTAACTTACCTTGAATAGCTTTCAAGGGAGGCAGACCATATACTTTGTGGTTACGTATTCGAGCCTCGAATGGTGCTGTCCCGCTCGCACTTGTAGGGTGTATGATTAGAGTGAGGGAGAAGGAAGGGTGCAGACTGCAAGTCTCGAGTTATGATAGCCCCGTGACCGTCTATTTCGGCAGAAGAGATTTGCAGTTCGTTTTTGCGCCGCTCCGCTCGTACCTACCGACATATTGATGTGTATGAGAGGGACGGTATGATTCGAAATTCGAATTCCGTGGTTCTGTGTCGGTGTCGATTTCGCGACAGCCATTTTTATTGTGACACGTTTGAGGTGCGAGGGTTAATGCTGTATTGTGGTGGAAATCGGTAAGTTTCAGGCTGTAGCCAATTTCGAAGGCTTAAGCTATCATTTTGACGTGATCCAGCGTCCGAGATTGATGCTATATGTCGGTTTCCTCTTTCTCAGATCAGTTGTTGTGTGAAGCGTAGCATGCTCGCGGGGTGACGGCACCCATATGAACCTTTATTGAAGCCTGTGGTAGCAGAACACCTCTTCGGAGTCGACAGCGGGTCACCAGAACACTGCAGGACTCACCTTCCTCCGAGGTTCGTCTTACTTCTGTCCTCGTCGGACACCTGGGTCATGCTGGATTCCCAGGACTCCGTAAGATGCCTTTGAATGTCCTTTTAATGTAGTGATCTTTTGTCGTAGGAGGTGTTTTATGGTGGATACAAGTATCCTTCCAATCCGTTCCCAGCAAGGGAAAGAGTAATCCTGTGGCTGCGTGGTAGCAGCCGTGTGCTTCCTGCTTCACCCTCTTGGAGGACTCGGAGAGCCTTGCGGATCCCTTCCAAGAGTGCTGGGCACGAGACGGCATTCTTCGGAGGCGTCCCGGGTATCCGTTTCCCATATAAGGGTCGGCAACAGTTCAATCTTGGGTCACCAGTTTCCTGGCCGTGGTGTAGGTACCGTAGGCACGGTATACATTATATACATTATTCCTGATAATTTAGTTTGTTAGTTGAGGATATTCCCATCGAGTCCTACAGGCCTCTCTGTGGGCAGATCGACTGTGCTGGCAGCCGCGAGGGTGCTGGGCACGAGACAGCATCCTCGGGGATGCCCACCGGTCTCCTGGCCGTGGAGCAGGTCCTGTAGACTGGTAGGATAATAAGCTTTAAGTTGTCTGACCAAACGCGACTGCGACCCTGGTTTAGTTTAAGTTAGTTGCATGCGCTGTATGTGAAGTTCTTGATATTTTTGTGAAATAAACTGCTCAAATAAGTTGGAGTTGTTTTTATTTGTGATGAGACCCAAAATCTCATTACAGTATAAAAATATTTATGTAATGTTTCGTCAAATGATTGTTTGGTCTAATGATCGTTTGGTCTAAATTAACTGAATTTATACGAAAACTTACTTTTCATGAAAATTATAAAATAATAACCTTAACTGACCACAATTCTACAAAGCTTTCCTATGTAAAATATTTTCAGTTACAGCTGAAACAAAAATTACACCAAACGGTCAATCGACCAAAAATTTGGTACATTAGACCATACAATTATTCGAGGGAAGAATTTACCAAAAAAAATCCGTCAAGTTTCTGTTTTGATGGATTCCTACTTAATCGAAGTTGTACTTCGTCGCATCCTAAAAAAAGTCAAATTCCTATTTCTGAGTGTATAAAATTGTTGCCTGTAGTATTAAACTTGTGTTGGAATTTGCTTTTCATAATTCGTTTTTAGCCAAGAGAATGTTTTATTTATCTAAATGTTTTACAAAGCAACACCTATATTTTTAGCTGCAGGTAGGTAACTATCGTAGACTCTGTCCTTGTTTCATCTAGTTTAATTCATCCGTGTAAGTTTGAGTATGAATTTGACCCAGTTTCTAAACTGCAGAAAGATTGATTTAGTAGTTGGAACCGCGCAATAATCTGGTCTGAAAAATTCCGTGGTATTTTTAAGGCACAACAAAGTTTTCTCATTTGCATTGACATTTTAGAAAAGTACTCGATAAAACTTATGTCTGGAGTTATATTTGAATTATCAACTTTTTAATTATATTAAGGTGACAAACGAGCAATAGGGTCACTTGGTGGTAAGTGAACATTGCCACTCATGGACACCCGCAATACCAAAAGATTGCAGATGCGCTGCCAGTCAAGACAGCTAAGATGGAGTAGTATCTCCAGCTTATGTACGTCCCACTGCTGGGAACAGGTCTCTGCTTGAGAGGTCATAAGTCAAACCAGTAAGCTATCACGGTTTTTAAATATTACTTTGATTGTTGGCTGCGAAACATGGAAAATGACGCAACGGGACTGAGAACGTGTGGAAAAGGTGTAAGAAAAGCGATGACTGTTGACGACCATCGCAAACAGAAGAGGAGAAATATTGGGTATCTGATACGACACGACGAATACATTTAAATAGATGGAAAGGGTGGAATTAAGTGAAAAACAGGAAGGGAAAGGAGGAGTATTTATAGACTAAGTGATAAAGAAAGAATATAAAAGTCGTGTCGTGTCAGGATGTCAAAGGAGAAGCCCTGGGAAAGACCACATGGAAATTAATCCTCCGACAAGAGCTCAGAGGCCTTACCATGTTTAAGAACACTATTCAATTCCGAACTAAAGTTAGATCGCTCGCTATTAAATCCATACTAGAAGTGTCAAAAATGACAGTTAAAAAATTTAATTGGTATTGAATCGCACTAAGCGAATGATGTAGCAGTAAGTGTTATTGAAATAATAATAACGGGTTGTGTTTGCTGGCAACTCACCCAAAAAGCTAGTGAATAAAATCACTTATTATTTGCCAACGACGCATACTTGGTCATGTATCATGCAACGCTGGAGTTTCCGGCTTAAGAACCGTATTCTTTCTCTCCATAATGGTTTTATTTGGCATATGGAATTTTCGAATTGTACTCCAGATAGTATACGGCTATTTAAAATGTTATTGTTTTACATTAACACGATAGTTTACTCTAAAATCAGCGGCAGACAGCAAAGTATTTCAATTGCCTTAGGTATCTTTATGAACTAAAAATCTATGATTTTGTCTACTAAAACTAATGAATACTTATCTCTCTTCTTCGCGACAGGTGGGTGTGGTCGTCTACGTAGTTAGGTAATTGCTTTTAATTTGCCTTTAGTCAACGTCTCATCAATTTACATAAAAGCATTCGATACTACTAGAGCTATAACATAACTGTACAACGGACAGCTGATGTTTGATTCTATACTAACTCTCCAACAACAATATAACAGCAGCCAGTTTAAGAGTGAAACGGTAAAAAGGTCTCAAAATCACTTTCTTTTCTGCTTGCTTTCAGCAATTTTCTGCAATATGCCCGGATAATACCTATCCAGACTTATACTTAACTGACTCTGTCTGACGTTCTACTATAATATTTATTAAAGAGTGCCTTTGAGAAATATTACGTATGATACTTTTTACCACAGAAAATTACGCAGTTTACCAAATGTCGCGCAGACTACGTCGCGGGCAGCACCCAGAATTATAATAAACGAGCAATTTTCTTAATATTAAGCACATGCATGTTGTTTTATTAAAAACTGCAAAGACAAACAGCCCTGTCGCGGCAACTTTGGCAAGCGCATGTCGTAATAATTTGCATCAAATAAGCCTCGCAACGCAAACACGCTGGCTTATCAGTCTGTTGCATATGAGACGCCGTTCCGTTTGAATTATTGCACCATTATTGTGCAAATTTCGTGCATTTACGTACAACCATCGCATACCAAGGTGAACCCATGTATTATGCAGCGAAAAATATGCTTTGTGACACCAAAAATATTTAACTTTTACCGTTTAATCGCCGTGTTTCGAGAATTTTAAATGAGCCACGGCAAAAGCGTTCTTTGTGTGTCTGGGAATGTTGCAAATTCACGTTTCAAGTTGGCAACGTTTGTCACACCAGCAGGTAACGAAATCAGCGGCCAAAATTTACATAGCCGTAGCATTTTTTGCGGAGCGAAGTCACTTAGCGTAATGTGAATCCGCACGGTGTGACACTGTGACGGTTTTTTAAAAAGACTCCCATATAATTTTCGCTTTTGTCATCTCAAGGTTTTACGTAATTCGATATTCAGCAGAATTCTTGAATGCTACCGTCGTTGGGTTCTATTGAGTATTATACTCTGGATTTCTACGTGGATATACGTGGAATATTTTAGTTATTTGGCAGCGATTTGCATGCTATTAAATTTCTATTTGGTAGTGAATAGACTTGGTTTAATTAGTAGTTATTGAACGAGTTGTTGCGCCGTTAAACAAGAATTAAAACAGGAAACTCGATTGAAGTTTGCAGCGGGAAATTATTTTCGGGATCACTTTAGGTACAAAATGTTATTTTTAGTTGAAGATAGAATGTGTTTTATAGCATTTATATTTTATTCTACGAATAAAGTTTTTGTGATGTGATCTGCTTTAAAGTGAATTTTAACTCGTTGACGTATTTATTTTTCCAATGCAATTGTTTTTAATTAACATCGATCTAATAATTACTCGCGATTAAAAAACACACGTGTACGTGTACATTTTTGTACATTATTAGAAGTAAAATTATCAAATAGTTTGTAAATTTACCATGTACCTGGTTGGAATAGGATTGTACTATTGTGTACCTACCTATAGAAGGTAGCAGCAGGTGTGTCTAGTTGGTTTTGCTCTGTAGTAGATTTAGTCTGTGGTTTTGAATAAATGTGCAATTACATTAACAATAGATAGATAATAATATAACAGATAGTAACAAACTAACAATGTAAGCAAGTTTTATAACGCGAGTTCTATCTACTTCCAATAATCTGACTGAATTGAAGCTTTGATCCATGTATAGAACTCCGATGACAAGGCGTTAAATTTTGTATCGTCATTTACAAAGGGTGCACTAAAAATGGGTCAATCAGATGGTCGTTTAATTGTTTGGTCAAATGATCGTTTGGTCTAACCTAAATTAATACCTACTGAAATATAAAAACAAACCATCCATATGCTACCCTTTTCTTTCCCAAAATATTTTCAGTTACCACTGGAGAATGTTTTGGCAAACCGATCATTCGACCAATAAATACGTAATTTTTATATAGGTACCGAAAGAACACAGATGTAATATGTTTCAATGACCGGCTCACTGTTTCTATCATAGCACACGAAACAATAAAACAGAAACAAAACAAGGAGATTTAATCATCATTAATACCGTAACACTCGTAAATTAACCGAAACAAAAACATATTTTTGCATATTGAAACCATGCCACGGATACATACGAAACCGACATTAACGGGTTTATTTTCAACTCTTTATTTCCACAATAACCTATCTATCAATGTAACGATCCAGTAATCCTATTGTTCACTTCGTCGGATTAAATATCGCTTAGTCTTAATACTGCTTCAGTTACAGGTAGGAATTATTTCGCAATTAAACAGACTCTTTTTAATACCGGTTCCTGCTAATGTTTTGTTAGCATAGGGAAAAAAAGACAGGAAATTTATTAAGTTGTCGGTTAATTGCCAAATAATATTTAAAAACAAAGTAATCTGAATATAAAAGCTTTTGGAAAGTGAAAAGGAATTGGAGTGTATTGTCTATATATAATGGAAGTTGCTATGGTGGTATTTGATTTTTCTTTGTTGTAAATATTTTAATTCTAATGATCGTTTTCGTTTTATTAAAATTATGACAAATTATGCAACCTTTTCGGGAAAATTATACAATAATCCTAACTTAGCCTAACCTATTCTACGTAGCCCGTATAAATATTTTAGTTCGACAGCACCAAAAAATAAACCAAACGATCATTAGATCAAAACTAACACATTGATAGACACATAACGTGAAATCGCATATTTTATTACCTTTGTTTTCACTTAGCCAGGCTCCCAGATACCTTGATTTACTAAAATTGCCGTAACAGCACCATTGTACTAATCTTACCTATTTTATCTTACAAGAATGCAGCTCTTGGGCCCCCCTCCGGTTGTGAAACAGAGTTCGAGGCTGGTATCACGTCTACCCTTTCTTCCAAACAAATATGCAAATACTTGAACGTAAACGGCTCAATAAATCAAGTTAAACACGCATTGTCTTGAATAAAATATCAGTAACTGTGTAACGGGGGCATGGGATTGTTCACTTGTTTTTGTTGTAATGTTCAGTAATGTTCAGAAAGTATTGTGAGTTAGAGTTAGGTAGAGTTTGAGTTAGTTATGCTTAGTGTGAGGTGCACCAAGTTACTTTGACAATGACAACAACTATAACCAGAGATTTCGGCATGTTACATCGTTTTTCAATCTAATGTTCGTGAAAATCATTGGTTATATCGCTATTATTAAACTTGGTCTGGAACACTATTTAAATGACGTATACCATGAGAACACATTGTTGCCGTTTCGATCTGCAAGTGGCGCTGTCGACTTTTCCGTAGTAAAATTGAGACGTATCGTATACGTAAACGCGTTCGAGAAATTTTTTGTTTGACAACTTACTCTAGCCTCCTGGATCCTGGGGGTATCGATTTTGCCGAAACTGATATTTCTTTACAAAAATCGACTTAATAGGTATCCCTTAATATCGGAAAATTAGAAAAAAAAAACATGGTGTTTTCCCCTGGATTTTTCCTTATGTCCTCAGACGAGTACATGAGGACATTGTCCTCACTCGAGACAGTATCAAATAAAATGAAATACTATAATGAATGAACTTTATTTGCATTATACTCTTACAAATGTTTCTTATTTGTACATATTATAGCACTGGCTTATACATTCAGTATCATAATAAAAAAAATAACGTCAGTAACAAAAAGAAACTCCTCTGAAATAAACTATCTACAAGTAAAAATTTAATAATACTACGTACGTACGTATTTTACGTATCAAAGTTAGTCCAAAAGATTTATTTTTTTCAGAATGGCAGTCCAATTTGTTCCTAAAATCATTTTTTTGCAGAAAACCGTCATCAAATTATAATTAATAATCTTTAAAATCAGATATAACGGGGCCATTATGTACCAATCAAGATTATTTTTGACATAGGCGAGCGTTTCTAAAAAAGTTTGTACATTTGTCGTTCGTAGGTGTCCTGTGCAGATTTATTATTTTCTTTAATCACCAGGCCACTGTGTATTTTATTTGAGTTATTGAGCATAAAATTCGTTTCATTATCTTAAATATAAATTAACTGTCTTAAATGTATATGTATTTGATCATTTAAAAAATATTTTTTTAAAATTATCGTTCAGTAAAGTTTGTATGAAAAGGTAAATGTCCCATTGTAAATTTCGAACCTAAAATATCGATTTTTGAAATCAGTTTTAGGTTCTCAATTCCGTGGTGTGTTTTATTAACTTATTATAGGCTCAAGCAATTCATTTCTACATTGTTTTCATATCCTTGTCTAAGAAATAATATTTAAAATTAACGATTAAAGTTTGTCCTAGAAAAAGTTCCAATTTTGATTCCAGTTTTTGTTACCGCATTTTCGTCCCAAAAGGTATTTCTTACAAAAAATTGTAGATTCTTTATAGGATGCTGGTAACACTAGCATCATATAGCCACCTTAATAATAAACAGTCACCTTTCAAAAATCAAAACTGCGAGTTGATAAAGTGCGTCGATGGTCAAACCTGAAATAAAAGTCCTCCTTTGTTACTGGAAAAACCTGGGTAAATTTTGTTTTTTTATTACTTTGAACTAAATTCTATTTATAAACACTTTATCAAGATTCATATTCTTAAATTCTTCGTTCAAATAGTACGATATATTTGGTTTCACGAATTTTTTAAATGTGCCGGGCACCATATTTTCCACCATTGGTTACTTCCTTTTTTGTTACTTTTTAATGGTAACGTATGGCTAGGAAATGGGAGTAACAAAAAAGAATTCCTAAGGCAGAGTGTAGACTATTGGAAAATGACTTTATTTATATACATGAGAGGTATTTTTATTTTTATTTGACAGTATTTGTGTATTTATTTAACGTAGATATTTAATATAAACGTAGATATCAAAAATTTATGGTATTTAATCACTCTATCTTTTAAAAAATGTATGTAGTGATTATAATATTGAAACCTGACTAATGAATACTGTGCCTAAGAGTTCCTAATTTGTTACCAATGTTCCTCTTATTGTTACTGTCCCGTAAAAAAATACGAAGTTTTGTTGATTTTTGTTTATATTTGTTAAAATATATATATTTTAAATATTCCAGACGAATATTTAGCAATTTAATTATGATAATTTCCAAAAATTATTAACGTAACTTTATAAATAAGCATTATATTGTAAAATTTCAGGGTACGTTTGACCAAATGGTAACAAAAAGGAGTTAATATCTTTATTATTTTGTGATTACCTTAAAAGAGTAAAGAATTAGCATTAAAAACGTACACAGTTTTATTATTGCTACCTTATTTCTTCAATAAAACCAACTAAATAATGTGTGTGGTTTCTATTTACTTAATTGAATCTTAGTAACAAAATAGGAATTATCGACTGCCCCGACTCAGTAGATTTAACTTTACAGCTTATTTTGTAGTTCGAATCTCTAAAAAAATACATTATCTAGAATCTTTAAGAACCAGGTAATAATATGCGCTTAAAATAATATCGAAAAGTATTAATTTCAAATTAGCCTATGCTGTCCGCCAAATGTACAAACTTTTTTGGAAACGCTCAGGCATCGTCGCCCTCGGAAAAATCGTCGGATTGGTTGAAACTGAAGTACTCCTCTATTTCATAGTCCTTTAAGCCTGAAAATCGCAAAAAAAAACATAGTTAACTTTCATGTAATATCAAAATATCTTACATCGTTAAGACCGCTTGTACTTGTACGAGAACATAAACTACAATGTTATAACCGCTTGTACTCGCACGAGTACATAAACTTCAGACCTACATAAAGCTAAAGATTTTAAATTTTCTAGAGGAAATTAACTTACTAACATGCGAAATATACCAATAATTTACTAATCAAAACAAAACAAAAATATATAATTAGACTTTCAGTGAGATAAATCTGGATTTACTTACCGCGGGGCATGGTTTGGCCGGCGGTGTCACATGTAAAGCGGCTCTGATCGCTGATTGGCCATTTATGACTTGGTCTTATTTTTTTTAGGTTGACAGTTTCGTTCGGAAACGTTCTATTCGTATTAATTTTTTAAGCGGGTTGGACATTTAGCTGTAGATTTTTTTAAATGTTATGTCCTCAAGTGAGGACCGGGGGATCCAGGAAGCTAGAGCAGTGTTTTCCAAATTTTCCATGATACGATGATAAAAATATTTTTTCATGTAGGTACGTATTTTATTTATTCTGTAAATATTCAATCAATTCTTAGGCATTTGCATAGTTGGTAACTTTGTTTTTTAAAGAGGTAGTTTTCGCGACTTCTCAAGGGGTCGCGACCGATAGTTTCAACAACACTGCCATAAGTATTTTATTCTGCTTGAAAATATTTGATTACAATTTCTGCAGAGGTCTTATTCCTCCGACCTGCAGAGATTTTTTTAAGTCATACTCCTTTTCAGACCGAATTAAAAAATAACTTTTTAGAAACCATTTTTGAACTTTCATAATGACAAATTCTGTTATGTACATACTCGTATATGTGATGATATGTACGAGTACAGCCTTAGGATATACATACCTACAGCTTTTAAACAAATTAACTCGCTTCATAAACTGTCACCCCGTGTAAGACCTTTTGCTAATTATGTTTTATGGCTTAATTGAAGGGAAGTACTACAAAAGGTTACAAGCGACGCATTTATGTATATCGAATAATGAACATTGGTTATTAATATAGGAGATTCGTTGTGAATGCGGGTGGATTGGCAAATAGTACACTTGAAATAAAACGCCAGTGTTGCCATACACGGCGCGCTAGACAGGGTCTGAGGTCGTTGCGCGGGAAAACGATTGTCAATTTTGTTAGTATAAAAAGAAATGAATGACTTCGGGAACTGTCCCGCGTTTCTTAATTGATAACTAGGCTTTTCTTTTCGTTTCTTTGGATTATTGTGGTATTGACGTTACCTAAGTTACAGTGGAAGTTTGTAATACTGTTTCGGTGTTGAGTTTGTTACAAAGTAGACTTGAGATAGTTTTCCAAAACAGTTTCATAAATGTCCGAATCTCCGTTTGCCCACGGTAAACATACGATTTAGACGGGTCTAGATCCTATACATTCTCTCTCTCCGATATGTGCTGGTGTTTTTTACACGAAACCAATAAAAAATAAAATAGTGTAGACAGAGCACTCACCTTTAGAATAGAATAGAATAGAATAGAAAAGACGACGGATTTAAGACGGGTTAATTTAAGAGTTAAGTGGCGACTACCTTCTTATACTTCTTATACTGCCGCTCAACATCTCTCTTACCGTTGTGTTCTGAAAACGCAAAGCGCAACTAAAGCTCGTTTTTTTCCAGATAAAACAATTTGCTTTGTTGACAAACTTCGCTATTATAACAATAAAACATGATTAGGATTTTATAACCATGATATTTCTTTTTTATGCTGCATAAAAACCAATCTCAGTTTCATAGCTGTCGTAAATGGAGCACTGGCTTGACATTTTTATTGTCCCGGCTTACAACTAACACGAATTCTTGCATTTGCTTGTAAACTAGAGGTTTTCTTATCCTATTATCGTTAATATCCGACTGATAATTACCCGTGAAGAATTCGTTTGTCCCCGTACCGCTGGAACTATCCTAATTTTGGAATAGAAGATAGTCTGATAGTCTGACAGTCTGTTAGGCGGCAGGCGCACTGCCCGCCCGCACCTCTCTCAGTCCCCTTTGTCGTCCTACCCCGCGCTCCTGTGCCGCGCGGGCGAGGACTGAGTTAAGTGGTCGGTCTATAACATTTTGTGTTTTTAGGGTTCCGTAGCCAAATGGCAAAAACGGAACCCTTATAGATTCGTCCTGTCTGTCTGTCTGTCCGTCCGTATGTCACAGTCACTTTTTCCGAAACTATAGGAGCTATACTGTTGAAAGTTGGTAAGTAGATGTATTCTGTGAACCGCATTAAGATTTTTATACAAAAATAGAAAAAAAAAAACAAATAATTTTGGGGTTCCCCATACTTAGAACTGAAACTCAAAAATTTATTTTTTCATCAAACCCATACGTGTGTGGCATTTATGGATACCTAGGTCTTCAAAAATTATGTTGAGGTATAATTTTTTTTCTAAACTGAATAGTTTGCGCGAGAGACACTTCCAAAGTGGTAAAATGTGTGTCCCCCCCCCGTAACTTCTAAAATAAGAGAATGATAAAACTAAAAAAAATAATTATATAATGTACATTACCATGCAAACTTCCACCCAAAATTGGTTTGAATTAAGAACAGGGCTGAAGACTGGATTTTATAATAACTTGGCGAATTTGTACGGAACCCTCAGTGCGCGAGTCCGACTCGCACTTGGCCGGTTTTTTTCTTTGAGTTGGAACAACTTTTGTTCCAGCGTGTAACAGAAACAACTCATTTATCCACAGCCAGGTTAGCATAAAAAACATGGCGCCAATTTGCTTGAAAATTGTTTTATACGCGGGCCAGCAAACTAGTTATTTCAAATCAGCGGTGCGAAAACTGTTACTGTGTTTCTAATTCTGTACGGCATTGTTGACACGAAAAATATTTGTTTGCATTTTATTTTTAAACCCCGACGCAAATAGGGGTGTTATAAATTTAATGTCGATATCTGTGTGTCCGATTAGACCAATTAGTCGATAGACCGATATCGACGCGGTTTTTTTCATTCGAAAGCCAAGTTCCTGCCCGGCTTGCACGAGAGCGCGCGGGAGTCTCGCCTGTCTCTTTCTAGAACGAACAGTGAGAAAAAGACGTACAATCTACCTCGCGCGTGACGCGACTTATGCGCACTTCTGCTAGACGTGCTGGCGGTGCTTCTTAGCCATGTTTGGTAAAAATCGGACTAGTAGTTGATATGTATAAACTCTTTTTCTAAATGATGTAGGTATGGCATTTTTGGCATAAAACTGTTTTTTTTTTTAATATACCTTTTTTTTATGTGAATAGGAAGTCAAACGAGCTTGTGGGTCACCTGATGGTAAGCGATCACCACTGCCCATAGACACCCGCAACCCCGGAGGTATTGCAGATGCGTTGCCAACCTAGAGCACTTAGATGAAATGCCTCTTGTGCCCGTAATTTCCCCAGCTGTCTTACTCTCCACACCGGAACACAGCAGTGCAAGCACTGCTGCTTAGCGGCAGGATTAGCGAGTAAGATGGTGGTAGCGATCCGGAAGGACCTTGCACAAGGCCCTACCACCCGCTACCTAATGTAGGGGTATGATTATTGCTCGATTAATGCGTAGGGGTTTTTTAAATTGTAATTCAATGTTATGGGCAGTTGATTTACAAAGTTTTTCGTGTGTGATCAAGGTTCATTAAGATTTCGAGTAAATTAGTTGAAACATAACTATAATTTTTGGAATTCTCGGGAAAATTTTTACTGCCTCATGAAATTTTAACTCTGCGCAGACGGAGTCGCGGGAACTAGCAAAGCCATTTTGTTTATATCTGCATCTAAATGCTTGGAACGGACATTCACAATACAATCTGTGAACTCTTGCTATTTGGGTTTATCTTGTTGTCTCACTCACTCATGGGTATGATACTTGAAGAATAAAATTCACGGACTGAATCTGTATGAATCTTGGGTAGGTATTCTTTAAGAAATGGCGATATTTTTTTTAATGTACGATAGGCACCAACAAAACGGACATCCTAATAACTCTCTATTCAGAACCTAATCTAAACTGGCCAACCTTAAAAAGCGTTGTTATTTACAACCAAAACACAAGTCATATTTTTTATCTCGCGGCCAAGTAATTAACCATTGTTTTTTTCCGGGGCCTTTTTTGTTCTATGAAAAATATCACGGATTAGTCCGGGTAAATTAATAAAGGCTAAACAATGAACGGAATCGCCCGGGATCGTATATTCACGCGGACAATAGAGGGCGGTTGTGTAGAATAAAACGTATATGAGGTGTGGAAGTATATTGTAATCTGCGTATTGTTTAGGGTTCACTATTGGAATAACAAAGTAAATCCTTCGTAAAGGAGCGCTTAAAAAAAACTGTATCCTTAATTTTTTTAAAGAACAAAAATTGGAGTTTTTCTGTAAAAAAAACCCACAAAAAATCTTAGTTTTGTGACACACACATAAATCATGTGGAAAATACAAGGAAAATATGTCGCAAAACGGACAAAAATTAGGGATACTTTTTTTATAAAATGAATGGTGTTTGTTGGTCATTATGATTGAGAAAACCCAAAATTTCTTCGTTTAAAAAAATGAATTAAAAAAACTGTCTTTATAGTTGCAGCATTTTTAAGGCAATCTTCAAAATGGAAGCGCTCTACGATATTTTTGAACGTTACACTATCATGCGCTGAAGATGCCTGGAAACTTAAATTTATAGTCTCCTATCTGAAATGTTGTCGCTTGCCCTACATATTGTCTGTTCATTATTTTTATCTGTTTAAACTGCATAATTTTGTCTTTGTTGAGCTGTTGTCCATTATTATTGCTTTTAAAGCTATTTTCACGTCTTATTTATTTTATAAATTTAAGAAAATTACTTTACGGCTTAATGCTCGAAAACAAAATATGAGCATTCTAGCGTTCGTTGTGCAGAACATAATAATAATAAGATTGAGTTTTAAGATGCTCTGTCTACCTCGTAAGGGAAAAAGACGTGATTTATGTATGTATGTATTATTTAGAGCTGTAATTTTCTTCTTATCTATTCGCATTTCGAATTAAGCAAAATTTCTCATCACTTTCGAGTGTCATTTTCACATTATGTGCTTTCGTGAAAAATCCTGCCCTGGAACCCCCGGCTGCATTATGTAGTATGCACTTCCCCGTTTTATATTTTTTTAATGCATCGCAAATCGATGCGCTTGGTCGACGGAACTGCCCATAAATAGTGGTTTAAGAGCCTTAATTCTCTTTGTTTTTAAATTTAGTACAAATTTAAATTTACCGCACATAAAATGGCGAACGTGACACTAGCTGTTGCCCGCAACCTTGTCTGTATCTCACGAGAATATTTTACAGTTCATGAGATCTCATATGAGTAAATGAGATAGCAAGACAAACCTGAATGGCTTTCTAAGAGGTCACGGACTGAACTTTTTTTTTTAATCACATCACATGTAGTCAAAGTTAATCCGGGGCTTTGTGTCAGTGAAAGTAATTTTTCAATTGGTTTAGTTGTTCGTAACATACAAAGTACCTAATAAACAGCTTATAAAGTTTTTAGTTTTTACAAATTCAACCTTGTTATATTTCAACAAATTTATACAAAACTAACAAATTATTATACACTTAACCTTCCTCGTGAATCACTTATCTATTGATCAGAAACGAATGAAAATGGGTCATACACATTTTTTGTTCGCGTCTCTCCTGTGAACATTGCAAAAGAGTCTATAGGTAGTCAATATTTTTAAGTCAAGTTTACATTGGCGTGTGGGACGCCTGGCCAACTCTCGGCCCATGTAAATAAACCATAAGTTGGCCAACTCGGAGTCAATCAATCAATCAATCAATCAGTTGCTGATTGTTGTAAGACAAAAGTTGTCTCCCCTATGGGCAAGCCCACGCGGTTACGGTCTCTTCGTCTTCTTCTTCTTCTTTTTCAGCCCTTTTACGTCCACTGCAGGACATAGGCCTCCTCTAATGCACGCCATTCTCTTCTGTTTCGAGCTGTTCTCCTCCACAATTTCCCTGCTATACTGGCGATGTCGTCACTCCAACGAGCCAGTGGTCTGCCTCTATTCCTAAAGCCAGTTCTCGGTCTCCAGTCTAGCACGGTTCGAGTCCATCGTCCGTCCTCTCTTCGGCACACGTGGCCCGCCCATCTCCATTTTAGTGAAGACACTCTGAGGGCAATGTCGGCAACACCAGTTCTTCTTCTGATCACTGTGTTTGGTATGTGGCGGTTACGGTATTATGACTCAAATCCTTTCAGAATATGTTGCGGCGTAGAGCTGGATGAGCGGGTTCGGCTTGTAGGCGGGATCAGCAGCAATGATTTAAATAGTTTTTTGGGCAATATCGTTTAATCCGTTGACATAGCTTAGAGTCGTATTTTACAAAATCGAATTAAATTAAATATAGAATAAAATCAGTAATAAGTGTGCGCATCGGCGCTGTGAGGTGAAGGCGAACGATGATAGATGATGATGATGGTGCGCGCCCCTCTCGCCGAGAGTCTTGACCAATCAGCGCAGCCGTAGATGACGTGATATCGATGCTGATTGGTTCCCGATGTCGTGATATGAGTAGGGTAGGCGCTGCGTGTTAAAATATGCATTTTTACATGTCATGCTTGTGTACAGTCATCCACAGAAGTAGCATCGACAGAACTTTTTACGTTTATAGATAGACAAATTTGAAATTAATTATTTTGCAAGAACAGACGCGGAGGACTTATTTTATAATAATTATTGTAGTAGTGATGATCAAAAACAGCGAAAAACAGTGCAACATTATGCTAAGCGGGGCCCATTTGACACCATATCGGTAATAGTAAGAACAGTATATCGTATTTTTTCCTTTTATAAATATCGACGTGTATCGAATGTGTGTAAATAAATGTTTCTATCTCTAGTTAAACTGAGCAAATACGAGCTAGAAAAAAAAACAAGAGAAGCGGGTCTTATTTGGATATAGCAGGTAAACAGACACGTTACGAAAGGTAGAAGCAGGAAAACAGGAAAAATTGTTCGCGAATATCTTTACAAGACGCCTATTAGTGGTAACGCCGCAGGGCCGATACCCCTAGGCTGAAATGCTGATAATAAGTAATCAAATTATGGTTCACCTCAGCCTTTTCACACGGCGTTTGTCAAACGTGAAGACAAACGCGCTTGCTACGGGCATACCTATGGATAATGCATTGGTATCGTATTAATTATAATTTAGTATTGCGGGCGTACTGATAGAAAGCGGAATTTAAACAGTGATGGGTTGCTCTGCATTACCTATAACAGGGGTGGCCAACTTGATTAGACCCATAATCTCCTGTTTATTAACAAAACCCTGCGTGATCTACCAATTACATACTTCATAAAACCTTAAATGAAACACGTTGCGCAGTCTGGTCTACGTATTAATATTTTTTGCCTTGCCACGATCGACTGGACTAACAGTCGCGATCGACCTGTTGGCCGCCCCTGACCTATAACAATTATTCCTAAGAGTTTCGACCATTCCCTCGATGGATAAAACCCCATAACTAATAAATAGCTTTTAAAAAGTGACGCGTTGCTTAGACAGGGTGCTTCATGATTATCATCATATATCAGCTATAGGACGTCTATTGTTCGACATAGGCCTCCCCCATAGACCTTCAGTTGCCCCGGTTGAAAGTGGCTCGCATCCACCGTGAACCCGTGACTTTAACCAGGTTATCCGTCCACCTCGTTGGTGGACGTCCTACGCTGCGCTTGCCGATCCGCGGTCTCCACTCGACAACCTTTCGGCCTCAACGACTATCTATTCTCCGTGCTATATGGCCTGCCCATAGCCACTTCAACGAGCTAATTCGCTTGGCTATGTCGGTGACCCTAGTTCTTCTAAAGTATCTCCTCATATATGATTCGATCCCGTAGAAAAACCCCAAGCATAGCTCTCTCTACAGCTCGCTGAGCAACTCTGAGCCTATTTATAAGGCCCATCACAATGCACCACGGCACCACGGGTCCATAATGTCGTCACTGGCAACACACATTGTTTAAAGACTTTCGTCTTGACAGGGTGCCCACGATTTGAAACCTGTAGGCTTATTGTCTAACTCGCTTGCAAACTCCATCGTGCTCATTTTCATTTTGACAGTTCATGTATGAGCTGACAATTGGCATCGGAATCAGCTAGCTGTCACATTCATACAAGAACTGTCAAAATGAACGCGATGACTATTGCGAGCGAGTTAGACAATAAGCCTGAATAAGCGTGTAAAATACACCGTCTGCAAGGGCCCTACCAGTTCAAATATAACCAACAGCGTACGTTCAAACTGCAAACGAAGCGAACCGAGTATGTTAATGATTATTGGTTTTCATGAATGGTGATGTGCAAACTTAAACTTTGAGCTCAAATATTAGCACAATCGGTATTTATGCCTTAATTATTGCTCAGCCACGGAAATAATCGAATATTCAGAGCACGCTGTGTGTATGTTTGAACTTTTGGGTGCCCTCCATCTGGCATAAAATTGTTTGCCCAGTATACACTTGTGTCGCGGAAGCATTATTTAGCCGAATGATCGTTTTACATAATCATAGGCAAGTAATTGGCATATTTTTCAGTTCCCATAATAACAATTTATTAGAATTTTAAACGGAAATATAGCAGCAATACCTAATCGTAAAAATAGAATATCACATGTCAGTTAGATTAAAAAGTTTAAATATTAGTTTTTTTTTTTACAAAATATTATTGCGTGTTACTCGCGAAGAAGATATTACTCATTAGCCAGCTTATCTGTTTGCGTAGGTAAAAAAAAATATGTTTGCTTACTAGCAAACAATAACTTGTAAATAAAAAACTAAAACCAGCTCTTTTTTGTGCCAACTAATCATGAAAAACTTATATAACGATTGAAATAACAGTCCAGCTTTTTGAATAATATTCAATATTATTATCCCTATCAATATTATGCATTTCGAAATAAATATTATGCATTATTATGTATTTCGAAATTATGCAAGATAAATGCAATGTCAATAATTGAAAGCGAATGCCAATGAAATAACGAAGCGTGTTAGGCACTCGACAAATTCTGAACTCGAAGGGAATCATAAAAAGGCACTCAGGAACCCTTTTGACCGCGTATTTTATAATGATATCAATCAAATGCCTCTTTGCCTATCGACCCTTCAGTCATTCATGTTTCGATGACCGTTGAGTCGACGTTTGTAAAGGATTAAAAGGCTTTTATTTCAGGTCTTTGAGGCGCTTACAGTTTTTCTTCTTCGGATACATAAAGGTTGGATGCATGATTTTGAATATTCTTACTAATAAATTTATGAGGTAGTACTGGATTGGCTTAGTGGCCCAAAAATAGTCAAGTACGTATAAAATAATTGGAAAATAAGATGAAACGGCTAATATAGGAAAAGTTAAGGGAAGTGAAAGAGAGCAGGAAGGCCAAGAACATTCATGGACCGGTAGGCTTATTGTCTTCTAGCTGTCACATTCATACAAGAACTGTCAAAATAAATACGATGGCAATTGCAAGCGAGTTAGACAATGCCTACAGATGAAAGAGAAAATAGAAGTCGTGTCGTATCAGGATGTCAAGAAAAGGCCCTTGAAAGGACGGCATGGAAATTGCTGCACCGACAAGAGCCTATCTCTTAAGTTTAAGAAGAAGTAGTGTGAAAGCAAACAAATGCCTGTTGGTATTTTTTTTTATGTTAGAGAGGCCAGACAAACGAACTAGTGGGTCACCTGATGTTAAATGATCACCACTGTCCATAAACACTGGCAGCGCGTATTTCTAAGCCTAGGCTTGTTCTGGCTAAGCTTTATTTTATTTTCAATTCATTTCTGAACGTTCAGCTTTGCACGAAAGGCTTACTCGTAACGTTATTTTTACATCCAGCCATAGAGCGCCATATGTCGGGTACCCTAATATGTTTATACAGAGGCCCTTACATTTTAGTAGTCTATTGAGCGATATTTTATTAATATTATGATATTATTCCGCTTACTTTTTACATGTCTTTTTCTGAATAATTTGCATTCAGTTTATTTCTAGATGAACCTTTCACTTTCCTAACTTAAAAAAATGTTTTTTAATTATTATTGTAAGCATTATCAAAAAAAAATTAGCTGTGTTAAGCGATGATATTCGTTATATCGCGGGCAGGAATAGGAGGAGAGCTGAAGATCGAGGTCAGTGGCGTGAGCGGTGGACTGATAAAAAAGCCTCAGGTCGCATGTTTATCACCCTCGCCTTTGGCTCGTGCGACAAGTTCCTGCGATCACAAACATTCTTTATTTCGTCATCCTCGGGGTGTTATGTACCTAATTAAAGTTTAAGACCAAAGAGATTGGTAGACACGTAAGAGGTGTTTTACGGTCAACATCTAGTATAATATTTGAAAATGATAGGCAGCTAGATAACATTTAATGCTACAAAGTGTTGACACTAAACTACCGTCTGAAAATCGTTCGGAAACAAATATGCAGGCACTATCGCAGGTTACGTGTTCTAAAAACCTCGTGGTTTAACGTCAGCTGAGCGATCCTCCATGCCGACATCACTGAGCTTTAAGTAGCTAGTGATGGGCGCAGTATCATATCGATAGTTTAATCCGAACAAAAATTACGGTGTACAATACAATACAAATACTACAAAACAATACAATCCAAATACTCTTTATAGTGAACACCACAAATCAAATAGGTTCCTTCAGTATGTTTTTTTGTATATTTTATAGCGTTTGTGACAGCATTTTATGACAACAATTAGTGACAGTATCGTTTGTACTTAGTTTTAAGCCGTCCAAATGACCTTGAACCTTAGAGCGGTAAAGAATTTTTTTGTCGACTACCCATACTAAACGTGCTTGTTCATTCCATATGTATATTTTTGACAATAAGAATAATAACTCACGTATAAAGTAGAGTGGCTCGACATGTTCCGGGCTAGTTCGTACTCGAACAGAGAGTATTCGTTTCACTGCCACCGGGACTCGTCACTCGACTTTTATACGTGAGTTATCCGTTTGTGCAATTATGATTGAGTCTTACGGTTTCCATGATGAAAATAAGAATATCGATAATGTTATTTATAAGCAAACTTTTATCGATAGATACGTCACAGCCCACAAAAACTCGGTTCAGTAGCAATATTATACGTATCTGTAGGTCTTTGAGCAAATGCAAAATAATATCTCGATCGTACAGAGATAGTGCGCTTAGCGTATGTAGACTGAACTTCAATCTGCAACAGAAGTAGAACTACAGTACCTACTAGTAGTCGGGGAGCGATGAGACCGCCTATTGTATACCTAACCAGTTCTTTGTTTCTGTATGTTTGTAAGCGACTCGACGGATTTGGATAAAATTTGGACCGAAGATAGCTGGTACCCTAGACTAAAACATAGGCTACTTTTTATCTCGGAAAATTGCGCAGTTCCCGAGAAATATATAGCGATAAAAATGACAATTGCTGATTCTATGCGGACGTAGTCGCGGGCAGAAGCTAGTAATTATAATATACTGCGACCCGCCCGGCTTCGCACGGTATATTATGCATATAAACCTTCCTCTTGATTCACTCTATCTATTAAAAAAACCGCATCAAAATCCGTTGCGTAGTTTTAAAGATTTAAGCATACATAGGGACATAAGGACAGGGACATAGGGACAGAGAAAGCGACTTTGTTTTATACTATGTAGTGATGATGAATGATCAACCGAGGAATTTACCTATAAATAACAATACCAACTTTATTTCCTTAAAATAAGCACTAGAAAATAAACCGCCAACAAATTCTACGCGAGTGAATTCGCTGGCAAGTTTTAAACGAAATTCAACGCTTCGTGTAATAATTAAACATTTCAGCACTGTTTGTCCAACTGTCCACAAAAACTGCGGGTTTCTTCGAATCAAAACACCCATACGTTACCCCTTGCAACCACACATCACGACTTAGTCAAAGGAATTTTACACTCAACGATGAATTTGTCGTGACACACATCGTGACTTTTGCAACAGTTGCAGTATGCTTAGTGTAAGTTTTCGGTCACAGAACACCGTCTCGAAAGCGTTTGCGTTAGAATGTCAAATACTATGAGAACAGTTTGTTGCCGTTTCGATCCGCAAGTGGCGCTGCCAATTTTACGTGAGCGCGTTCGAGACGTTTGTTCGTGTGAAAACTTAGGTATGGTAATCGAGCTCTCAAAGTAAAGTATAAGTGCCGGCACGTAAGTCTAGCGGTGACCTTGTAATGTGCGGAAGTATAAAATACAGTATCCGTGGGCGCATATCCTTTCCATGTGATTCGTCATTGCTAGACTTACGTGCCGGCACGTATACCAGAGATTGTATTATACACTTTGACTTCCTTGAAATTTTACTTAATTTTTTTGTTTTTATTCTTATGGATTTCCCGTTTATAGTTTTGCAGAGTCATCTCTCTAGGCCTTGATGAGCAATGCGTTTTATAATAGGAGTCTGGATTTGTGTTGTACAGGTTTTTTATACATGGCGCTTATTTTATAAGACTTTCATTGTAATTCGAAATACTGGTTTGGGGGCCTTTGAAGAATTTTGTCGTAAATGTCGCTCGTACTGATCAAGATGCAGCAAGCGTCACGTACTGATTAGGAGCTATTATTCGATTCTCTTCTCCGTTGTACCTTCTTGAGTTTTCATTGTTTTCTATTTTCATAAAGCTTTAAAAGCGTTACTAGTAATTAACTAACAAATTAAGCAGGCAACAATGAACGTAACCAAATCTTCTAACTCGATTTTCACCAACGTCCAATGGTCTGATTGACTTTAATAATAATAACAGATGCATCGGGGAGTTACTCCGAATTTTTTTTTTCGAAGTTAGTATCTTACCGGCTCTCTCAATATCAAAATTAACGACTTCAAGTGAGAGAGGAATGGTAAGAATTGAATTTTAAGTAAAAATACATATTATTATATTCTGTCCGACTTTACAAGACAGAAAAAAAAAACAAAATATCATGATCTTTTTTATTATTTTCAGTTTTTTAACAAAAAAAAAGAGTGAAAATAAATGGGAAAAAAACGCTAAACGTTACACAAAAAACACGACCATGTTAGAAGCACGCAACAAAACAAAAAATCGTACCCAAACCGTAGCGTCCCTTGTAAACCCGTACCTTAGTTGGGAAGCCAAAAGTGCGGAAAATGGGAAGAGTGCTATAAATAAAACCCACTCTCTAGCTAGCTAATTGGGAGCCCAACACATAAATCAGCAGCACTAGAGGATGGTGCCAAAGAACAAAAACAATTGCCAATCCAAATGGCGGTCCCGTTGGCAACGGTTTTTGAAATACGATATTTGTAATTTTGAAACTGGGAAATTGAGGAATTCTTCGAAATACTGATATTCTGTTGTTTGTGTCAAAGTGTAAGCTCTAGTTGTTGTCAGATTCCTTGCTTTTGTTTTTTTTTTATTTTTATGTATTCAACGCTCGATTTGCACTGAATCGTCTATTCTTAAAGCTTAACTTTGAGAAATATAAAATGGTCCATCACGGTTTTAAAATAGGCAAGTCGGTAGAATGGTAGAATTAGAGTTCTGGACAATTACTGACTAAAATACTGACTTAGTTTAACATGACATCATATAACTTTTTTGTAGTAATTATAAGAACTACGTGGGAAAAGTAGTATTAATTTCAGCTATAGTTTTTGAAGCATTTATTGCACTTTCGAATTGCACTTTCTGATTGTGCCCTATGATCCCAACGGAAGACCAGCGCTGGCTGCAAGGCCAGCAAATGCTGAGTTGGGACCATTTTGTGACAATTTGTTTATTTATCTGCTGTTTTATGTTTTTTTTTATTTCATGTGTTGTGATTGTCATGAATAAACTTTTTTTCTTCTTTTTCTTCTTCTATCAAAAAATAACTGCCAAAAAGTGAAAATTAACCATAGATATTTCATATCAAATTTCATTACGGCGCAACCTGATTTGTTTGCAGTCGGTTCCTCAGAATTTAATAGAGCCAAACCCAACAGGTTTCATCGAACAATCAATCATCCCCGGTTTTACTACCTTTAGGGTTGGATTTTTTTTCGAATTTGTATAGACCACCCTTTCCAATAAAAAAATAATTTTCCAAATCAGACTACTCTGTAAAAAAATTGCGTGGTCATATATAAAATACTAGCTGTTGCCAGCGACTTCGTCTGCAAAGAATTTGTTTATCGCTATCCCGCAGGAATTACGCAATTTTCCGGGATAAAAGGTAGCCTATGTGCTATTCCAGACTTTTCTCTATTTATGTGCCGAATTTCATCCAGATCCGTTGGGCCGTTCTGGCGTGATTGAGTAACAAACAAACAAACATCCATCCATCCATCCATCCATCCATCCATCCATCCATCCATCCATCCATACTTTCGCATTTATAATATTAGTTAGATAATAATAATAATAATATTATGCAAGTCGAATTCAGAATCTCCTCCTATTTTTTTCGTCGGTAAAAATCGGGGCCCTGATCTCAAAGATGACTTCAAGTGGTTATGTAAAATCTTTTACTGATAGAATTTATTAAGGGTTCCAAATTAAACATTCAGGAAGACGGCTAAAACGGGACATTTACGACGTACTTGCCGCATGAGTCCCGCCCATGGGCTTAGCCGTAAGTGCGAAAGGGACAGGAAACTAGTAAAACCTTCCTTGATGTGATTAACGTGATTTAGTAGGTGGTTATCTCGGTTTGATTCCTTGAAATGCGAGTGGCTGGTGACTTTAAAGGGTGGAATACGCGTATGTTTCGTGCAATTCTTGGTATAAATAAGTGAGTTATCTCGCGCACAAGCGAAGGTGAAGTAGTCGCCGTAGCCGGAGGACTATTATATATTTTACTGTCCACAAAAAAAATAGGGTGTTAAATTCAAAATACTACAATATTATGTCGTAAAACACCTTAACATTTTTTGCTATGGGCTACCGTTTACGAGTTATAACCCAAAAACTAAAAAGATCCCTGTTTTTAGGGGTTTAAGGGTTCCCTTTTACACACCTACTTACCCGTTAGCTTCACCCCCACCCATCAGTACTTTTAGTACTAACACCATTCCCTACAACTGTGGCAAAATCGGTTTTACAGTTTTTTCTGCTGATAGGCAATTTTTGGTCTTCCTTGGGTGGGCTATTAGTAGTCAAAACAAGGAAACATTAAAACCGGCTCTCACCTTCGCCAACTTCCCAGTTGGTCCCCAGCTCATCTCAACCCATTTCGCCGGCAATAAATAAATAAATTAGTGTTGCCATTCGTGTTGCCGGGATGACCACAAAGTTGCTCTTAGAGCGCACAAGGGGTGAATATACGAAAGTTAGAGGTCACGCGCGTAATGTCCAGCCGCACAGTAAGTTACGTGCAGTAAAACATATTTTTAACATTCATACAAAAAGAGGGGTGTTATAAGTTTGACGTCGATCTCTCTCTCTCTCTCTCTCTCTCTCTCTCTCTCTCTATGTGTGTGTGTTGACGATTAAAATGCGCTTTTTCATTCGAAAGCCAGTTTTTGTGGTGGTTTTAAGCCATGCTTGGTAAAAATGGTTTTAGCAGTTTGAAGAGTATCAGCTGTTTTCCAAAACAATATCAGGCATTTCTGTCACAAAATAAATGGGGGGGGGGGGACATTTAGACCGCCATTACATTAAAAGCCGAGTAGGTATCTGCGAACTGTAACTGGAATTGTTGCACGTTACAGTCCTAACTACACTGGCGAGCAAAAATAACGGTTCACATTTCATACAAAGCTCTATGAAAAGTGGCCTGTTATTTTTGCTAGTGAGTATAAAAACCCTAGTGTGCGCGTGGCGTTTTGCTCGCAGCAAGCTCGCGAGACACGGCCATACTATCTCGATTCATTTTATACGCTTTTGTAAACAAACAAGCCTCCCCAAGTTCGTATAAAATTGAAAATAATACACACACTGATAACACAAACACACACAGAAACATAGATTATATAAAAAGAAGACCTGCAATACATTAGAGAAAAATAAAACAAAAAGAAAGCATACAATCAACCGTAAAGCAATTAAAACTTGGTAATCCTTAATGCTGGGCAAGTAATTTTCCTGAATAATTTGTACCTAGAAATACAATCGATAAAAAACTTCACCTAAAACGAAACCAAATTTTCATTCCACTACTTAATTTTACAAACTATGCTCATTATTTAAAATTCAATAATCAGATTCTTTGTCAGATGACGCCGTGCACTATTGTATAAATTTGTAAGACACGCCTTTGGCTCCATAACATCGGACTCTGGGCAAGGCAGAGTTTGAAATAGAAACCTGTGGCTTCCCATGAGGCCGAAATAGTCCACCACTATAGCACCATTGGTGCACTCAAGCCTCGTAAAAATTTTAGATTAAAAAAAAATACAATAATGTTTTACTGCATTTTATCTCACTGTGTTTCGGCGGCCTAATGTCCAACTATGGGGATGTGCGAATGCATTAACGCACAAGAAAACACGGTCCCTGAGGTAAGGGGGAAAAGAGAGAATAATTTGCAAAGCATCTGTATTAGACGTTAAATATGTTCTGTATACAATGAAAGAAAGTAAACGAGGGGGGGAATACTGCTTTTATTTGTTGTATCAATTTTATTGGGTCCATTCAATACATACAAAGGTAAAAATTAATCTACCGCATCCAAATACGTGTAAAGAAATAGTTTTCTTTAAGTTATTGTTAATCAGGCTCATTGATAAAGCAGGTTTTGTTTATTTAATTTTTCACTGAAGATGGCGTTATCTATGACAGGTGTCATGTTGTTAAAGCAAAGGCTGTTATGTCAAGATGGCGATATAAGGGTGCAATACTTTAAGAATAATTATTCTTGAAAAACATGAAATTCCGTGCAAAGTTACAGCATTTTACGATACTTCAAACACCCCAACTGATTTCTATCATTCTGAAAATTCTTAAAAAACGGTGACGTTACGGAATCGCAACAAAATGTTTGAAGAAACGGTGAGAAAACGTGACGCATACGACACGTCACTGCGTATACGCGGCGCTTTGGTTGCACCTTAAGGGTGCGACTGTTTGTCAACGGATCGTTAGGTCTGGGTGGCACAGGCATAAGCTGAGCTGCAACCCATTTCAATAGTTTGTAGCTTTTTATTGTTTACATGTATACCTAAATGTAATTGCAAACTGTTGAATAAATATCTTTTATTATTTATTATTATTATTATTATATTCAATTCAATTCAATTCATTTAATCATTCAAATCATGTTCATTACATAAATACCAAGATGTTACTGGGTTAAATGGCGGTAGGTACATGACACCCTGTCAGGGTACAAAATGTCAACAATACTTAATCTAGAGGTATAATAACATTGTAAATAGTCATCATTAATTAGGTACACGGATTAGGTAAATACAATTTTGCTGTCATGTCAATACTCATAAAATTATTAAAATTATTAAAATCATTCTCATGTCAAGTTCCTAAACCTAGATTAAAAATTTAGAATGTCAATTATTCAATAACAATAATTATAATTACATAAATCAAGTAGGTATATCTAAAGAGCAGGTGGGTATATGTTTACAATATGTTTAGTTGTGCATGTGGTAGTTTGTGGTAGTTTTCATTTTCATTTTAATCATAGTTCATCATTTAAAAAGTCGTCAATATTATAATAACATTTCTCAATAAGTAATTTTTTCAATTTATTTTTAAATAATCTATCGTTGGGTTCATGTTTGATATATTCCGGTATTTTGTTTGCTATACGTATGCATCGGCAATACGGACCATTTCTGAATATTGCAAGGTTTGATTTTGGAAGCAATAATTGATTATTTTTTTGTCTTTGTGACCTCAATTTGTTTTTGATCATAAATAAGTTTGAATGTTTCCTAACAAATAGTGCCGCTTCCAATATATATAGAAGGTAGTGTTAGAACTTGTAGTTTTATAAAATGCGGACGGCAGCTGTATCTGGGTGTTAGTGAGGATGCGAACACACTTTTTTTGCATCACGAATAGTTGGTGGCAGTCGGTGCTCGCCCCCCAGAGTATCACGCCGTATTGCAGCCAAGCATGTGCTTGACTTTAATGACACTTAGTGCATAGATAAATTTTGATAATTTTAATTTTATATTCTGTATGTGTGATTTCCAGTTTATACACGAATCTATATTTATGCCTAATAATTTAAATGTATTAACTTCTTCGATTACACTATTATTGATATTTAATGTCATTTGTAAAGATTTCTTTTGTGTAGGTTTAAATTGTATTATTTTGATAAGAGTTTTTAATGATTCACGGTTAAGTTCATTCGAAATATTATAAACGGGATGTGAACCGCGATTACCTTTATTGAGCTCCCGATATTTCGATACAGTTGCATGTATCATGATCACGGTTAGACAGCGGTTAGATATCGGGAGCTCAATAAAGGTAATCGCGGTTCACATCCCGTTTATAATATTTCGAATGTATTATTTTGGTTTTTTTAAGATTAATTTCTAAGTTATGGTCATCTAGCCAATTCGTTACGGATTTAAATATTTTTATTACATGTTCGTTACATTCTACGCTATCAGTGCATTGAAATAGTATGGAGACGTCGTCAGCAAACATAACACACGTGGTATCCAATGTTTTTGGCAAATCATTGATGTAAACCAGAAACAGGATACAGGATATGCAACTTCCCTGTGGTAGTGAACAAGTGGTGTTACGCATTTGGGACGTGACCGTCTTGATTTCTCTAGACTCCTCACAAAGATAATCGATCAGTACACATTGTTTACGGTCTTCGAGGTATGCAGTGAACCACTTTTGAGCAACACCTCGGATTCCCATACCATACAATTTAGATAATAAAATTTTATGAGAAACCCGGTCATATGCTTTAGTCATGTCTAATAATAAACCTACACCATATTTTTTGCAGTCTATATGAGTAAGAATTTCTTGTATATAATTGAATACAGCAAGTACCGTCGAATGCTGTTTTCTGAAGCCATATTGGTTTTTATCTAATATATTATATTTTTCAAAAAAGTTGTAAATACGGTTTGCCATTGCTTTCTCAAATATTTTTGAGAAGGCTGGTAGAAGTGCAATAGGTCTATGGTCGCGGGGATCTTTGGCATTACCTCCTGGCTTTAGAACAGGTTTAAGTTTAGAAATCTTGAGAAGTTTAGGGAAAGAGCCTTGTTTAAATGACTGATTTATTAAAATTTTAAGTGGATCTGTCAGCTCAGTCGCTCATAATTTAATTAGCGCCTCTAGGAATTTCGTCTACACCGAAACTTTTTTTGTTTTTCATATGGGTAATTATTTTTTGTATTTCAATGTCGGTGACTTCGCTAATGAATATAGAATTGTAGGAAGGGGTAATCACGGGCCGGCCGGCCGGAGCGCGCGCGCTGCAGCGCCCCGTCGGCAATGACTCGCCCACCGATGCAAAGTGCTCGTTGAATATATCGACTATTTGTTGGGGCGATTCTACAATGAGATCACCAGTTTTTAGAGTCATATTTTTAAACTGTCGGGGTTTGTTTTGGGTAGTTATATTTTTAATTATGCTCCACATTGTTTTGACTTTATTTTTTGACTGATGCATCTGTTTTACATAATTGTGCTTTTTTGACGAGCGTACACATTTTTTAAGAATAGTGTCGTATTTTTTGACATAATTTATTAATGATTTACATTTACTATGGTTTTTTAAAATCTTTAAACATCGCTTATTTTTACATGCAATCTTTATCCCGGGGGTCAACCATGACTTGTTTATGTAATTGTTCTTAATTTTTTGCCTTCTTTTAGGAATATGTTTATTCAATAATTTTTGTAATTCTGCATGGAAAATGTTATAATTTATATCAATATCCTCGTGTACTAGAATATTATGCCAGTCTATGGATTTTAACTCTTCTTTAAAATTTTGCATGTTTTTTGTATTAAATGTTCGCTTGTAAACAATTTTTTCTGTATTAAGTGGCTGTGTATCTTGTGTTTGGTAGTTGTAAATGACGCTTTTATGATCCGAAATACCGTGTTCCTCGACATTAACATTATAATCCCTTTCATTAGTAAATATAAGATCGATACACGTAGAAGAATTTTCATTTACCCTTGTTGGTTTGTTGACAATTTGACTCAAATTACAAGATCGCATTTCATTGTATAGTTTTTGCAAATTTATAGATAAGTAATCGACAGACTGGAAAATAACTTTTAATGTCGTTTCTTTGTTATTTACAGGTAAGTTAGTGTAATGCAGTTACTGCAGATAATATTGTAATCGGTACTTTTACGGTGTAAACTTATGCTAAAATAAAACTTTGTTATTTACAGAGCAACGTATGTTTATTTCCGTCGTTTCTTAAAAGAACCCAATGGTCTTATATACGTACAAAAGTACAAATTAACTTACCACATCCACATACATACAGAAGTACAAAAAAACCTATCCAAATACATACAGAACGCAGAAGTCACTAGCGGCGTTTATTCATAGCACCATCAAAATAGGTCCCCAAGTCGTACTAGACGTAACTTTGCAACCGTTTTAAAAAGAACGGCCCCCAACGCTAACACAATAAGTCAAAATTAGCCCGGTTTTAGTTCTAAAAGAACAAACACCGCGTCCATTTTACTTCGGCTCCTTGTAGGGCAATAACTGGGCAGTTACTGCTTTAATAGTCCAAGTTCTTATCACAAACACAGTTAAACTGCTTCCACATAGGATAAAGTTGAAGTTGCCTTTAGAATCTAATGTTAATAGAGTTCAAACTCGCTTCGGTGTTAACTCGGAATCTGAATGAAATTAAGTACTAATGGCATATTATTCTTTTCATGTCTTAGACAATGTCTTTTGACTAGGCTAGGCATAAGTAAAAAGCGCATAGTACGCATGATGATGTTTTTCATACTGCGCATATCCCCTCCACGTTTTAATTATTTGCCGCCTATTTTATCTACTTACTGTTTATTTCGATGTCAAAAAGGTATTGTTCCTACAAAATCTTTGTGAAGTTTTTCTCTCTAAAATCAGGTAAACTGGGAGAGATCCATTTTTAGGGGTAAGAGCGCCTTTGGTTTTAGATAAGCTTCTCTGTCGACATAGGTACATAACCTACATAAGTAAATCACATCTTTATCCCTTACAGAAAAGAGCCAAAGGTAGCAAGACCTAGAGGCCATGTTTAGCATGATTGTAGGCGTATAGGTGGAAAGGTAGGTAAGTATAGTTTAGACCGACCGCTTAGATGAGTCCTCGCCCGCGTGGCACAGGGGCGCAGGGTAGGACGACAAAGGGGACCGAGAGAGGTGCGGGCGGGTAGGGCAGATTTTTTTGGACTCTATTACGATGACGCTTTAACCGTGTTATTGTAATTCTGTCATATTAAGGGCTAAAACGGAAATCTTTTATGAACACGAAAGCAAGTATATTAACATGCCCATAAACCAACCTTAACCGCACCAACAATGTTTCACGTGATACCCCAACTAGGTTAGCGGGGAGTAAAAATTTTACAACTCCTAAAAAGTCAGGAGTCTTATCGTGACCCCGTTGTGAGATGAGAGCTGCGTCTTAAGCCGTTCTTTTTAGTTACAGCCGTCGTAGATTTACGTTATTTCCGCCTGACTATACCAAGATTTTTATCTTTTGCCTCAATGGTGAACATTGCAGCAGTGTTCATGCAACATTCTTTAGTTTTGTGTCCAGCCAGCCATAATTTTGTTGAAAAAATATCTCCATCATTACTAGCCTATATTATACGTCCCACTGTTAAGCACAGGCTTCCTCTTAGAATGAGAGGGCTTGGGCTATTAATTCCCATGCAGGCCCAGTGCGGATTGGAAACTTCGCACACGCCATTGAATTGTTTCGCAGATTTGTGCAGGTTTCCTCACGATGTTTTCCTTCACCGAAAAGCTCAAATGTAATATCGCAACATAAATTTCGAAAAACTCAGAGGTGCGAGCCCGGACTCGAACCCACGACCCTCTGCTTGAGACGCCACGGGTCAAACCACTAGGCTACCACGGCTTTTTTTTCGTAATCATTACGATACATCGATATCGATATTTTTGAGTACTATTTTAGGCGTGAAAGCGTAACAGACAGACATAAATCTTTCGTATAATATAACTATATATATATATAGTAACTAGCGACTCGCCCCAGCTTCGCACGGCATATTATCCATGTATTGTACATATAAACCTTCCTCTTGATTCACTTTATCTATTAAAAAAAACCGCATCAAAATTCGTTGCGTACTTTTAAAGATTTAAGCATACATAGGGACATAGGGACAGAGAAAGAGACTTTGTTTTATACTATGTAGTGGTACTATATAGTGAAGTAAGGATAGTTGCCGCAAGACACTATTGGCAATATACCGACCTAACATTAATTTGGGAGTTCCCGAATATGTCGAGTCAAAAATAAAAAATTAAGCATTTCAACGCACTTTGCTCGCCAATCTCCAATGCCGTGTATCCCGGCATTTATCTTAAGACTAATTGTTTTTTTTCTTAAATTTTACCCGTTCTCTCGTGTCTCCGAGACCGAGGTTCAGAAAACAAGCTGAGATATTCCGGACTACGTTTTAAACGCCGCTGCAAATAAACAGGAGTGGATGGGCAGAGTATCTTCTCAAGTATCTCGAATAGCTTGAGCTTGGAATAAGAAATAGCAGCTTAAAGGCTACGTTTAGAGCTCATTGTGTTCAACAGACCGATGCTGGACTAGTGCTGCCGAAAACCGATAATTTTACTATCGATAGTATTAAATTAATCGAATCGAAATTAATCGAAAAAAAAAAAGGTAGAACCGCCTTCAGATGTAGCCTAAATCCGCCTATAGATTTCATAATCAATTGTATTAATTACGCTACTAGTTATAAAAATGACAATTTTTTTTTTTTTTTTTGTTGTGCGCTTACGTTTACTTATAATGTTTGTAGTCGGTACAAAAAAAATACAACAGAATTGAGAACCTCCTCCTTTTTGCCAAAATATCGGATTGCCGAAATGCCACAGTAGCGATAGTATGGATTTATTTTTATTCAATCAATATACATAATTATTTACAAAAAACAAATGAAACTATGAATAAATTAAAAACTAAACTTAAACTAACTATAAAAAGTTATAAGTTGTAAAAAGAACACCCCGTTATTTTTAAAACAATTCTTTGAAAGTTAATAAGTTTTTTTAGAATACAAACCTTTCCTCTTTATCTGTACCTAACATTAGTGTAAATGTACATACATAGATAAATCACGCGTTTATCCCTTACGGGGTAGACAGAGTCTAAGGTAACAAGACCTAAAGGCCACGGTTAATTGTGGGCATGTAGATGGAAAGGGGAATTAAAATAGTGATAGGTTGCCAGCCACATCGAAAATAACATGATACCTTCCAAGCTGGCCTGGGAGCAAAGAAAAAATAGAATGTACCAGTTGCTTCTCTTCCTTCGCAGATGGTAAAAGCCCTGAGGGAATGGGCGAAAACAATACGATACTACAACACAAATACTCTTTATTGAACACCACAAATCAGAAACCCTTAGGAATCATGTTATAGTGTAGTAGATCCAAGTTTGGAATCACAAAACCGACGTAACATAGTAAGAAAATACCCAAATAAATGTAAACAGTACCAATACCAATTTCAATGTGTGCTTTCAAAAGAACTCGAAGCGAAAATGCACGGCAGTTGCGAGAATTCTAGCAAAAGTTGCGGGATCAGGATGTTCGGGAGTGTGTACTTGCTCCGTTTTAGATAAACTTGAATGAACTGTTTATGTCCCGATCTGAAAATTTTAGCGAGCAATAAGGGAATGGATGATTATTTTAAAAGTGCTTGGTGATTTCTCTATTGATAGGAATAAAGGAATAAAGTTTCCGATTTTTCTGTCGAGCCATATATTTTATAAATAAAAATAAAAACATTTTACTCAGTCACTCGGCGGCCCTTATACGGCTGATAAGCAGTAGGTACGCCAAGGACATATCAAATATAAGAAAAAGCTGTTTGGGATCTGTGGTATTTACACATCTTATTTAAACGGAAGAAGGATGTATAATAATAATGCATCATGTTACTGCTATGCTGGTCTTGGGAGCAAAAAAAAAAGCATAGAATGTACCAGTTTGCTTCTCTACCCGCGCAGATGGTAAAAGCCCATCAAGGAATGGGCGAAAGTGTTAGGAATCATGTTATAGGCGATGCGGCTAACCCATCACTATTTTGATTCCCCTTACCACCTATACACCCACAATCAAGCTAAACGTGGCGTTTGGGTTTTGTTTCCTTAGGCTCTATCTACTTCGTATGGGATAAAGACGTGATTTGTGTTACACTATGATTCGATACGATACAGCGTATGACACGACACCACCTGCTGAAAATATCAAAAACCATACCTAACTGATATTTAATTCTAATAGCTTTAGCCTACGACTTCGTCCGTGCATAATTAATTTTAGTGGTGGTCTTGCTCGCCATTTAAAATATGGTATATATTTAAATTGGGGGCGATACACTCGAAGTTGTGGACCACTACGTTTACCTTGGACAGATTGTCCAGTTAGGCAGGTCCAACTTTGACAAAGAGGTCGCCCGGAGAATCCAACTCGGATGGGCAGCGTTCGGGAAACTTCGCGATATCTTCACGTCCAAAATCCCGCAGTGCCTGAAGACGAGAGTCTATAATCAGTGCGTGTTGCCAGTGATGACTTATGGCTCTGAGACGTGGTCTTTGACTGCTGGCCTATTGGAAAGGCTCAGAGTCGCTCAACGAGCTATGGAGAGAGCTATGCTCGGAGTTTCTTTGCGCGACAGAATCCGAAATACGGAGATTCGCCGAAGAACTAGAGTAACCGACATAGCTCGAAAAGTATGTACGTTGAAGTGGCAATGGGCAGGCCACATCGCTCGTAGAACAGACAACCGTTGGGGGAGAAAAGTTCTCGAGTGGCGACCGCTATCCGGAAGACGTAGTGTTGGAAGGCCTCCCACTAGGTGGACTGACGACATCGTAAAAGTTGCGGGAAACCGGTGGATGCAGGTGGCGACTTGTCGTTCATTCTGCCGTCATAGTATAGAAGGCGGCAAAGGGACTTTTGCGGCTTTTTTACTTTTTGATACATGCATACTAAGCAAAAAATTCTGCGTCGAACGGTATCGACTTTTTTTTTCTAGCACTGTTAGTTCTCAAGATAGCCAGCAGTTAAACGACATGTCTTTTGCTTTTTGTTGCGGTATTATAATCTAAAAAGCCATGAATGGTATTTAATAAGCTAAAAAGACGGTATATGACATTAGCGGCTTTATATCTTACTTTAAATGTGATACCTATCTAAGCTAAAAAGCGTTTTTTGATCATTCATAGACTAAAAAGTGGTTAAAGTCATGTAACTAGGTTTTAACGTATTACCATGGCCGAAGTTAAATACTCATTTATAGATTTAAAGGCGGTATACTTTAAATTATACTCTATAATTACGTTATGGGAGCTTAGCCGCATTTTTAGATATAACCCAAAAATGTATTATGTAGCGCATAATAGTCAATACAGCGGTGACCGCTTTTTTACTTCAGTGACAAAGGGTTAATTTTTTGTGCAATATTGTCAATAATGCGGTTATATAACAATAATAAGCTAAAAAGCGGCTAGGTTTTTGTCACTCACGTAGCCCTTTACCTCCCCACCGCCCGTAAGTCGGAGGACGACGGCGCCCAAAGGACATTTTATTATAATTAGTGCGCGCGAAGCCTTTGCGTTGGGTTGGGTTAGGTTAGGTTAGGTTAATGTGCGCAAGCTGCGCAGGAGCTTACGCGCACTGATTGTTCTCAGCGCCCGTATCAACATCAAGGTAACTGTAGACACAACAGTATAATACTTATAATTATTTCGATATTAACGAACTGAAATTAGTAATGAACTTACTCGTAAGTAATAAAAGTGGCCGTATAATGTTTTCTGTGTATTTGAGTATGTGTTTCTCTATAACGTTGTCTCGTAAGTATCTACAAACTAGAGTTTAAGTTTATGGCAGGCGTCCACACGTCCGTATCGTAGGCATCGGACGCAAGGCATCCAGCGTATCGTAGTATTATTTGTATAGAAAGTCATACAAGTGCGTCCACGGATCTGCATTGTACGGATTGCTGGACAGTGTACGGCTCTTGTTGGACTGGCATAATGCTTACTATACGGACACGTAGCGAGGCCTGCCTTTGGAATAGGATATTATTGTGTGTAGGATTATCTTTTAATATTTCTGTGCCTTCAGACTAATTCAACTCAAAAAGTGCAACTTTACAGGAGAGCGATTTTACTTTTGAAAAAAAAAATACCCTTCTGCGTTAAAGGCATACAAACAAATTCAAACCTGTTAAAAAATAAGTAAAAAAAATCAATCTTTCTTTCAAATAATATTTTACTGAATCAGGCGTTACCTTTGCGTTCATTAAAATCAAATAATCTTTAAGATAATCAAGAATTTCGATCAGATGAATCAGGTGCCACGAAATATTAAAACTAGGTTTAAAGTAAGTGATGATGTATGTCCAGATGTATTTAATTACACAAAAATGAGGCTAAGTGGGCAATGTCATGCAACAATCCAAAATTTCAATACTTAAATCTTGAACTTGTTGAATTAAAAATTTTGTATTTGAATTTCTTGAAATTCAGTTATTTTATGAATACATTACGACGTAAAGGTCACACATTTCGTTGCTGAAATTGACGTGTTTATTGATTAGTTTAGAGTTGTATTTTCCCACACTGTCTTATGTGTAATATATAATATAATAAATGTAATTTGGATTAGACTAGTGATACTTTTTAACATGTATTTTTATACACTAGTTTTAAGAGTAGAACTGCGTAAATAATTGAAATATATTTGATCTTGAATCATTAAAACTAATGTACGGTAGCGAAAGTTGGGTTTGGCAAAAGAAGCATGAAAGTAGAATCAATGCAGTAGAAATGAGAACGTTAAGAAGTATGGAAGGCGTATCACTGGTAAGGAATAGTGTGGTAAGGGAACGTGCTGGTGTGAAAGAGGATATAGTGACTAGGATAGAAAAAGGTATGCTTAGTTGGTTTGGTCACGTAGAGAGGATGGATGAAAGAAGATTAACTAAACAGATTTATATTGGGAGTGTGAATGGGTGCTTTGGGAGGGGAAAGCCTAGACGGACGTTCCGTGATAATTGGGGACGTTTTGGAAAAAGGTCAAGTCAAGAGTACCCGAAACCGACGAGCATGTATGAAGAGATGAATGTGGGTGAAGCGAAAGAGGTATGTCAGGATCGTAGCAAGTGGAACAAAGTAGTCTCTGTTTACCCCTGTAGGAAAGAGGCGTGACGGTATGATGTATGTATGTATGTATGTATTATTTAACAAAAATAACTTTGACGAAGTGGATCACCAATTTTGCTTCATGACAGATGCTTTCCCAAAAAAGTCGGCGCAGTTTGTTGTTGTTTACGATTCTTATTTTTAATTTTTATTTTGATTACCTACATGTATAAAATTGAAAGTGGCAATTATAAAAATGTTAAAATTTGAAGAATATAATGTTGATTTTAGTAAGAAATGTCTTTTGATTTCTTGTGATTACCGCTTCTCAGACCGCATAACTCTCAATAATTGTAGTCCTATCATAAACTATAATGCCGTAACGTACAGATTAATGGACACATTGCGGCTTTTTAATGTATTAAAAGTAAACAATTCTGTTGCTTAATAAATTGGTGTAAAAAGTTAAAGGAATAACTAAGCTTTAAAACGGCTATGACACTTTAACTTCATTTTAATTTCCAACGCAACATGCATATGCCATTAGCAAAAATAGACTATAATGCGGCTATCCGTAATAACGATTTTCTAGTGTATAACTCGCACCTAACTTTTATTTAAAATAATAGGACTAAAAAAGTAATGTGCAAAACTAAGCTTAAAAGGCGTTGGTGTTCAGCCAACGGCTTTTTAGTTTATTAATCTTTGTATAATAATATTCCCTTATCCTAAGCTATAACATAAAATGCTGTAAAATTAATACTATTTATAATTATTCTACGATCGAATTAGATCAATAAAAAAACGTGATTTTTTGTCTAAATTTGTGTGTAAACAGAATTTTGGTAAACCATTTTTTGCCTAAAATACAAGCAATTGAAATATTTAAAAGTTTTTGCCGTTTATCTCGAAAGTTCGTTTTGTCAGTTTGCCGCCTTCTGTACTATGACGGCAGCATTATGGTGTGCTAAGGGGGAGGCCTTTGTTCTGCAGTGGACGTCCTCAGGCTGATGATGATGATGATGATATATTTAAATATCTGTTTTTTCATACTTACATGAAATAAAAATTTTAACTATCTACCTAATCCTTTAAAATATAAAGTTTTTCTTCCCTATCCCGCGGGAATTTTGAAAAATCCTGAAATCACTTTTTAGCAGATAGATTCCCTAATTGCATGCTAAATTTCACATCTCTAGTTTCAGTATTACTAGTCAAGAGTCTAGTCTATCATATAAGACAGCCGCAGTAATTACTGGCACTTAAGAGGTATTCTATCCTAACCTTGTAATTGTACCTATTTGTTATTGAACACCATAAATCAGTACAAAGTTAATATTTATGTAATAAAATTTACCGAGACGATAAACATAATCATAACGTACGTTTTTAGATTTATTTTAGTTTTAGTTCAATTAATTTATTTTGTATAACACTTATATTTAAGTTATATTTTAAGAGTTTTGTGTAATAATGTAAAATATTTAATCATAACTAATTGTGTCTCCATTTTTCTTCTAACTAACTAATTTGAGATGTCAAAATAACAGTATTTTCTAACTAAAAATAATAAATCATTACGCCGAACCAACTTTTTTAAATACTCTATTGAATTTTCTTAACACAGCTTATCAGCGGCATCTATCGAGAAACAATATATACAAATTTATATCTTATTTATAATAGACTCCTTCCAAACTCAACCTTGTCACCTATTACTTACGGTTTTACTTTGGCTGGGTGCTGGCGGGAGATATCACCGAATGAAGTTGGCTACTGCGCGGCTAGGGGTGCGTAGTAATGTAAGAGGGTGTGTATAGATGTCGCTACTATACAATCAGAACGAGGGAAAGGAAAGTTTTGATGTCTTTCAGAGTTTAGCGCGGTGTGTCGGGGCGATTAAAAATATTGAAACATGTGTGCATTGTGTTTGTAGTACTTATAATGGTGTATTTAGACGTTACGTTAGTAATAAAAGCTTTGTGTTTTTGATATAAAAGGTGTTTATTATTTTTAATTGAAAAATTGTATGTGTGTATAATGAGTATTATGGATTTAAGATACACAACAAAACACTAATCTAAAAAATATTTTCCGGGAAAAATACAGTAATTGCTTAACTTGTTTACACCTAATACAGTGTTGATTTATTTATATTATTTACAATTTATAGGTTCGCAAAGTACCTTTTTAGAAGTTGCCAAATACATTATATAATATTATTATTATGTATGTAGAAGCAACATAACTAGGGTGACCATTTCGAAATTCGATAAAATTCAAACGTTAAAATGTTTTCTATAAGAATTCACCTTTTTTAAGGTATTAAAACACTACACAGTATAAAACAAAGTCACTTTCCGATGTCTGTCTGTCGGTTTCTATGTACCTATTCTTAGATTTATAAAACTATAGATCTACGTAATAATATAAATGCGTCTTAAAGGTTTACCAACGTCGGCTATTAAATATGTGACGCGGCAATTAGATAGTGGTAATGAACTGTGTATCTGTACAAAGTTCTATCAATCTTGAAATGTCCGAACTTATCCGGAAGCGTAGTCACCATACGCGACTGCCTCACGCCGGGCTCACAAAACTTTTAGCAATTTTCAGCTCGGGTTAAACATGCGAATTTCTCGAGATGTATGCAATTTTATTTCACACTATTGTAGGACGGAAAAGTAGGTTATATCCGTATTTTAGTTTTAAAATACAATAGAGTTTTTGAGAAGACTGACAGTGTTTAAAAAGAGTTTCTTTAGAGTTGGCTCGAATTAAATGAAAGAAAGTAAAATCACGAGTGTTGGTTATTTTACGTTGTAATTTAGTTGCCTCCAAATATTTTGACTCGAAATTTGGATATACGTTTTTGGTAATTAAAATTAAGAGAACTTTAGTGTAGTGCAGTATTTTTCTCATTCTAAGAGGAAGACGGATCGGCAAACGTAACGTAGGACGTCCTCAAACTCGGTGGAGCGAGGATCTTCGCAAGGCGGCTGGCAAGAGCTGGATGAGAGTGGCCGAGGATCGTGCTCAGTGGCGTGCCATGGGAGAGGCCTATGTCCAGCAGTGGACGAATATAGGCTGATGATGATGATGATGATGAAGAGGAAGCCTGTGACGTGAGGGACGAATGTTCTGGACTGGTTAAAGTCACTGGTTCACGGAGGATGCTAACCGCGTTCACCCGAGGCAACTGGAGGTCTAATGGGAGAGGCCTAGGTATGTCCAACAGTAGCCATCCTATCGCTGATATGATGATGATAAACTGAAGGTGAAGATGATAATGATGAGTATTTTATAGTTACAAACGTCTCCAATAAGAACATACGCGCCGCTAGGATGTGCTGACAGATTTCTTATAGTACCTACTATTGAATTAGATGTAAACGCAAACGCGTGATATTTTGTGACTGAAATTTTTGCGGGTGGTAGGGCCTTGTGCAAGGTCCGTCCGGATCGCTACCACCATCTTACTCGCTAATCCTGCCGCTAAGCAGCAGTGCTTGCACTTTTGTGTTCCGGTGTGGAGAGTAAGACAGCCGGGGAAATTACGGGCACAAGAGGCATTTCATCTAAGTCTTCTAGGTTGGCAACGCATCTGAAATCCCTCCGGGGTTGCGGGTGACTATGGACAGTGGTGATCGCTTACCATCAGGTGACCCACTTGCTTGTTTGCCTTCCTATTCAAATAAAAAAAAAAAACTGACACGAGTAAAATACAGTATGCTTAGTGTAAGTTTTCGATATCAAAATACGTCTCGATCACGTTTGCGTTAAACTGTCAAATACTATGAGAATAATTTCTAAACGACACTGAAAATTGGAACACATAGAAAAATCCGAAAAGTAAAGCTATGGCCGGGAATCGAACCCGGGTCCTCGTCATTCCGTGACGCGTGCTATACCCCTACACCACCCATAGCAGGTGAGTAGGCCTCCGAATTTTTCTATCTGTTACCAACTGTCACGTGACCTTGTTACTATGCGAATATTTGTCGCTAAGCGTCATCTGTTTGAATGATTTGTGTCTCTGTACGACACATAATTACAAATGACTATGAGAATATGTTTGTTGCCGTTTTGTTCCGCTAGCGGCGCTGTCAATTATTTCATAGTTCGAAGCGTTCGATTCGTTTTTCGTGTTAAAAACTTACACTAGAGGCACTGAAGGTTTTTTTTCAATTTTATTTTTATTTTTATGCACATTGCGTCAAAAATCAGACGTTAACAATGATATTGACGCTCAAGTTTAGTTTCCTTTTCTAGTTAACTTACTTACTTAATTTTATTTGCTAACTACAAAGTAAAGAAAAAGCCTTAACGAGCTGTAGTATGTAGTGTTGAAGCAAAAAATACTCGTTTACCCATCCCATAACAAAGTTAATCGTTGGTCTCACCTAGCTTTACTAGAAGGCTCAAGTCACAAGATTTACCTATACTCAGTAAAGTTCCTGATATCTTAAGTGTCAGTTATCTGTGATTCCTTCTTTATTTATTACTACGAAACAGACAGAGACGTCTATACTGATAGTATTGAAATTTTTTTTTAGAGATGGCGGGACGATTTGGATGCATGTAGAAAAGGGTGGCAGCTTAGGATCATGCTCGTGACAGTGACGAGTGAAAGAAAGAAGAGTGAGGCCTTTGCCCAGCAGTGGAAAACAATAATAAAGAAAAATCCAAAACAAAAAAAATGTAAACTTTATTGCAATAAGATTAGGGTGCGACCACACCGGCGCTTAAAAAACGGTGACGTTACGGAATCGCAACAAAATGTATGAAGACACGGTGAGAAAACGTTACGCTTACGACACGTCACTGCGTATACGCGGCGGTTTGGTCGCACCCTTATTAAGTACATAATTGAAGCCATAACAAATACAGCTCTGCAGCACAGCTTTGTTATTTTAGAGATATTTAATGGTTGCCCTTATTAAACATTTCCTAATACCTAATACTGCCTGGTGACAGACGGACGGACAGCGAAGTCCAAGTAATAGGGTTCCGTGTTTACCCTTTGAGTACGGAACTCTAAAAAACGTTTTAAAGAGTTCTTGGCGGCCAATTTCCAAAATAAAAAATTTGAATTTGAATTTAAATATCAACTTCTGATGCTGACTCGGCCTTACCATGGCGTCCTAATTCAGACTCAGTTCAAGTCTCAGCTGTCACTTTTAGTAGGCATGAATCTGAGAGCGAGCGAACCTAAACTGAATCGCACTAAGACATCATAAGGCCCCTGTATGTGATCACGCTTACATTTTGTAACTTAAACCAACAAATAAAAATAACTTCCACTTAACCTGGCCATACCGTTAACTGTTACTGCGGTAGTTTGTTGCCCCTTCGGATTTACAATTAACCTAAAAAAAAAGCGCATACATACGCCATTTTTATTACCCCTTGGCGTGCTCTTACGAAATTTAATCCAAAAGCTTAACTATAACAAGTTAATAAGTAAAATATTAGTCCGGTACAAAGCAGTTAGTTTCCGCTATTTTTTAATTTAGTTCGTGCTTACGTGCTACCGTCTAATTATTCGGATATAAATGGTTTGCCGAGAATTCCATTCGTCTGAGTTTATTTCGTTATGATTTTTCATTTTAATTAGGCACAATTAGTGTAATGAGTAGATAAAAAGTAAATAAACATAAATCTTCATCATGTTCTCGTAAATCTTCATCGAACTTCATCATGCGATCATCAACCGTCACTATAATATTTTGATTCCCTTTTCTACCTTCACGCCTATAATCATACTAAACGTGATATTTCAGTCTTTTAACCCTAGGTTCTGTCTAGCCCGTAACGGATAAGCACGTGATTTATGTGTATGTATGTTCTAGTGTTGATCCGTTTCTATAGTTTGATAAGCAAGATTAATGAACATGGAGGTTCCTTAACAGGTACAGAACCTTAAAAAGATTCGTTAATAAAGCCTTTGGCAACTTTAGCAGTTGGAGCCTTAGCAATAGGGTTGGTAACCTTTGCATAAGAAACCAAACACTATCGCACACGTAAAACCCAAAGTTCTCGGCGTAACAAACTTTTTCACAAACAACTGTTTCTTTGGACGTTGTGTAATCCTCAGCTAACTCGTCCTTTATCTGAAATCCTAGATAACAAAGACAGATGTTCCCCTGTATATAGAAGACCGGGTTGCTTTTACAGCTTACGACTAAGCGGTGCAACAGATAAGTTAACGGGAAATAAATTTTCTAAATGACACTGAAAACTGGAACAGAGAAAAATCCGAAAAGTGACGCTATTTTCAACATGAAACTACCGTGCCGTACCGTTCGTACATACATACATACATACATATCGTCACGCCTCTTTCCCACAGGGGTAGGCAGAGACTACTTTGTTCCACTTGCTACGATCCTGACATACCTCTTTCGCTTCATCCACATTCATCAATCTCTTCATACATGCTCGTCGGTTTCGGGTACCGTTCGTAGGGCTACGAAATAGTCCGAAACAATTGTCGGAGCAATCTTTCGGCTTTTATACGTGAGTTATCCGGTGTGTTGTAATTAAGTGAAGCTATGGCCGGGAATCGAATCCGGTCCTCATCATTCCGTGATGCATGCTACACCCCTACACCACCCATCGCAGGTAGCTTACTTATTTTTCGGATTTTCTGTGTTCTTGTTTTTAGCGTCGTTTAGAAATTTAATTTCTAACGAGTAAAACCGTAAAAACGAATATAAAAAAATCAAGAAATAAAATTCTTCATTTATTTGTACTACCTGAACGGAAAATTGCTAATCATCATCATCATCTCCAGCCTCCTAACGTCTCACTGCTATTTTTCATAACGTTTTGCATAACGCTATTTTTAACCGACAAAATAAAAAAAGGTGGAGGTTCTCAATTCGGATGTATTTTTGGCGCACTACCCGCCCGCACCTCTCTCGGTCCCCTTTGTCGTCCTACCCCACGCCCCTGTACTCGTGCGCGTAGTTCAATAACGTTATTATATTCCCCTGTCCACCTTTACGCCCTCAATCATGCTAAACGTGGCCTTTAGGTCTTGTTACCTTAGGCTCTGCCTACCCCGTAAGGGATAAAGACGTGATTCATGTTTGTTTTGTTTGTTTTTGTTTCTTCAGCTCTTTTTAAACAACCGTCGAGTGTAAAGCCGCGCCAGTCGCAGCTGTTTACCGCGAAGAACTATCAAAACACAACGCTCCGATAAACAGCCTAAGAATACGAAACCCGTTGTTTATTCCTCGCGTCCCCTAAGGAATTTATTAACATACTAATAATATCGTTGCTTTAGACCTTCTAGTCAGAGAATATTATAGAAAGAAGGCAACTCTACACACAAATATACAAATTACGCCTTATACCTTATGGAGCCCAGGGGCCTTACCATGACGTCTTAACGCGATTCAGTTTAGGTTCAAGTAAAAGTAACAGCTAAAACTTGAACTGAGTCGGAATTAGGACTTCATGGTAAGGCCCCAGGTAACAAGACCCAACGGCCATGCTTAGCATGATTGTGTTCGCATACGTGGAAGTGGAAAGGGGAATCAAAATGATGGGTTGCTAGCCGCATCGCCTAAAACATGATTTCTAAGATTCTCGCCCAGGTAACTCTAAATACTTAACTAAATATAGGGGTTTCAGCTCCAAATATAACTTTATACCTTTCGGTGTTGATACCCTTGGTCCGAGGGTGCTATTTGCTTGTTCAAAGATATTTTGAAGAGGCTTGAAGACGCTACGGGTGACCGCAGAGCTGGCACCTTCCTTGAACCACGTATTAATATCGCTGTCTATCGCTGTTTTTATTTAGTTTTAATTTATTTTCTTTTTATTTGCTTTTTATTTTTTTATATCAAAAAGTTATACCTGGAGTCTCTGCTCAGTGCGAACTCGCACACCCTAATAACACAGCGTCAATGCAATCTACTACGCAACTTAATGAAAACAATACAAAAACCCAGCTTTATTGTTAGCTTCAACCTGAAACATCGTCGGAAAAGAAAACAACACCTTAATCAGTAAAAAAGAACGAAGAAAGACACGTTAACGCCCTAATGAGTTTACCATCAAAATAATCTAATAGCCCAAAGAAATCCCAACACTTGGGCAACTCGTAACACTGGACCAGCACGTTTTCCATTTATCCTCTAATTAACTTGTTTGGTCGATAAACTAAATTATATCACGTATACCGAAGTGTTTCGCTCGACATATGTTCCGTTAGCGTTGTTTTCGGTTGCTGACACGAAGTTTTCTGAGTGAACGTCGATGTCGACGATGGGTTCGGATGGATATGGTACAGAGCCTCTATATAGTGTAATTTCTAACACAAGAAAACTTCTCCAACACGTTCATGGGAAAATAGGCAGTAACACGCAAGGACACGTAAGGACTACAAACTATTCTCGTGGTATTTGACACTACAATGCAAGCGTTCCTTTTAGTTTAAAATCAATTAATCAAAGCAGTTCACCTGATGTTAAGTGATTACCACCGCTCGTAGAGCACCATTACCGCCCGCTTGTAGAGTACCATTAGGACTGCTGGTGAGTTGCCGGCCTTGGAAAAAGTGGTGCACAAGCCTATTAAAGGACCCCATGTTATAACAAGTTGGGAAAACCTCAGCCGCCACGCTATTCTAAATCTTACACGTACGGCAAAAAACACCGCTTAAACCGCACGGTGGAAGAGCGACATTTGATCGAGGTGTTGATTTGATGGAAGGTTCCTTTACATCGAGAAGTTTAGTACGATAATGAAATTTGGCAGCGGGTTTTTTGCGAAAATGCGATTTCCGTGACTGAACCTCATCATTATCAGTGAGCATTTGCGTTCCAGTTGATGCGAGATGCTTGTCTACTAGAGGCAGCCTTGGGTCGAGCGGCAGCCTCGCTCCGAGGCTGCGCAAGTGGAGACGCTGCCTAAGACGTTGAGGAAGCGTCGAGGCAGCGTCTCCACTTGCGCAGCCTCTGAGCGAGGCAACCGCTCGACCCGAGGCTGCCCCTAGTGTATAAGCACCTAAGGAGGTATCAATCAATATAAAATTATAGTGCCTATATAGGGCTGACCACTGCACGGCCTAGCACAATAGCTCGCGAGAGCTGTGTCGTGCGCGAAATAGAAAAATGTGTAGTCTGTCTCGCGTGGTTAGAACTCCAGGGCAGAGGTATTTCCCCAGCAGTAGTAGCACGGGCTTGAAGAGAAAAAAACCGGCCAAGTGCAAGTCGGACTCGCGCACCGAGGGTTCCGTATCTATAAAATATCTAATAACCATTGTAAGCAGAGCCCTGCTCCAAAGCAAAAGTACGCAGTGTGGGGTCACTTTATATTGGTCACTGATATATACAGGCATACATACATATTTACGGTTTTCGTAATTATTCCTTAATCTGTGCTAAAAGACCTACCTTCATACCAAATTTCAAGATTCTGCGTTCACGGGAAGTACCCTGTAGGTTTTGATTCCCTTGAAGTTTGATTTTTTCACACCTCCAAGGGGCAGTTTACTTGAATATTTTTTATAAATTTCAGCTTGATACCTTTACGCGTTCCTGAGAAAAAGGGTCTTGACAGACGGACGGACGGACGGACAACAAAGTGATCCTATAAGGGTTCCGTTTTTTCCATTTGAGGTACGGAACCCTAAAAATGGGTATTTTAATCCTTGTCCGTATTTTTTCTTCCCACATCGCGGCTCCAATGGCCACAGATTAGCCAAGATCAGACGCTGGATCGTAAGAAACTTATCTCGTTAGTCAGTAATGTACAAACTGACCATCGGCTCTTATCCCGCCGGATAGTTTAATAAATAGAGATTATTGGGCTCTCGTGGTTTATGAGGTCCCCGTAACCTTTAAGGAATTGGACGTGGGATGAGAAAAGTTTTCTTCGCCCGCAGATCTTTTTTTAATGCTAATTGGTTCGGTTCGGTTAGCGTTGGCTTATTTTTTAGGGTTTTGTTGGCAAATACGGAACCGTTGCAGTTTCTTTCGTCTGTTTGTCTGTACGTATGCCACAAAAGCACTAGCCGAGCGGCTTATGCTGACGCCGACACCTTTTGTCACAAACCTTTTGCTTATTTTTAAATCGTTTTTTTTTTAATTTAGGTATGTTTTTGTCATTATTGCCATAATTTGTTTTTTCTTTTTCTTTTTCTTTTAAAGAAGTCCGTGAATTTTTGACCACACAATTTTTATTCAATAGTAGACAGGTCGGAATGTAACAATATCTTTAATTATTTCGTACTTTTTCTTTATGGGTTTTGTTTTTTGATGTGACTTTTACTAAACTTCATTACTCACTGTTTTATTAGTTTGCATTGTGTAAAATTTTTCTTGTTCAATATATCTAATTATTGTCATTATAATTCATTAAATAATAATAATAATAATATGGGAACCAGGCAACGGATAAACATCTACATACATAATTACATACAACATCCACGACTCGTGTACAATCATTCTTATTCATCATACAAATACATGCCCCTGCCAGGATTAGCACCCGGGACATCTAGCTTCATAGTCAGGGTATTAAAAGTATCAGACTCATTTATTTACACAGTTCGTCATTTGTCTATAAATAACAGCCTGTGAAGTAAATAGTAACGAGAAAGAACACTTTGATATTGACAGCTTCAGTATTACGATACAAATATGTATCTCTCGGAAGTTTGTTAGTAAGTCTAAGTCTAGATCTAAGTCTTGTATTAAAAATATTGAAATCTAACCAGACCTAAATGTATACTTTGAGCGATGATTCTGGAAAAATTGTTGAGGACTTTCAGTTTAAGTAGGTAATGATTATCGCGTAGGAGTATTGGTTGTTTGACTAGTAGCAAAACACAATATTTAATGTTATAATTATAAATATAAAAGATAGTGTTCATTATATTTCCACTATCAGATTCAGCGGCAAAAATAATATACACAAGATTCTATAAAATAAAATGTTTGTCAATCATATACAGATACCTAATAACTAAAGGCTCAAATAGTCCCTAGGCATATTTTACCAGGACATACGAAATACCAAGCAATAATACGAAATTAAAGAAAATAAAATTTCTATCGTAAACGATTTATACAGTTATTTGGGTCTAATAGAGCAATCTGTATTCGGTACATAGTGTTATTGATATTGGAGGTTGTATTTGAGAAAATATTGAAACCGCCAATAGACTTGATTGTATCTGTACCTATGGTTTGAATATTATCCTTTGGGATACCGTTTTGTTTGACCATATTTAATTTTATTGATGTGTGAGTAAATAAATTTATTTTTCACGGTCCAGTTTTAGAAAAAGGTAGGCTTATGTGGGTACCTATTTTTAAATATGAGATATTGATCTCAAAACGTGAAGTTTTATATTTAGTTGTTCAAATGATTAGTTATCAGACTTGCCTCTTTCCCTGTATACAATTATATTTCAGGTGTTAGTGAAAAAAACGCATTGTGCTTGATTTAAAATAGTGGCAGCTCCAAGAAATTATCAACAATCAGTATAAAAACCAAAGAGTTCAAAGTCCTAAGTACCTATTAAATTTTACTGGATGTCTTTTATCTTGGGTACATGGGCAGATTAGCGAATGCTTCATCTTAGGTCACTCTTTGCCTTCCATTAGGCTGTTTGTAGTCAAAAGCATGCCTATTTTTGTTTAAAAAAAAAACAATTCCCTTTCGCTTGCCATAATTTCATAATATATGTCATAAAATGTAGGTATTGATATAAAATGATCATTTGTCATAAAAATCTTTTTGTCTTTTAAAATCCCTTCGGCCACGTACGAAACCGGAGGTTCGTAACCAGTTGCGATAAAAAGCTTTTATGTTGATTATTCCGGATTGTAAAAAAAAATCTAACCTATAGTTTTACAGCAGAACCATCTCAAGGTTCCAGAAATAATTACGGTTTTAGAGAAAATAAGCGCAGCAAAACAATGGCGTGTGTCAAGTTCCCACTCCGCATTGGGCCCGCGTGGGAACTATAGCTCAACCCAACTCAGAGAGGAGGCCTGTGCCCTGCAGTGGGATGTATATAGCGTGGAGGTACATTTTTATAGAGAAAATAAAAAGATTTGGCAAATTGACATTATGGCAAACATCACATTAGTAGATTAGTTTTCTATAGTTTCAATCTGAAAGCCCCACATAATGCGGGTCTAACCGTACCGTAACCGGAAACTCATCCGACACAATAATTCCCACTTAAACATAACTAAATTATTTATCTGTAATGAATTTAAGTCACCCGAACGTTTGCCAACCTAAATCCCTTAATCTACCTTACTTGTGTTTCCTCTATCCTGCTGATTTCACCAACTTAAATCTTCCCATATTTAGTCAAAATTGAATTCTACCCACCAATAATAAGGTCTAAGCAGTGGTTAATACAAGTTGGTTAGTTCAGCACAAACTAGAGAAGCGTAGGTGATTCGTGCTGTCACCTCTCGATTGTCGATTATCGAATCAAGTATAGAGTTGATTATTTACGCCAAGTGCAATGGAGTGTGGCTTTGAGATACGTGGGGCGTGTGTTGCGAATTCTGATTTAGTGGTCGTCTTGAGCTGCTGTTGAGGAGTGTTTAGGTAGTAATAAAGATAACAGTATGCTTAGTGTAAGTTTCAGTCACAAAATACGTTTCGACCGTGTTTGCGTTTAAATGTCAAATACTATGAGAAATTTTAGCTGTTGTTTCGTTCCGCTTGTGGCGCTGTTCATTTTCCTATAGTAATTGAAACGTTAACGCGAACGTGTTCGCGACGTTTATCGTGCATAAAACTTACACTAGAGGCTCAGAAGAATGAGTTTTGAGGAAACAAAAATATGGCAATAATTGGTTCGAAATTAGTCGAAATATAAAAACAAACATTATTTTCGTGTTTGAAGTTAAACGCGTCATTATGTTTACTAATAGAAGTAATCTTGTCAATTCTGTCAAGAAAGAAAGAAAATATTTATTTGCAAAAATACGGTTTGTTACAGGTCTTAAATGAAATGTCAAGGTTTTTGATGCCTTATTTTTTTGTTTAAAAACTAACGGAATTGTTTAGAAATACTATTTACAATTTTTCTAATTAAGAACATCCTCACGCATTCAATAAAATAACAATTTGTATTGGAAAACATCGGAACTAAAAACGAAACCAAAAACATTTCAAAACCATCAAATAAACCTTCTTTTGGGATTTGTCACAGGGTGAAACAATCTACAAACCTCACCGTTACCCACGTCAATTATAGTCGCGCAAGTACTTACCGACTTTAACGACAGTCGTAACTATCGATACCACCCCATCACTAGTCGCGTTTAACGGCGCCGCACCCAGTCTCCCGCATATCTTGATTGTGCGCTCAAACAAGTCGCGGCACATCGCTTTTGCTTGATTCGATCAAACCGTTTGCGTCCAACACTGAGAACAACTAAATAAATAGGCTTCAGTGGTTCTGCAAATGGCTACTTTGGTCTATGTCTATAAGCAGAGTACCTACTGATGTCGTGATGATAGTGATGATCGAACGTGAACATGTCGATACCTTGCAATTGCCTCTAAGGGTTTTGTGCCAAAATATTTTTTGTTATAGACATAAGTTTTAGTAAAGCTAGACTTCCGAGCAAAGCGTCTCTGGCGTCACTGTCGCTGTGACAGTGCGATAGTATTATGCAGTATGAAAATGTATGAAGGCACTTCCGAGCGTAGCGTCACTGTCGCAGCGGCAAGTGACGCTGCGCTCGGAAGTCTGGCTTTATGATTCGAACTGTATATTTCTTTAAATTTGCATTTTTTTGTACGTTCCATGCTGTTTTGTCATAACCATGCAAGAATTTGGTACAAACGACTTCAGTGGTATTTGTTGACACTTCTAATTTTTTTTTTCAGTACAATAGACAACTTACTTTCCAAAAAAATAGTCTGAAAAAAATGCATACGTTTCTTTTCTACAATACTTTTGAAAGTTTAATGTTCTTATTTGACCCAAGGGATTGCAGTACAAATGTCACATAGGTACCTTAAATCTTATGCCGTTATTTTTACAGAAGAAAAAAATACTATTGTCTTAAGACATTAAATATTATTATTTTGAACTATTTACTAACAAGCAAATTTCTAAACGGTTACAGCACTCTCTAAGTCAACAATCGATAATCTTCATAAGAAAGAAAGCTAAGAGAAAGGACGGTAATGAGATTTGGTACAGTAATTCGATTTCGTTCCATTAACTGACCTTAAGTTTGGAGCAGTCGGTTTAGCGGGACGCCTATTCTGAAGTAACGATTCAATTTAATTGCACCATTCCATTCTGACAACGATACATGACATTTTAATGTCTCTTTTATTTAACTCCGTAGTGATTCGTACTGAAGTGACGATTTTAATTGTACCATTCCATTATGAAAACGATGCATTATTTTATTTTATTTAACTTCGTAGAGAGTATAACACGCCACATAGTAAGACAAAAAAAGCCAAACCTTTCTATAAAATAGTAAGCGTCAGCAGAAGGTCAAGTTCGATGAACAATAAACAATAAATAAATATAATTTGTTTCCCGTTATGAAATGTGAACAGTAGTTGTAAAAAATATATTTTTGTCATAGAAATGAAGCTTAAATTTTGCTTTAAGGTATTTTCAGCGACAAAGATGAAGTAAAATCGACCGGCAAAGCAGCGGGCGTAAGCTAGTGTATAGATATTTAGGTTGTAATATGGAGAGCGTGGCAATACTTTTTGCCTATTTCCGTTTCCGTAGTCTCTGGCTGCGGCCATTGCTCTTAGTCTTCGTTGTTATACCAAACTGAAGCTCTGTACTAATTAAATAAATATAAAAAACGTGATTAAATAATTTTGGAAGTGATTAAATGGTCGGGTCAAGGGTACCCGAAATCGACGAGCATGTATGAAGAGATTGGTGAATGTGGATGAAGCGAAAGAGGTATGTCAGGATCGTAGCAAGTGGAACAAATTAGTCTCTGCCTACCCCTGTGGGAAAGAGGCGTGACGGTATGTATGATGTATGTATTAAATAATTTGTGGGTTATCACCAGAATTCTACAGAATCTCCTATACTCTTTAAAATAAACACACTGAGCCTTTAACAACGTACGTTATTTCACTTTCAAACGCATCGCATGTAACCGCGAATCGTCTCACTAAATCTATCCCCGAGACAGCCGAAAGCATCGGCGTCAAAATAAATCTCGCAATCTGAATAGGTCCGTTTCCATGTCAAATTGTGCGGCGGACATTTTTCCTATTACCGAGTGACAAAAGCCCGTTCTTTTTTCGTCCATTTTCTTCCTTTTTCTGACGCTCCAGTTTAATTGGTGCAAATGCGTGCGGTTCTCTCGGCCTTCCTCTGAACGATTTCTTGGGGTAAGGATGGGCCGACTGTCGATATCGTATGCAGGTTTTTTTACTAAAATAATCTTGTTTCTTTTTTATAATATTAATTTGAGACTATTAAGCTGCAACTGCTGGCGCACGCTATGCACGCACACCACTACTATCATCCACGTGGGTCCATTGGTCTAGCTGCGTGTGTCAACGTCTCTACAGCCACCAATACACGCACCCACCCGACCATCCGATCGCATTGCCCATCTCTTTCAGCCAAGAATCTAACCCATTTGACGGACAGCAATTATACCTAAGCGATATTGATTCCGATTGTGTTAGATCATAAAGCCTATGTTTAATGTAATTTTAAATAGGTACCTATGTCACATTAAATTTTGCATGCAGAGTTTACTGGCCTAGTACAGTCATCGTTTGAATACCGCCTAAAAATTTATAGTACGTTCGAATGTTATTGTTATTCCGATTCATATTATATGCATCCTGTTTCTTTACTGTTAACCTCCTGACACTATTTTTTTTTTCTAACAGATTTCTTAACACCCAGATGACCCAGACAAAAGTCATCAATTTCGTACGTTGGGCAGTTTTTCTTCCTATTAAATAATTTTATTGTCTCTTTATAAGGTATACGAGATGCCAGAAAAATAATAATAATGTCGATAAAATTATAATCGACATCGACATAGTATGTCGTGTCCCATCCTTACAGTAAACGGATATTGAATGGTTCAACATATTTTTCGTCCACTTTTGGGTATTACTTTTTCACTTGACCGTCGTTTTACAAACGATTGACATTCATTTAGATGTCTTTTAAAATATGACATAAAAAACATGGCTGCTTTTTTTTTGATAACATCAATTTTTGAGAAAGTTTGAAAGCTTTGCTTATTTAATAGACTTAAGACCTTAAATGTAACATACTTAACATGGAAGTCATTTTGTAAAATATAACATAATATATCGCTTTTTTTTTACGTGAATAGGAAGGCAAACGATCAAGTGGGTCACCTGATGGTAAGCGATCACCACTGCCCATAGACACCCGCAACCCCGGAGGGATTGCAGATGCGTTGCCAACCTAGAGGACTTAGATGAAATGCCTCTTGTGCCCGTAATTTTCCCGGCTGTCTTACTCTCTACACCAGAACACAGCAGTGCAAGCACTGCTGCTTAGCGGCAGGATTAGCAAGTAAGATGGTGGTAGCGATCCGGGCGGACTTTGCACAAGGCCCTACCACCCGCATCGCTTCATAGCATGACATGACATGTATCTATATATATACTCTTTCTCGGGAAGTACCTAGCTTTTTTCAATCAACGATAGTGTACCTTTCTATGAGTGGTATTTGTTTTAAATCTGCTCATTAGTTCGTAAGATTACCCAGCTAAATACAAACAAACAAACACGAACATTACTTTTATATACATGCTTATCTGTTAAGACTCTCTTACGCCTAAGACAAACAGATTTGTAACCCCACGAGCATGACCCCTCTTTTTGAAATGAAAACTGCAATTTGCAAAATTAAAATTTAACTATGCTTAGCAAATGTCAGTCTGAATCAGCCCCTATCGCTGCTTAGAGACTCAAATTTTCCACTGCGTTACTTTGCAATTGCAACCCTCGAGATATTCATCACCTTACCCTAAACAGGCACCTAGCAATGGAGCTCTTACTACAGGAGATAACACGCGGTTAACCATCTCCTAAAGAATAATGACAGGCAACGCAATAAATAAATGTCATTGGGCATTGACTTAATTTTTACATGTAATTTTGAGTTTTGAACAATATAGACCTAGTCCCGAACTAAGCAAACATTTTACTATAAACGTGCCTGTATAATTAAACTTTTTAGTCAGATTAGACTATCCAGTCGTCAATATTCAGCTTGGTCGTTGAAAAAGACTTGTTGTGTATTATTGTCGTAAAAATTTTATTCTAATAAGTTTAGTGTTTGTGTACCTACATGAGTAAATAACAAACTTTGACATGAATGTAGACGTTTCCGTACGTGTATTCATAACGTGTTCCGCCCCAATTGAAAAGTTGCAAAAAGTAGGTATTAGCACAATTGCATACGTAGGTGATATTTTAGGCGTTCAACAATATATTTCAACCTGCATTTATTACAAAACTACGATCAGAATAAAAAATTGAATGATCTATCATTTCATAATATACCATTTGCCGTAAGTATATGCAATAAAGTTCCCAATCGGCACTGGGCCCGCGTGGTAACTATAGCCCAAGCCCTCTCTCATTCCGAGAGGAGGCCTATGCCCAGCATAAGCTGGAGATGATTTGGAATAACTATTTGCCCCAATCCCATTCTCGTTGCGGTAAAACACGATCAATGTGTGTGTCTTATTTGAGAGCACCTCGACTTTATCAAGTATTTAAGACTGAGTAAGACTGTAAAATGTAAATAAGACTGTGAGTGATAAGCTCGTATCCTCACTTTTTTTGGACACGTATCGCGACGCGGTAACGAATCCATTGAACGCCTGGTAGTACAGAGAAAATTCGAAGGCACCAATTCACGCGGAAGATCGCCAAGGAGGTGGACACATGAAATCAAGACCGCTGTCGATGGTCCTCTGAACGAATGTCGCAGGAGGGCGGTGGTTCGTGCAAAATGGCGTCGCATTGTAAAGCAGGCTACAGAATCGGCGTGACGGCCACGACCACTCTGGCAAGAGTGTAACGCCAAAGAAGAAGAAGACTGTAAAAAGACGACTCCAGTCGTAAGAACTCCGTGGGCTTATCACACACCCGACAATCTAATAAGACATCCGTAATCCTGATACAGCCCTCTTGGAAAGAAAATTTATGAGAGCTCTCTAATGGCGCGAGACAGCGTTAGGAAAACTTTATTATGTTCCATTGCGTCCCCTTCGTAAAAGTATATCTTGGTATAAACTGACACAAAATAGAAACACGTTTTTGTTTAAAATTCATGCTGAATGCTTTTGTTGACTTGACTTTTAATCATTAACCTATTATTGCTTAATAAAGAACACCACAGGTTTTACTTAACAATGTTATTTAATTAAGGATATTTCCGTAGATGATTTACATGACATAACAGCAATACATTGACACATACAGCAAACAAGAAAACACACTTTTTTAATAGAAAACATAAAAAGATATAAAAAAGGTTGTTTGTCGCTAATAATACCAAATTTTCATAATAAATATACGAACTTTATCAAAAATTATACAACATGATGTTTCTTCCATGCTGGTGGAGCTAAGAAAAAAACACAGAATGTAGTACCAGTTGCTTCTTTACCCGCGCTGATGGTAAAAGTCCATCTAGGGAATAGGCGAAAATCTTAGAAATCCTGTTATGTCTATAATATAATATGCGGCTAGCAACCCATCACTATCTTAATTTCTTTTCCCACATGCCCACAATCACACTAAACGTGGCCATTAGGTCTTGCTAGGTTTTTACCAAACGAAGAGCTTATTAATACCGGTATGTTACCGGTATGTTACCGGTATATTACCGGTATTCTACTGGTACTTTCAGCACCGGTTCCAAGCCCTGACAGAGACTTAATGAAGGACGAGCGATAAATTGTACGCGTATAACAATCCACTATTACGACTCCGCGAGCCATTGTCCAGCCGTTTCTCTTTATTGCCGTCAATACGGTATTTATCCTGCCTGTAAGCGGATTATTATCTCCGCTGCAATATTGTTTTCTTGTTACGCTGATAGGTTCGGGTTTATGTTGCAAGGGCTTATTGTGATCCTTTGTTGGTTTATTTCATTAGAGCTCTAGCATTGAGTTGATGTACCCAGTTGATGAAAACTAGTGAGTATTAAAAATGAAATGTCAAGTGGGCTCGCGTGTGAAGGATTCCATTACCGAGCAACTATCAAGGTTGAGCAAAAAACGAATAATAGGCAAACTTTTTTCTTGTATGAAGATTCACGTTAATAATTTATTTTTATAATTTAATATCATCTGTTAAATTACTCGGTAAGTACGTCATGTTCGGTGTTTCTGGCATGCAGGAGCAGTAATAATGAATAAAAATAATAAACTGTTACTGATACCATATATACCAATTTTTATAAATAATTATATGTCTGTCCAGAAGCACTAAACTTGATACTAAGATTTATTATAAATAATAATAATAAATAATGAATAAATATCATGGGACAAATTACACCAATTGACCCAGTCCCAAACTAAGCAGAGCTTGTGCTATGGGTACCACGGATAAACATACATATATAATGTAGATAAATACATACTTAAATACATACAACATCCATGACTCGGGCACAAACATTCGTATTCATCATACAAATGTCTGCCCCTACCGGGATTCGAACCCGGGACCTCTAGCTTCATAGTCAGGGTCACTAACCACTAGGCTATCCGGTCGTCAAAAATTAAAAATTTACTGTACTTATATTTTAATAAAATACATTTTTCAAACTGCATATAGGTGGTGGATCACTTCTTTTAAAACAATTAATGCTTGACTCGGTAATTTCAAACCCATTTTGATTCTGATTTATTTTTGCCTAATGTGATATAATACAAAACAAGTATTATCCAGTCTTATCCGCTTAAAAACTTTCGGGTTAAAACACTTGCCAACATATATCTACGTAACAATTTGTCTTACATAATGAAGAAACGATAAAACCCAGCGACATCGGCTTAACGAACCGTAAAAAAAGAAACGGGACCAAAGAACATAATAAAATCCTCCCCCCAATTATACAAGGGGAATTAAAACGGCAACTCAATTATTTATCTGTTTTAATTAGTCCAGCACTTAGAAGTGAGATGTCCTAGCAACGTCAGAGTGACAGGGCAATAAAGTATCCGTTTTTGCTTAGTTAAATGTGACTAGTTAATGTCTTGATGTTTTGCAATTCATCAGTGCCTCGTCACGTCTTCTTCTTACTGTTCGTTCTGGAAAGAGAGGGGTAGTCTATCTTCTAACATGAAACTACCGTGAGTCTCAATCATAATTACAAAAACGGATAACTCACGTAATTATAAAACATACTACGCATTACTCGGTTTTTATACGTGAGTTAGGTATCCGTTTTTGTAATTATGGGTGGATCTCATTGCGCTAGATTCAGCTCTCACGCGCATTTTGTGCTAGCCGTTTGGTGACGTGTCGTTCTAACAACTCAATTCCGCATCAGGTTCCCTTATCAAACTTCTATGCGGGTGGCAAGACCATGTGCAAGGTCCGTTCGGATAGTTACCACCGTCTTATTCGCTAATACTACCGCGAAGCAGCTATGCTCGCGCTGCTGTGTTCCGGCGTGAAGAGCAAGACAGCCGGTGAAATTACTGGCACAAGAGGTACCTATTCTATCTTAGTCATCTATGCTGGTAAATGCTATAGTGTTGAGGGTGTCCATGGGTGGTGGGTAAGTACCAGCAGATGAGCAACCTTGCTCGTTTCGTTTTCCTTTCTAGTTGTATACAGAAAACTCTATCACGCAAAAAGAAATGGTTTGTTATAGATTGATGTTAAACTAATTTTACAATGTTTCACGAAATTCATTTAATTCATTTTAATAAACTTTTGGGACTAATGTAATCGTAACCTAACCTATCAAAATATCCTAACCAATGCCACACAATCCAACCCTCATTAATTTACTCGTTGAGATTTGATTGCCGTTTAAAATTGGTGAACATGTAATGAATTTGATATTTGAACTACCTAATACCTACAACTTTACTGTGGACTTTCTTTATTTGGTCCATTTTTTTTTGATACTATAAAAATAACCAATTAGACTCGTTACTATGGGCAACTAGAATAAAGGTAGGTAAGATAAGCAGATATTTTTTCAACAAATAATAGTAAGAAGACCGAGTCATTGATGTGGGGGCAAAGACCGCTAAACTGAAATGGGACTGGACTGGTCATGTTTGCCACATGAATCTAGGGCGATGGGCCTTAATCGCAACCCGTTGGGATGACTTGAACGCCATATCAAGATGAGTGGCAGGAGCATGCTCTCGACCTGGACGAGTGGCAGAAAAATGGGAGGCCTTTGCGCAGCAGTGGGACACTCAATTAGGCTAATATAATAATAAAAGTAAGCAATGGATGTAATCGTTATAAAATGTACCTAGTGATATATCTAATATAATTATGATCTTTCAACATTCCGGTGAATGTGATGTTGATTGCATTCAATGAGTGATTGTGTGGGAATTTAGGTGAAATTGGTTTGTTTACAACTTCGTTTAAATACATTGGAATGTAGAAAAGGTACAAGATTTGATTACAGACACACAGAGACCGAGCCATGTGAAACTAAATAAAAGCTTTCAAAGAAGGTCGAGCTAAACGCATAACAAGTCTTCTTTTAAACAAAACATTCGCGGCGTAGTTCTTGTAAAATCGTAAAAATACTCTAACTTGGCCCGTGACAGTGAGAAAAACGATTGTCTTATTTACATTAAGTCAGTAATTAATATTCCAGCTTGAAAAAAATACACGAAATTTTCCTATCCTCCTGAAAAATTATTGGTTTAGAGATACGACCTAATAATGCGTGGGAGGTGTCTTTATTTTCTGAGACCGAAGTGGAAGTATCATGTACATTAGTGTAAAGTGGATATGTACTACAGATCTATGACGTAACTACTAACTACAGCTCAGAGATAAAGCCTGCGTGCTAGTGACGAATTACTGTATAGTCCGTATACTGTACCCTTTTGAAGCCGTCTTAAGCCTGACACTAAGTGACCGGGACATTTTCAGTTCATTTATTTCCAACAATTCGCCTATCTGAAGCCATTCCGTCGTCTATAGACTATGATCTAGCTGTATAAAAACTTGAGTCACTAAATAAACCAATATCCCAAATAGGTCATGCCACAGCCTCACAGCTTTAATAAATTGCGCGACATAATAATAATAATTAATGTTCCATAAATTAGACGTTTATGGAATGTTTTCTCAGAGACGATTGTTATTGTTTACAAACAAGTTGATACTGGTTCATGCCAGCGTTTTATAGTGGCTCTATAGTTTATGTTGACGACTTCATGCACGCACTGAAAAGCCCAAGTTATGTACTAAAAGATGGATAGAATATCTTAAAAAAGTGAAGGAGTTTCTTATTCATTTAAAAATAGGAAGCTTCATTGCAGTTAATTACATTAATCAAGTATTGGTAGTTAAAAGTTATAATATTTCTTTGGTTAAGCCTTTGGTGGAAAAGGTATAATCAGAGTTTTCAATGATTCACGGTTACGTTCGTTCGAAATATTTTACACGGGATATGAACCCGCGATTACCTTTATTGAGCTCCCGATATTTCGACGCATTTGCATGCATCATGATCACGGGAATTACCGATGTTGGATCCCCCAAGACTGATCTTACCGTAGTTTAGGGGCCTCGGAATTATCTTGGCTGTGCAGTACATTTAATTAATCTTTTTCATTAAATTCTAGTTTAAAATAATAATTCCAATATTCAACTTACCTTATTCTGGTGATCCTTTGACTTTAGATCCCGTTCAGCCAGCTCTCGGCCTATCAGAAGCCGTACCGTTGACTACGTTTATTTCCCAAATCCCCTCAATCCAGGGACTCGAATAAAATTTATGGGGGAGGGTTAATTTGGTATTCGTACCAAAATTAGACGTAGACATTGCTAGGGTTGCATAGTATAAATCTATTACAGGATTATGATATTGAGATGTTAATTCGTACCAGTTGCTAGCAGGGTTATATTATATAACTGTGCTGTAATTTGTAAATATGCAGATTTGATGACATTAAGGGGTGATCTTTACCAACAAACAGTAATGACTGGCAGGCAATACACTGCCGAAACTACTGAAGCTAAAGAATTGAACTTTATTGAAATTTTAAAAGACGAAGCCGCCAGAATCACTACATAGTATAAAACAAAGTCGCTTTCCGCTGTCTGTTTTCCCAATGTATGCTTAGATCTTTAAAACTACGCAACGGATTTTGATGCTGTTCTTTTTAATAGATAGAGTGATTCAAGACGAACTTTATTATAATGTATAATTCTACGCAGAAGATGTCGCGGGCAGGAAGCTAGTAAACCAATAATAGATAACCTCCTAACCACCCCAGTTCATGACATCCAATGACATAGCTCTCACACCAATGTCGTCTATATAGATGACCAACATTTAAATTAAAATCAATCCTTCTGCAACGGAATTAAAAATCATGGTAGTTTCTCGTATGTTTTTACCGGGGCGCACCTACAGAGCCCATAACTTCATTTGTAGTGTGGCGGCGAAGAGGTTATTGGGACTTGGCCCCTATTTACACCAACTTGACAATTGTCGGTGACATATGACAATTTGAAATGCAATGCCTAGTCAATGAAGCCAACCGGTGTAGATACGACCAACAATTGTCATGTTGGTCAGATAGGCGCCTAACGTTTGTTATGTTATGTGAAAACTTTCAAATAGACATCTACACTAAATAACTCTTGGACCTGTCTTTCCTTCTTATTTGAACTAATAAAAAGCTTAAACATGTACCCCCTTATTCGTAAACGCTCAGGGGTCGTACCATGACGTCTTAATGCGTTTCAGTTTAGGTCCGCTCGCTGTCAGATTCATACTAAAAGTGACAGCTAAAACTTGAACTGCGTCGGAATTAGGACGTCATGGTAAGGCCCCAGGCCTCTGCTAGCTTAGCAATCGTTTGTTCTTATCTGTCACATTGACATTCACCTTTCACAGACAAGGACAAACGATTACTAAGTTAGCAAAAGCCTAAAGAGCGTATATGGGATAAGCTTTTACGGGTGGTGAAGTGCATACGCATGTTATAATATAGAAATCGCTTTCACCCCTTAATAATCATGGCCAGAAACAGCAGAGACTGCGCAGCAATTATTGGCACTTCTATCTTAGGCTTCAAGGATGAAAGCGCATATACAATCATCTAGTGTTTCAGTATCAGGGTGTCCAATAACCATCAGATATCCACTAGCTCAATTGCAACTCTGTCACAAATTCAACGATAGGCTTGTTTTTTTTTTATATGAATAGGAAGGCAAATGAGCAAGTGGGTCACCTGATGGTAAGTGATCACCACTGCCCATAGACACCCGCGACCCCGGAGGGATCGCAGATGCGTTGCCAACCTAGAGGGCTAAGATGAAATGCCTTTTGTGCTCGTAATTTCCCCGGCTGCCGTTTTCGGCCGGCGTATTTGGTAATACTTGGTCTAACAGTACGAAACTTATTTATTAACATTCAAAAACTTCAACATACAGAGCTAAAGATTTACCCATTTAAGTACTTATTGCATTTTCCTGTAACTAAATGAAGCTTTTTAATCGGATCGAGGAAAAAATGAAACAAAAATTGTACAAAACTTTACATCGTCATATTTATTCATACAAAAACGCCCTTGTCAAAATACTTTATACAGTTACAAGTAATGATTATAAAACTATAGACGTACATAGAACGGCGATGTACGCAGAAGATGTCACTCATCAAAGTAACGAAGATTAATAAAATAGGTCAGAAGAGGTGAAAAAAGTGTGGCTACAATCAAGTTGTTGTGGAAATAATTTTCAATTAAGGTTTTATGCGGACGGTGCTTGTTGTTGACAGTACTCTCATTCAATTTTCATGCGTATACCAAAAGATAATCCTAACACTAAAGGCCAACATTTGAGCTGCAAGACACTCAAACAGTTCTGTTGTCACAAGAGAAGCTAAAAAAAATTGCCGAAATTAAACTAATATTGGAAAAATTTTAAGTTGACTTTTTCTCACACTTAGGAAACTATTGGTTAGAGATTTAAAATCAATTACAAATTACAACTGCAACCTGGTACTTATAATTCTATATCCAATACTTTAATAATGTTACTATCAAACAAATTAATTCCTGACCCACTGAGCAACCTTTGCGCAGTAAATGTATAGTGAAGTTACATTAAACTAACAAGGGAAACCATTGTGTCTTTACGGCAAAAACGTTCTACGGCGAGATAAGAATGTTTAATTTGATCAATAATACTCACACATGGACAGCTGTTATAGAGGTATGGACCTTAATTTATATATTACTAGCTTCTGCCCGCGACTTCGTCCGCGTAGAATTATCAATTCACATATGTTAATCGCTATCCCACGGGAACTTTGCAATTTTCCGGGATAAAAAGTAGCACATGTTTTAATTTGGACTACCAGCTGTCTCTGTTCCAAATTTTATCTAAATCCGTCCAGTTGTTTAAGCGTGAAGAAGGAACAAACATACACACTCACATCGTCACTTACAAAATTTCGCATTTATAATATAGGTACTGGCGTCTAACCTAGTATGGTCAAAGGCAAATTATAAATTAAGTTTAGGACGTCTTCTAATTAAGTTCATAGTGATTTTCCTGGGAGTGGTTTTACAGCAGCACCGCTCCAAATAGCCGTATGTCTGTTGTTATTTTAAATCCGTTATTTATGTGCTCGTAAAACTACAACATTTTACGGCCGAGTAAATTATTGACAGTGTCAATAGTAACAATGCATTGAACTGGGGCCTTACCATGACGTCCTAATTCCGACTCAGTTCAAGTTTTAGCTGTCACTTTTAGTATGAATCTGACAGCGAGCGAACCTAAACTGAATCGCATTAAGACGTCATGGTACGGCCCCTGTTGTGTGAAATTCACTTGTCTTGTAAGAATATTTTTAATTTAGTTCACTTCGTATTTAATTTGCGTTAAATAAAATCAATGGTCATAGTACAGTTGGCAAAAATAGCTCAAATTTAAAATGAAATTTCAAAAGTAAAAATAATTACAGTGAAAATCTCTACTAAGTACTGCCACCATCATAATATCAGACCGATGTAGGTGTTAAAATATTTGAACATTCATTGAAAAGAAGTACCAAATACAAAATACCAAATACAAATAATACATGAGTGTATTTGACATAATAGATACCTAACTGAAATATTTGTAAAGCAATAAAACATTCCTTAAAAATTAACATAAATGGGTACCTAATTTTATTTTCTCAAGCATGCTCGGAAATGTACGCGTTAATGTCGCGAAATGAAGCCAAGAAGTTTCACATTTACGGCCTAGGCCAAGAAGTAATATGGTGCGGTCGAAATGAAGCCAAGAAGTTCACATTTACGGCCTCGGCCAAGAAGTAATGTGGCGCGGTCGGCGGGTGCGCTCGGCGCGGCGCGGCGGCGCGAGGCGGGTGTGCGGTTAAACATGGCGCGAGCAATAGTTTGTTCAAATGGCATGTTTCAAAAATTAAAAATGCGGCTAATTAAACAATTTTTACTTGATTTCCTCGCATTGCTTGAGAAAAGCACTATACAATCCTCGGCCGGAAACAGGGATTGCAGGACTCGCTTTATCCGGCCTCGTCTACGACTCGGCCGTGTACCCCAATCTCGTCCTGCAATCCCTTACTTCACGGCCTCTGCAGTAATGTACTATTATGTGAGGATTACCTGAAAATGGCTCCATTGCATTTCCATTTTTGTTTTTCAAAAAGAATATTCCATCATTACGACTAAAATGAAATTTAATGGATATGTTCAATGATTTGATTAATGATGATTTTAATTATGTTGTGCGTACTAAATCTACATACACTTCAAGCTTAAATAAAGTGGGATAGGTACAGAAAAATATATAAGTATAATTATTAACGACAAATGGAAACACAGATAATTACAACTATTGTGCAGATTTATAATCTATCTTATTCGGCTTGTGATGGCTATAGGAACAGATCTATTTAAATGTATTACATTCAGTTGAGGCTTTACTTTTCATTTTAAATCTATTACAGAATGGTTACGATTATAATAAATTTTATATCTTATCTTTTCTATGTCTAGTTGCAATGAGTGCAGTGTATGGCGCTGTGTTTGCATTTTATCATTTCACACAAAACATCCACGTTCTTATAAATGAACTAAGCGTAGCGTAATCTAATTTATACTTAATTTATTTTACAACATCAATTTCAACGGAGGGTATATTCACATTATTGTTTGCATACATACGTAAGTGCACATAAATCTTAACTAACATAGAAATAAAGTCAGTACCTCGCTTAATAATGACTAGATTCACAAAATTGACTCACGACGTCTATGTTAAGAAGAAGAGGATTGAACTCCATAGTATTAAAACGTCTGTGACAGCCGACTCGCCTGAATTAGTATCGTGAAATCGATAAGTTTTCATTTCATTCTGTATTGGAATAACCGGGTCTATCATTAGCTGTGGCATTTCAGTTGTCTTTTTAGGTTCTCTCGGACACGGCAACGAGTCTGGTGACATTTTTAGAACGTTCCTTTTGACTCCCTTTTTAGCCGTGGCCGCTATATCGTTACTTTGTTCTTCGATGTTACTCTCCGTCCCGTTTGGTTTTGATAGCGTTGTTTCAATTGTAAGTCCGGCATGAAGGATATCTTGATTGTAATCTAATTTGTTCTCAATTGGATCTGGAAGTTTATTGTAAGCTGAGCTCACGACGGGCGGGTCCATTTTACAAGTGACAGAGTCGAGGGAGGCCTTTGTGTTCTGACTTTTTGTCTCATTCCGGAGAGAGTGCATCCATTTCAACCTGCAGTCGCATACAAAGTTGTTTTCTGCGAACAAAGTGAAAAGTTGACAATGGCTTTAAAATTAAATAGCTGGGGCAATAAGCGATAAAACCTTGCACTTTTGTCTCGGAAGACGCCACTTGGCTCGATTGTTCCTTAGGTCATTCTGAGTAGATTTAGCCCTGGAGGCCTAAAGTTACCCCCTGCTGGTAGCCAGGGGAGGGGGGGGAGTTTGCATCTCCTGCGTTGCAGTTGGACCTCGTTTACTGTCCACTTATAGCTATTAGGGCAAGTTTGGTATCATTTTCGTATAATTTAAGGATGGGGAATCCTTTTCTGGAACAAAATTTTTACCTTACCATAGAAAAAAAACAATAAATTGAAAAAAGAAAAAAAAAACTAAAAAAAATATTTCGAAATTGTTTTCTTACAGGCATACTACGGCGATTTTTGGTAATTAAAAAATATGACGTTATAGTCTATTTAATTTTGAATCTTAAAAGTATTACTTGAATAACCACTTCTCAATTAAAAGTTTGTCAAAAAAAAAACGTTTATTCGGCAACTTTAGCTTTACCTGTTTGGAGCCCAGTTACTGTCCACTAATAGCTACTAGGGCAAGTTTGGTATCGTTTTCGTGTAATTTAAGGATGGGAAATCCCTTTTTGGTACAATTTTTTTACCTTACCATAGAAAAAAAACAAGGGATTCGAAAAAATATATAATCACAAAAAAAAAAATTGAAATTGTTATCTTACATGCATATTAAACCGAATTTCAGTAATTAAAAAATATGATAATATAGCCCATTTAATTTTAAATCTAAAAAGTATTACTTAAATAACAATTTTTGAAGAAAAAGTATGTCAAAAAAAATAAAAACGGGTGTTTGGCAATCCTAGTTTCACCTGCTTGGAGCCCGGTTACTGTCCACTTATAGCTACTAGGGCAAATTTGGTATCATTCTCGTGTAATATTAGGATGGGGAATCCATTTCTGGAACAAACTTTTTACCTTACCATAGAAAAAAAACAAGAAATTGGTAAAAAAAATAAAATCACAAAAAACAATATTTAGAAATTGTTCTCTTACACGCATATTTCACCGATTTTTAGTAATTAAAAATTACGATGATATAGCCTATTTAATCTTGAATCTAAAAAGTATTACTTAAATAACAATTTCTGAAGAAAAAGTATGTCAAAAAAAATAAAAACGGGTGTTTGGCAATCCTAGTTTCACCTGCTTGGAGCCCGGTTACTGTCCACTTATAGCTACTAGGGCAAATTTGGTATCATTCTCGTGTAATATTAGGATGGGGAATCCATTTCTGGAACAAACTTTTTACCTTACCATAGAAAAAAAACAAGAAATTGGTAAAAAAAATAAAATCACAAAAAACAATATTTAGAAATTGTTCTCTTACACGCATATTTCACCGATTTTTAGTAATTAAAAATTATGATGATATAGCCTATTTAATCTTGAATCTAAAAAGTATTACTTAAATGACCATTTCTGAAGAAAAAGTATGTCAAAAAAAACGGTTGTTTGGCATACCTGGTTTCACCTGTTTGGAGCCCGATTACTTTCCACTTATACTTAGCTACTAGAGCAAGTTGGTATCGTTTTCGTGTAATTTTAGGATGGGGAATCCATTTCTGGAGCAAACTTTTCACTTTACCATAGAAACACAATCAAAAATTTGTCAAAAAAAATCACAAAAAACCATTTTCGGAATTGGTCTCTTGCAGGCATACTACAGTGATTTTTGGAAATTAAAAATATGATGTTATAGCCTATTTAATTGTGAATCTTAAAATACAGAAGTATCGAAAGCTTGCCACCAGCTCAAGACGTTCCAAAGCAACATTTTCTTCGAGCTGTATACCAAAGAGGACATGTATGAGATCAAATCTTACAGTCCCATCAAGACCTGCCATACCCTTCTAAATGTGCATGGTACACAGAAAATCAAATGTGAAAACCGGTGTGGACCACGATATCGTCTTCGAGAAAGATATCAATCGTCGAATCCAACTTGAATGGGCAGCGTTTAGGAAACTCCGCATCCGCAATGTCTTTTGATAAATTCCTTAGTTCCTTAAGACGAAAGTCATTAACCAATGTGTGTTGCCAGTGATTACTTATAGATCCGAGATATGGTGCTTCCGGTGCTTCACTATAGGCCTTATAAATAGGCTCAGAGTTTTTCAGCGAGCTATGGAGTGCTATGCTTGGGGTTTCTCTACAGGATTGAATCAAAAATGAGGAGATACGTAGAAGAACAGCGGTCACCGACATAGCCAAGCGAATTATCTCGTTGAAGTGGCAATGGGCAAGCCATATAGCACGGAGAATAGATGGTCATTGGGGCCGAGAGGTTCTCGATTGGAGACCGCAGATCGACAAGCGCAGCTTACGACGACCACCAACGAGATGAACGGATGACCTGGTTAAAGTCGCGGTTTCACGGTGGATGCAAGCCGCTACCAACCGAGGCAACTGGAGGTCATTGGGGGTGGCTTGTCCAATAGTGGATGTCCTACGGCTGATATGATGATAAAATGCAAATTAACATGTGCAAATAGAAGGCGCAACTGTATCAATAGACAGTTAAAATGTACAGATCGTAAGAGTTCAGTGCAATAAGAACAATTTTAATGCAGCTTTCAAATTTTTAGTTATAGTGCCCCCCCGTACTTTTTTTCCTGATTATCGTGGGAGTCTAAGTACTTCATGTTTTTAGAAAAAACTTGGTCGGTAAGAACTTGAGCACCCCATATTAAAGCACGAACAAACAGGTGTAATCAGGTATGCCAAATAAAAGTTTTATTTTTTTTGGCAAACTTATAAATTAGAAGTGTTCATTCAAGTAATACTTTTTAGATTTAGAATTAAATAGGCTATAACATCATATTTTTTAATTACCAAAAATCGCTGTAGTATGTCTATAAGAGACCGATTTTTTAATTTTTTTTTGCGATTTTCATATTTTTTTGCTATTTCATGTTTTTTTTCTATGGTAAGGTAAAAAATTTGTTCCAGAAATGGGTTCCCCATCCTAAAATTACACGACGATGATACCAAACTTGCCCTAGTAGCTATAAGTGGACAATAACCGGGCTCCAAACAGGTGAAATTAGGATTGCCAAACAACCGTTAATTTTTTTGACATACTTTTTCTTCAGAAATGGTCATTTAAGTAATACTTTTTAGATTCAAGATTAAATAGGCTATATCATCATAATTTTTAATTACTAAAAATCGGTGTAATATGCGTGTAAGAGAACAATTTCTAAATATTGTTTTTTGTTATTTTATTTTTTTTTACCAATTTCTTGTTTTTTTTCTATGGTAAGGTAAAAAGTTTGTTCCAGAAATGGATTCCCCATCCTTATATTACACGAAAATGATACCAAATTTGTCCTAGTAGCTATAAGTGGACAGTAACCGGGCTCCAAGCAGGTGAAACTAGGATTGCCAAACACCCGTTTTTATTTTTTTTGACATACTTTTTCTTCAAAAATTGTTATTTAAGTAATATTTTTTAGATTTAAGATTAAATAGGCTATATCATCATATTTTTTAATTACTGAAATTCGGTTTAATATGCATGTAAGATAACAATTTCTAAATTTTTTTTTTTGTGATTTTGTTTTTTTGCGAATTTCTTGTTTTTTTTCTATGGTAAGGTAAAAAAATTGTACCAAAAATGGATTTCCCATCCTTAAATTACACGAAAACGATACCAAACTTGCCCTAGTAGCTATTAGTGGACAGTAACTGGGCTCCAAACAGGTAAAGCCAAAGTTGCCGAATAAACGTTTTTTTTTTTTGACAAACTTTTTATTGCGAAGTGGTTATTCAAGTAATACTTTTAAGATTTAAGATTAAATAGACTATAACGTCATATTTTTTAATTACCAAAAATCGCCGTAGTATGCCTGTAAGAAAACAATTTCGAAATATTTTTTTTGAGTTTTTTTTTTCTTTTTTCAATGTATTGTTTTTTTTCTATGGTAAGGTAAAAATTTTGTTCCAGAAAAGGATTCCCCATCCTTAAATTATACGAAAATGATACCAAACTTGCCCTAGTAGCTATAAGTGGACAGTAAACAAGGTCCAACTGCAACGCGGGAGATGCAAACTTCCCCCCCCTCCCCTGGCTACCAGCAGGGGGTAACTTTAGGCCTCCAGGGCTAAATCTGCTCAGAATGACCTAAGGAACAATCGAGCCAAGTGGCGTCTTCCGAGACAAAAGTGCAAGGTTTCGGGAAAAATAGTCGCTTATTGTCCCAGCTAAAAAGGCGTACTGGTCAGTGTTGCATGCACTGTTCTTTGGAACAAGGACTTAATTTTACATTTAAATTCTGTTTGTTGTGCTGAGTTGCGTTAATGTTTAAACAGTCGAGATGGTGTCTACAGATGAGTAAATAATAGTTTTCGCAAGCCAGTCCAATATTTTTAAAGTGACGAATTTTATCTGCAAATTTTTGGATACCAAACACTAATGAGAAAGGGGGAAGCCATAGTATAGAGAGATTAGAGTAAAAAGGTATTAGAAATAATGCAAGCAAATTAAATGAGCCTTTGAATTTTAAATAATTATTTTATAATAAGAAGTTCTACTACATTTTCCACTTTCTAGTTCCCCAGCGAGGTTGCTAAGAACACCCAGCAGGATCATAAAAGTACAAACTTCCTAAGCATTATTAAAGTTAACATAACGTCTCTGTTTCAGCACGCTTAATATTCAACGTATGTTTTAAGTTTGTCAAACTCGACGTGGGGACGTATTAAATATTCATAATTACCTTCGAGAAGCAAATTGCTGTTCTGCGGCTTCAAGTTGTCGAATATGGGTCTGATATTGTCGAAAGTTAATGCGTATAGTTCGTTGGAGCGGAGATCCAGTGTGCTGAGACCCCGCGCGCCCTCCAACCAGCCCGAGGGAAGCGCAACCAGTTTATTGTCGTCAAGGGACAGCTTATCGAGCTGCGACAGCCCATCGAACGCCCTCTCCGAAATAAACTTCAGATCGTTCTTGCCTAAAAGCAACTCGTGCAAGTTCCACAGCTCAGCGAACGTGAACTCAGTGAGATTGTAAATGCGGTTCCTGCGAAGATCCAATTTCCGCAAGTTCGCCAATCCATCAAACGTGTGACGGTTCAAATGGAATATGTTGTTTTTGTTCAAGTCCAATTCCTGCAGATTGAACGTGCGCTGGAAGGCTCCATCCTTTATCGACGATATGTTGTTTTTGTTTAACACGAGCTTCCCCAGTTTAGGTAGATCGTAAAACGCTTCCGTGCCTATTTCAATGATCATGTTGTCTTCGAGATTTATCGACGTAATGTTAGGTAAATGGGCGAACGCGAACTGTTGGATCGTCTCTATCTGATTGGTCGACAGCGTGGCTTCTTTTAGATTGGTTAAGTTGGCAAAAGCGAAAGACGTTAGATCGACTATGTTCCCGTATTTAATGTTAATAGATCGGAGCCTTTGCAGATAGTGGAGCGCTTTAGTGGGCACGTAGCCTAATGCGCCATCGACTCGGACATTAAAAGACAAAGTTTGCAAAGTCGGTTGCGACGCGAAACTCTGCCAGATGAGATCGTCGCGCGGTATACCGCCATTGAACACCCAGCATTCCGCTTTAGTTGCATTCCTGAGCTCTCTGTTATTCTCGCAATAGCAATGCACTTTCGAGTCGCGGTCAGTGATATCGCATATATTCTTTTGGAAGCCTCCTATCTTTTCTTTGGCCCGTCTCTTGTTGTTGTCTCTCGCCTGCACGTTAATTGACATTTCATTGACAAGCGCAAAAGTGATCAGGATGTACATTATTCCGGCGATACGACGCTCCATTTTCATTAAATCTGAAACAAGTGAAAGTCGTTACGTTAATAAAACAACGAATCGGGATTACAGTCTTTCGGAGTTTGTTTTGTTGGATTACAAAGGATTCAAGTTTTGTATTGAAGTTCGGAAGGGATTGATTCGCAATCAAAAATGTTCAAAGAGTTTGTAGTATATTACTTTGGAGTTATTTTAAAGGATACGTTTTAGGAGGTAAATTTGAAATTTTACTCGTACTTTTTAATTCTTAAATTATTGGTACGCAACGTAAGAAAGTATCATTAGATCAATACAAAAGGTCCTTGTTTTAACTTCAAAAACCTTTTATTTTATTAGTTCTGGTTCATGAACTTTGTCCAGAGAAACTTGGTAATTACTATCAAAAATAACAGGTGACTTTCCATACAAAATTGTATGAAAAGTGACTCGTTATTTTGCACGTCAGTGTAGGTATTACTGTGATTGTCATAAAAAAACTTTTTCTTTCTTTCTTTTTTCTTTCTATAGGTGGAAAGGAGAATCAAAAAAGTGATAGGTTGTTTCATCGCCTAGAACATCATGATTCCTAAGATTTTCACCCGTTTCTTCGGTGGGCCTTTGCCAACTGCACGGGAAGAGGTGCAGCTGGTACATTCTATGTTTTTTCTTAGCTCCCAGACCAGCATAGAAGAAAAAATGGCGGTGGTGGTGGTGGCTTGGTTATCTTGCACGTGAATAGCGGAGTGTACTGTAGCAAGGTAAATATTTTCCCCCTTATTCATGGGTGGATTTTTGACGTTGTAATTTGTGTGCAATACGTTTAGCATGGCACACAAATTACATCGTCAAAAATCCACCCTCATAACTGCGGGTGGTAGGGCCTTGTGCAAGGTCCGCCAGGATCGCTACCACCATCTTACTCGCTAATCCTGCCGGTAAGCAGCAGTGCTTGCGCTGCTGTGTTCCGGTGTGGAGAGTTAGACAACCGGGAAAATTACGAGCACTAGACTTCATTTATTGACAAAACTCACATATTGCTATGCATATTTCAACAGGCACTTAACAACCCTATTCTGACATTTAATTATTGTTTTTTTTTATAATAAGCGACATTAAATCCCGTGGGAATTTTGAAAATCCCTCCTTAGTGCACCTCTATGATACTGAAGCAATATTTATATACGTAGCGACTCTAGGCAGCTGCGATTTTCGACATGTTCATCGCTATCCCGCGGGAACTATGCAATTTTCTGGGATAAAAAGTAGCCTATAATAACCTAGCCGGTGATTTTCTCAACAGATAAGTAAAGTTTCCAACAAAATCCGTTCAGCCGTTTTCACGTGATGCGTGCACAAATATACAGACAAACAGATAAACAGATAAAAATTCTAAAAACAGTTCCGATATCGATTCTAAATATGCCCAGCCTATTTTTTTTTTAAATATCTTCCATGTACAGACTTTTGACCCTCTTCAGCTTTATTTGTTTGTCCTTATGTGTGAAAGGTAAATGTCAAAGTGACAGACAAGGAAAAACGATTACTAAGTCAGCAGAGACCTTTATAGCGTTTATGAATAAGGGGTTTATGTTCATTAGAAGTTCCAGTAAACATTACTACGGTGAATTTCTAGTCTAATTTTTATACGCAAATTTGAATACCAAAACTTTATGGCCTCCAAAGTTCGGAATTAAAGACTGAGTACGTGTGTATGACGAGTACGCTAATCTCTTTGAGGGATTATGCCGCGATGTGGCGACACAGATTCCGTATGTAATTTTAATGTATTACGAACCGAGAGACTGTAATCCAAATGAGTTTTAAATAATTAATGAGCGCGACCCTGAGAATAACTAGATTACTGTGAATATTGTAGTGATTCTATGGTAGGTGATCATTTGGAGTCAGTGGTTGCGGAGTAGTAAGGTTATAGCTCCGGGTCGTAAGGGGTAATTTACCACCCGCTACGCGGAAATTTCCACTCCCTGGCCAGAGGACGTAAAATTGTGTGCAAGTGATATAACAATAGCCTCAGGTCGCATGTTTAATACCCTCGCCTCGCCTTTGACTCGTGGAACAAGTTCTTTCAACAAATTTTGTTAAGTTGTTTTATCCGCTTCAATTTATGTAATAGCTTTCGTCGCTTTTTACCCGCACATACAAGTTTTGTTAGATTAGATTAGATTATTTATTCATTTTATAAAATTACAGCATAAATTTTACTTTGTCAAGTTATTAGAATTTTTATTGAAATCGTCAAGAGTAAATAAAATAAAAATAATTGTGCTTGTTTATAATTATAACTACATAGTAGGTACTTATAAAACAAAGTAGCGTTTTGCTGTCTGTCTGTCTGTTCCTATGTATGCTTGGATCTTTAAAACTACGCAACGGATTTTGATGGGCTTTTCTACACTAATATTATAAAGAGGAAAGATTTGTACCTATTTTTGTATGTTTGTATGTTTGTAATGAATAGGCTCAAAAAGTACTGGGCCGATTTAAAAAATTCTTTCACCAATAGAATGCTACATTCTTCCAATTTGACATAGGCTACATTTCATTTTGAAAAAAATTAGGGATCCTTGGTAAAATTTGAACAATGTAACCGAAGGTGTAGAAAAATGAGTCTTAAAATGTCTTTCGTCGAATGCGCTGCCGAAACTATTAGCGATAGAACAAAATAATGTACAACAATATTGAAGAACATTATAATGTCTACAAAAAAACTCCGCGGTAGCATATGTCCAACTATTGTAGTTATGTCACTACAACAACTTTTTTCATTTTAAACATTAATGAAAATGCTAACCAAATTCAAACCATGCTATTTATGTGTTTATATTAATCCTTATCCAAATAAATTATTTTATGGTCAAGACCATTTAACTACCTATAAAATAGTTTTTAAATTATTTAAATTGGACTTTCCATTCAAAAGATATTACGAATTAAAAAATTCTAACAGTAAACAAAACCGCCATAGCGCCGTGGCCGTTGTTTGCGATGCAGTCTGAAAAGCGCGCCGGGCATCGCGGCGGGCGGGGTGGAGGGGGCACTGAAATACAGGAGTGGGGCGTGCACGTCTGTAAGATAGGTAGGTAAAAATATTTGTGAAAAAAAGTGTTTTATATCCAAATTTCCAAAAATAAATAATTGTCAACCCCGTGCGAAGCCGGGACGGGTTGCTAGTTTTAAATAAATAGAGTGATTCAAGAGGAAAGTTTATAATTTGTAATTTTACGCAGACGAAGTCGCGGGCAGAAGCTAGTGGTATATAATACGTTGATAACTAACAAGTAGAATGTAAGATTGTACTACTAACATTATTATGGATCTGTGGTCTGAAATAAATGATTTTTATTTTTATTTTTATTTTTATTTTTATTTAAGGGATACGTTCGCCTTTTTACATTTATTTTTTGTAAGTCTCATTACCTATAAAATTAATGTGTTTTACGTACAATAAAGAGTTATACATACATACTACATTTCCTTCAAGCATGGACTTAGAATTAGATATTACACGAGACACAATTCTAAATAATGTGGCGTGACAACAGCTAAAACAGCTAAGCAGTAAGCTGAAGTATATCAGTACCCTAGAGATTCACAGTAATAAATCTCACAGTATCTCACTCGACCTTTGCCTTCGCTTTTTATCAAGATCCTGGCTGAGGCTTCGAATGCTACGTCTTTTTGTTTCAAGTTATCGCGTCCCTGAGGTGATTTTAGAGTAAAACGGAGCTGTTTCCGCATTAACAGTATGTTGCTTTTATTACAGTTCAAATGCTTGGTGGTTCTGAAGTTGGAACGTTGACTTATCTATGCCAGGTTTATGAATGACTGAGTTTATAGTCGTAACTTTGTACAATTACGGTCAAGTGCAAAAATAACTATCTTTACGAACTCCTCAAAAATATGTCCCACGATCTTATTACGCCGGTGTAAGAGCGTACGGTACTTACATAAATTAAATAAATTATTCTTATTCTTATTCTTATTCTTACTTTTGAATATTTGACTATTACATGTTAAGAAATGGTCGATTTTTTTTTTATTCTCACAATAACTTTTTGCGACAGCAACGGGAAAACTCGACCCCGTTCTATTTGAAACCGGGCAACCAATATTTTAAAAATAGTCATTGTTTTATCGTCACAAAAGGCTCAGTTAACTTAGTTATCTATTATCCAGTCACTTCTAAACAAAGAACTTTATTTGAATTTCAAAAATTCTCTTCCGATCTCCTTATCTGTTTTCCTTTAGCGTGACTGTAAGTCATATCAAATCGGGATTTTAATACAAAGCTAACATATTTAATGTCATGTTATGTTTAATTTTAGTCGTGCAGGTAGATAGGTACCGACAAAATTAGCATTTCGTGCAAAGACATAAATTATCTCAACAGAATGTATAAACGAGCAGTACGGAAGCAAAGTTTGTGCTCGTATCTGATGTGTTTTTATGATTTCAACCGTTATGTTTATTTAAATCACTCGACTCGACTTTCGTATGTAATATTCAAAGGACTATTTTTAGGATTTCCAGTTACGCTTTCAACGTTAACACATTTTTTTTTCAACAAACATTTCATCTCACTGTAAGGCAGATAGAAAGAAGAAGGCGGGACAAAAATCAAAATCGATGTTTTTTTTGCAAATAAACCGCAAAAGGCGCTTTTACGCCTCTTTTTAAAACTACCAGCGCTTTTGAAGCGTGGTAGTTTCCAACAAAAAATATAATGTAAAGAACTAGTAAAAATAAAAGTTTAGTAACTTTAAGTAAGTTTTACAAATTATAAATACTTAGGAGCAAAAAAACCGGGTCTCTTCCTGTAGAAAGTTGTATGAAAAGGTGACCTGGTGTTTTTGCTCCCAAGTACTTATCAGTTTAGTTTTATGAAAGGGAATAAATAGTAAACTTATCACTCCTTATATCTTAAACTTAACAAATAGTATTAATTTATTAAGTACATTAAATTGTTTGTAATGACATGTTGTAACTATGATTCTCAGTGTAGATTCATGTTGAAAGGAATAATATTAAATTGCATCTAAATTTGGTATAACGTATTTTAATTATAATAATAATAAATAATATTATAACAATTTGTTAGTAAATTACATTCAAGTTTAATAAAGATTTATATTAATTATTTACATTTAATTTCATTTCAAAAATTTCCTGTTTGATGCTCAAATCCAATTTTTAGCCGACAAACAACAGCAACGATTATGGCTACATTTTCACACAATTAAACATGGCCACGCTCGCAGTAGTGCTGTGAAAATATTTAATGATATCTCGTACATATTTTACGATAGATTTCAAAATATGCGGACCGCACGTAATACAGCAATTGTGGAATGAACACTAATTTGGAATGTACATAATTACCAGAGTCCAGATAGATAGGGAATGCTAAAATCGTTTGTGTGATTCTATATTTTAATCGTACTGCGTATTAAAATAGACGTGATAGTTAGCGGCGTTAAACGGGGTGATAAGGGATTGCGGGGGAAGAAGAGATAGAACTAATGTTTTGTGTTTTCACTTGCTACTTGAATTTAAACCAGGTGAGCCCTGTAATAGGAACTAAAAATTTCAATACAACTTCTGCTACTCAAATGGAACTGCTTTAGTCTTGCAACTTTCAAAAAATAACTAATTTTATCATTATGTTTATTCTCATTTACTCATTTATTTATTTAAGTATTACAGCCATGGTGTTACAAAGATGGTAACTAATTCTAAAGAAGTCTCACATGGACCCCGGTGGGGTATAGCAATACAATAGGTAGTACAATAACAACTAAATGTTACAATTTATCGTCTAAGAAATCAGATACGGAGTAGTAGCATTTCTCTATTAGCATTTTTTTAATTTTATTATAGAAACAACTATCTTTTAATTGGTTTTTGAAACCTATTTGAATTTTATTCCAAACAAATGAAATGGTAATTTCAATGTATACGGGGTGGCCAACAGGTCGATCGCGACTGTTAGTTCAGTCGATCGTGGCAAGGCAAAAAATATTAATACGTAGACCAGACTGCGCAACGTGTTTCATTTAAGGTTTCATGAAGTATGTGCCTAATTGGTAGATCGCGCAAGGTTTTGTTAATAAACAGAAGATCTTGGGTCTAATCAAGTTGGCCACCCCTGGTATACGGCATCCAATAGCGTAAATGATATAGCCTGTCACATTACTAAATGACGGATGCGAGAAGATCCTATCTATCGGTTGTACCGCGCTCTCGCTTGCACACTCTGACGTCACGCGGAACGTAACGCAATGAGGTATGCTATTTCGTGATTAGACTCTATCACGTCAAAAACGCATCAAAATCCGTTGCGTAGTTTTAAGGCGCTGTCAACAGCAAATGACCTGGAGCAGCGCCACTCTTCACACATACGGCTCGCGTGCCTGTTATTGAAAGAGAAGAAACTATTCTGGCAGCTTGGCGCGCGTCTAAAATCTTGCAAATAAGACACAAATCATAAGAAATAAACAAAAGTATGGATTATTTGTGAAATATGACTCGTTAGCCGTTTAGGTATGAATATGTTGACTTCATGTTTTCAATTGCAGACCCATACGTCGAAAAAATAAAGACATAGAACCGTTTAATGATGATTTTAAGACCAATCTTTGCAATTATTTTCTATCGAGCCGATTTTGTTCAATTATGTATCGAGCCCGTCTAGCGTGTTTGAAATATGATGAAAATTAACATTATATTTTTTTTGTATTTTTTTTTTGTGTGCAGTTTTTCTTAAAAACGTATTTAAATAACATTAATTTCAACAAAATTAGGTGTTGTCAGCCTCTTAAAGATCTAAGCATACGACAGACAGCGGAAAGCGACTTTGTTTTATACTAGTGATGATATCATTATCCACCAATCAGGATGACAGAAATATGAAATTGTAACGTTATTATCTCGGCTTCGTGCCGCGGCGGATTCCCTCATTCGAATTACGGACAAGTCTTTATCGGAAAATGCTTAGTTTGTCTTTGGTAAGCACTCTTATGATAACCCCGTGGACTGGATGACAGAATCGTGGAGATGAAAGTATATCCGGGTCTTTGTTATATACTCGGGAGCAAAAAAAACGATTTAAAAGTTGTTTAACAATTTGTCCGGATAAATACGTCATTTTATGTACAATCCGTGAGCTCCTAGAACGACATTTGGGTTTCGGGTACTATCAAGTATCAAACTCATACCTAGTAGTGAGTGAGACAGCAAGATTTTTTTTTTAATTATTTAAATTCCTTTTATTTATTCAAATTCGTCATTTCAAAAAAAGTGGTTACAAGCAAAGCAAGGTTGAGGCCTCTCAGTAGGTATATGTACCTGTATTGAGAAGTGTCGTTCTTCCAAATATAGCACATTTTAACAATAAGTCCACAGTTTTGAAAATAAAAGTTTGGAAAGACCGACCCCAAGGTCTGTTTAAACATTATCTCTCTGTACCTTACTGAAGGTTCACATAGGTATACATAAATCACGACTTTATCCCTTACGGTGTAGAAAGAGCCTAAGGTAACAAGACCAGGCCACGTTTAGCGTTTAGGAAATCAAAATAGAAGAAAATTCTGAAGATTCATCTTTTAAATAAGTATCAACGATGTGTTCTGTGATCATTATGATCAAGCATAAAAAATTAATCATTTAAACAGTCATCTCCGTTAAGTTCACTACTCCTTGCCCTAAACGCATTTGGATTCCAAGCGGGTGCGCGGTGTAAATTCAAAGAGGTTATCCGATGAAGCGAATTTTAGGCATTTAATGACTTAAGTTCATTGTTATAAGTGCTACTATTGAATGCAAAATTTTACTTAACTTGTAAAGTGCTGTTGAAAATGGAGGAAATCGAGAATCTAGTGAGTTTAGTTTGTTTTGCTCATTATGCTCGTGTTTTAGTAAGAATAAGGTTTATAGGTCCGTTTGGATCGATAGGTACCATCAATGCTCATAACCGGTTTAAGAAAACGCGGTAAATACCTACCGGCTTACTGATGGTAAGCGAGCACCACCACCCATTTTATAACAGACTGAAGCAGGGCACAAAGCTTCAAAACAATTCCTCTCCAAGGCTCGAAAATTTCATATCCCATTTAAGACAAAACTTCATAAAGGTTCCCTACCGTTTTCTATAATTTCATCTAACTAATATTATTGATATATGTTTGTTTGTTACTCAATCACGCCAGAACGGCCTAACGGATCTGGATGAAATTCGGCACATAGATAGAGAAAAGTCTGGAATAGCACATAGGCTACTTTTCATCCCGGAAAATTGCGTAGTTCCCGCGGGATAGCGATAAACGAATTCTTTGCAGACGAAGTCGCTGGCAACAGCTAGTATGCCATAAATGTATTATTTGTCATAATGATCATTAATATTTTGCCATAACTCTTTTTTTCTTTTTAACTATTAACTGTTCAGGATTGTTATAAACCTTACCTAATCCTATAGCTTACAGGATTGCCATTTCAAAGCGCCTGAAAAAATTACGGTTTCCGAAAAAACATTTTATGGCAAACGATCATTATGGCAAACATTACAATTATAAAATGAAATTCGGGCAAATGAAAGGATTCGCTTCATAAATGCAGTTACAAAGAGGAAACGTTAATTTGGTCCCTAACAGGTAAACCCGTAATTGTGTTTTATTTCCGAAGATTTTTACATTGACGACAAAATGGTCCTAATTGTTGCTAAGGATAACTTAATTTCCTATACAAACGGCGCTACGACGCCGGGGCGTCACCGCGCTGCCCAAGAGGATCGAGTACTACAGGAGCCTTACAATGACGTCTTAATGCGATTCAGTTTAGGTTCGCTCGCTGTCAGATTCATACGAAAAGTGACAGCTAAAACTTGAACTGAGTCGGAATTAGGACGTCATGGTAAGGCCCCTGTGCGCTCAGAACGCCTAGCGAGAGAGCGCGAGAGTTGTGTCGCATGCCAGATAAACCCGTCTCTTTCTAGAACAAACAGTAAGAAAAAGATGGGTAGTCTATTTCGCGCACGACAGAGCTCTCGCTTGGTTTCCTGCGATCGTGCTGAACGTCATTGCTTATCTTGAGGTACAAGCATTTTTCTTTTAATCGGGTGTCACTTTTTTTAATATTCTATTTGGTAACTCAGTGCTTGGCCTCTCCTTTCTCTTTCCATCCGTTTTTGCTTTTTGCGAGGATTCCCCAGTCCGATTCTGTTTGTACTTACGTCTATGGCTTTTCAAGTAAACGCATGAATCAGATGAAAAGAGACAGAATCCGATTTTATAAGAGGTGTGGTGTACGTCGCGTCATTCATGAATCTGATTAGCGACTTGTAACGCCATCTATAGAGGAATTTGCGTACTTAGTTGTTGAGGTTACGAAATATAGTAGTAAGAGGGCGCGAGTAACACTGTAAAAGTAGATATAGGAATACAACCATATTATTCTTTCTATGTGGGTTTGATTAATTAAGTAATGTTCTACAATAAAATTATTTCTTGACGTGTTACTTGCGGCGTGTTTGTTTAATCCCCGACATATTTATATACTAGCTGTTGCCAGCGACTTCGTCTGCAAAGAATTCGTTTATCGCTATCCCGCGGAAAATTTCCGGGATAAAAAGTAGCCTATGTGCTATTCCAGTCTTTACTCTATCTATGTCAAACCCATTTACGTAATAAGGATTTTGATTATGCATTTACATTTTTTTTAATTTATCGTGTTTCATTCGCTATACCAAACGACTAAACATTAACCCCCTATAGGCTTCTGCTAACTTAGCATTCGTTTGTCCTTATCTGTCACTTTGACATTTACCTTTCACAGATAAGGACAAACGTTTACTAAGTTAGTAGAAGCCGATATATAGAGTGTTTATGAATAAGGTGGTATCCATCATAATAATTGCTTGCTCAACTTTATTTTTACCTTTTTTGACCTTCGGCTGTCAAATCAGTTGGATGAGGTGTAATTTTAATTCGTTATGAATTGTATGACGTCTCAGCTCTGCTCTATTAGGTTGTTTGCTCTATGGCGTGGCGTAACTAATCTCATCTAAAAATCTAATTATATAAGAACCCTTACAGATTGCGTGCCAATTTTAGCTCCGTCAATCTTAATGGCAACCTTCAATCTTTGTGACGGCGGCGTAATTACTTCCGTATAGGAAAGCAATTATTTTTGAGGACGTTTTGGGTACACGTCCAATACGTTATTGAGACGTAAGTGTGAAAGAAAGTTTTTTTTTACAAGACTAAGGAGGCATACAAGCCAATCAGTCATCAGGCCCATAGATCAGCAGGCTTATTACGTAACTTACTCGCGATCGCCATCGTGTTCATTTTGGCAGTTCGTGTATGGGCTGACAATTGGCATCGGAATCAGCTAGCTGTCACATTCATACAAGAACTGTCAAAATGAACACGATGGCGATTGCGAGCAAGTTACCTAATAAGCCTGCCGGCCCCTATTTCAGCATCTCGAAAATATTATAGTCGGTGACAAGTAGCATTTCGAAATGGAATGCGTAGTCAATAAAGAAGCCAACCGGCGTGGATTTTCGTCGAGTTTGTAATGTAAACAGAAATGTCACTTGTCAGGGACTATTGTCACGTTGGTGTAATAGGAGAATGATGGTAAGTACTATAGAGTTAAGACATGCTAGTTTACGTACTGGCAGGTTTGCGAACTGGCTGGTTTGCGGTTAAGTCCAAGTTTCGTAAATCGAACACTCATTCGATTATTTTGAGTATTTTTTTTAAACTTGAGAACGGCCTCAGATCAGCTTGGACCGGGAACCAAACCGTTTCTATAATATTTGAAAGTTCGAATCTCTTAAACCGAATAAATCCAAATATTAACGTAATGTTTGCATTTTTAACTCAAAGTAGTTAAGCCTTAAGCTCTCTAGTTTGGTTAGGTACATTGTACGGTCGCCCAAATAAGTGGTCTACCACTTTTCATCCAACTTCCTATCAAATGAAAATGTAGCTAAAGCCGAACTTTCAAGTTGACAGCCTGTCTTATCGACATTATATTTTGTGACGTGCAAAGGAATTTTAACCTTAGGGTGGTAGACCACATATTTGGCTGATAGTAACTGATCCGTACTATTACACCATCCCGTTTTAGAGAGTGCTCCAAGAGCCTCTCCACAGTACAAACCCATAATATGGATACCCGCAAAACTACTACGCAACGCGTTACTAGCGTTACTGGCTGAAGTGGAGCGTGTGCTAGTAATTTCACTGGGTCTTACTATTCACGTTGGAACAGACCAGCGCAAGCACTGCTGCTTGGTAGAATTACCTAGTAAGACTGTGGTAGCGAACTGGGTGGACCTTGCACTAGGTCCTACATTAAAGATGGTATAGTTAAATTTCATGGATACATTCGTTACACACAGGATATGGCGTTTGAGACACACATACACACAAACATAACACAAATCACGTCTTTATCCCTTACGGGGTAGACAGAGCCTAAAGTAACAAGATCTACAGGCCACGTTTAGCAAGATTGTGACTTGTTTGTGTGACGTGTTGTTCTTGAGACTAATGTAGCTTTACCCAATGCATCCAGTCCTAAGTCTATTTCCGATTTGTTTTGAATTTGTTCGGTAATTTGTGGCTATCAGAAATAGCGAAATTAACATTGTCTGCAGCTCTTCCATTATACGATCAAAGCAAACAGATTTGGGTCACTAAGTCATCAAAGTAACTTAATTTAGAAGACAAAGTTACTACTTTGTTGTTGTACGCGAATTCGTTGTCCTAAGGGAATGGTGAGAATTTGAACACCTAGATGGCTGAATTTCTAAAGAAATGTACGGTTGCACGTTACATAAAAGAAAGTAGAAACTAATACATTTTCGTTGCACAACGGAAACTGCATAGTTCTTAAGTGATAAGTGAGAATATAACGTAGAAAAGTAGGTTTTTATTTATTTATTTTATTTATAAGCCTTTTTATTCCGAATTCGCTATAATTTCAGTAAGTACATGTTGTTGTTATTGTCGTTTATTTATTAAATTGTCGCGTAATTCGGCGTGCCTCATGGCATAGGCCTCCTCCGTGTATTGGAGGGTTTGGGCTATAGTTCCCACGCGCGCCCAGTGCGGATTGGGAACTTAACACACACCATTGAATTTCTTCGCAGATGTGTGCAGGTTTCCTCACGATGTTTTCCTTCACCGAAAAGCTCATGGCAAATTACAAATGTAATTTTCGCACATAAATTCCGGAAAACTCAGAGGTGCGAGCCCGGGATTTGAACCCACGACGCTCTGCTTGAGAGGCCACAGGTCAAACCACTAGGCTACCACGGATTTTTTATCATTTGTGCTGAAAGCGAAATAAGTAGCCATTCGGGATATTAACTTGTGATGATCATAATAAATTCCAAAAAACTACAAAAACAATTTTATCTTAATATTTTGATTTTCTATTGTTTATTTTACACTGGTTGTCCACGACTTGGTCTGCAAAGCATTCGGTTATAAATAACTTATCCTGCGGGAACGTAATGGGATAAAATTAACCTACGCTCTATTTCAGACTCTATCGCTGTGCCAAACCTCACCTAGATCTGGACTATACAAAATATTGTAACACTGATAACTGATAAAGCAAAATCATGAAAAAAACACCAACAAATATTTACGTTCGGTCACGTTTTATGTAAATAAAAAAGTTTTCCGGCCTCCCAAGGGGTTCAAGTATAAATCAATAAAACTTCAATGGGCACTTCATGAGAACGTTTTAAAGAAAAATCTCTCAAAAGAATCTCATTTATTTAGGGTTATACATCCCGGGCATTATGTTTGGGCAACGAAACTTACTTTGATCGCGCAATGATTGATTGGAGGAGCCCAAAACAATTATAAACCTTGGGCACTTTTTATACTTTGATCGGTAAACTGTAATAACTAATGAGTACTCGCCCGCGGGGTTTCGGGGCGCGGGGTGGGACGACTGCGGAGCCGAGAGAAGTGCGGGGGGCAGGCGTACTACCCGCCCGCTAAAGATGGTGCGTATTTACGTTACCAGGTTTTGATACCAGGTATTTCCTTGCAAGTATACCAACCAGGTACCGACCCGATATACTTGCAAGACTTGAAAGTATTTTTCCATTTTAAGTATACTGTCCCTTCAAAGTAAGTACTACTTCATACGCATAAGTTTCAGATTGTACTTATACGTGAAATAAAATACTTTCAAAGTATTTTACGTCTTGATTGAAATATTTTGAATCTAATCTGTATAACAACAAGGTTTAAACCTGCAAGGAAGCATGTATTCGACTTTTTACGTTGGACAGAAAATACTTTGAAAGTATTTTGATACCTACCTGGTTTCTGCACCAGTAGGCTTATTGTCTAACTCGCTCGCAATCGCCATCGTATTCATTTTGATAGTTCATGTATGGGCTGACAATTGGCATCGGAATCAGCTAGCTGTCACATTCATACAAGAACTGTCAAAATGAACACGATGGCGATTGCGAGCGAGTTAGACAATAAGCCTACTGGTATGAGAAGATGGACGTACTTTTAAGCCCTGGTACGCGATTTAGCAAGTATAACCCATCCCTACCGCCCGCACCTCTCGGTCCCCGCCGTCGTCCTACCCCGCGCCCCGCAGCCGCGCGAGCGAGAACTCATTCAAGCGGTCGTTCTATACACAGTTATTTTTTTCTAGCACGAGCTCTATGCTAGTCCGGCAGTAAAAAAAAAGCATGGAATGTAGCAGATGCTTCTCTTACTGCGCATATTGTAAAAGCCCTTTGTGGAAATGGGCGAAAAGCTACAGCACTATTATCACCATTCGCACTCATATCCAGCCTATAATAATAGATCCACTGATGGGCAAAAACTTCTTCACGCAATGCAGTTTTTGGCGCGATAATTTGCGATAATTTGAATTTAATTTGATTGAGAATTGAGTTAATTTTTATTTGATAATTTTGTACCTAATTGATTACTAATACTAGAATAAGTTTTTGAATTGTAACTAACTCAATGATCCATGTTGGTCGAAAATAAATATTATAATTATTTGGGCTATAAGTTCCCACGCAGGCCCAGTTCCTGATTGGGAACATAACACTCGCTTTTATAATATGACTATGCATCCAAAAATGACAGGATCTATGTCAGGATCGTAGCAAGTGGAACAAAGTAGTCTCTGCCTACCCCTGTGGGAAAGAGGCGTGACGATATGTATGCATCCAAATCGGTCCATCCGCTTAAGAGCTACAATGTCACAAACCGACAGACACTAACACACACACACACTGACATTGATGACAAACTTAACACCTCTCTTTTTGCGTAGGGGTTAAAAATCGGGTCGGTGTTACAGTGCTCTGTGGAGAGGCATACGCACCGTAAGAATTAAAAGTTGTCTCTCCTGTGGGTATAAAATTAGCGACTTCGAGTCGGCAAACTTAAGGTTTATTTACTTAAATGGGCCGAAGGTTGGCCAGGTGTCCCACACGCCGATGTAGACTTGACTTAAAGCAACTATAGAACCTTAACTTTTGCCACAGGAGAGACGCTAACAAAAAAATGTGTATGACCCGCGTATACGGCGACGTCTATAAATTCAGAGTAACCTACATATCTTAACAAGTGTTGCCAATGGAAAAAACGAGCATTTGCTACTGCATCCCCGGCACAATAGGTTGTACAATAGAAAATAATGTCATGATAGTTTTGGCAGAGCGGGGCCGACGCTATGCCAAAGTTGGCTAACTTAAATATATCCGATGGCAGGCACTAGCTGGAAATCGGACGTGTATTTTGAAATTTTCTATCAACCTGTAGGTCACTTCTTGGGGGTTGCAGTGGCATTAACATAAAAAAAAAACGGCCAAGTGCAACTCGGATTCAGGATGTGAATTTAAAATGCAATGCTAGCAAAATGTAGGCAACGTGAAGTCAATTTTGTATTGGTTACTTACATTGATAGAAAGACCGACATAAAAAAGATATTCGACATAATTATCTGTGAAAATTTCAACTGTATAGCTATCACGATTCATGAGATACAGCCTGGTGACAGGCGGACAGATTTACGTTTTTACTCTTTAGGTACTACGGAACCCTTAAAACGATGTTATGAAAAAGGCAATAGATTATTTTAAATTGGCTGGTGGTAAGTTTGTATGAGGCTAAATGTTAACTCTGACCGACAGGGGTCATAAAAAATTAGTACGAAAGTAAATTCTAAGTTTAAAATAGATGTCACAAAAATACTTCTCGCTCTTCCAACTCGGATCATCATCATCATCATCTCTACCTATATACATATTTATACGTCCCACTACTACCTATATACGTCCCACTGCTGGGCACAGACCTCCTCTGAGTATGAGAGGGCTTGGGCTATAGTTCCCACGCGGGCCCAGTGCGGATTGGGAACTTCACACACACCATTGAATTGCTTCGCATTGCTTTTGCTTTCGCTGTTTATACTCGCGCTAGTTGCGCTGGATATTCAAAAAAATATTATAATGTAACAATAATATAAAAAATGTATAAGTATTATAATGTTATAATGTTAATGTTATGTGTTATGTGTTGTGTGTGTGTGTGTGTGTGTGTGTTGTATTGTGCCGTACAGACACATCATTCAAACAGATGATGCTTAGCGACAAATATTCGCATAGTAACAAGGTCACGTGACAGTTGGTAATAGATAGAAAAATTCGGAGGCTTACTCACCTGCTATGGGTGGTGTAGGGGTATAGCACGCGTCACGGAATGACGAGGACCCGGGTTCGATTCCCGGCCATAGCTTTACTTTTCGGATTTTTCTATGTGTTCTAATTTTCAGTGTCGTTTAGAAATTATAATGTTACAGTTATTATTGCGTTTTTTCTTAGCACTCTTTGGATATCTACCTAAAATATAAAATCCCTTGATTGAGTCGTTTTACGCTCTACAAAGTTTTGTACACTCCGCTATTTCCAGATTGCTTTCATTACCTATTTTAGCACGGCTGGTCTAAATGGGGTTTTTACTACTTTTTAGGGGTCCGCACCACAAGGTGCCATTGGGACCACATTGCTAGGAACCCACTTTTAATCAGTCTGCCATAGAACTCTTTTGAATCGTAGTAGTTAATTTGATAGGTACTTGAAATTTTCACTAATTTTGTATCACAGAAGGGCTTTTACCTGCGCGGGAAAAGAAGCAACTAGTAGTATACTCCCAGACCAGCTTGGAAGAACTAAAAGGTGCCTATTCTAAATCGTCTCATTTTTATGTGTCCGACGAATGTCCAGCCTTTGGCACGTAGCGGGCCTCGCGTTGCCAATATCGTGTACTTCGGCAGCTGTCGGACACAGGGGGGAGTATTCGGTGTCCTTTTTAATAAAAACTTGACCGATATGCGCCTTTGTGCCCGTTTGACACGTGCCCGGGGAATGGAAAAGTGTTTGCGTGGATTTTGTTAAGGCTCGTTGGAATTTTGGGGCGATACAAACTATAGCAACTGATTATATATCTGTGTTTGGCAATTGCATTTGTCTTATATTTATCTCGCACAATAAAGAGTTTACTTACCTACTTATAGCGGTAGGCGCGTCGTTTGATGTGGACTCTCAACCAGATGAGTTCAAATCATCATCATATCCATACATCCATACATCATCATCACCATATACATACATCATCTAACTAATATTATAAATGCGAAAGTATGGATGGATGGATGGATGTTTGTTTGTTACTCAATCACACCCGACCGGCCCAACGGATCTGGATGAAATTTGGCACATAGATAGAGAATAGTCTGGAATAGCACATGGCTACTTTTTATCTCGGAAAATTGCGTAGTTCACGCGGGATAGCGATAAACGAGTTATTTGCAGACGAAGTTGCTGGCAACAGCTAGTCATATACGAGTATATACGTCCCAACTACTCACTGGCCTTCCCACAGAATGAAAGGGCTTGGGCTATAGTTCCCACGCGGGCCCAGTGCGAATTGGGAACTTCATACACACCGTTGAATTGCTTCGCTGATGTGCAGGTTTCCTCACTGAAAAGCTAATGCTAATTAAATGTAATATTGCGCATCGGTTCAGCAGTTTGAGCGTTTTAATTTTTTTAATTTATGGTTATTAAGGTACAGTGAAACAAAACAAGAACAAAATTAAGGTAGTCCAAAGTTAACCTTAATACACTTACTGGAATAAGTAAGTAAACTCTTTATTGACGACCGGATGGCCTAGTGGTTAGAGAACCTGACTATGAAGCTTGAGGTCCCGGGTTCGATCTCCGGTCGGGGCAGATACTTGTATGAAAAATACGAATGTCTGTTCTCGAGTCTTGGATGTTTAATATGTATTTAAGTATGTATTTATCTATATAAGTATGTTTATCCGTTGTCTAGAGTGCCCATATCACAAGCTTTCCTTAGTTTGGGACTAGGTCAATTGGTGTCAACTGTCCCAAGATATTTATTTATTTATCATTTATTTATTTATTGTACAAGATAAACATAAGACAAATACAATTGACAAACATAGATACATGCACAAAGGCCGACTTATCCCATTAAGGGATCTCTTCCAGGCAACGTAAATAATAGTAACCCGGAATAAGGTGCTTTATGATGCAGAACGACACAAGTACGCAGCTGCATGGAACAACGTTTATATGAAGAGGCCAGACATGCATAATAGTTTAGAGTAACGACTGGCTGTATGCAACCTACTTGAGTATTTATGATACGAGTAAAACGAAGCCGCTAAACTCGGAGCATTTACTACGAGACTTAGGTACCTTTAGTTCATAGTTGTTTTGCCACTCTTATACATCCATCGATTGTTTTAAAGCGACGGATAGCACTCCGGGAGTGCCGGCAGAAGTGTAAACAGCAGCCTAGACTAGATTTTAATGTTGTATAGCCTTATTCATAAAAAATCCTTAATTGAGGTTTGATCAGTCGATTAGTTAACAGACTGATTAAGCTTATTTGACAGTTGTTAAAAAGTATGATTCATAAACGCTTGCCAGCAGTCTGTTAGCTAATGAGCTGCTGATGGATGGATTAGACGCGTTATGTTGTCACCTTGACAAATCATAGACCAAAAATGGCCTTTTAGTGAATTAAAAAAAATATATTGACAGCAGTGGCAGCGAATTAGCGGGAAACCAGCGAATTAACACGACAGACTAGGCAGTGTGGATCTAGTTTCCTTTACCTTTCCCGGAGGGAATAAAAACTTAAAACAAAAAAAAACTGTCTTGCGTATGGTTTTGCTCTTGCCAAAATCAGCTGTTCACATGTGTGGCAGCCATTTTGTGAGTTAGCAGAGAGATAAAGTAGGGTCTACGGTCCGCTAACTTTCGGAAGACCTAACAGACCCTTGATGGACTGATTAGCGCTAATTGACGTTTATGAATTATGTTTTTTTGCATCGGTCCTATAGCGAGCTTATAGCGAGCCTCTAACTTTTTATGAATAAGGCTGGTAATCTCCATGACGCTTAAGACGCGTTCCGTACTGGCCGCTTACAAAAAAAACCGCCCGTGTGCGAGTCGGACTCCAGAAAAAGTACAACATCTGTGAAAATTTTAACCTCCTTGCTATTACGGTTCATGAGATACAGCAAAAAACGCCAACAACTTCTCTGTTGTATGGGAGCCCCCCTTAATTATTATTATTATTATTTTGATTTTAGTAGGTATTTGTTGTTATAGCGGCAACAGAAATACACAATCTGTGAAAATTTCAACTGCCTAGCTAATACGGTTCTTGAGATATAGCCTGGTGACAGACGGACGGACGGACGGACAGCGAAGTCTTAGTAATAGGGTCCCGTTTTTACCCTTTGGGTACGGAACCCTAAAAAACTTACATATTTATCTATATTGACAGACCTCTAACAATGTGCTGATGCCCTAGTACTTTTGCTTCACGACTCAACAAAAAACACTTCGAAAATCGAACGCGATTCATTCGTATTTCAAAATAAGCTCTCAGAGGATCTGATATCCTGGTACTTAAACTCTCCCTCCGTCTTACGCCTGACGCGAGTTTAACATTTTTCACCCGTCCCAAAAAGTGCTCAGCGCCGCTAAAGAAGTACTCACTTCAAAAATGGTCTTAGGGTGCGACCAAACCGCCGCGTTTACGCAGTGACGTGTCGTATGCGTCACGTTTTCTCACCGTTTCTTCATACATTTTGTTGCGACTCCGTAACGTCACCGTTTTTTAAGTGTGGTCGCACCCTTACTGAACGTTTTTATTTTTAACGCAGGAACTTGTCGCACGAGCCAAAGGCGAGGGCGATAAACATGCGACCTGAAGGCTTCCTTAACCACCGCCCGAGGTGTGTAAATTTTACGTCTTCCTGGCCAGATAGTGGAAATTACCGCTCGCGTAGCGGCTGGTAAATTACTACTTACGATCCGGGGCGACGTAAAAATTCGAACACAACTATGCTAACAGATCGGCTATCATTAAGCCATTTCGTTACGTCCCCCCCTTAATACATCATACGTTTAACAGCTCAGTTTCTTGGCATGTTCCCCGCGAAGCATAGAGCAAGTAAACAAATAGAGTGGTAATAGAGGACTATCCAATTATGTATTTATGAAACACATCAGTGTTTTTACTTTAATACCTTTAACACAAATTTTTCGCAACTATATTTCCTTTATCCCCTCCATGAAACAGATATATTACTTTTTGTTTATAAAAAATAATTAATTTTCGTTCACTACTATGCCACGCAACGATCATACAATAACGGTGTTATTACAAAAAAGTTAAACGCGTGTCTAAAAAATAGTCTGTTGCAAAATCAACCTTAAGTCAAAGGTTTAATTTTCCGAACGATTTCTTTTAGACACGCGTTCAACGTCTGTCCTCGTCGTCGAAATATCGGGAGCTCAATAAAGGCAATCGCGGTTTACATCCCGTTTATAATATTTCGAATTAACTTAACCGTGAATCATTAAAAACTCTTATTGCTTTCATACCGTCGCCTGTTTCCCATAGTTCCTGACATCTCTTTTGCTTCATCCACATTCATCAATCTCTCCATTACGTGCTCGTCGATTGAGGGCACTTTGGACCAGTAGGCTTATTGTCTAACTCGCTCGCAATCGCCATCGTGTTCATTTTGACAGTTCATGTATGGGCTGACAGTTGGCATCGGAATCAGTTAGCTGTCACATTCATACAAGAACTGTCAAAATGAACACGATGGCGATTGTGAGCGAGTTAGACAATAAGCCTACTGATCTTGTATCAAAACGCCCCCAATTTGGTCGCAAAACGTCCAGGCTTTCCCCTTCCAACGTGCCAATTCATTCTTGCCACACAATTTTATTTCCTACGAATCATATAGTTTTCCCACTCAGTAAGTTGTTTGTTCTATGCCCGACAGAGATGCCAGAAGCCCTCACTCCAACGCAATCATGCATAAAGATCCATCACAACTTATTACACAGGCACACCGAGATTCTACAACATCCCACTTTGTTTTACCGCTCGTTGCCAAAGCTTCAAATTTACGACGATGGAATTTTAAAACTTCTACAACTAAATCTGACGGTTTGAATAAAAAAAAAAACTTGAAACGGATTTTTGAAGCGAAGACCAAGAGCCTTACCATAACGTCTTAATGCGATTCAGTTTAGGTTCGCTCGCTGTCAGATTCATACTAAAATAACAGCTAAAACTTGAACTGAGTCGGAATTAGGACGTCATGGTAAGGCCCCAGTTCGCTCATACAGTCTTGTGTTCAGAAATTCGTAAGTTCGCGAGTTTGAGTAGAATATGAGCCTAAAAGGTCGTAGACTCATTAGTAAGAGTGCTTGCTTGTACAACCTTTTCGCTGCAAATGTTACTTTGACATTTATTATTGAAAATTGGCTGTGAAAAGTCACTGCTGAGACAAGTTATTGAGTTCCCTTGAAAATACGACTAACACTCTCGATGAGGCTTATGTTATGTTATTTGAAGTTATTTTTTTTGTTTTTCATCCATTTTGTCATTAAAACCTTTTTCAATTATGGTGGTGTAAATGCACTTCTTATACTTTTACTTCTTTCATTCTTTGGCTTTACCAGAGGTAACTATCACAATCTGAAGTTTTAAGAAAAACATGCTGCGTTTTCTTCTCGCGTTTCATTTCACACTTCACATGTGTGTTCGCTACGTTAAGTTCTTCTTTGTCTAACTGAAATTTCAACCAATAAACAATGAAATATTGTGTTAAACGGAATGCCGAAAAGACCTATTGAAATTGATAGAGGTGTCGTTTATTCGTTTTTAACAACATACTTAATCACTTTTATACTTTGTACCCAAGAAGCGGTAATTGTATCATCGATATAACAGTTAACAATTCAAACGCACACAAAAGAATAAGCATAAATGGGTGGATCAATTTCTTGTTGTTTTTCTGTCCCATCATCGAGAGAACAAAAGTAGTACAGTTTGTTAGAAGAAAAGTTACGACACATGCCTTATATAGATGACCAAATATGGAACAGCCATAAAACTACCACCAAAGGTATGTTTGGAAAATTTTAATCCTAAAACGAACGTTTTAAAGAGTGACCGAGGAGAATGCAACCAAAGCAGCGAGTGACAAGATTCTTAAACAAAACAGAGGGAAGTTTTCACACATGACAAGCTAGCAAACCAGTGACAGATTCGCAAATACCATTTTACTTAAAACCCGAAAGTAAAGAATATCTAAGACCGTTTGAGCTTTGTTATTTTCCTTGTCATATTTCTTTAAGAATGTAAACGCCAAGCCTCGCTGTTTCCAACGCTGCACTTTGTACAATGATGGCCAAACGGTATCGCGAAATACAGAGAAGATACGAAAAGCTTACAGATAACTTGAGATAAAGTCGTATTGTTATATTTTTAGTAGAAAATATAAAAGGGCAGACAGTTTTGTAGATAGTCACCCTGATTATGAAGCTAAATGTTCCAATCTCTAACCCCATAGATAGCAATTTGTAAGCTGATTACGAGTATGAATGTTTGTATTCGTGTATGTTGCACTATTGCTTCTCGGCTTGTTTAAATAGTAAAAAAATACGTCGCACCTTTAGGATGAAAACGACACATCTAAAAAAAACGGTTTTTGTGTTATGGTCGTAAAAAGACTTTATACGGTCATATCTATCGTTCCATAAAAAATAAAACGCCACATTCGGGTGGGAACGGGACAAAGCTGCAATATCGGTCTCTTTCATGCGCGTGGAATTCCGAGCTCATGACGGTGCGGGAGGGGCGGATTCAGTGTTCTGTCGATTATTAATGAAAAAGCTAGAAATGTTTAAGAAAAATAGAGCCTCAATCATGAAAACGTCAACAGCTTACCATATCTCGTAAACATGCAAAGGACGTAACTCTTAAATGGACACATATTAAAATATGTTTTTCAGTCGAATAAAGACTTAAACCCGAAATAGCCTTTTTTCTGTTTTACTTTTCGGTATAATAATGACAATTTATTTAGTTTTTTAATATAAATTGATAGCTAAATTAATCCTTTTCAATTTTATGCCCAAACTTTAGCTCTCACTTCAATAGTTAAAAAAATAACCACGACAAAGTATAACGGTGCCACAATCTCCATTCTTTTATTTCAATTTCCCGAAAAGTTACTTTTTTGAGTTGAGTCATTTTCATCCTAAAGGTGCGACGTACATAAATCGCGTTACGGCATGTTGTTACGGGGCAGAAAGAGCCTAAAATAGCAGGAAGGTCACGTTTAGTAGTTAAATAAATAAATCTTAAGTAAATTGCGGACTCTATCAGGAAATTTGCTTAATCCTTAAGCTAAATAATACGGGTAAATTCTCGGCAATTATTATCACAACTGCAGTTATATTAATATCCCAAACCGGTGCGAGGAACGTGACTCCACTGGCAACGTCCAAAAACCATTATTCTGGTCGAACAAAGATTTACTCGGTCGTCATATGAATGAAAATGGGACACTTCAGTTACCCAGCGCAGTGCATTCACAAATAAAATAGACTAAATCGTGTTACTGGATTCGGATCCGAAATCTGTTGCATTTACCGTGGAATTGAAGTAAATAATATTATCGCATCTCGAAATTTAATACAACGACGTAAATGCGTCTCCCAATTTTGCCAATTTTATTTTAATTCATTTTAACGCTCTTTTGTTAACAAATAAGTCCCCCAAGTTAATAATATTATATGAAATTTATTTAAATACATATAATAATCATAGCAAAATTGTAATGAAAGTCATGTGATATCAAGTATGATCCTTAAAAATTTCAGTAAATGTGATGCTAATTGCGTATAAGTGATTGTATGAGAATTGAGATAAAATTACTTTGTTTAAAATGAATTCGAATGGAGTACCTAGCGAAACTCGGTTGCCTAGTACTATTCCAGAAACACGTAAAAGTACCATATTTACGAAGTTGTTAAAATTGTTAGGTATTTTCAAAAGTCAAAGTCAAAAGTCAAAAGTTTATTTTGCAAATAGGCCGCCGAGGGCTCTTTTACATGTCTTTTTTTTTAATCTACCAGCGCATTCGGAAAGACCATCATTGCCAAGAAGAATGCGCCGCAAGAAACTTGGCAGAAAGTCATTTTTTCAAAATAAAATAGATTTACAATAGTACTTAAATTCTACTTAACTTACCTAATACAATTAATACATTTTATAAAAGGGATGTAAAAGGTCCCTAAATTAAGTCCGTACCTTAAATTACATTGGTCTATAGTAGAGATGTATAAAGTCTCTACTGGTCAAAGCGAAACAAAATATGCGATAATGATAAGAAAGAGAAAGCAAAAGCAAAAAGTGAATAAAAATAATCTAAGTTTAGTGGAGGTGTAAAACGCCTCCACCGTCAAATAAGTTAATTGGAGATATCTCCAATGTCGATGAGAAAAAGAGCAAAAAAAAAAAAAAAAAATTATATATAATAAAAAATATGAAATATGCATTTCATGTCAAGTAAGTAACTGATAAGCTTTTGGATTCCGAAGGCAAGCTTACGTCTGCCGCCCCCAATGTTGGCTCACACGCGCTCATGTCATGCTCTGAAAGCAGAGCGGTACCGAGGGCATGTATCACTTCCGTCCCCACAGGCTCGCTATGGGGACGTTTTAGGAACTTCGACGCTGCTAGCCTGTAACTAGACAGTAAATGGAAAAATAAAACAACAAAAGAAAACGGAAATCCATAAGCTTAACAATATACCTACCTAATACCTAACTTAGCACACATACACATACGACATAGCAATATTTATGTCCTTGTAAATAATTAATAATAATAAAAATAAAAATATTACTAAAGTAAAAAGAAAATAATAATACAAACTAATTAAAACAGGTAGGCACAATATTTAAATTGATAAGATGCTAATATTGATAATGTCTATAATAATCTTTAATCTTAATAAAATTTTTAGTAAGGTAACCGAGATCAGCAAGTCTAAACAGCAGACGGTAGCAACAGGGCCAGAGACCGTATATAGATACTACACACACGCACACACACACACACACACATACTACAGGATCACTCACAAAGCACTGGATTCTCCGGCTTACGGTCATTTTTCCAAAGATGGCCATGTCATATTATCGTCGCACATATAATCATCTACTGTGTAATACGCTTTCTTCAAGAGCGTGTTCTTTATGTATCTCTTGAATGACACATGTGGCAGTTTCCACGCATCAACAGGCACTTTGTTGTAGAACCTGACACAGTTTCCCAGAAAAGATTTACTTACTTTCCGTAGACGAAATTTAGGAACGAGAAGCTTGTGTTTATTTCGAGTGTTGAAATCATGGATGTCTGACACTTTCTTAAAGGAATTGAAATTCTTATGTGTATACATAATCACATCATGTATGTACTGCGAAGCTACTGTAAGAATTTCTATCTCTTTAAAGCGCTCTCTTCATGACTCTCGGGAGCTCAGGTTATAGATGGACCGAACTGCCCTCTTCTGTAGAATGAATATAGTCTGTATGTCAGCTGCTCTTCCCCAAATCAGAATGCCGTAAGACAAAATGCTGTGAAAGTAACTGAAATAAACTAGTCGAGCTGTTTCCACGTTGGTGAATTGTCTGATTCTTCGTACAGCATAGGCGGCAGAACTCAATCTACCAGCAAGAACAGAAATATGTGGGCTCCACTGTAAGTTTCGATCCAAGGTGAGACCAAGAAAAACGGTGTCATCAACGAGGTTCAGCTTCTCTCCGTTCATGGAAATGGTTGTTTCAACCTGTCGTACATTTGGTAACGAAAATTTAATACATTTCGTTTTAGCTGCGTTTAGTAGTAGATTGTTCGCAGTAAACCATTGAAGCACTTCTGTTAGAGTCTCATTGATGTGACTTTGATCTTCCTGTTGCCTGTCTACCTTGAAAATCAGAGAGGTGTCATCAGCAAACAAAACTATGTCACATTTGTTTTCCAGCAGGCGGGGCAGGTCATTGATATATACCAGAAAGAGAAAAGGTCCCAATATTGAACCCTGTGGTACTCCAAGCTTCACCGGCGCACCACATGACTGCACTCTATTTATGTCCACTTTCTGGATTCTCTGACTGAGATAGGACATGACAAGCTTTAGTGAGTTCTCAGAAAGCCCATAGTGCTCAAGTTTGCGGATAAGCGTTTCATGCTCCACGCAATCAAATGCTTTGGAGAGATCGTAGAATATCCCTATTGCATCTTGCGAATGTTCCCATGCATCATAAATATACTTAATGAGTGCAGCCGCCGCATCTGTGGTGGATCGGCCTTTAGTGAAACCAAATTGCTGGCTGTGAAGTAATTCATTTACATTGAAATGATGCAACATCTGATTTAACATTATCCTCTCAAACACTTTACTGAGCACTGGAAGAACAGAAATTGGACGGAAATTTGATGGATCACATTTGTCACCACACTTGAATAAAGGAATCACTTTGCTAAATTTCATTAAGTCCGGAAACACGCACTCATCCACGCACTTATTAAAAATTATAGCTAAATATGGCGCCACCACGTGAATAACAGATTTCATGACTCTAACCGAGGTTCCCCAAAGGTCTTCCGTATTTTTTAGCTTTAGGGATTTAAAAGTTGCAACAATATCGTGCGAGTCTATATATTTAAAATCAAATTTATAATTGCACGCTTTTACATTCATAGGCAAATATGAGCTTGACTCTTCAGCAGATGCCTTCAGGTTACGGGTAGTATTTGCAGCTATGTTTGCAAAGAAGTTCTCAAAGGTGTCCGCTATTTCCTTATCTGAGGTCAGTATTTTATCATCTACTTTCAGTTTGAAATGACAATTACGGGGCTTGCTTTTGCCTGTCTCTGAATTAATTACATTCCAAACTGCTTTCACTTTGTTATCTGCAGATTTAACTTTATTGCTAAAGTAGTCTGCTTTTGCAATAGCGCAAACCCTTTTAAATAACTTTGAATACTTCTTGACATACTCAATGAATCTAGCATCGTTGCTGTTACTTTTCATCGCATACAATTCATAAAGCTTGGTCCTGCTTCTATGTATACCGACCGTAGCCCAGTCGCTAAACATTGTTTTGCTTGAGTCTTTCTTAATAGTCTTTAATTTAAAAACATTTCTGAACTCATTATTTATAACATTAGATAAATCCTCATACAATATGTTCGGATCGTTTTCCTCTACAGGAAACAAGGGGATTTTAAGGGAAATGTTTTCACTAAACCTTTCTAGGCGACTTTCCGTTACAGGCCTGAAAGTTAGTTCTTGTTTATGATTCCGCTTCGGCATTTTAAAAACTGCTTTCTGGCCGCTGTGGTCTGAACTGAAGCAGTGAAAAACAGTCTTATCCGCCGCTTCACAGTCGCAAAAGATATTATCTAAACATGTGGCCGTATTAGCAGTTATTCTAGTCGGCTCCTCAAACTGATGGAATAAGTTAAACGATTTAAATAGATTTATTATTCTAATCGAGTTTGAATCAGTAGATTCTAGTATGTTAACATTAAAATCACCACACACTATTATAGACTTACTAGTATCAAAAACTTGCTTCAGAGCCTCTTCCATGACTGATTCAAACTGGTTAAAATCCGAAGACGGTGGCCTGTACACACATAATACGACATGATTTTCTAATTCAACACATGCAATCTCTATGATGCGTTCAACAGAAAGTTGAACTATTTTTTTCCGTTCCTTACATTTAAAATCTTCTTTAACAATGACCATTGAGCCACCACGAATCGCCGATTTTCTAACAAAAGAGCTGCCAATTTTATAATTATTAAAGTTGAATAATAATTCATGGCGCTTCAGCCAGTGTTCTGTGATACACATCACGTCCACATTACGGGCATCTAGAAAAAGCCCAATTTCAATCTCTTTGCTGGAAAAGCCTTGTATATTTTGATGGATCAGAGTAAAATTACATAGCTTTTCCTTTGTCTCCCGCGTCAGTTTAAAGACGGCTGGCAAATCACAGAGGGCGCCCGGGCGACCGGCCCGGCGCCGCCGCCACCGTCCGCTGCGATCGCGCACCCTCGAACGGGTTCAACGTTATATGCTAAAAGTTTGGCAATATTTACTTTAATTTTTTTAGGTAAGTAAAAACGTTTAGTATTACATTTATATTGTTTTACAAATTTGTTCGTATCAAAGAAATGAATTTTATCACTGTAGACTGAAAAGTTGTACAAAATCGTATTCAGCTTAGATATAGACAAGTCGCGTTCATAGGAAGCGGAATAGGGCAGGGCGCACAAAATTATTTTAGCTATGCCACGCCGCTCGATGGCCGACAACACTAGCAGCAAATCTTCGAAACCAGATTCGGTCAAGTCGAAGCTGTCACCTAACATGATTATTAACGTAACCGTATCGTCGAAACGTTCATTCGCCAGTCGGTCAGCGAACTGTCGGAGAGAAGCACCGCGCAGGCAGCGGTTCATGACGCCCCGCCGCAGGAACCGGCCGAGCACAGAGCCGAAGCCCGCGCCGATCCCGTCGGAGTACACGACAGTGGAGGCCGGGGGCGCTCGGTCCCGGTGCGCCGCCGCAGGACTCCCCGCAGCAGGCAGCGGGCCTCGCTCGGCGCACGCCGGCGCAGCGGCGGGGGCCGCGGGGGGCGGCGGGGGGGCCGCGGGTGCTGCGGGCGGCGCGGGTGTTGCGGCTGCCGCGGGCGTGGCGGGCGTCGCGGGTGCGGGCCGCTGCGCCGGCGCGCGGGGCTCCGCCGTCGTGGTGCTGCGGCTTCCGGCAGGCGTGGTTTCATGCGAACAAGAACAGATATGATTATTATGATTAATAAGAGAATCAAAGCGTTCTTCGTTGTAGCGACACATGTCGACTAGTTGGCTTGCGGCGCTGACGTGTTCGCTGATTTCGCGCTTGCTGCTTTCATATTTTGAACTTATATCCTTTAGTGATTCCTCTAATCTATCGATTTTAGATTGTAAATTCTGAGTTGAGATGTTATGTAACGAGTCTCTTGTGACTAGTTTGCTTTGTGTTATTTTTAGTTTGTTAAGCAAAATAGTGCGTTCCTTAATTAGGTGTATATTTTTTTGTAAACAGTTTTTGGAACTCGTTAATTTCTGGGTGCGCCTAATAAATTTCTTAATTTTAATATATTTTTTAAGTTTTTTATTACTTACAAAATAACATGATGTGTTCGAGTCATCTTTTGTTAAATCAATCGTTGATAAAACTGACTGCGAATGGGACTTTGAAGATGTACCGCTGTCAGGACTTGTATCTTTTATATCCTCATACAAGCTTTTGCCCATTAATTCATCATATAGACTATCAGTGTCAGCAGTCTGATAGCGCTCACATTCAATTTGGAGGTCACTTATGTCCCTGTGAGCTTCATTTAGCTCACACTCTAAGTCGTGAATGCGCCTTAATGCTTGTTCATAATGTTTTGAACAGTCTTCAAATGAATCCAATTTTGAGTTTACTTGTACCAGCTGCTCAAAAGTGTCTTGGTACTGGATGTCAAGTTCTGCCAACTGATTTTTCAAGTCAGTGTTTTTGTCCACGACTTTTGTAACCTCCACCTCACTATCCTCTCTTTCCTTCTCTAGCTGTGCACACAGATTCTTGTAATGCTTTAATTCCTGTAGTGTTGCTCGAAGTTGTATTTCTTGCTGGCGGGCCGCAGCCTTGCGGGTAAGAACGTTTGAACTCATCTTTGACTCCGCTTAGAGTTTGGGTGCAAAAATTTCAAAATTCTTGTTGTTGATTCCCGTGTTGCTCTGGGACAGACAGTGGATCTGAAACTAATCCAAATGCAACTAAAAACCAGGCATAGAAAGCAAAGAAATAAGATGTTAAGAGAAGATTAAAATCGAGAAAAAGTAGGTTTACAAGTTTAGAGAAGTACAGTAAAAGTTCATCAAAAAAGAAAATGAACAGAAAAATGAACAAGACTTATGTTAGTATATGAATTTAAACAAGTATGAATGAATTAAAAGATCAGCTGATTGGGTCAATGACATTGAAAATACATATGTGGGTATGCACAAAAATTACGTTATATCCTTATGCGAGTTTTTGTTTTATACTTAAAATTTACATTTACTTTAAAATCATTCGTAAGGAAAATTAATTTTATAGATTAAAATAACAACAATACTCCCCAGGTTATGTTAGCAGCTCCAGGCGGGTTTTTTTTTGTTTTGAAATACGGTCGTTGGTCGTTGACGTTTGTTCCGAGGTCGTCACTTTTGCACCGCAAGTTTTTGTAATAATACGCCACTAATAAGCAGGATAACGTTTACACACATAAATTACAGCACAAATAACACTGTGAAACTGTTTACACGCTTAATTTTCTTAAAATATTATTTAAAACGATTATTTAATTAGACGTTCTTATTTTTTACAAGTAAACGCACAATTGATGTATTAAAAACGTTGTGCTCGCGGTTCGGTTATCCGGTACATTTAGTAACAGATAATGGCCGATCATTTACTAGCCAAGAGTTTAAAGATTTTTGTGAAATGAATCATATCAAACATACATTCAGTCCTCCATAACACGCGGCGACTCTGTTAAAGTCTATTTAATAAACAAAAATAGTTAACAGTTCTATGTGATCATTCTTTTTCTGTGAACTTGTCTAATACTTAGAGGACATTAATAACATTAGGCAAATTCTTGGAAAGTCCATAATATATTGATATACTCTGTTTGGTTATTTCGTCTAAGGCTTAAATGCTATCCATGAAACCATGAAAGCACCCTATGTTTATTCAGTCTGGCAGCTATCATAAGTATTAAATTAATTTCATTCGAATCTGTCCAAATGTTTTGGGGGTGAAAAAGAATCAAACAAACAGATAGACAGGTATAAAAAACCCCAAAGTTTTGTATTCACAATATTGAATGATGACTCAAAGAAACTGAACATCAGGAATCAAAATGGTTTAAGTACAATGCTACATAAAAACATCTTCTCAAACCCTCACAAGCAACAACCCCTGGCCGCAAAGCAAATTTTAAACTGAAATAAACAAAACATAAAGCCAAAATAAATCCCCGAGCACTTTTGTTTGATTTCGGGAGCCCAAAAAAAGCCAGAGTAGTCATGGCCGCGGGCGGTAACATCCCTTATTTACGAGTATAACCACTAAATCATGCGGAACCGAAATTCAATCAACCACCCCGAGGTCCTACGAATGTGGGGGATATTTCATAAAGAATATTATTTTTCCATCCCCCAAAATGACACCATTCAACTGAATATTTTATTGTTTTATGATGCTGTTTAGTTTAAAAAAATGGCGAAGGGTGTGGACTCTTCTGTTAAATGTTAATGTGTTTTATTTATTTTTGTTGGGAAAACAAACAGCTTACAATGATGCATTAAGTATTAACACATAAGGGTGAAACATAAGCCAGCAAAAACTTCCTCTAATAAATCTACACATAATCAGAAATAGGTGCACAAATGTAGGTGTGTTTATTGTGATAATTTTATGTTAGAAGGGTGACTGTTTGAATTTTTATGGCTGAGCCATAACTATTTAAACAACATGTCTCCTATTATATGCAAGGCATATATACTGCGTCTCAAGTTCCCAAAGCAATTACTAAATTGTGACAATAAACATTATATCCACTGGAATCCTTTATTGAAATAGAATCACGAAACCCGAATCCTCGTCTCGAATTGATTCAAATCCCATTTCGTATAAATTGGAAGCTACAATCCCATCATTTTGAATAATACTCAAGGTCTGTTTACGGATTTATTTCTAAGTCCAACATTATCAGCGACTTTTCTGATATTCTCCTTGGCATAAGATCAAGGTGATTGAAATTTGTGCGTCTTACGGCTCTATTTATACCTACTTACTATTTAGGCTTTGTAGACGATAATTATGATGAAAAGGGTAATTCTCCATAAATTAAATACGCCCGTTAATTAATATTAATTACACGATACCTAAAACCAAACCAGATCACAGTAAAGTGACTGCATAGTTAAAGACTCTTCATTTACGTCCAGTCCCATCACAGGTTTCCAGTCCAAACTGTTAACGTAATAAAGATAATGCAACAAAATAAATACGAGTAAGTCTGAATTCCACCAAAGTTTTTATCCCAAGAATAACACTTACTCTCGGATTATTATTATTATTATTATTATTATTATCAGCCTATTGTGTCCCACTGCTGAGCAAAGGCCTCTCCCCAACTCTTCCACTGCTCTCGGATACTAATGTCAAAATAGTATGGCGTTTTGACATTACTATCCGAGAGTAAGTGTTATTCCTGGGATTAAAACTTTGTTCGAATGCAGCCTAAGTAAATGCAAATGAAAAGTTTAAAACCACCAATTTTCACCGTTAGTTTAGTTTAAAGCAAAAACGCTGAAAAGGAAACAGGTTTTTAGTGTGGTAACCTCTTAGTACCTCTTAGTATCTACGACAGATACATGTCTGTTACAGACGAATAAATACTCGTATACATTGAATGGGCATCTACATGGCAAGCGTGCTGCGCCTTTGACTGCATCAATGCTAACCCATCAGGCACGGTTGAAGTCAAAGCCTTGTAGTCGTATATGTATGCATTTGCTGACTACGGTCTACTGACCTATGTCACCAAACTAACTACACCAAGGTTCCAGTTCAGTCACCTTTAACCATAACTTGATGTCAGACGTCCATTATGGACTGCCGGGGGCAAATCGATTGGAAGACGAATTCAATACAAACGTAACGCGATCTGAGCTGCGCCCTGTCAGGTAAATCGAGCTTTCAGCATACGATTGACTTCATACGTCGCGGGATAGGCATTGTGTGAATCAGGTTGGATTTTAAACGCTTTTTGAGCTTAGTATAAGTGGGTAAGGCCGCGTTTTCAACCGTCATCATTCAAGTTACCAAAATCGACAATAATGTCCAATAAAATAAGACCAATTTTATTATCTTGTCACAAAAAGTCCCACGTACTTCACTAGTTGCTAGCCGCATTGCCTATGAAATGATTCAATGGCCTTTTACTATCTGCACGGGAAAAGAAGCAACTGTTTTTTCTTTGCTTTAAAAAAAACAAAATTTTCATTACCTACTCATTTTTAAATAGGAAAAAGGGTACCTACTATTTGGAATAGCAATTATCAGAGTTACCTATATGATTTTTACGTGTGTCTATCGTTGATCCTACTAATATAAATGAAATTAGTTGACCTTGATATTTAAATTTGGTAACATAACATTGTTTACATTAAAGATACCTACACTTCCGTTTTGCCGAAGATTTTGAGTCTCATTTTATTTCAAACAAGACCCATGAGAAATACTTTTAAAATTATCATCTAAGTCGATTTCCAATTAATGCTTGCCAAAGGCCAACATCAAATTTAAATTCCAAGTCCAGATCAAAGACAAACATAAATAGAAAATCATAAATTCGATCAAAAATGGGCCCACGTTCCGCTTCGCTAAATATATCTATTGACATTTTGGAGCTCTGCTGGAATAATTTGATATAGACCTCTGAACAAACCAAATTTTACATTCAAGACGCGTTTACGGAATTTCTATTGGTTTATCGGTCACTTTTACTGGTTTCGTTATTAATCCTGTGAAAAACATTGAGATTATATGAGACAAGAACGAGATGAATAAGATTGTTAATGATTTTAGTAATGGAATCAAGGAAAACTAACAATTTTAATTCGTCGTTACCAAAAAATATATGATTAGTTCTAAATCATCATGCCCGCACGCACTTAGTAAAGCTAGTGCTTAGAAAATGTCTACTACTTTCGTGTTACGCACACATACGAGTACGTGCTAAACTGAAAAGTTTACAACTTTAATGGAATGTGGAGTTATAACTGTGGTACTCGTATATTACTAACTCTTTTGGTAAGTAAAAAAGTTGGGAGGCTATACAAGAGAAACGTCAAAGAGGGCGGTTAGCTAGGGCTGAGAACGTACAAGTAAGGATGTATGTAGTAAGGTATTATATAATAAGTAATATATCTCGCCATTTTGCAGCTCCTAGCCTTAACCAACGAAAACTGAGGACGTTCTTCGACGCTGAAATTAAAAAAAAGTTTCCAGTTTAACCCTACAGTGCATGACTTTTTTTTTTGAGAAATAAAATTATATGTTGTAAGTACTGATTTTTGCTCCTAGAGAAAAATAATAAAAAAAATAAACAACCCATAGTTTCGAAAAAAAATGTTTTTTTATTTGTGTTCCCGATTAGGAACTCCATGCATTGAGGAACAATTTAAAACATGGCATACAGATATAATAAATATGGCAGTTTTATGTTTTTACATCGTGTGTTTTGTGCTAAATGTGATATTAACGGAAATAATTATTATCTTTATTTTAGTATAGCTAAACCCTGCATTTTCGACAACCCACGAAAGTTTTTCTTCGACATCAAGAAGCCTGGCGTCTTTTGTTACCCACAGAGAAATAGCCTATTCTATATATCCTGATATACTGAAGAGGAAGAATCGCCACATATGTCTTTTTTATGTTCAGCTACAAAATTTTCAGTTCTAGTGATTGGTTGACCAGACTTCTTGATCATAATGAGCCACACAAACACAATTATTTGGCCCAATCTTACTAAACTTGAGCTGTCAAAATTTTTGCAGTGTTGGGTCTAATAGTTTCAGTTCTCTAACTCTTCGTTGAACTAGATGCCAATTCCGACATTTTAACATCTAATTTGGATGTATGGAGTTGTGCATTGGTTAAAATGATGTCGTACGGCAGGGCCAGGTAAACAGTTTACTTGAGCCATTATGATCGACTTTTTTCGGAATCACTAGATTCTTCAGAGATCCGATTGATTGCTATCCGCAATACTTATGTCAATGTTAAAATAACTATCATCTTCACTTCCAGGTGGTATTGATCAAAAATTTTCTATATCTGTATCTCGTAAGGGTTTCTGTCACATCATCCAATAACAACTTATACCTAATATTTAATGTGATAAAGTTCCACAAAACCATAATAAACTTTCCTACAGCTAAGGCGAAATTGAAACATATCAACGACATAGAGACAGACAAGTGCAAGAGTTCTTCTCTGGATTTGTATTAGTGACATGAACGTTAATGCATGGAGTACCGTATCGGGAACGTTTGAATAATGCTATTCGACATTATCTAAATATCTCAATACTGTAAAACTAAATTTATTCCTCTATTTAGCACAGGTTTTCCAGTCACATAGTAATTTTTTCTAGCTATTTTACTCTAAAGTTATTTTTTTATCGCATCTTAAAAGTTGTCTAAACTGGTTTTACCACAGACTTTCGAAATTTGATCGATCGCTGGATGTCATGTGCAATCAATGCTGCCTAGCGGCCACACGCTGAACTATGTAGTAGCCTGGTATGTTAAGTACCCTCAAAAGTGCAACAGATGTCGCTGCCTTCCTGACTTTAGACACAATTTTCAAATAATTTGGTTGTACCTAATGCGGAACTGTATGCGCTGTAGGGTTAATAATATCTTTGCCGCGATTTTTGCACTTTATTTTTAATTTGATCTTCGACATTTATTTTTCAGCGATGATTGTATTGAATGATGAAACAAACATAAACATTGATTTAAAATGTAAACGATGTGTGTACTTTCATAGCCAATTCATAGCCAATACCTACTGAGCTATTGATATTAATTCCGAGTTATGGCGAGTAATGACTCGTCAATAAACGGCTCGATTCCGCCCCATTTCCATCAAATACTGCAATGAAAACATATCCTCAGTAGCTACAACTAGGAGTCCACTCATATTTATAGCATAACTAGCTTGTGCCCGCGACTTCGTCTGCGTAAAATTACCGATTGTAAGGCAAAATAAAGACTATTTCTAAACTGAAACAAACATGTTCGCGGCTTAGCCACAGTACATTTAATGTTCAACCTTTTTAATGACCCAAACATAAGGCTTTTTGCACTATTAAAAAATATGACATATTCACAATGTGTTCTAACTTCAAATTACAACGCATGTTATGAGCAAACCCCGTTATCAGTGGTGAAAATTCATTGAAATAGAATCATAGGGTTGTCACACAATATTCATTTAATTCGTGTACATTTGACATCAGATCTAACTATCTAACTATCTAACTATAATATTATAAATGCGAAAGTATGGATGGATTGATGTTTGTTTGTTACTCAATCACGCCAGAACGGCCCAACGGATCTGGATGAAATTCGGCACATAGATAGAGAAAAGTCTGGCATAGCACATAGGCTACTTTATTATCCCGGAAAATTGCTTAGTTGCTGCGGGATAGCGATAAACGAATTCTTTTTTTTTTTGCAGACAAAGTCGCTGGCAACAGCTAGTACTGGAATAAATGTCAATCAATAACTATTGGAGAAAAAATATCGTCTATTGCACAGTTTTACTAAAATTAGGTTTAAACCATTTTTTCCGGTTTACTTCCAGTTTTGCCATTAGCTCCATTTTAAACTGAGAGAATTCAGCACGATTATCCAAGAAGTTCATATTTTTACCGAACATAAAATTAAGTAAGTATAATTATGACATCAGACATATTTTGACAAATAAATGTCAATTTAGTAGGTACCTAAGTATTATTATAGAGTTCAACAACCAAATGAAACCTTTTTTAAGGCAATTGGCTTCACATTATATATACCTATGAATGAAATAAGTAGGTATATTGTTTTCATCAAATATTAGGTATATCAAATTATACACGTGTAAATATTAATGTGTAGTGCCAGCCCTAGTATTTTCAATAAATTTTCACCACTGATAACGGGGTCTGGTTATGAGATTTTTGTCGTGCAAGCTTACTGGACACTTTTTCGTTCTGAATTCAAAACCTCTCTATTTATTTCCCGGAGATTTTTGATCATTGTCCGATATTCTTAACCTACTGGTGACTTTTTAAAGATGTAAAGGCGACTTATGTATCATGTTTGAGAAACCATCTTAGCAGTATAAACCTTGGCCAACCAACTACAATGAAGTGACAAAGCTCTTTCAGTCATGAATGCCCGCTTTTCATTCCCACAAACGGCTAAACAAGCCAACAGCCGGTCGTGAATAACGGCAGATAAAGCGCACTTACCCGGTAGTACAATTCGACGACGGCCAAGAAAAATGGGGTCGTTTAAAATTGCCACGAATGGGCCCATGGGGGCAGTTAGTGATACGAGTCTTAAGTTACGGGGAAGGGATAGGGTACAGGGCACAGATTAAGGTCAGGTAGGCTCTTTGTTTATACCTCATTTTTGGAAACTCTTTAACTTATAATAGTATATAGCTTTGTCTGAAGCGGCCAAAGAGGCAGTATACGTCCGTGCGGTTCTAGCTGAATTGTTAGGTCATACTGAAACTGTAACACTGTATAGTGATAACCAGTCTGCGGCAAAGCTTGCTATTAATCCGGTGTTTCACAAACGGTCCAAGCACGTAGACATTAGGTATCACTATATTCGTGAGGCTGTTAATAATAAGGTCATTGAGTTGTCATATATGCCTACTGAGCAGATGACTGCTGATGTGCTCACGAAGGCACTGCCTCATTGTAAGCACAGGTCATTTGTCCATGATATGCTGGAAGTCGTCTAGGGTTAAGAGGGCGTGTTGGAGGTTGCATTGCTGTAGAGTAACCTGCTCGCTTCCATCATGTCTGTCAGTATGTTTTTGAGTGACATGTTTATGTCGATCTCTTGTTTTTAGCTCCTTGTCTTGTGTTGATTATAAATATCTGCTTATACACAAAAATGTGTTTAAATTAATAATATAAAAGTTTTTAACTTGTGTGTTCGAGAAGGTTGTATTTTTTGTATAATTGGAAGCCCTTATTGACACTCTATTTGCTTATTTCTTCTACTGATTTGGCATAAAACTAAACATGTTTCTCTCAGATTAGCTACCTTAAGTTAGTTTTTTTATAAGACAAGGAAGGCAAACCATGTCACCCGATGGCAAGTGAGCACCACCAGCCATGGGCACCTGCAACACAAGAGGGTTGCAGATGCGTTGTTGGCCTAGAGTGCTATGATAAAGTACCAGTAATTTCACCAGCTGTCTTACTCTCTACGCCGGAACAGGGCAGCGCAAGCACTGTTGCTTAGCAGCAGGATTAGCGAGTAAGGAACTGGCCGCAGCAACAATCGATTTCACGTCATATTTAGGTATAAATAGGTCCATCGCAGCCATAAATATAGCATCATCAATCATAATCTATCCAAACTTCTTCCGTTTCCGCTATTGCCAGGTACTCTGCATCTGTCTTAATAAAGTGCTGGTCAAATCTGATAACTTTGCAGAACCGCCAACTTTGTTTTTCCGACGTACCTGACTTCATTTGATTGATTCGCAAAGTTTCTCGCATGAAAATATAAGGTAGGTATCCAGGGAACGAGTATACTCAGTTCACAAAGAAGAGACGCGCACAGCTCTGTTTCACGGCTCGTCTCTTTTTCCTTCAGTCAGACAGAGAAAGAAGAAAGATGCGAACTGAGGCCTTACCATGACGTCTTAATGCGTTTCAGTTTAGGTCCGCTCACTGTCAGATTCATACTAAAAGTGACAGCTAAAACTTGAACTGCGTCGGAATTAGGACGTCATGGTAAGGCCCCTGCTTTTAAATGTAAATGTACCTATGGACGCTTAGACCTTTTAATAAACGACAGATTTTAATGCGGTTTTCATCAATAGATTAATCAAGAGAAAGGTTTATACGAATAGTTTGATAACCCGTGCAAAGCTTAGGTAGTAGTAATAAATAAATATCCTAGCCTTCATAATTTTTTCTCATCATACATTACTAGCTGTTGCCAGCGACTTCGTCTGCAAAGAATTCATTTATCGCTATCCCGCGGGAACTACACAATTTTCCGGGATAAAAAGTAGCCTATGTGCTATTCCAGACTTTTCTCTATCTATGTGCCGAATTTCATCCAGATCCGTTGGGCCGTTCTGGTTCTATTTATAATATTAGTTAGATTACAATGTTGGTCTGGAAGTAAATAAAAAACACAACGAACCAGGTGCTTTTCTTCCCGCCCATGGTAAAAGCCCATCGAGGGAATGGGCAAAATGTTAGGAATCATGTTATAGGCGATGCGGCTAGCAACCCATCACTATCTTGATTCCCTGTTCCACCTGTACGCCCACATTACAATCATGCTAAACGTGGCATTTAGGTCTTGTTACCTTAGGGTCGACAATAAGACAATAAGACTCCGAGTTCGGACCACGATCGAAGTAGACGTATGTAATACTTAGAAACATTTTTATTTTTTATTTATTAAGAATTTTGATATACACTGCCGTGTATATACATAAGGTCAAGCCAAAACAATGGTCGCTTCCGTAGCTTTTAAAACAACTCCCGCCACCACATTAATTTATTACGTTATAAGCACACTAACCATTAAAAAGTTAGGACAGTTGCACAGTTGCCGCTAATTATTTTTGTTACGCAACAATATAAACCCGACTGCACATTAACCTCACTTTTATTTTCCCTGTAAATCTTCATAGCACTTAAGAGTGAGTTCATTAAAACCCAGTTTTACTTTATTTAATGTTTTTATTACGATGTGCAAACGACAGTTTCAGAGTGTCGGGGGAGTATGAATCCGAGATTTATTGCAAAAAGTTTTGCTTTTTCATGCAAAGTTAAATATGCTGCTGGAAGTGGCGGGGCCGCGGACATTTGTCATAAGGCTAGTATGTGACTATTTTAGTTTTTGAGTTCGGCCACCGGCATGCGTAAATTGGCAGTTTGGACGTTTGCGTCGAGAATGCTTCAGTGGAGAGTCTTTTGATTCATATTTATAACTTATAACACTGGTTTATGCTGGTGTGTTCAAAATGAAAAAACTGCCAGCCATAATTCTGATCCACATTTTGAAACTAGCGTACAATGTTTTACCTATCTTCCTAATATTATAAAGGTGTAATTTTGTAAGTTTGATTTGAAGTTTGTTGCTCTTTCATGGCAAAACGGCTTAACGGATTTTATTGAAATTTGGTATAATGATAGTTATCCTGTGAAAGGACATACGAGTTTACAATAAATTGTACAATTTGACTACATATATCTAACTAATATTATAAATGCGAAAGTATGGATGGATGGATGGATGGATGGATGTTTGTTTGTTTGTTACTCAATCACGCCAGAACGGCCCAACGGATCTGGGTGAAATTCGGCACATAGATAGAGAAAAGTCTGGATTAGCACATAGGCTACTTTTTATCCCGGAAAATTGCGTAGTTACCGCGGGATAGCGATAAACGAATTCTTTGCAGACGAAGTCGCTGGCAACAGCTAGTATTTTATATATTATATATGAATTGCAAACGAACAAGTGGGTCACCTGATGGTAAGTGATCACCACTCAACTCAATTTTAACGTCGAATTGACAGTTGTTGTAAGGTTGACAGGTACCTATTATGAATCACCAAAGAATATTAAACAATACATACATACATAAATCACGCCTCTGACAGTTGAACAATCATGGTCATTTAGTTTGTGATCATAATAAAATATAGGTAAGTATTTTCAATTTTTTTTACAGTAACTGCGAGATATTTTTGGTTTTAAGTTGAATTGAATTTTATTAAAATTATTTTGTACTTTATATCGCAGTACTTACCTATTCATGGCAGATTTGTAGGCCATATTATTTAACGTACCTATTTTCCGATATCCCAATGAAAACCGTTGCAAATTTTCTATTTACTTTCAAGTCCTTCTTGGTATCGTGAATATTTTTCTTACTAAACAACAAATTTATTTTACTGATAAAAATCTAATGGAACGCGCAACAAAGACCTTTTGTAAGTGGCGTTGCCACCTGAGGGTTTAGTAAAAAAATCTGATGCAATTACGCGAAAACATGTAGCTATTACAGAGAAAAGGCGGACTAAAAGCTTTTGTGAGCCCCGACATGCAAACACGGCTTCATGGAATAGTTACGTTAATTATTACATTATTTAACGACATCATGTCCGTAATGGGTATTTTAATAAAAAAGTAAACTAATTTTGTTTTTTTTTTTCTTTGTTTTTGTTGCTTATTTTACTTATCATTTTTGAATTGTAAAGGCCCTGTGAAAAAATTGAGGAAACGGATTGAGTTTTATAATATAACTAGCTGTTGCCAGCGACTTCGTCTACAAAGAATTCGTTTAACGCTATCCCGCGGGAACTACGCAATTTTCCGGGATAAAAACTAGCCTATGTGCTATTCCAGACTTTTCTCTATCTATGTGCCAAATTTCATCCAGATCCGTTGGGCCGTTCTGGCGTGATTGAGTAACAAACAAACAAACAAACATCCATCCATCCATCCATCCATACTTTCGCATTTATAATATTATAATATATATAATATAATCTATACATATAATAAAATTGTAACAGGTCGATGTCTGTACATAGGAGATATTAAAGAAAAAATAAACTAAGGGGCCTCTATAAGCGCTATAGAAGCCGAAAATACTATTTTTAGAATTTTTGTCTGTCTGTCTGTCTGTCTGTATGTTTGTTACCGCGCTACGCAAAAACTACTGTACCAAACTGAATGCGGTTTTTTTTATTGTATTGCTGGAGGTCTAACTTAAACTCCCATGTCGCGTTTTTTTCGAAATTCCACCTAGAAGTCGAGATATAGAACAAAAAGGGGGGGTCCACCAAAAATATTTTTTGATACATTATTTATTGGGATACCAAATGAAAGAGGAAGAAGTCCTGAGTTCAAAAATGTAGTACATGTAATACGTTGTGATAATACTAAGCAACAGAATAATAATAAAGCTTACTATGGATTAATTAGTTCCGCTATTCGTTAATAGATGTCGCTAGGCTATATGAATGAAATTATTCGTACCTAGGTTAGAAAGGGTGTTTCCATACAAATCGCCGTGCTCTAAAAAATATTGGGTAGTTAGGTATCCAGTTGTCTTAGAAATTTGAAATTTTGTATGATGGTGGATTATAGGTTCCAATATAAAATGACCTCACACTGCCTACATTTTGCTTAGGAACAGGGCTCTGCTAACACTGGATATCATAATTCACTTGCCAAATTTATACGGAACCCTCGGTGCGCGAGTCCGACTCGCTATTAGCCGGTTTTTACAAAAAAATGCTTTATAATAATCCCTATCTCTACTAATATTATAAATGCAAAAGTAAATTCGTTTTTCTGTTTGTCTGTTACGCTTTCATGCCTAAACCACTGAACCAATTTTATGAAATTTGGTAAGTACTTACAGAGATAAAATTGACCTTGAGAAACGGAGGAACTTTATTTTAGACTTTTTATTAAACACAAAAATAAATAATTATGTGTTTCAGCGGTTTAAAGAAGACCTGTGGAGGAGGCAAAATTGGGTTGACAATTAATATGGTAGGTAGTAGCTATCGTTTGAAGGAACCTTTTTTCATATCTTTAGGGCATGAAATGGCGTTAGTCAATTAGAAAACTAACACATCTTAAAAATAACTGGGTACTTTACTTACCTACTTGATGTATGTTTTTTTTTTATATTAGCCTAATTGAGTGTCCCACTGCAGGGCAAAGGCCTCCCCTTATGTAAAAGTGCGTCTGTCTTTTGCCTTCTTCGCGCTTAAGAGGCTGACAACACCTAATTTTGATGAAAGTGATGTTATTTAAGCACTTTTTTAATAAAAACTACACACAAAAATAAATTATGTTAATTTTCATCATATTTCAAACACGCTGGACGGACTCGATACATAACTGAACAAAATCGCCTCGATAGAAAATAATTGCAAAGATTAGTCTTAAAATATTCATTAAACGGGTCTTTATTTTTTCGTCGTATGGGTCTGCAATTAAAAACATGAAGTCAACATATTCATACCTAAACGGCTAACGAGTCATATTTCACAAATAATCCATTCTTTTTTTAATTTCTTATTATTTGTGTCTTATTTGCAAGATTTTAGACGCGCGCCAAGCTGCCGAAATAGTTTCTTCTCTTTCACTAACAGGCACGCGAACCGTATGTGTGAAGAGTGGCGCTGCTCAAGGTCATTAGCTGTTGACAGCGCCTTAAGCCGATGAAACGACTAAAACTAAATATGGGATGGATTATTGTTATGGTCCCGGGGAAGGGAATAGAATAATTTTTGCAAAAATTGTCAAAGATGTGAATAGGGGAGTGAAATTTACTACGAAGATGTAATACCCTAAGGGTAATTATATTTAATTTGTGCTCTAATTGAATATTTGCCTACCACTAAGAATAAGCTACCCAAAATACTAATTCTACGCAGACGAAGTTGCGGGCAAAAGCTAGTATTTAATATAATATAATATAATAACGTGTGCACTTTTCTCCATTTCATCAAATTCTTAAAGAGATTTTTTCTATTGTCAACCGTCGCCAAGCAACTTAAGCCGAACACACATTTGCGACAGTCCCCGGCAAAAGTAAAGGTTAATATATAAATTGAGAACATAAGTAATAATAACATCACACAACATCAATCTTAACAATAAACTAGTTAAACAATCGTGTTAAGTTATAAAAATTGGTTTTCATTCTGTAACTATTAGAAATTATTAAAAATACATGAACTGCACGAAATAAGTATGTAGTAGGTACCTAATTTCATTAAAATCGGTTCAGTGGTTTAGGCGTGAAAGCGTAACAGACAGACGGTCATACAGAATTAGGTACTTTCGTATTTATAATATTAGTAGGGGATATAGAAGTTTTTTTGCTGACTGTACTGTACTTGCATTTGTCCACTTTATGATTACCAAACGTTTCTAGAAGCGAGTCAAAGGGCCTGTTTCTACCACTCTCTGTAAAGTTCCTGATAATTATCTTAAATGTTAGTTAGGTATCTACTATTATCTCTCTATTTCTTACTACAAAACAGACAGGGACGACATCATAGATAATCGACACTTAAAATATTAGGGTCTTAACTGAGAGTGGTAAAACAGACCCAAAGACTTGCAAGATTTGACCCAAACAAGTTAATCAGGCGTTACTTTATGGAGGTCAATTTCAATTAACAAAAAACAGTTACAGGTAACAAAAAACATTGTTTTTTCAGATCAAGGTAATAAAACGTTTTTAAATAAACGTGTGTTCTAACACATTTAAACTACATTCCAGCAGTAGCATTCAAAGCCGGTAGGCTTATTGTCTAACTAGCTCGCAATCGCCATCGTGTTCATTTTGACAGTTCATGTAATGGGCTGACATTTGGCATCGGAATCAGCTAGCTGTAGCATTCATACCTACAAGAATTGACAAAATGAAGACGATGGCGATTGCGAGCGAGTTAGACAATAAGCCTACGGGTTTAAGCGTTCAAAAACGTCAATACCGCGCGACAAATACTACCCGCCGCCTGCGAAACGTCATTTGCACAATTGTAAAGATCATTATCTCCACGCCGAATTATGTGGGTCTGCCCCATAATTCACGGGTGTTCCAGCGCCTACTATAAAACAGCACTAAATACGGTCCCAAGTAGGCGGGCCCTATGTAAATGGACGTGTAGTTTTTCCCCGAGGGTAAGGAAATCGCTGTGCGTTACTGATGCCTAATTTACGCAGGCTCATTGTTCGAATTTCAAAGGTTTACAGAAAGACGAATGTGAAAATTTAAATAGAGAATTGCAGTTGTAAGTAAAGAAAATTTAAATTAAAAGAGAATTTCAGTTTTAAGTAAAGAAAGCTTAAATTATAAGAGAATTGCAATTTTAAGTTTGTGGCGAAAGCATTATAGGTACGGATAATAATGCGTGTATCGATGAGTGTCATAAAAAATATTAACGATAATATTTCACATAGCCGTGATAGATCTATTCTGCTTCTTAGTCGTTACGATCTTTGCATCGCGTTCGTGATCAACTGCTAGCACTATCATACGTTGCTTAGTTATCAGATTTGTTAACAAAAGTTTGCTCGCCTTTTGATGACTTCCATCTCCCTCGGTTGGCCGACATTTTGGTGCACTCGAGGCTGCCCACAGCAGATTTAATCTGACAGATCTATTATTAGAAGTACTTTAAATATTTTATTGAATCAGGCGTTACTTTGCGGAGGTCCATTTCAATGAACACAAAATATTTACCTTGCTACTCCGCTACTTACGTGCAAGGTAACCAAGCCTGTGCGAAATATATACGTTTTGCATGCAAGCCCTCCCACCACTACTGCCACACAAAACGCACACAAATCCCACAAACTTAATTAATCCTATCACCACACAAACACTGACGCGCGTTTCGATCCCTCTACGGGATCATTCTCAAAGTCAGAGCACAACCGATGCACATGCGAACCAACGTCGTACACCATAATATATGTATATATTATATGATGATTATTATTATTTTTATTATTGTGGTATATATTTCGCACAGGCTTGGTTATCTTGCACGTAAGTAGCGGAGTAGCAAGGTAAATATTTTGTGTTCATTAGAAGTACTTTAATTTAAATTTCTAACCGTCAGAAAACTAGAAAACAAAAAATCCTTAATTTTTCCAAAAGATTTCAGTCCAATCATTTTAGCGTGAAAAGGTAACAAAATACACTCCAAACTATATCCCATTTGCACTATTATTAGAATAGAATGAATCCGTACTGTGATGCCAGTGCACCGAAAAATGGGATTGTCAAAAAATTAAACTGAAATCACCAGAAAATTGCAGCAGGCCAATCTCAAGAATTGACCCAATATCTGTATAGCTTGATTCCTTACCACTGGTAAACTCCTGCAACTCACAACTTTAGCAAACAAGTAGCGGATCCACCATTACTCTAATAGCAGTTACGTCTAATATAAAATTGGTTTCAGCTGAGCGGGCAATGCTCGGACCTGTTATTGGATCACATCCAACCCAATACTGCTTGCTTGCCTTTTTTCCTCCGTGATACTCATTTTTATGACGATTTCTGACGATGGACAATTTTCGCGAATAAATTTACTTATCATATTTTATTGCGAGGCCCCCAATAGATTCGGTCAACTATCATGTTTATTTATTAAGGCTCTATAGTGTTTTGGACCCGAGGCGCTATTTCAATAAATTTGGTAGTCAAGTAAATAGAGGAATTTGGGGTTATACCATTTGTGAGCTGAAGCTGAATCTTTAAACATAATAAAATGAAAGGATTCACCATAATGTATGGATGGCTTACCAGTTTTGATTTCTATCCAGTATGATGTTCAGTGATCTGAAAATAATATAAATGTTTTTAAAATAATATCACAGGAGAATTGAAGAAAAAAAACATTCGAGTCGTTTGACGTCACACTCAAATAAATCTAATTCTGTTTTTTTTTAATGATCTGAATCCCAAAAAAGAGAAGATCAAGATTATTTTTTTTTGCTAGCCCTTAATGCACGTCCCACTGCAGACTGGCCTCTTCCAACTCGCCCCGTCCGCACTTATGTCTAGAGAACGCGTCTAGGTCATCCCGCCATCACCTCATATCATAAAAAAAAAACTGAATTGAATTTATCGGAGTTTGAAGACTAATTTATTGAAACATACAAACATACATACCGTCACGCCTCTTTCCTACAGGGCATAGACTACTTTGTTCCAGTTGCTACGATCCTGACACCTCTTTCGCTTCATCCACATTCATCAATCTCTTCATACATGCTCGTCGGTTCGACACGGTGGTCGGACACAGATTTGAAATAATAGTACCTAAGTGACACCACATTCGTTGATAGCACCTAAAGAGGCCTTAGCTTGGCTTTGAGGGCCGGCAGGGGATAAGTTAATTTAATAGGTTCATTGCTAAAAAAAATTTAGTAAAGCAGAAATATCTCAGTCAACAAGGTTATTCCTTAGAGCTGTAACCTGGTTTTAAAGCCTAAAGGCTACTAACGACACGATCATAAAGTATATTTTTTAATATTTACACTTCACATTACTTTGAACAAGCTACAAACGCCTACAGACCTTCAACGGCATACCGCGCGCGCACGTAAAAAAGAGCCAAGTGGTTGTAAATTTTTCATTCATGAACCTGTCTTACATTCTAATTCACAATAACGGTCGCGTCCGCCCGCGTCATAACGAAACTGCTAAAAGATCCCACGAGATCAAGGGTTGGGTAAAAAAATATTGCTACGCAGAATTAAAAAAAAAGGAAGAGTGAAAAAATGGTTAAAGGGTGTTCGTCATCAATTCCACGTATACTTGGTACTGTTTCATAAAAATAAGTTTAGTAATTGAAGCAAAAATTACAAAAAACTAGTACGCCAATGAGTTTTCGTCGAGAATTTGTTTTAATTGATTATTTGACATTAATATTGTGAAGTTTTCTTGCCTTTGTGCAGCAAGGTGAGTTTTAAACATTAGTTAAGTATGTAGTTCTGTAAAAAATGACAGATTTTACGCCAGAAAAATATTTAAAGAAATTATAGAAATAACTTTTAAAAACATTGACATTACCTTTTGAATTCATAACGAACCTTCAAAAATGAATTTCGATGTAACAATTTTCTCGCCACTCACTTTTTTAGCATTGTATCGAATAGTCTTGGCCCTTCCATTTCCCCTATACCTTGGAGCCCTAACATTATGTTAGCTAAAGCCAAATAATAAAGATCATGTTTTACGAACACAAGATTTCACCCCACGTGGCATCCCTTGGGCCACCTTGATTGGCAAATACTTTATCTTGATGCGCTCTTACTTTTTTAGGGTTCCATATCGGGTCGTTTCGATCTATGTATTGAAAGTTTCGCCCAATATTGTACCCGAATTTATGTCAGTAGGATAACTAGGGATGAAATTATTTGCTATCACAAGGTTTTATATAACTTTCAATGTATGTTTTTTGGGTTGAATGTTGCAAGAAAAATTGAATCCACAAAGAACTAGTATGGATTGATTTTAAAGTCATCATTAGTAACTACAATAGTGTAGAATACAAAGTCGCTCCACGCCGTCTGTAAATAATGTTATAATTATACAGATTTTAATGCGGTTTTCAACAATTATATAGAATGATTCAAGAGAAACAAAGGTATAATGAGTGAGTGAGATGAGAGTATTATGAGTATAGTTTGATAACCTGTGCAAAGCCGAGGCGGCTCACTAGTACATAACACAATATTACAACTACAGCAGTGGCGCGGCGTGAAGTATATCCGAAGGCAAGCCAAAGGGAATTTAACAAACCTTTTCCTATAATTCTGCACAATAAAGTACCCAACTGCCTTAAAATAGGCAAGCCGGTGGGAATCAAGTTCTAAGGACGCCACGCCACTGAACTACAGTCAACAATAAGAACAATCAACGAATAATCTTGCATTAAAATTATATTTTTAACAAAGTAATCATCAAGAAAATAATAAATATATTTAATTATTGAAATGTAATACGTCCACAATCACATTATTGTGAAGGTCTTGTTACCCTGGGCTCTGTTTAACCCGTAAGAGATAAAAACGTGATTTATGTTTGCATGTAAAAATAGGACGTGAAAATACAAATTAGGTAATGTAATTAGGGGAAACCGCATCAATCAGATTGATAGATTGACTTGTTTTCTGTCGCATGATTATAATGAATGATGTGTTTATGAATGAAACTAATCCTCACCTCCTCACTTAATCTACTTTCTTAGATTAATATCTTTAATAGTTATGAACTAGCTAAAACCAATTACTTGCCGAACCAATTGAAACATGATCCACTGTGGAACCATTTCATAGAAAATATTATAGTGCCACCGAATTGTTTTACAGAGAAGATCATTATGGAACTTACTGTGAGAACGTTCTACAGTAGGGTCAGGAATCAAATGGTTTGGTGCGTGCTTCAGAATTCACTAACTCTGGATTATATATTAGCTCTAAATAACTAGGAAAATTTGACAGCAATCGGCGCGTGTCTGTGAATAATAAGCTTTATTCTATACGTTTTAAAGTGTAATTTGGTTAACACGATCATTGCAAGTAAAAAAAAAGAAAAATTATATTATCTATCTCATCCTTATATTAATGTGTTTGTCCCTCTTTCTCTTTTCTGCATCGTCAATCTTTACGGTGGCACTATATTATAAATCGGCCGTTTGTTTAATTGCTTTTTTTATATATTTGTGCACCTGTACACTTGATACCCGAAACCGACGAGCATGTATGAAGAGATTGATGAATGTGGATGAAGCGAAAAAGGTATGTCAGGATCGTAGCAAGTGGAACAAAGTAGTCTCTGCCTACCCCTGTGGGAAAGAGGCGTGACGATATGTATGTATGTATGTATGTATGTATGTATGTATGTACACTTGATTCAATACATTTTATAAAACCGTTTCGCAGCTAAAACTGCAATTTAGTTTTAGTCTTAACCTCAGTTTAGTAGTGATCAAAATTAAACCAGTTAAATTAACGACTTAAATCAGTTTTTTTCTACTGAAAGTAACTTTTAGTTTCTGTTTGTCCATTGTCCAACTTAATCTTCTTATTCTTACAGAATAGAAATACACCACGTTTGTTTTCATAACGCTCGAACGTGACATTTTTAATATCTTCTATTATCGAAACTTGGCAATATTACACGGAACTCTCTTTGCCCCAGCCCAATACGAACTTGGCTAACTTTTTACGCTTCGATTTTAGTAGCTAGGCATTTTTTATGAACCCCCATTTTGTAAATTAAAAAGGGTGGTGGACTTAAGTTATTTATGGTAGCAATTTAAGTGGTAGCATTAAGCTTGAAATTTTCTTTATGTGAAGGGTGTTTTTTGTTTTGCAAATTAATTTGGGGAATTAAGGTTTATTGGTTTATTACGTACTAACTCTTGTCTGAATTAATGGGGTGACACTTGAGACGGGTTTCTAATTTTAATGAACAAGCCGTGATGTTGCTATGTACAGGATTGGTAGATATTATTTATAATTGGTTAGTACAAGTTTTTTATCACTGGAAGATTTTTAATGAACTTAGTGAGGTAAAGCCATGATAGCCTAGTGGTTTCACCTGTGGCCTCTCAAGCAGAGGGTCGTGGGTTCGAATCCCGGGCTCGCACCTCTGAGTTTTTCGGAAGTTACGTGCGATATCTCATTTGAAATTTACCATGAGCTTTTCGGTGAAGGAAACCATTATGAGGAAACCTACACACAACTGCGAAGCAATTCAATGGTGTGTGTGAAGTTCCCAATCCGCACTGGGCCCGCGTGGGAACTATAGCCCAAGCCCTTTCATTCTGAGAGGAGGCCTGTGCACAGCAGTGGGACGTATATAGGCTGGAGAGAGAGAGAGAGTGAGGTAAAGTAAATCTAAAAGCTCTGTCTAATATTTTTAAGTTTTGTATGAAATAGTTTTCGTTTAAAAAAGACAACATTATTTTGCTGACTGTACTTTTAGTGTCATAATTAGTCTAGCTAATACATACATACTCTTTAATTTTTAAGTCCAAAAGTATTTGACATAATCAGTCAGCCAGGTCAATTTTTTTTACTTTTATCAACTACTAGATTTTGCCCGCGGCTTCGCTCACGTGAATAGTCATTTTTTCATCTCTTTATCTTTTCATAAAAACGGTTATTTTCGTTATCATTTCGCAATCATTTCGAGCTCATGACCTCGAGTAGTACATAAATAAACTTCCACGAAACCCGTTCTCACAATAAAATACCTGCCCCGTAACAGGGTTTAATTAATCCCGTCCTAAACCAAACTTCGGAAGTTACAAGACTTCCCTCATGTTTTCGATTGCGAAGCCCTAAAACCGTTATTTTCTCGGTTACCAACTTTTGCCGGAAAACCTTCTGCCAACCATCAAATATTGACGTGTGTCATGTCGAAGTGTTTGCGTACGAGCTTTACGGGAGTCGGTTCGATTCCCGGACGGAAGTTTTGTTGTGCAACGACATGCGTGTTTGGAGTTCCTTGGAGGTATATTAAAAAAACATTTTTAATACAAGCTTTTTCTACCCCCTGACGCAATAAGAGGGTTGTTATAAGTTAGACGTCGATGTCTCTCTGTGTGTGTGTGGCATCATAGCTCTCAAACTGATGATGGATCTATTTTAATTCGTTTTTATTTCATTAGAAAGCCAGTTTCCTTCGGTGGTTCTTAGTTGATAGAAATCGGTCCTGCAGTTTGAAGAATATCAGCTCTAAGAGTTTTTAATGATTCACGGTTACGGTCTACCCGTGATCATGATACATGCAACTGTATCGAAATATCAGGAGCTCAATAAAGGTAATCGCGGTTCACATCCCGTTTATAATATTTCGAATATCAGCTCTTTTTCAAAATGATGTAAGGCATTTTTGGTTAAAAATGGAATTGTTTTTTTGATTTATTTCTCGATTAATTCGTGGGTTTTTTTTACTCTTTCCCTTTGAATACCTTATGCTACACGAGCCATAACATTCGAGCTCACCACCATGGCTAGCACAAGAGCGCGCGAGACCTGTTTCCCTTTCTAGAACGAACAGTAAGAAAACGGTGGGTCTATCACGCACTCAACACAGCTCTTGCGCGCACTTGTGCCAGCCGTGCAAGAAGGTTGTACGACCCGCACTCCTTTGACTTGAGTTTTATTTAAAAAATATCGACACTCCTATCCTACTCGCACTTGACGATTTACATTGAAACTGAGTGAGCCCCATTGGGACTGGATTTACAATACAGATAGTTTGTTCCCGAGGTACCTGCCTTTTGTAAAGTAAAATACACTTTACTTTCTGACTATTCCAATATTCACCTTTTTTGTAAACTTTGTGAACGTACACAAATCTCGTCTTTAACCTTAACGGGGTAGATAGAGCATAAGGTGACAAGACCTGCAGGCCACGTTTAGCAAGATTGTGAACGTACGTTGACGATTTATTATTGTCATAAGGTCATTAAACTGTCAATGTATTCCTAAAGCTAGACTTCCGAGCAAAGCGGCTCTAGCGTCACTGTCACAGCGACAGAGCCGCTTTGCTCAGAAGTCTAGCATAAATTCTACTTAAATCGAAATACATAGGTGATAATTATATATTATAATAGATAGGTAATTAAACTTTTGATAAAGTATTTAGATTTTTGCAACATTTTGTTGTATAAGTAGTAATTCGGTTTAAAACAGTTCAACAAAATAACAAAGTTATTTATTTCATGATTCATGGAGAAAATATCGGTAAACGGCAAAAATATAATCCACGATTTTCACTAAACTATATTTAGGGTTCCGTACCTCGAAAGGTAAAAGCGGAACCCTTATATGGTCATTTCCGTCCGTCTGTCCGTCCGTCTGTCAAGACCCTTTTTCTCAGGAACTCGTGGAGGTACAAAACTGAAATTTATATCAAATACTTAGGTTTACTGTCCCTTGAAGCTGTGAAAAATCAAACTTCTAAGCCAACGCAATCAAAAGATACAGCCGTTTTTGCCGCAAATTTCTGCAAATTTTCGAAACTCGCAAGGGAATCAATACCTACAGGGTACTTCCCGTGAACTTAGAATCTTGAAATTTGGTACGAAACAACGTCTCATAGCACAGATAAAGCATTTTTGGTGTGCGCCGACCTTTAATAACAATTTTAATAGTCCAATGAAAATACACAAATACAGTCAACAAAATAAAATTATCCTATAATGAAAATATTCACTTAATAAAGATCAAAGGAAAAGTTCCTAAAAATATTCCTTGCATAATTTATACCTCCTGACGTAATTTAGACGCACGGCAGTGTGTCGGCCAAATTCGGAACTAGGGTAACACCAACGCACAACCCTCCCATGTAACCGATCCTCAAAGTATTCCAACACTCATTACGATACGCAACGTGCTTACAACTTACGACCGTTTTGCCGTTTTTCCTTAGAAAACCAGAAAACAAAATATAATTTGTCCAACATAATGCGACCCTTATAATTCACTTTTGACTCCGAGCCTCGCCGCATTTCGGGGCAAGAATAGGTCTTTCCACACTGGTTAGTAAGTCGAGTACGGAACTCTCTTTGCACCCCCTGTAGCTTAGTTTATGAGTATTTCTGTGCGATATTACTCGAGCTTTATTTCGCTTTTTATTTCTTTTAATAAAAATATTTTTGGACTCAAAATTGGTTTTGATTGTCTTTGTTTTGCTTAGTCCAATTTCAACTGGTCAATTAGGGCGTCTTATTCCTCAGAGATTAGTTCAGATTAAAAATGATACCCTCGGTTACATAGACAAGGCTAGCATGTCTTTTTTTATCAAGTGCTATGGGGATTCTATTTATAAATAAAAATATTTCGTCTGTCCGTCTGTCCTTTTGTCACTATTTTTTAACAGACAACCTGGATGCATGCAGCTGCTAGATGCATACAGGATGGATACAGCTAGCTGATTCCGATGTCAAGTTTGTCAGTCCATACATGAACTGTTAAAATGACACGTAATAAGCCTGCTGTTCAGCCGTTCTGGCGTGAAAGAGTAACATTCATACATAGATACATTTATTTTATACTCACGAACTTTCACATTTATAATATTAGTAGGATGTAGTAGGGTGCGCTCCTCTCCACTTTTATGGAATCGCACCCTTACTCGTGTACGTATTCATAGGTACTTAATTATCGTTTCACGCTTCACCGTAATCTTCAATAACTATGCTCAGTTGAACGAAAAATGCGACAAAACATGACTGATGTACTCTTTCACTCCTCGCGCCTTCCTATTGCTGCTATTGCTACACAAAAATGTATCTTACGCCCAAAAAATAAAGCTCAGACATTGCTGTAAGTGCTGTGACCTGGTTCTCTCTGAGCCCCCTTTTTTCGTACTTAATGTACCAGTTAAATAAAGTTTAGTGTAACGTAAGGGTATTCAAAGCTGTCAGAAGCATGATACTGTCATAGTTAAGAAGACATTACAAAGGATTTACTTTTTAATCTGTTACTGCCTTTTACCAATTTATCACGTTAAAATCATCGAGTAAAACAGAGATCTCTGCTTATTCTTTAAAGCCTGCTTAAAATAATAACGTAATAAAGACAAGCTATCGTATCAGTGTGCGCCAATGATACAAACAGAGATCACGTTGTCTAACGCACTTTGAATGCTTTCCATTTCTTTCTGTAATAGTTAGTAAAGGAACTGAGAAAGTAATGGTGAAAAGTCCGCGCTTCAATAATATCCCCTGAAATGAAGTCGTCAAATCATCATCAGAAAAAATCATCCCTGCACGGCTGGCACGAAAGCGCATGAGATAGACTACGATCTCTTTCTAGTACGAATAGTTAGAAAAAGGCGGGTAGTCAATCTCGCGGGCTCTCGTGCTAAGATAAATCCTCAAATAAGTAAGTAAGTAAATGTTTTATTGTACAATATAAAGAAACAGGCGAAATTATCCCTATAAGTGTTATCGATAATATTATAATTCTCTATAATAAATAGGAACAAACGTTAAATCTCAATTATTTTATTAAATATTACACAATTACATCAAACTGAGAAAATATCATTATCCTTATTAACAAATAATCAAGGGCAAGCGACGATAAACGAATCGAACTATATCAGACGGGTCACCGAGCAGAGTAAGCCCCGTTACGACATTACATCCGTTTTTATAAACTCGGTTGTTTTTCAAATCCGCCACGCAGTGGAGGGGCATTCTTCATCGCCGTCGCTAGATGGCGCCGCTCGACAAATCGATTGCCAACACGGCCATTCTGCCAGGTGCCTGCCCCAGGCGCCCCACGAGTCTGCATAAAATGCTGTCAACATATAAAGCACATTGTTATACTTTATGTTACGAAACTCATCAAAGCATTACTGTACATAAACATTGCACACATTATAAAAAATTTGGGTATCAGAGCTATAGCATATTATTACACAACTAAGGCCGCTTACACTTAAAGGGATTTTACCACACTTAAGCTTGCTCCATAGTTTAAGAACCACTTGCACTTAAAGGGCGTTTCGCCACACTTAAGCGTACCAAGTTCGTTCCTTTTTTTTTTCTTCTATAACTCTGATTTTCCCATTTATTAATGGTGCATCTATAATGCTGAAAACAAACACAGCATTTTATTTTGACTCGCAATAATCCACAACAAATAAACTCTGTTTCATAAATATGTTTATAAAATGAATAGTTTTATTATCACATTTGTTACGATACCTACCTACATTATTTTTATTTATTTTTTTTATTTTTATATTGTAACTGTAATATTTTGTGGCAATAGTTAAGAAAAGATACTGGATAATTAATTTTGTTGTTTTAGAAGTCACTATAGTTTCTGTAACTTTATAAACTTCTTGCCAACACGGTTTTGTATAAGCTAAATAAAGTGACATGCTAAAAATAAGTAAGTACGTAACAAAAGAAGTTTATATAGGTAGCTCAAAAGATTGAAATACATACATTTTAATCTAATGTCCAGTCGCTTATCTGTATCCATGGCTTAATATTTTCGGCAGCCATCACGCCTGTGTATTTTTTATGACTTCTTTCACTACCTCTGACGTCCGTCACCTCGTATCTGTCGTTCTCTAGAACCTTACTCACTTGAAAAGGCCCTTTAAAGACTGGTAATAGTTTTCGGCTTTTCCCATCATTGCTTTGGCTTTGAATTGCAATCAGAACTAAATCACCTTCGCAATATGATCGGGCCTTAATTCGAGAGCGACCGAATCTTTCATTTTGTGATTTTGCATTGGATTTGATATTCTCATCTACACTTTCGCGCAACCTTGTGACGTCTACCAAAGGATCTTCGTCACATTCGGGAGCGAAGCTATCACTATCAGCTCGTAGTCTGTACCCGAAGAAAATCTCGCTAGGTACCGCTTTTGTGGTCTTGTGGATCGTGCTATTTAAACCTAACTGTAAAACTTTTATGTACTGATCCCATGTGTCGTCAGTTGTGTTAGCGCCGAGTGCTTTTAACGCATCTAATATAGTTTTATTAAAACGTTCTGCTTGACCGTTAGACCGCGGCATACCTGTTGCTACTGTATGTGTACGTATGTTTCTGTTTGAGCAATACTGAGTAAAATCTTTCGAAGTAAAGGACGATCCGGCGTCAGTTATTATTCTCTTAGGGTTCCCAAACGTTTTAAATATACTATCTAGTTCCTTAATCACGCAGGATGTTTTTGTTGATCGAACAGCCGATATGAACACGAATTTCGTAAAAGCATCTACAATAACTAGTAAGTGTTGATTTTTATTCTTTGTTTTTACGAAAGGGCCTAAGTGGTCGAGATGAAGCGTGTGAAATGGTTGAGCGTACTTTGGTAACGAGTGTAACTCTCCCTCTTTAGGACCACCTTTTTTTTTAAAATAAATACAGTTAATGCAGTTTTTGATGTATTTTTTTACTATGCGCCGCATTTTTGCAAACCAATATTGACAGCTTATTCGTTCGACTGTTTTATCAACCGAAAAATGTCCCAGGTCATCGTGGTTACATTTTATAATCTGCCAAATGCAGTTTTTCGGAACCACCCAACGACGTCCTCGGGATGTTCTCCGGTAGACTTTCCCTCCTAAGACTTCATAATTAGTAAAAACATCTTGATTACTGTCGGCCTCCCCTGATTCTATAATAACTCGTACCCTTTGCAACTCTGGGTCTTGTAACTGCACAGACAGTAACCAATCTGATTCCGTTATCGATAATATGACTTCCGTTTCAGATTTTTCGCCGGATTGCACGGGGTTGCGACTCAAGGCATCTACGTGTTGCATTCGCGAGCCTTCTCGGTGTACAATGTCGAATGAAAATTCTTGAGTCGACAAAACCCATCGTGCGATTCGAGGAACAATCTCCTTTTTTGTCAAAGCGTACCTAACCGCACTACAATCGGTTACAATCTTAAAGGGCGCTCCTAATAAGTACAATCTGAACTTTTGAAGGGAGCAAATTATAGCTAGCAGTTCCAACTCAAACGAGTGATATTTCTTTTCGTCGTTTGTAGTTTGCCTACTATAATAATGCACTGGTTTTTCGCCGTCCTCTGTAACCTGCATTAGTATTCCCGCGATACCCTCTCTACTAGCGTCAGTATAAAGTATATTTTCCTTAGTTGGGTCAAAAATTGACAGAATGCTATCGGATGTAAGCTTATGCTTCAGCGATTGAAACGCCTGTTCGTGAACTACTCCCCATTCCCAAACACAGTCCTTTTTTAAAAGTTTTGTAAGCGGGGCGGAAATCATGGCACAATTTTTTATGAATTTCCTAAAATAGCTTATAAGGCCCAAGAATTGTCGGAGTTGGTGAACCGTTTTGGGAATAGGAAAGTTCGCAACAGCTTCTAGTTTGGCTTCGTTTGGCATAACTGAGTTTTGTTTGATTTTGTAACCCAAAAATTCAATCTCAGACTTAAAAAAGTGGCACTTTTTTAAGTTAAGTGTCAATCCGTTATCGCGAAAGATATTTAGAACCCTTTCTAACAATTTTAAATTTTCCTCGACCGTTTCGGTGACTAAATAGACGTCATCCAAGTAAACTATGACATTTTCAAATCGAAGATTGCCTAAGACTGTGTTCATCATTTGTTGGAACACTGACGGCGCGTTGGCCAAGCCAAACGGGAGTCTGAGAAACTCATAATGGCCGTCCTCGGTAATGAACGCAGTCTTTTCAATCGCGTTGGGATGCATCATTATCTGGTAATAGCCACTTTTTAGGTCTAAACTAGTGAAACACCTATGACCCTGAAGCCTATCTACGAGGTCTTCAATGCGCGGCATGGGATATTTGTTTTTGATTGTTACTTTATTTAGTGCCCTATAGTCTATGCAGAGCCTTTTTTCGCCATTCTTTTTACTGACTAACAGCGCTGGGCTTGCATACGGTGAACGACTTTCCCGTATAATATTATTGGTCAAAAGCTCATGGACCATGTCTCTAATGATTTTTCGATCAGAATGGGACGCTCTGAAGGGTCTGCATTGTATAGGCTGCGGGTTAGTTACCTCAATTATCATTTCGTGATTGTTAACTTTGCCTAATTCCTTAATGTTAGACGCGACACAATCCTTATACTTTCTAAAAAGCGCAGCTAGTTCGTTCTGGTGTGAATCTGTGTCTAGCTGTAAATCATTGACGGTACTACAAAATTCCGAGAACGTATCAGCGTAATCGAACTTAAGTACGTCACCTACCCGCGAGTACATAAGGTTAGGTCGTTCCGTCACGTTTCTTCCGATTAGCATATCACAATCGGCTAAATCATCCATCACGTAAAAATCGACATTCGATAAAGACACCGAATCCATTTTTAAATTGAGTGTTACCTTGTCGTTAATAGATTTTAAATTTTGCTTTGAAAATCCTTGAAGTAACACGGGGGATGGCAGCAATGTAACGTTTAATAACAGTTTCTGTACCAAGGTTCGAGATATTAGTGAACAACTACTTCCTGTATCTATGAATGCCTCACAGTAGGAATCATTGATGTTTACCGTTTTTACAAATTTACTACGCGGATCGAGGGTAGAAACGAATTTAGTTTCCTGCTTCTCCGGTTTAACCGAATTCTTTTTGTGATAGCAGGCAGATTCTAAATGGCCGCGTTTGCCACAAAAATCACATTTATTTGTGTCACATTGACTTCTTTTATGAGCGCCGCCGCAAAGGTAACACTTAATTTGTTTTCGTTGGATTTGGTTTGAATTTTGGTGGTTACTGTGATTAGAGGAAACGGACGGACCCGACCCACTTGTAGAGGGTGACGCTGCTGGTAATGATGTGGATGTTTGGTTAGCGGGTGGTTGACTAACGACCTTCGTGTTATTATCACGTAAGTTATTGTTTACTTGTTTCGGAATTTTTGATTTGTACGTTCTCCCATGGAGAAAACTGGCTAAACTGTCGGTCGTTGCAAAATTGTTCGACTCGATTGACGCACCTATTCCACAATCTCCTATATTTCCGACAATAATTGACACGATATCTTGTTCGGAAAAGTTTAACGACAACCGATTAATTTTGCTTTTTTGTTCAAAATAAAAGTCGTAAAGCGACTGATTATCCGTTGGCTTCTTTTCAACTACCTCTTTTAGCAATTCAAACATATTTCGCCGAATTTGAAAACTAGAAGCCAACTTTTGCCTCCAATCTGCCCATTTCCATGAGGGCCATTGGCTTTCGGTCCGTAGAACTGAGTCATACCAGACCTTAGCTGAACCTTTTAGTTTGTTCAGAGCCTGATAGCGTGTTATTTCGTCAGACCACGAAAAAGTTTGCGAGTAAGACAAAATAATGTTAAGCCAAGCATTCACATCATCTTTTAGTGGGTCAAATTCTGGAATAATGTTATTCACAAAAGAATTATTGCCTGTACTCACAGTCGAGGTATCAGCCTTACGTGATACCTTGGTTTTCTTCTGTCCTCCCTTTTTCCGTTTCGGCGGAGGTGACGGCGTCCTAGCGCTGGAGCTGCTAGACGAGCTGGATGAGCTGGATCTCGAGCGTGCTCGTTTCCGCTTTGAATGTTTACCGCGCCTACCCATTATGCGTGGGGTTTTTTTTTTTAAATCCACTTTCTGATGTTATCGATAATATTATAATTCTCTATAATAAATAGGAACAAACGTTAAATCTCAATTATTTTATTAAATATTACACAATTACATCAAACTGAGAAAATATCATTATCCTTATTAACAAATAATCAAGGGCAAGCGACGATAAACGAATCGAACTATATCAGACGGGTCACCGAGCAGAGTAAGCCCCGTTACGACATTACATCCGTTTTTATAAACTCGGTTGTTTTTCAAATCCGCCACGCAGTGGAGGGGCATTCTTCATCGCCGTCGCTAGATGGCGCCGCTCGACAAATCGATTGCCAACATAAGGGATCTCTAATAAATGAGAGGAGCATTTTTGGGGAGTGAGCCACAATAGAGAGATCTCTCTCCAGACAGATGTTATGCCTGGGGACCGAAGTCCGAAGGAAGAGAGTTGGAAGTTGTATATATGCATCCGTGTTGAGAAACTTCGTTAGCGCGATGTAGAACAATGTGACAGCTGTCACTAGAGTTAGCGCTAGCTACCCGTGCGTCGCAGTAATTATGTAGCTGTCAACTAGGTGGCGCTAGTGTCGCTACACATTATACGAGGGATCGACGTCAAGGTGACAATAAAGCGTACCCCCTTTATTCATAAACGCACTATAGGCCTCTGCTAAGTTAGTAATCGTTTGTCCTTATCTGTGAAAGGTAAATGTCAAAGTGACAGATAAGGACAAACGATTACTAAGTTAGCAGAGGCCTATAGTGCGTTTATGAATAAGGGGGAAAATCTTTAAATACGTTAAGCAATTCATAAAAATTGTACCTAAATATCATTACACACAAGAATAAGTAGCTAACCGTAACTGGCTCAAAAATTCAATCAATTTAACCCCAGTTACAGAACTCGCATCCATTTATATAAACATCAATTCCCTCGGAACAATCTATTCCTGAGCGCAATTTTTGCCCCGGGCCTAATAAACTACAACGTGCATTAGCGTAATTCGGCTTAATTCCTCGGTGTTCGTGGCTCTTAACCCTTGCCATTTGCCGCGGTACCCTTGGAGGGAACCGCCGAGAGGTTCCGCAGAAAACGCTTACGGGCAAAGGGAGTTCGGATTTCAAGTAGTGTTTTGTTTTCGGTTGTTTTCCGCGTTCTTGGGGCGTTTTCGTTTGGTAGGGTGACGGCACTAGTGTTGGACACTTGAAGATGAGAAGCACCAGTAATGGACACTTCAGATAATATGGTTAAGAAATGAACTGTTGTGAAATAAATGGTACGGCTGTGCCGCTTTTTTGCTCGACTTGGCGGAGGCACTGCCGTACCGTTTCTTTATATTGGGTTCTTGGCTATATTTCTATTCCCTTTTGATACATTTATTTTATACGTTGGTGTGCCTGTATCCTGTGTTATCATTCTACGGAGCCTCAGGAGGCGGCGCATCTACAAAACAATGTACCAGTTGCTTCTCTTCCCGCGCAGATGTTAAAATATTAACATCAAATACCTATAAATAAATAATAATAATAATAAAATAAAATAAAGTAAATAATATACGAGTATTAATACTATGCATCTGTTATTATTGTTAGATATATTGTAATTTTCTAATTTTGTAACTGTCATTTCTATGAGTGACTATCTCGGAGGTGACTTTCTGAATTAAACATTTATTATTATTATTATTAAAAGCTAAGGGAATGGGAAACATCTTAGGAATCATACGCTTAGCAACCTATCACTATTTTGAATCCCCTTTCCACCTATACTTCCAACATATTGTTACCTTGGGCTCTGTCGACCCCGTAGGCGATGGGGACGTGGTTTGTATGCATGTTTGTCAAATGAAACAGTAGTCATGTGCAGTGGCGTAACTACAACGACAGGGGCCCGCGGCCAATTCATCAGATGAGGCCCTTCCTCACTATAAAGAAGTGCATCATCTTCCCTTCTGTGCTCAAGGCCAAGCCAGTTCGGGGCCCCGTAGAGCTGGGGGCCCGTGGCAATTTGCCAGCCCTGCCACCCCATAGTTACGCCATGGTCATGTGCCATCCGTATTCGAATGTAAATCTTACTAATCTTACAAATTATAGGTATTGTAAAGGCGTAATTTTGTTGTTTGTTGTAAGAAACCGACGAGCACGTATGAAGAGATTGATGAATGGGGATGAAGCGAAAGAGATTTTTTTTTTGTGTGAATAGAAAGGCAAACTAGCAAGTGGGTCACCTGATGCTAAGCGATCACCACTGCCCATAGACACCCGGCTAAACCGGTTTTATTATAATTTGGTACAGTGATAGTCACAGTCCCGGGAAAGGACATAGAATAGTTTTAAATAAATTATTATTATTCTTATTCTTATTCTTAATTCCGGAATATAGCATAGTTTCCGCAGGATAGCGATAAGCGAATTTATCGCAGACGGAGTTGCGGGCAACAGCTAGTGTTTAATATTTGATCATGGCTTTTAATATTTTTCGTAACAAAATAAGATCTTTAATTAAGCTTCACAGAACACTAAGCAGATTCTGTCTAAGTCATTAACTTAGAATACTTAGATAGGATTAACTAATGAAAAAACGAGAAGGTTTTACCACGCGTGGCCCCGCTAAATCGAGCGTGGAGTGATGAATGCGATAGAAGCCCAGATGGATGTGACTGTCGCCATTCATGTTGGGCCAACATGGGCCAACATTGGCCAACCTGGATGTGGGTACATGTAAAAGTAGCATTGTAGTGTCCATAGAAATAACCAATTAGAGGCAAAAAGAGCTATTAATTATGGCAACACATCAGTCTTTTCCGACTTACACCATACTGTTTATCACAGTTTTTTCCCGAATATTTTTCTTTATCTTCTACGTGGAACAAATTTTAAATACATAAATCACGTCTTTATCCCTTACGGGGTAGACTAAGGTAACAACATTTTCGAATTTAAGTAATTAGGATTTTGATTATACAAGATTATTTTAAAACGGTGATAAAGCGTTGAAAAATAATGAAAACCAGTCAAAATTTAATTTAATATGATTATCTCACTGTTTAATAAAATGAATTTATGATAGCTTCTGCCCGCGACTTCGTCCGCGTAAAATTAGCAATTGACATGTTTATCGTTATCCCGCGGGAACTGTGCAATTTTCCGCGATAAAAAGTAGCCTATGTTTCAATCTAGGGTACCAGTTATCTCCGTTCCAAATTTTATCCAAATCCGTTCAGTCGTATCAGCGTGAAGAACTCACAAACTTTCGCATTTATAATATTAGTAGGATTATGATGTTTTTAAAACCAATAACTGGATACAGTCATTGTCATCCTACATTAATTATTGAAGCGAAATGGATACCTATGGGGAGCCTTAGAACTTGCGTTGGGGACACACGGCGGCCACGACGTGCAAAATCCGCGTTCTGATATGAACACAGGCACGACGTCGTCTGTACACGCGTCAATGTGTGCGTAAGATACACAGGGCTGTCTATCGCAAAAACCTAGTACTATAAGTACTATCAATGACATAAATATAGGTACTTATAATAAAGATATGGCTTAGATGTGTGCAAATAAATGTACTTAATCGTTATCTATTTATTTAAACTTACTTAAAATGTGTCTGTCTGTGTATTTAAGCATTTTTAATTTTGGTTTTATTTTTATTTTCATTTATTGTACATTTATTGGACCTGGTCTGGAAAATAAATCATTTCATTTCATTTCATTTCATTATTATTTTCAATTACAATAAATGTACGACAACAAACTTAAGCGAATGATTCTGTAGTTATTTCATGTATGAATCGCGATAATTTCAGAAAGCATTAATTTTCTAATGTTTTATAAAATGAAGTAGGTAGGATAGGTTCCCGAACTTGTGACGTGCGGCCGACATACATCGCGTTGCGAGCCCTACTAGTTGCCAGCAGCTTTCCGGCAGACTGCGCTTGAGAGGTGGGGTAACTCGAATCGGTGCGGGGCGGAGCGTGGCCATTCTGTACGTTAGTACTATTATATATTCTGTGGTTGGGGATTAAAAATACAAAGACAACATTGCTCTTTATACACCAATCTGCCCAAACAAATATACTCAAGTAGCCATACCCCTTAATAATTCTACATAAACCACACCTGTAACAACTACCAAATACCAGTAAGGTAACTTCAAACGACCTAATGTTCTTAGCAGTCTGTAATTTAGCCCGAAGCGGCTAAGATCCGAACAAGCATGAAATTGGCTCATCTTTTCCCACCACACGTGTAAAAAGTCGTAAGTCGTATTATTTTAGTAGCACTTACGACTTTCTTCCGCCAACGGTCCGTTTTGTCGACCACTGCTACCGTGATTATTGATGTCCTTTGATCCCCTGAATTGGTTTAAAGCGTAGTCAGGGGGAATGTTCGGCGTCTTGGTTGGTCGTAGTACAGGATCCGACAGCACGAATTGTAATATCGTGAGATAGTTGTGGTATTATTATACGACACCGATTTACTTTTTTAAAATTTGAGGCAAATAGATCACAAAAAAAAACTACTATGAAGTGACTTTTTATTCTTGCTTACCATATCATAGAGAGAATGAGGATTTTAGAAAAAAAATTGTACGTTGCATTAACACATGCTGTTGAAAAGCTAGATGACTTAAGAATTCGAAAATGTCTAATGTTATCATCCGAAAAATAAGATGTTTTTGTCTGTAAGTTGTGCTCCAAAAATATTTGTACTGTCACCATAATCCAATGAAACGATGCAAAAATTGTTAACTAAGTTCGTGACGAAGGCACCACTGATTTTTCTAATAATAATTAAATCCCCTGTGATTCTCTCAAAGTTGATCATCACACAACGGGCCCCCGGACTACAGAACTGATATTATCAAATGCCTCTGGGATTCAAAGCTAGGGCGTTCATACAATTAAATGGGAATGATACAGTTAAGTATATTGTGTAGCTTTCTTGTATTTATTAGTGATATATCGAATTGTTACTACTCGTACACATTTACATACCTATGTAGTATACGTATTTTTAACTGTGATGGGATTTTGTAAAAAAACAAAACCTTTTGTAGGTGGCCAGTTTTATCAATACCTACCTATTCAATATGAGATATAGGTACGTGCGTAATTACCTCTATAATAATTAAGACTGGTTTAGAGTCATTATGATTAGGTACTTGAACTTCCTTAATTTTTTCATTTCATTGCATACTTGTAAAAAGCTTTGGCGTGAAAAAAGATTGCCAACCTCATATCCCTATCTGGCCTCGCTAAGCTCGGCCGTCTACATTACTTGTTCGACCGGTAAGCCCTTCCTTCCCAATCTCCCCAGTACCTAATTAATGAAATGTTCCGCATCTGTAAAGTTTGTTCTATGTCAGTTCGTGTAGGTATACCTCGCATTCCGCGGAAACTAGCAAAGAAAGTTAAAAGTTAAACTAAAGGTAACTCCTGTCATGAGCTCCATGCTACCCAACTATGGATAGTTGTTACTTTGGAGAACAGCGTAATATTTTTTGCCCTCGTCGGCAAGGGTAGCAAAAAATGTTCCCTCCGAGATATCGTCAGATGGGACTCCAAAGGTTTATTCTTAGCCATAAATCGTGTTTACTTGAAGTTGATAATAATTGCAGACAGATGTACACGGAATAAAAATGAAGGATAATACAATGTTCTTGGTGATGGAGAGATTCTTTTTTTGTATTACTTAATAGTAGAAATGAGAGCGTTAAGAAGTATGAAAGGCATAATCATCATCATCATCATCATATCAGCCGAACATATCAGCTGGACATAGGCCTCCCCCAAGGCTCTCCACTCGGACCGGTCCTGTGCCTTCCGCATCCACCGCGATCCCGCGATCCTGATCAGGTCGTCGTTTCATCTTGTTGGAGGCCTACCGACAGCTCGTCTCGGTCCGCGGACGCCATTCGAAAACCTTCTGACCCCATCGGACATCGGTCCTGCGAGCAATGTGCCCCGCCCATTGCCACTTCAGTTTCGCAATTCTTTAATGAAGGTATAATGTCACTGAAAGATTATAATAAGGAATGGTGTGATAAGGGGCTGGTGTGAAAGACGACATAGTGACTAGGATAGAAAAAAGTATGCTTAGTTGGTTTGTGACCTAGACCGTAGAGAGGATGGATGAAAGAAGATTAACTAAACAGGTACATTATGGGGAGTGTGAATGGGTGCGTTGGGAGGGAAGGCCTAAACCTAGACGGACGTTCCTGGACCAAATGGGGACGTTTTGGAAAAAGGTCAGGTTAAGAATACCCGAAATTGACGAGCATGTATGAAGAGATTGATGAATGTGGATGAAGCGAAACCTAAAGAGGTAAGGATCGGTAGCAAGTGGAACAAAGTAGTATCTGTCTACCCCTGTGGGAAAAAGGCGTGTATGTATGTAAGACTCAAACGACGAAGCTCTATGAAGTTAATTCAAATTATCATTAAGGTGTCTCGAAATTTAAATGTGATTTCACACTTCTGGAAAGATTTTTCTGTACACTTAGAATTGAATAATAGAATGTAGGTATTCAAACATTTTGTCAATCACAATTAAAAAAATACACAGGGGTTTGCGTTATAAATAACCCAACCACTTGACTTCCGAAGTAGCCTGTCTGTCCCCCAATAGGCACCACAGTCTTATTCATCATCATCATCAGTCCATGTCAGTCCACTGGTTGGACATAGGCCTCTCCCATGCCACGCCACTGAATGCCGTCTTCAGCTCTCCTCCAAAACTAGACGCCTTACGAATATCATCGCCTTACCTAGCTAGCAAACTGAAATGGCAGAAGACAGGTCACATTATGCCGTAGAACTGATGGCCGTTGGGGCAGACTTAGTTTCTGAATGGAGACCGCGTGTCGGTTAACGAAGTGTGGGACGTCCTATAGCTAGGTGGGGCAGTCTTATAATATGTGCCAATAAACACAATCCATAAATGAACAAAGACAAATGAAAATAGCAGGTGAAAAAGACTTTATTTGACAAAGGTTCCACTTGCTTTATCTCCCCGCGTCTCGCTAAAGTCCCGTCACCTCGAGTGTTACACAAAAGGACTAGGGAAGGTCTCTGTCTTAGATCAAGTGATAATGGGGCTTAGTGTAGTTTTGTTAGTTGCTTACGTAGTTTAGTTACAAGAAGGTTTAATGAAACATTCATTAATTTACCTTTCCTTCAATAATTTTTGTTAGTTTAAAAAAAATTGGTACTTACCCCAATATTATTATAATCCTACTAATATTATAAATGCGAAAGTTTGTGACGATGTGATGCTGTGACGATGTGACGATGTGAGTGAGTGAGTGTGTATGTTTGTTCCTTCTTCACGCTAAAACGACTGGACGGATTTGGATAAAATTTGGATCGAAGATAGCTGGTACCCTAGATTAAAACATAGGCTACTTGTTATTCCGGAAAATAGCATAGTTCCCGGGGGATAGGCATAAACATGTCAATTGCTAATTCTACGCAGACGAAGTCGCCGGCAGAAGCTAGTCATTTATAATATTTTTTAAGCCTTTGTAACCGTTTAAGGTTTTACTAATTTACTTTAACCCCAGTTTTCTCAGAAATATAGCTTTACTATACCTGCCATTTACAAGAGCCTAATCCTACGTAAATCTTAGAAATCATCTTATAAGCGATGCGGCTACCATTCATCACTATTTTGATTCCTCTTTCCGCCTATTGGCCGATAATCTCTATAAAGGTTGCCTTCAGGTATCGTTACCCTAGGCTCTGTCTACCCCGTAAAGGAAAAAGACGTGATAAGTATGTATGCATGTAATCCTACGTATAAACAGTTAATTCCACTAGTGTAAGCGTATCACATTCAAAAACGGTCATAACGCACACGTACTAAAAAAAACAGAGCTCCAAACGATTTGTTAATTTTCACCTTTTCACCTCATAAAATAAAACCCGAGAATTCGTGTCACGTCATGTTTACAACCCGAAAAATATTATAAAGGCGCGCCACACGAACGTTACGTTTTATTATGGAATCATTGGTGCGAGAGTGATACAAGGTAGTTTATCATTCCCCTGTCATATTTAGCCGTGTTTTTTGCCAGAGGAAATGTGCGGAATACGTGTGACGGTTGCCAAGGGACTGTTAACTCGAGGCTTAACCTTGGGAGTTCTGAATGAAGCGTGTTTTTTTTTATTTTGGCGACCTGATGGCTGTGGCTTAGATGCGGGGCGCATACGAACTGTTGATACAGGAAAATGAGATATTCGGTACCTACAGGATAAATTAGCGGGGGTGAGACCAGATTAAAGTGATCTCATCTGGTCTTATAGTAAAGGTGAACAGGCATTATGTTACTCTAATTTAGACTGCATCTTTGCTTACTATCAGCATTCAAAAAAAGCAGTATAAAAAATACCTGTTAAAAGTACTCTTCAGGTTATAACTAAAAACTACTGACAAAGTTCGATTTATTGCACGCTTCAAACGATAATTCAATAGGTACTTCTAAGAAAATAATTTTCTTTAACTTGACTTCGTATTTAAATAATTATAAATAAACTATATTTACCTACTTAAACACATTTTATTATTTAAACATTAAAAATAGGTAAACAACGCGTTGTTACATCCTTTCTCTTATTATTTTATTTCAAAACCGGAATAAAACCATTGACTTTGAACAACTTTTTTACTTGTTTTTTTTTTTGTCTTTAGTCTATGACAGTGTGTCTGGTAAGAAACCTTTTTTCCGCACCTCTAATACTGGCCACTAATGAAGTAAGAGAGCTCGCGGCGTCACGCAAAATTAAATAAATAAAGCAGTCTTGGCATTCTTAGCAACACGCCGCGTCCGTTATTTTTTAATATGAAATCTTGTTTTGTTTTAATATTCTAATTCCTATAGTCTATGGTCTTGAGTTCTGACTCTAAGCCAGGATTAGTGCCTGCCATGGCTCCTACACAAGGCTCGAAGCTGCCAATATTCCAGTAAGCTGACGCCTCGTGACCTGGTTCGCTGGACGATATTGGGAATAGCTCGAACTTTGAACCAACCGACATTTGATAAAGTGGGTCGTAAAATTTATTAAAATGGACGTATAAATTTGTTACGTATGATGTGTTGTGCCCATTTTAGACCAGGACCCATTTATTACCATGCATGTCGTAAAAGGCAATTGAGGGACATGATATGACCGCAGGCTGTAGCGATCTCTATTACCGACTACGAACTCCGGACTCCACACTATGGCGCGGAAGGCAATAGAAACCTTCACACTATTTTCCTTAGAGTCATCAAGGTTCAGATCGTGAACTGATGACCACGAACACTTTGTCAAGAAAGTAGCGACATAAAATAAATATATTGAACCGGATTGCTTTAAGTTTATCCAACAAAATATATGAAATTATAAAGCCTTAAACAAGATACAGCGATTAATCGACATTATTTTTTCCTGCTAGACGTCTTTAGATACTAAGTGCCTACGAAAGTTGAACTTCACTTACAATATTATGTCCTTGATATAAAAATGTTGTATAAAAAGTCTCCTTCAGGGGACACTTTTCCATATTAGTACCAAACTAAACGTTAGTATATCGCGACACACAATAAATAATAAACTTGCCCTTTACTACATCGTAAACTCACAAAAGGGGGGATATTATATAACGAGTGACTTTTCTGTGTAGTAAATTTTTTATGTGCTTAGTTAGTAAATGTCACAATTTGGCGGAATGCCCGCAGTAAAAGTGAATGTTTAGATGGCAAAGTACATCCTAATATTCTTTAATTGACGTTCGACTTTTTTATTTGTTAAAAGCAGCGGGTTGGTCTTGCTGTCTCGTTCACTCTTAAGGTGCGACCACACCGCCGCTTAAAAAACGGTAACGTTACGGAATCGCAACAAAATGTATGAAGAAACGGTGAGAAAACGTGACGGATACGACGCGTCACTGCGTAAACGTGGCGGTTTGGTCGTACCCTTATAGATTAAGGGTGCGACCACACCGCCGCTTAAAAAACTATTACGTTACGGAATCGCAACAAAATGTATGAAGAAACGGTGAGAAAACGTGACGTATACGACACGTCACTGCGTATACGCGGCGGTGTGGTCGCACCCTAAATTTGATACTTAAATCGGCTGAGATGGTACCCAAAACCCGGATGGCATTTGATTCTGAGAGATCACGGACTGTAAGTTATTTAATTATTTATTAAATACTGGGCATTTTCAAAGTAAAAAATTCTAAGCAAAACTTCTCGGTTAATTACAACAGAGAATTCTTTGTGGTACTTTTAAAATATTACTGATACGCTTTTCTTAAAAACTTTCCCGCTTTTTCGATTTATTGTGTACAAAATCTAAGATGGGTGACAGCACAAAGTACTTACAGTCCACAAAAACTACAACCAGCAAGAAACCGACTTGCGCTTGACCGATTTTTTCTGGCATAGGAACTGTCATAAAAATGGTAAAAAAAGACCTCGGTCAACTGTAGGTATTATAGTAGTATGTAGCGAATTCCAGTCTTACACACACCCGCCCACTGTTTCCCAGAAACCTCCGAAACTCGGAGAGATCAGAGGAAACCCGGATAAATGGCTCTACTGAAGACTAAAATGTGTGTTTAATTTACAGCGGTTTCCTGTGATGGATGGAGTCGTTAAGATACCTAACTAGCTCGTGAGAACATTCGGTCGATACCATCGCGACTACTCGATATACAGAGTGCTAACTTAGCAGCTAGACACAAAATGCGATGTGCTAATGTTTTGATAGTTCAGGTATTATAGAAGATAACGGAATTCATAAATTAAGTTAGATTATTAATACTTATACGAAATTTGAAATATTTAAGCTTCTGTTAACTAAATAATTTTAAATATTTTTCTTGGTGCAAATGTATTGTAGAGGAGCGGGTCTCCTGATACAGGTGTCTCGTATACCCGAGGAGATCCCTAACCTTTTTGGATTAGCTTCTGGTGGTTCAATAAATTTATTTTCATTTCATTTTCTTTTTCAACAAGTGACAAGGAAAAGTTGATTGACCCCTAAAACACCTGATTAGTGGAAACTATGCATTTAGCTTTTCAAACAACCTGTATAACGATACAGCAATACTGGAACCTGATGCAATTTAGTACCAACGGCGGCAGTGTGGTGTTCCGTATTGATATTAGGTATGATTTACTAGTAATTGCCTCGTTTGAAATTGATAAAGAAAGCTGTCGAGAAAAACAACATCCCTACAAGTTTCTAGGAAAAGTAACCAGTTATTTTTGCTTGTCGGTGCATTTGACGACAATCGAGCTTCGACAAAATACTTAGAGCATACTTTCTAAAGTTGTATCCAATCTTACTCTGTAACTCGCATAAAAAAAACATGTATTCTGGTTAACATACTCACAAAAACGTCGACAGCTCTTTGTCTTCTGCCTGAGATCCTTGCTCAACCCTCATGTCAACTAGAGTTGACGTGGCGGCCATGTTGAAAATCCACCGTACGGAAGTTTCTACATCAGAGGGGACTTAAGACACCCGGGATGTACCTTAGGAGGTTTTCCTCAGTTTTAAGAATACGTATCCGGCTGTCAGTTTTTTTGGAGCGATCTAATCCACTTACTCTCCTCTCTAGCACTGCTGATTGGCGACAGAGTTACTGAGTAAAATGATGGCAGCGATCCCAACGGATCTTAGACATAGAAACCAAGCCAAACTTACTGTTCGAAAAGTAATAGTAAGAGGACAGTTGTGACGTTCAATTATATTCAAACCAACTTCACAGCGTTCCAAAAATAATAGCAGAGCATTAAAAAATACGATCAAGATTGTCAACATTTCAATTATAGAAATTAACCGATTCCGCGTAAAATTTGTTTAAAAAAACACTTTTACGGGTTTCAGCGCCTTAGTATTAGCGATCGACATAATTTTGTACAGGAAATTAACTTCGGCTTTAATGTAACTTTTACGTAGGAATTAGTTTCTGGCACATTTCTTAGTAATTTAGCTCGCGCCTAATTGCCTAGAGCTTGTTAATTGCACGCCATTACCTTAATTGTTTGACAATAAATATATAACAATACGTATACATAATTTTTGCCATGTAATTTGCAGGATCGCAGAGGTAACCACCACTGCAGTCATTATTGGGCGACCCCCCATGAGTAGATTAAATTGTTGATATTAAAGAAAAAGAAGAAGTCTAAATTAAATTATTATCAAATATCAAAGCACAGTCGACACTCATGGGACAAGTATGAAATTTTGCGCAGAGTTTGTTATCATAGAGGTAACCACTAAGAACGGGTCTTGCGAATTATACAGAGGTTAGGAAATTCTGCAACGTTGACGAAGCCACGGACGTAACATAGTTTCTAATTGAAACATCCACGTAAACGACATAAAATGCTGTCACAAGGGTTCCCCCCTAAGCACCCTGTGCGCTCTTAAATATATAATCATTCTCCAAGAACGTGCAGTGTTAAATGCCGAGGTTGCGTATTTTATATGAAAAGTTGGCGCCATTTGGAGCTATTGGATTTGAGGGGTTTCAGAAAACCGGCCGAGTGTTAAATCGCCTTAACGGATATACTTAGCGACAGAATCACTAGCTGATCTTAAAATGTAAAGACTTATACTTAATCGGTTTAAGGAAATTCAAAAGCATTGGGGGTGCTTAAAAATCCTGCCGGCCTTAATGCAATTTTGAGAGGGTACCTGTTTTGAAATGGGTGCGAGTCGAAATGTTGCCAAATATTTTCGTGGGGATACAATCATTTTACCAGCTCTCACATTGACATGTATCATCTCATGAATTATTTTTTTATGTAGGACAAGAAAGGCAAAAGAACTGATGGTAAGCGAAATTAAGAAACGGATTTTGAAGCTTTTTTTTTTAAATAGATAGAGTGATTCAAGAGGCAGGTTTATATTTGTATAATTCTACGCAGACACTTCAAGTTTCAACATAGTTTCAGCTATTCACTTGCCAAGACATTATCATAGCCAGCCGGCAATGTTATAAAATTTGGTAAAGTGTGAATCAAACTCTGATACAATAGGTTCTGTACCACCTTACCAGAAATACGTTTCTTTTATGAAACCCTCCCCCCCCCTTATTATTGTTTTTTCCCTCAGTATCTGTCTAGTTCCTAGGGTTGTATGCAATAATGAAAACAAACTAGCAACTTAGTTATTTTAACTGAAAGTAAGTAAATAACACTGCTCCTAGAGCCTAGACCACTATACCTAATTAAAAAAACGTCGGAGCATTGCAAATGAGTTGCCATCTTAGTCAACTATGATAAAATACCTTATGTGCCAGTAATTTCACCGGTTCGGCTGTCTTACTCTACACACCGAAACTCTGCACAGGCCATCAGTATATAAAATACGTATAATAAAATGCTAATGACATTTCAGAAGATTCAACCCAGTGTCAGACAGATGGCCAGACAAATAAGTACCTAACAATTAAATTTTTTGTCAAAAATGCTTTACCCCTAGTAAAAGAGCTCATATTCTTCAAACTGCTGGACTGATTTTTACCAAACATGGCTAAAAACCACCGCAAGAAAACTGGATTTCGAAAGAAAAAAAAAACACATCCAAACCAGTCTATCGGCTTGAGAGCTATGATGCTACAGAGAGACAGATGACACAGCCATCATCGACATTAACTTTTAACACCCCTCTTTTTGCGACGGGGGTTTAAAAGATAACAGAAGCTAAATAACAGATTTAAACTCTCGCGATTTACACTCATTATTTTAGCTAATCGTGACTTAATCTTGTACACGTTTTTATTAATTACCTCAACGTTTCGGACATGTTGCGATGTCCATGGCCTCGAAAGGACTGAAAATGGCTAAAAATTTACACAATTCGTTCATGGAACCCTAAAAAACTAAAATGCCTAAAGCCTAATATATTTGCAGTGCGCAAACCTCAATATATCTCCCAGTAAATATTAAACTTGGTGGCTGCAGAGTATTGTCAAACGTGGTTAGCGTTGGAAGACAGCCAAGAGAGTCCGAATTAAAACACTCGTATATCACCGAAGAACTTGTGACGTCTAGGTGGGCAGGATAGGTCGCATGAAGCATTTTGATACCTATATTTCTACGTTTAGATGTTAAAAACATGTTGAGAAAGCGGTGTTTCGTCACACCTATTAATTCTCCTCAGAACATAATTATACTGCGATTATAAAATAAAGAAAGCTGGTTTGGGAGTGAAGAAAACACAATAAAATCTACCAGTTACTTCTTTTCCCGCGCGGATGGTAAAAGCCCATCGAGGGAATGGGCAAAAGTCATAGGAATTTTATAGGTGATGCTGCTAGCAACCCATCACTATTATTAATCCCTCTTACCCCCTATACCTACGCCAACAATAAAAAACGTGCCTCTAGGTCTTCTTACCTTAGGCTCTGTCTACCCCCTAAGGGATAAAAGCTGATCTATGTATGTATTTATTGCGACGCAGCTTGCATCATGATCACGGGTAGATTCATCATCGTCATTGTTATCCTGTAATTGACATCTTTCAAATTTCTTTATATCCATAAATCAAAAACTAATTCGAGAGAAACACTTCTAGAACACAAGAAAAATATTTTCGGATTTTTCGTACAGTATTTTTTGAAATGGCGTCCAGCGGCCGGTCCAATACTGCCATTATAAAAAACCTTGTCTTCCGGGTTTCCCTTTGACATTTACAACTTTCACAGCACAACACTACTGACAGCTGACGGTTAATTCATTCGCACACTCGGAGGAATAAGACTGGAGACGCCTTGACAGGCGTTCCACCTCAGCTAAAAGTGCAAGCATCCGATGCTTGTACGTTATATAAAACTAGTTGAGCTGTCACCGCCACTCACAATGTCGAGACCGTCGTGGCGAACACAGCTCGTAAAAAATGCCAGCCTGTACCGTTTTCAGCTGCACTAAAAATACAAAAAAATCTAGTTTGCAAAAAGACGGAGTCACTTTCCATTTTTGATTCAAATTTATATGGTTTAAACATTTTTTAATTCATAATTATGAGTTTTAATGAGTCGTCAAGCTCACTAGCGTCAGGTAGTTATTACCCACTCCCCATGAGACTACTTACTCTGTATCTCTTTTCTCGCTGCAGCGCTAGACAGAGATGGATACCTGTCAAAGTATGGGTATTTAATACGCACTCCCTACGTTACTCTGACGCATAATATAGGATGCGTAACGATGGGTATAACAACATTTGCTATAATATTAGTCGCTATAACGCTCATTTGATATAATTATTAAATCATATAACAACATTTAATATACTTAAATATAATATAATTATGATTTTCTATAACGATCATTTAATCTAAAAATATTTCATATAACATACATTTAGTATAATGCATATTTTCTATAATAAACTTATGATATAAAGTTGATTTCATATAAAGTACAGTTAGAATAACAATTTTTGATATAATGTATTAGAGATTTAATCCCAAATTTAATACCCCGCAAAACTTACTTTGGCAAAAGGGCAAAGGGGGACGGGTGGGCGAAGCCCCCCGCAAGGGGGGCTCGGGGGGCGGAGCCCCCCACATTGAAAAAACTGCTTACACCAACTCGTACAACCACTTGGGTAGGTTCGTTAGTTACCTTGTGACCCTCAGAGCAGAAATAGAAGGCTTCGTCGACTCGCACTTTAACCTCTTGCACGTGCATAAAACTAAGTGCTACCAGATATGTAGGTTAGGTTAGGTTAGAATATTACGTGCTACTTTTAAAAAATATACCACATGATAGTTATACAATATGAGTTTTATATGAAATCACGATTATACCAAAAGTTTATTATATGAAATCAATGTTATACCAAAATGATCGTTATATGAAATAAAAATAGATATTTTGATATTATACCAAACGTTTATTATATGAAATGAGTGATTATATCATTTGAAATTATATCAAATGTTTTTATATTGAATGAAAATATATCAATTGTTGTTATACCGATCATTACACACCCCATAATATAGTGACTTCAAAGTATCGATCAAATATCGATATTGAAGATTTAGAAGGCTGGAATTATCCTGTGGATATTGAAAAAATAGTTAAATATGTATTTTTATAAACATGTTACAGAAGCCTGACTGTGAGATTTTAGTTCAAACTATAAAATGTCGCTAAGCAGGCGTAACCTATACGAGGTGATTCATGCTAATTCATATGGCAAATATTATATATCAATTATTTTGTTGGCGAAATCGATAACGATACGCATAGGTACGAATACGATATTCATAGTACTTATTTATTGAACATGACCGTCATTTCAGGTTTTTTGACGTGATAACGTCTTATAGATCGATGAACGCCAGCCGCACTCACGAAAAAGCATGACTCATTTGTTGAGTTTAATCTCATGTTTACCTCCAAAAGCGACCATTTATCGTTATAACGTAAATCTATCGTCTGTAAACCGACTTTATAAACAACCGGTTTTATTTTGATAGGATTATTACAGAGGGATAAGTAGTAGATTAAACACATCCGCGAGACTTAGTCCCGACTTTAATATTTCTAAGGTTAACAAAGAGCCTACTCGTGACCACGGCTACTGCATTATTGTGACTTAAATGTCATGAAATAACCTCAATACCTTTCCGCTTAGAAATAATTCAATTTCCAATTGTTTGATAAAAGCAAATGCTTTTTCAATAGTTAAAGATTTATTAGAAAAAAAGCATTTGCCTGTTATGAAACATTCGAGAAATGAATGATTTGGATTTTTTATGAGAAGGCTTAAATGACTTTCGTAACACATTTCGTGAATATTGTGTTAGTTGGTGATTTGAATTTACTTAATATAATTATGATTGTTGTTATGAAAACACCTTTTATTTATTAACGTACTGTTTAATAACAGAACAATTTATCGATATCGATATTCTGGTATCACTCCAATTCCTTGATTACTTACCTGCACAACCGCAAATTATTGTATTTGGATAGAATGTCAATATACTATTACGAGCGTGTACGTACGAATTTTCAGAAAGTGTGTCGATAAAATGTATGTTTGCAATTGTAACAACGCAAATCGTTTTTGCATATGTGTGCCTGGTCCGTATGTAGTAGTAACGTCAGTACGAACTTATCACCCCACCGACTATGGCACAAAAATTTGTTTAAAGATTTGATTCAATGCGTACTCCAGTCTTATTCCTCCGAGTTCGCACACCACTCGGCTTTGTTGCCATCGGGAACACTAGATAACTGTTTGCCGGGCAATAATGTTAATGTTTTAGCAAGTTTTCATTTAGAATCATATTTTTTGTGAAGTATTTTGTTTGAGTTTGTCAGCTCGTTTTGACGTTCATCGACATTGACATTATTGACAACACACATTCACTGTCAAACTATTTAAGCACAGGTTTTGTCGGTCAATTAATGTAATTATTTCAACGTTTTTTTAAGTGTGTGACGACATTTCGCTAATACTTGACGTTTGTTACTTACGTCCTTTCTGCTTGAGCAATGATTTAAATCAGGGTTTCTTAAAGTGTGGTCCACGGACCCCTTAGGGGTCCGTGGCATGTCTATCAGGGGTCCGCAGTAGGTCAGTTAAATGTAATCATATTTATTAGGAAATTGTGTCGTAAACTTGACGAGACGCATCGTCGTCGTCGGGCGGCGAGGCCGGTCTATTCTGTGAAGCACTGTAAGCGCAAATAGCGCGCGGGCCGCAGCGATCTCTTCCAGACAACCTTTGGGTAGTGAAATTATGGAATGTTAAACTAAATAGGTACATAAATAACAACAGAAAACAAAAAGGTAACTGTATGTATAAGCGAAACTAGCAATAAAATATTTTTTTTTATTTAAATAAGGTTTTTTATTATTTCCCTAAAATATTTTTTGAGAGGGGTCCGTGAAGTTGTTTAAATTGTGAAAGTGGTCCGTGACTGCAAAAAGTTTAAGAAACCCTGATTTAAATGGATTTTTCCACGAAAATACAAGATTTTCACAAATATAAAAAATATGGGTGTCTTAAAATTGTGCGCTCTTTCCAGCCAGACAATAAAAAGTAGCACTTAAAAAATTGAAATATTTTCAAATTCCTAGCACGTCGTTTTGTAATCGCTTATAGCCCTATTGCGTTTTAGATAATCCTATAAAATCATTTTACGTGTTAGTGTATACCACTGCCAATTTTATATTAACGTTTATTCTATTTGGCTCAAAGTGGATTAATGCTGCGTAGCTTGGTACGAGTTACACAGCCATTGCGTTAAAAAGCTACATATTTTCATTTGACATTTAGAGAGTCGGAAATACCAGTGTTTTACAAAAAAATAACCTTTTTTTATATCAAACGTGACCAACTAAGAATAAAATATAATTCACACTGTTAAAACATTTCAGTAACGCCGCTAGCAAAGGGGTTGGAACTGATTTTGAAATAGCATTTCAATTTATTTGACGGTTTCGAGTTGAAATGGCACAAAATTAAATGGGATATTTACTTTCATTGGAATAGCTTCGTAATTCTAGATACCTGATATGCTTGTGTTTCTAGCAAATGTCCATTTATTTGCCTGTCATACAGCGTGGATTTGGAATACGGGCGAAACCTTTAACTTGGACATTTTAGCGGTACAAACGATATTCAATCATGATTCTGTAAATTTTCTCTAACTGTACGTAACGTAATTAATTTTTAAAGATGCTGTCGAGCAATGTAACGCAAATATATTTTGGTTGTCTACTTAACATTTCGTGCTGAATAATTTTGGTAAGTATATAGTTTTTTTTCTTATTTTTTAATAAAAGGTAGCTTAATTAATTCTTTCGGACCTAAACTTAACGCTGTTTTAAGATTCGCCCTTACTCCAAATCTACGCTGCATTAATTAAAAATATTTTGGTAATTACCTACCTACGTAGGTATACGTAAAAGGAGGCATGTAAGCCTAGTAGTAGTTCAGCCTATGGTGTCGCAAAGATCCTGGGCTTAAACCCAGGCTCACACTGCTAAGATATTTGGCGATGAAACTTGTGCAATCCTGTGAAGCAGTTTATTTATTATGTTGTGTGAACTACAGCCCAAACCCACTTATTTTTAGAGGAGGCTAATGCCCAGCTGTAGGACGCATGCAGGCTAGACATGACAATAATATTCTCGTGAGTTTGTTAGCGCAAAAAAAGAAATTTCAGGTCCAATAAAAACAAGATACACAATATCATAAATCAGATCCAAAAAAATATACTAACAAGTTAGGTTCAGTGTTCTTGTTTCTCGTTATACTAATAGTTATAACGGTACGTGACAAAGGCATCTTTCAGCTTATTCCAAACCCAGACATCCAGAGCTTATTTACAAAAAAAACTACTTCCAAACTTACTTCGTTAAACTCTACTAACTTAGTTTCAACATCGTTTTCCCCAAAAAAGCCGTGGTCATTCTCAGGTAGGAGGCATAAACTGGCATATATCTTTCTTGGTTCAGTGCGTTCCACAAAAACATAGGCAAGAAAAAAGTTTACGACATTACGCGATATAAGGAAAATTGTCGTGTTATACTTTGCAAGTAGTTTGGGCGTGAGCTAGTTTCCGCTGCGGATATTCTTGGCTGATACCTAACAAGTTTATAATAATCGAAGTCGAAGATACACTGATTGTAATATTTTTATATAATAAACTTTTTCATTTTTTTTTTCAATCTTATTGGGGTTATAAAGACCTGGCTTTGCTGCGATGAGATTGGCACATTATTAATACATTCATGCATACATATATAAATCACGTATTTATCCCTTACGGGGTAGACAGAGCCTAAGGCAACAAGACCAAGTAATGGGTTGTTAGCCACATGCCACATGCCACATGCCTATAACATGATTTCTAAAATTTTCACCCATTCCCTTGTTTACTACTTTTACAAAATACTGTTTTCCGCGATTTGTACATAATACGAGTATATATAATGACGTATAAAATGTCGAAAGGACAACCGTTTAGCCTACGAGCGAATCTTCAGGATACGTAAATGAAAACCACAGTAAAACGTTTGAGTACTATCTCACCAAAATTTTCTTAACTCTCGAGGAAAAATACAGCCCAAGAAATAATAAAATCCGGAATTTCAACTGACAAAATCTAAAAGTTCACTTAAGCAACGAATGTTTTAATTACTATGATTTTACGCTAGTTATAATAACTGCAAACGATCTGTATCTTAGTTTCCACTTAAAATAAATGGGAAGCAGAAAGTAAAATGCTAAAGCGACTACATACAGGTCATTGTCCTCTCTAGTTTGGCAGTTGGCACTCTTCTATCCCAACAGAGATAAGAGATTTAAATACTTTGCTTAACGGGTTTTATAGCTTAAAAAGTAGTGTTTTGCACCAAAACTGCTGTATTTTGCAGGTGGCCAAATTGTCTCTCTGAGCTGGCTGGATATAATAGGGTAGCGATGCTCATTTTAACAACCTACATGCTTATTTGTTACCCCACATTGAAAAAATAACGTTCTAAATAGTTATGCCAATGAGTCCATTTAGTTAGAAAAAATTGTTTGAATCAACATTTTATTTGATACCACATCAAAATATAGCTGACCCGGCTAATATCCTAGAAATTATGACGTAAAACCCGAACAAACAAGTCCAAATAGGGCATACAATGAAGTCATATGGAAGTATCTACCATCAATAATTCCTTATATCCCTAGAATGCTGTGAAAGTCACGCGGTCGAGGCTCTTTGTAAACAAGTGTTTGTGGGGAAGAGGCATTTCGAACGAAATAACAGGTTTATTGTATCGTGATATTTTTTTACAACTGGACTGGAACAAATTAAATTATGAAAAAGGTCTGACTAGCAAAAAGCGGAAATACAATTTCTACATAACAGAATGTTTCTCTAACTAACTAAAGCAACCGCGAAATTAATGAGAATCTTTATCTAGTTTCTGCTCCATTTTTTAACTAGACTACAAACAAAGAGCAAGATTTTCTCGACTCCATTTTCCCCATCATCTTCCACTTATCTCCTGTATAACCTCTCAAAACGTCCTAACATAACGTAATTACCCACCGAACCCAAACAAAGCCTACTTATGACATTTCGTTACATATAACATAATCACAGACACAAACAACTATCCACTTCGTTCTCATTTGCACCTTATCTGAAAGGCTCAGAATCGATTCCGGGTTGTCATAGTGAATGATGAAATAGTGCCTCAGGCAGGCATAAATTCTTGTTCGTCCGAAGTCCGACAAATGGCACGTTTACCTCAGCTTTTGGCGGTGACCAGACAACCATAAATTTTAGCTATTTTATGCACATACTAACGATGTTTTCAGTCTGCGGTGCTTAAAAAATTAACAATATACTTAGGTGATAATATTATATTCTAAATTGCACCACCTGCTCAGATCAGTAGGCTTAATAATCACCATCGCGTTCATTTTGATAGTTTCTTGTATGAATGTGACAGCTAGCTGATTCCGATGCCAATTGTCAGCCCATACATGAACTGTCAAGATGAACAAGATGGCGATTGCGAGCGAGTTAGACAATAAGCCTACTGTTCTTTTCTGCAGTCCGTTGTGGTTGCCTGGTAGAGATCGCTCTGTATAGCGATAAAACCGCCTATTGTTACCTTCTTACCTCTGTATACTTACTTTTTCTGTTTTGATTGTTATTACCTATGTGGTGTTCAATAAAGAGTTATTGTATTGTATTTTAAATTAGCGAGACCTTGGAATTGCATTTGTAGTGGTTGTACGGTTCGCATGTTCAAAATTTTTCTTTCTATTCGGTATCACTCTTGACAGAGTGGTCGTGGTCATCACTTCAGGTATTGGTGGCAAGCTTCACAACACGCCGCCACTCCTCTCTGATGACCGCCTTCCTCGTGCATTCATGCAGTGATGACGAGCCATTTTCTGCCGCTTTTATTTGGTCAGTCCACCTCATTGGCGATCTTCCTCGTGGCCTGGTACCCTCAACCTTTCCTTGGACCACAAGTCACTCAATAGCCACCTCCCCTCGGCGGCATACGTGACCAAAAAAGGTAAGGATACGAGACTGTACCAAAGATGACAAACGCTGCTTGATGCCGAGTTCTCGAAGTATAGACTCGTAAAAAAGACATGTAAAAGGGCCCTCGGCGGCCTATTTGCAAAATAAACTTTTGACTTTTGACTTTTGTTGGTACGGAATTCAGTCCACGATACTCCGAGCATTCTCCTCCAGCACCACATCCCTAGGGCGTCTATCTTCTTCTTCTCCACTTCCCGCAGGGTCCACGTTTCTGCAGCGTACAAGAATATAGGGAATACAAGTGCCCGAACTAGCCGGATTTTTGTGGCTCTATATATGTTGCGATTCCTCCATATTTTCCTCAACTTGTCCATTGCAGACCTGGAAATTGCCATACGCCTCTTCACTTCGTCGATACATCCACCATTGTTCGAAATTAAGGCTCCCAGATAAATGTATGATTGCACCACATCACAATTAGCAATTTGTGTAATTTCTGGAGAATTGTTATTCATGCGGTCGACAATCATCATATTTGTTTTGTTCCGGTTTATCAAAATTTTTATAACAGTTCAAAATAATTTCCTTAATTACCAAAATTATTTACTGCCATCGTTTTAAAAATAGTGTAACTTACGGTCGTATAGGCCCAGAGAGAATTACCTTGAAAATTGTGAGAATACAATAAAATCAGCCATTAAAATATAAGCACGAAGTAAATAAAACTTTAAATTTGACACTGCTATTATTTTGGAATTTTCTTAATTTTCTTATTCAATATAAATTATTAAAAAACTGAATACGCTGATAGTACGGGAAAAAGGAAATTTCAAAATGCCTATAAAAGACAATAATACGTAACCAATTGGACCGTTACTGCTTTAAATTGCAAGCGAGCGACTATAATCTCTACCATTGAAGGCCTAATTAGACACATGCAAGAATTGCATGCAAGTTTCATTACATTGCGGGTTGCCGGGGTAAACCGAATTCAACCATCTATCAAACTTCGCAATGTAACTATAACGGCATACAATTCTTGATGCATGTTTCTAAATGGGCCACTCTCGTTGGTACGCAATAATGCCATCAGTTAGTCGATGACAGCTGTCATTGCGTGATTCGTGGTACAGGAAAGCAGCAGTCAATGCAGTACGTGTCTCACTCTCTCTTATGGGATTGATACTTGAATTGGCCGAGTGGCATTCTAAAGTCTCACGGAACTGTACAGCTGACGGCATAAGTATCGATAATGCCATCATAATATGAAATAATTACAACACACCGGATAACTCACGTATAAAAGCCGAAGGATTGCTCCGACAATTGTTTCGGACTATTTCGTAGCCCTTCATCAGGGAGCGCTCGCCCCGGCGGCAGCGAAATGAACACTGCGCGCCAACGCTCTGCTCGCGCAGCTACTCGGCGCAACTGACATCGGCGCACAACTACCCTCATTTTTATCGTCATTTTTATTATAGTCTAAAGTAGGGCAGCACACAACACTGATCACGTCACTTTGTAAAGGTTCACTCACACTCACCGTTTGGTCAATATTTAAAACAGTTTTTAAAGTACGTGAAGCCATTGAAATAAGTCCTTATCCCAATTTTAATCGTGACAGCGGATGGTCGGTGCCCCCCAGTTGGAAAACTGTTTTAAATATTGACCAATCGGTGAGTGTGAGCGAACCTTTACAAAGTGACGTGATCAGTGTTGTGTGGCTGCCCTACTTTAGACTATAATAAAAATGACGATAAAAATGAGGGTAGTTGTGCGCCGATGTCAGTTGCGCCGAGTAGCTGCGCGAGCAGAGCGTTGGCACGCAGTGTTCGTTTCGCTGCCGCCGGGGCGAGCGCTCCCTGATGAAGGGCTACGAAATAGTCCGAAACAATTGTCGGAGCAATCCTTCGGCTTTTATACGTGAGTTATCCGGTGTGTCGTAATTATGTGTGAGTCTCACGTTAGTTTCATGTTGAAATAATACCAAATATTTATATATCGGCCTATTTGTTTATGGCAATGGCATTAGTTGTATAGGTAGATATTTTTGACGTCTTGGTAACGAACATAATTGTATTTATGCCCTTGTAGGTACATACCTAACTCAATAATTATCTTAGTATTGCGCCACACTTCCAATGCTCTTCCTACGTTTATTCCAGGAACATGTTTATTATTTGCCTTCGAACGTTATAAACGTCCAAGATTATTCTATTACGCTGTCGTATAGTAACTTTATTTGCCGCAGCGGGGCCCGGTCACGTCTACAAGCAATAACATCGCTGGCACTTACAGTGTCGCAAAATATTTAAACTCAGAAGGTTCACTTCATACTTAGGTACTCAGTTTATAAAATGCAAAAGTAACTAAACTTTGTCTGTCCGTTTAAACTGTCTAACGGGCTAGCAGAGGTGCGCGCGTGAGCTATGTCGCGCGCGAGATCGGCTATCCATCTTTTTCTTACGTTTGTTCTAGAAGCGCGATTGCGCGCTCTTGTGCTAGTTGTGTTGTAGGTGTGTTATGCTTTCATTATGCCAGATAGCGATAAGCTTTCGCAGACGAAGTCGCGGGAACGGTTTAGGGTGCGACCAAACCGCCGCGTATACGCAGTGACGTGTCGTATCCGTCACGTTTTCTCACCGTTTCTTCATACATTTTGTTGCGATTCCGTAACGTCACCGTTTTTTAAGCGGCGGTGTGGTCGCACGTTAAAAAAGTTTTTTTTTTAAATATCACTTTTAATTTAACACTAGCTTTTGCTGACTGTACTTGTATATTTTTTTTATAATTTCAGTTGGGTTGCAGGAATTAAAATAGGTATTTGATGTGTCTGTAATTTTATCAGCAATCACTGGTAATTGGCTGCAGAACTGGCCTTACACAAGGTCTCACCCCCTTATTCATAAACACTCTATACTATAGAGAGAGCAGAAGCCTATAGAGTCTATAGGCTTCTGCTAACTTAGTAATCGTTTGTCCTTATCTGTCACTTTGACATTTACCTTTCACAGATAAGGACAAACGATTGCTAAGTTAGCAGAAGTGAGATGTAAGATGGTGCTTGGGTGTAATGTACGATGGTTGAGGTGGAGTAAGAACCCAAGTTTATGATCGAAGTAAAGAACGAATAGGAACACTTTATTTTATAAAACCTTAGCTTATATACATTTGGATTGTCGCTGATACAAGCAATATGCGTTTATGTAGCAGTAAACTATTGTGTTACTGCTAAACACTGAAAGTGGCTAATCGCCATACTACAGAAGCCTACAGAGCATTTATGAATAAGGGATTTACTTTCGATTTCACAATACGAAATTTCATGTGACTTCGACAAAATTTAAGTTTCTAAATAGTCAGTTCGACTAAAAATCCTTTCAAACATTTTTTATTACTTAATTTGATTTTATTCAATATTAAGTTCCGCTCTTGACGCGGTTCATTAAAATTTGTAACATCGATTAATGCATGGGAATATACCTATGTTAGGTATGATTCAAAAATCCTGAGAAACTGTGGGCTGTTTAAGTAGGTATTACTAATTATTACTAGGTACTAATCTAATCACCTGCTGAAATATCTAAAATCCATTTAATTTTAAGACAACCTGTATTATTTAAGACTAGCTGTTGCCTGCGACTTCGTCTGCAAAGAATTCGTTTATCGCTATCCCGCGGGAATTTTCCGGGATAAAAAGTAGCCTATGTGCTGCGCTATTCCAGACTTTTTTCTATCTATGTGCCGAATTTCATCCGGATTCGTTGAGCCGTTCTGGGCGTGATTGAGTAACAAAGAAACATCCATCCATCCATCCATCCATCCATCCATCTATACTTCCGCATTTATAATATTAGTTAGATACGTAAATCATAAATATGTATTTCAGGAAAAACCAATAAAACACAAAAATATTAACGCGAAAAACGGCTGAATAAAATGACAGCAGAGCTTCACGAAATTATCAGCTTCACTTAATCAATCTTTAATCAAATTTAACCGAAGTAAAATAATCACGAAAATCTTTCGCAAGGCTTGATACACAACACCCATAGGCAACCCATTCCTCAACCAATAATAAAGGAGTATTAGTTAATAAACTTTCCAGCGCAAATGTCACGGACAGCTGAATAGCTATTGCATTTCACCTTATCCTGCGTCCTGCTTTTACCGTTTTGTTCAGAGGGAGACAAAAGTCGCTCCAGCTGATGGAAGTTTGCTTATAATAAAGTGACACAGCAGACGGAGACACAGATAATTTAATGCAACTTGATTATGGTTTTCAATGAATTTTCAAGCTACAAAACGTTCTCGCTTTTACTTTTACATAAATAACATAATCAACATAACAAATAGGTACAATACCTGGGCGTAAAGATTGCACATCGGTTTTCAGCTAATCAAATTGTATACTAATAAAGAAAACTTAGTTAAAGTATTACCTTTCACAAATCCTAGTCCATTTTCACATTCGCAACTGTAATAGTTTTTGTCTCATCCACACCTGAAACAAAACAATAAATTTTCGTTAAAAATATACTTAAGTAGTCTTTAATAATCGCCTTTTTTGCTAGCTGTAGGTACAATACGTTGTCGTCCAATCAACATAATATTTCATAAACTATAAATGATGTAGATAAATCCAATCAATGGAAGTGGATAAAATTCAATTTGGATCAAAATCAAAATCTATTATAATCTACACCTACAAACAAACACCGCAAGTTATAGAAATGAAAATTTTAATAAAAGCTTTTGTGGTGACTGTACTTGCATAATATGTCCTACATTACGTACATAGACCAACTTGCAAGTCCATCACCAGGCCCCTACTTCACCAACGGTGGCAAGTGACAACTCAGAGCCTCTAGTATAAGTTTTCACACGAACAAACGTCTCGAACGCGTTCACGTAAACGTCTCAATTACTATGGAAAAAATGGCAGCGCCACCTGCGGATCGAAACGGCAACAAACTGTTCCCATAGTATTTGACATTTTAACGCAAACGCGTTCGAGACGTGTTCTGTGACCGAAAACTGACACTAAGCATACTGTTCATATAACAAACTCGACGAGAGTCTACGCCGGTTGGGTTTATTGAACGCGCATATTTTGAATTGTCACTATACTTCATTTAATTTAGAATGAGAAACCACAATAACATTATATTGCGGCCGGTCAACTATTTCTTACCTAGCAAACAGTACAGTGCAATAGTTTGGCAGCCGCAAAATAAAATTGTTTTAATGCCACTTTATTTGCGTGGCGTCAATTGTTACTCTAGTACAAATCGTAAAGAGATTACAGTTCACGAGTCGCAATATAATGTTGTTGTGGTTTCTCATCCTAAATTAAATGAAGTATAGTCGCCGACAAAATTTGACTTGATAGATTTGAGCCAAAACATACATTGCAAAAGAAAATAATTCTACGTCAATTCACAGCTTAAACCGAAACAACCAAGTCAGTCGACCAAACAAAATCGTTTCTAATTTAAATTACTCAAGTGACTTAGCTGCCATGCCGCCTGTGAGGCTGTGGGTCTGACGGGTCGGAAATTACGGCCCTTTGAATCACCACAGCCGTATTCATTGGCATTTGTTCGATGAGCAAAATGGTGGTACACTTGATGGCTGGTTTTAAAACAGACAATTGAATACTGAGCGTCTAGTGTGAGTTTTCGCAAATAAAACGTCTCGAACGCGTTCACGTAAACGCCTCAATTCCTATGGAATGGCAGCGCCACTTGCGGATCGAAACGGCAACAAACTGAAGGCTTAGTGTAAGTTTTCGGTCACAAAACACGTCTCGACCGCGTTTGCGTTAAAATGTATAACAAATTTTAGCTGTCGTTTCGTTCCGCTTGTGTCGCTGTTCATTTTCCCATAGTAATTGAAACGTTAAGATGGTTGCAGAGCTGTCATTTTCATACGAAACGTTTCACCAATAAACGCTTAAACTGTTATCGGGATATATTCATTTTTGTTTCCTCTGCAACCACCTTAACGCGAACGTGTTCGAGACGTATGTCATGCTAAAACTTACACTAGAGGCTCTGTTCTCATAGCATTTGATATTTTAACGCAAACGCAATCGAGACGTATTTTGTCACCGAAAACTTATACTAAGCATACTTTAAGATACACCGGGGTCACTTTTATTTAGTCAGACGACTTTAAAAATTAGTTATAATGACGAAATCATTATTTTTATTTGCTTTTACTGCTTCCAATCTATGTCTTCATCGATCGCCTTTGCGTCTACAAGGCAAAAATTCACTGCATAATGGACAATATCGATTTTATAGCAATTTTAAAACGATCAATGTAGCCCCAATATTTATCAAAATCACCCCGGTTAATACTGTAGTAAGTTAGATTGGATGGGCTTTGAAACAACTGCACGGCTAGCACTAGAGCGCGTGAGAGCTGAGTCGTGCGTAAGTCTTTTTCTTATTGTTCGTGCTAGAAATGCTAGAATGAAACCTTACCTAGACTATCTCGCGGGCGACCAAATCATTTTTGTTAGAAAGATAACAAAATTTAACGAGCTTCATCTACATAAGAATGGGTTAACAAGGTTGGTTATAAACGTAAACAAAATGACGCAAATGAAACCTAGATAACATAAGAAGCCCGTACCATTGTTCCTACTCGCAACATAGTACAATCTACATCCACAAACAGCCCCAAACTCAGTTAAGCGCGCCACGCATGGCAACACTGGCGTTTTACGTGTATTATTGCCAATATATCCTTTTTCATAACGAAATTCCCGTATTAATGTACTGGCTAATGCCAGAGACTTCGTCTGCAAAGAATTCGTTTATCGCTATCCCGCGGGAACTACGCAATTTCCTGGGATAAAAAGTAGCATATGTGCAGTGCTATTCCAGACTTTTCTCTATCTATGTGCCGAATTTCTTCCAGATCTGTTGGGCCGGTCAGGCGTGATTGAGTAACAAACAAACATCCATCCATCCATCCATACTTTCGCATTTATAATATTAGTTAGATTAGATTAGATTAATAACCAATGTTTATTATTTGACATAGGGTATCTCCCTCATTAATCATAAAAAAACAAGCAGAAAATGTAAATAGTAACGGTATGAAAAACCGATAAATAGAAAACAACTATCGTAGAAATTGTAAGTTATACGATTATAAACAAAACAATAACAACAGAAACTATATACAAACACATCAGTTTTGCCGACTACCTCAGTCGAGAGAAAACATAACTACTTTTGTTTTGATACACTATTCTAACTAAAAAGTGACAGTGTTCACAAATACAATGATTTTTTTACTTTTTACATGAAACTTTAGATAAAATAGCGGATTAATAACATGTTATTAAAGTAGAAATCCGGATAGAATTCAGCGAAATGTCATGGAAAAACTCTATTTACTACAACTGTACACCGACATTTTGTAATCACAACTGACAGCCACCTTTTTTTATTGGCAATGAACTAGCGCTAATCAGCCACCGATTGCCAAAAAGGTTGAAAATTTTAAAAATTGTTCGTTATTCAATATCGCACAATACTTTTATTTAAATTCGAAGTCTTAGCAAGCAGTACGGGCGTCCATGTAAGAGCTCCCGTCTCGTAGTAACATGGATTCGTAATATGCCGTAAAAGGGTGTAAAGAGAGGTTGCGATCGGTGGAGGAAAACGCGGCGGCACTCCGGTATCAACAAAGTGCGTCGCTATTTCCTATTGTGAATTTCACAATAGTACTTTTTGCAACTAACACATAATAAGGGCCTTTAAAACACGAGTGGTTTTATGGATCGAGCTTAGACGAGTTTCATAATAGGATCACACGAGTGTAACAACACTGCCTAATTAGGCAAAACAACAATAATCATAATTATGAACGGATATATAGTGTTTTATCTACACACATTTATAAGTCTCTAAGATGAGTTTGGAAGCAGAGAAAAAACTTCAACTTCATAATGATAATAACATCGATACGAGAAGTAAATTTCTTGATTAATTTGATATTTCCTATCATTTGAAAAACAGCGCCTTCTCTCGTCCCTGGTGAGCAGTACATGTTCCATGGGAGTTTGTAATTGTGTCGTACAGACACATCATTCAAACAGATGACGCTTAGCGACAAATTTTCGCATAGTAACAAGGTCAAAGTGACAGTTGGTAACAGATAGGAAAATTCGGAGGCTATGGCACCTGCTATGGGTGGTGTAGGGGTATAGCACGCTTCACGGAATGACGAGGACCCGGGTTCGATTCCCGGCCATAGCTTTACTTTTCGGATTTTTCTATGTGTTCTAATTTTCAGTGTTGTTTAGAAATGACTGCTTGAATCTTAGGAATCATGTTATAACTACGCGATGCGGCTAGCCACCCAACACCTTTCCCGTTTTTAACCTATACGCCCACAATAATATTAAACGTGGCTTTAGGTGTTGTTACCTAGAGCTCTGTCTACCCAGTGAGGGATATAGACGTGATTTATGTATGTACTAGCTGTTGCCAGCGACTTCGTCTGCAAAGAATTCGTTTATCGCTATCCCGCGGGAACTATGCAATTTTCCGAGATAAAAAGTAGCCTATGTGCTATTCCAGACTTTTCTCTATCTATGTGCCGAATTTCATCCAGATCCGTTGGGTCGTTCTGGCGTGATTGAGTAACAAACAAACATCCATCCATCTATCCATCCATCCATACTTTCGCATTTATAATATTAGTTATATGTAGTAATTTCAATGGCGGTCTCACTCTCGGTATACAGCCTACGGACCTTAAATAACTCTGTTTTAAACCCTACCTTAAAATCTTAGCTTGAATCTACGATTGCAAACCGCTTGTTCTGTAAATAGCACATGAAAGAAGTCTCATTTAGAGCGAGTGTTTCATTCGCGAGAGTCTAAAGGTCCCATTTGTTAGCTGCGATGAGTTTGCTAGCGCATTCGGTTTGGGGCACAATGGATCCATAAAAAAACATTGACTTGATTGTGTGTTAGTCGAGACTGCGTTGGATCAGTTTTTCGAGAGTATAATTATGTTTTTTTTAATTCCTAAGCACGATTGGGAACAACTTGGGATCTACAGCCCAAACTATATTTTTTTTATATGAATAGGAAGGCAAACGAGCAAGTGGGTCACCTGATGGTAAGTGATCACCACTGCCCATAGACACCCGCAACCCCGGAGGGATTGCAGATGCGTTGCCAACCTAGAGGACTAAGATGAAATGCCTCTTGTGCCCGTAATTTCTTGAATATCATTGTAAGAGATGCGCCCAGTAGTGTAGCGTTAAACCGGGATTTGAGACTACCGACGTACTATTTCAAGCTTGATTCGAATTTTTCAAACCAGTATTTGACTGTAAAAAACTGTTGCAGGTACGGGTGGTGTAGGTGTAAAAGCATGCATCACGAAATCTATTCCCGGCCATAGCTTTACTTTTCGGATTTTTCTATATATTGTGTGCTAGCTATCAGGATCGGTTAGAAATGTAATTTCTAAGGAGTAAAACGTAAAAATAAATACAGAAATCGGAAAGAAAAATTTCTCGATTGTTTAATGTTAAAAATTGTGTTCATGTTGACACTGATTGACAAAAAGATGCATTTTCTTTGTCATCTTGACCGTCAAGTCGAAAGTGAACATAAATAAATAAATAAATAAATATCTTGGGACAATTGACACCAATTGACCTAGTCCCAAACTAAGCAAAGCTTGTGATATGGGCACTAGACAACGGATAAACATACTTATATAGATAAATACATACTTAAATACATATTAAACATCCAAGACTCGAGAACAAACATTCGTATTTTTCATACAAATATCATCAAGACATCAAGTTTTATACTTTGTACAGTACGTGATTCAGCCGAGTAAATTATTAGAAAAAACCTATAAAACACATAGACAAAACTCAAAAGCGAAACTGGCAATATTTAAATATATTTCCTACACTCCTTAAAAGCCTAAATCACACAAAAATTGCGACACGCTCAAAAAACTATTAACCATCCGACAAAAGAATTTCCGGGTATCCATCCCAAAGGGGCGTTGATATTTGACATCCTGGTCAAGACCGCTTTCAGCTCCCCCGGGCCCACTGCGCCCCGGCCCTAACATAAATAATGTCTGCGAACATTCGGAACACACTGTTCCTTTTATGCCGACACATTCGAGACCCATTTTTTTGGCCTCGCGTGGCAATTAATATGGCGGTGTGTCATGTTTACAACTGTTGGTGTGTTTTGATGAGATGTTGCGTAGTTTTGGTGTTCAGTATGCTTAGTGTAGGTTTTCCGTCACAAAATACGTCTCGAACGCGTTTGCGTCAAAATGTTAAATATGAACGGTTTGTTGCCGTTTCGATCGGCAAGTGGCGCTGCCAAATTTTCCGTAGTATTTGAGACGTTTACGTGAACGTGTTCGAGACGTTTTTATACCGAGAAAACTTACACTAGAGGCTTAGAAACTACGTGTACAGGCGTACATAAATACGTCTCAATTACTATGGAAAAAATGACAGCGCCATTTGCGGATCGAAACGGCAAACTGTTCTCTTAGTTTTTGACATTCTAAGGCAAACGCGTTCGAGACGTACCTATTTTGTGATCAAAAACTTACACTAAGTACGGTCGAGGGCATAAATATCGATACAGCCATCATGTCAAATATATGTGTCACCGACATTGTTTGGGCATAAAGGTGTACAGATGTTTATGACGTCTTGGTAATGTACATAATATTTATGCCCTTGACTGTACACTGAATGAGGAATTTGAGCATTTCTTCATTATAATTATAATATATCTATGACACCCTCTTTGTGTTCCACTTCTGGGCAAAGGCCTAGTCTCTCGACCTCCACATCTCTATCTAGAGCTATATTGGGCTACTCGGCCAGCTCCGCGTCCAGGGGACTTACCATAACGTCTTAATGCGTTTCAGTTTAGGTTCTCTCGCTGTCAGATTCATAAGTGACAGCTAAAACTTGAACTGAGTCGGAATTAGGACGTCATGGTAAGGCCCCTGGTCATCTCTCCATCTCCGCCTCGGCCTGCCTTGCAGCTGGTAGCCGTGGGGTGGTTCTCACCGTGTAGCTATTTCGCGTGTATTCTAAATCTACTATATTTTAATGTATATCTATATCTACTGCATAGGTACATTATATTCGGTCTGAGAATTTCACTTGAATTTTTCTCATAACCTTTTATAAAACAGTGAGCACCGTCTCATGTTATAATTGCACTTTTAATATGAAAGTACACGCAAGTTTTTACAGGAAATAGCCCATTAGAGCCCGAGCAAAGTCTCGGCTTAGAATAAATAAAGTAAATAGAGAATCTCTTATAAATTTTAATCCCAAACCGTAATCCGATTTAAGGTGAGATTTATGAAAGCGGAGTAAAATATGCGTTTAATAATTCAGATAGAATCTTACTTTGTGGTGAAATTCTTAGAAAAAATTGCTAGGGTATTGTAAGATTATACACTGTGTTAAAATATGATTGCGAAATTCTTCAGCAGGTAAGTAAAATTTTTCAGGATTTTTTATTGTGATCGACAAAATGTTTCCATACACTTTATGTCGACGCTTTAAGTGATGGCGGCAAAGGGGTAACTTAATTTTGGATCCAAAATCAAAAATTACTCAAAAAACCTTTACAAGAGTATCAAAACTATCAAACAAACTCAAGCTCCAAGTAGTGTTAAAATTTTAAAGGGTCAGCAACACGCCTGCCTGTTACTTGGATTTGCAAGCGTCCATAGGTTACGGTAGCCGCTTACCATAAAGCGGACCGTACGCTTGTTTGCTACCGACGTGGCATAAAAAAATGCTGCAATATTCCGAAGTGTAGAAAGAAAAAACGACAGAAAAACATACCACCCTCGGACCACCACAACACCAAATTTCAGCAGCTGAAAATATTAGCCTGGCTAAAAAAAACACAAAAAGGAAAAAAACAAAAAACTTAAAAGTAAACAGTTGAAATAAATACCATAGGTTCTTAGGTCTACGCCCCCTTAAAGCTGTGAAAAATCAACCCTCTAAGTCAACTCAACCAAAACATACAGTCCCAAAAAATAGGTACTTAGCACAACTAATGAAATGAGTCTAAAAATTATTATTGTTTATCTTTTTCTGGCTAAATGTAACCAATATGAGGACCTCACACCACCTATATTTTGCTCAAGAGCAGGGTTAACACCGCATTTTGACACTAATTATTGTCGACTAATATTTTTTACAAGCCTTCCGAGACCAATAGCTTTATTAGAGTACGAGTATTTTACTATTGTACTTTTTGTCTTTATATTCATGAAACCAAAACCCAATTGACTGTAATAGTATTAGCTAATATTTATTAGGTTGGTAACTAATAACTAATTTATTATTTCCGTAGCTCCGAGAAACAAATACTAATATACCTAGTTGTAAAAATTATTAGTTCATGGACTAATATTATTACTCTAACAAGTTTCGAGAAATAGTTCCCAGGTGGTAGGACCTCGTACAAAGTCCGTCCGGATCGCTACCAACATCTTACTCGCTAATCCAGTTTCAAGCTTGCGCTGCTCTGTTCCAGCGCAAAGAGTAAGACAGCCGGTGGCATCAGTAACTGGCACGAGGTAAATCTTAGTCCTCTAGGCTTGGCAACCCATCTACAATATTATACTCCGGTGTCGTTGATGATACCATGGGGGAACCCACTTGCTTGATTGCCTTCCTTCTATTTAAAAAAAGCATACAACAATGGTCATACGAGTATATCAGTTTCAGAAACGTCCACATTCCCTACAGTTCTTCAACGCCAACTTTCTTACCCTTCATTTTTCCTAATGGATTTTTCACTAAGACATGTTTATTACAGGAAAACACCACTAATCTTCTACTGACGAGGGTTGACTACCGACTTAGCATTAAGTGGCCGTGCTAGATAAAAGCTTACATATATCATGCACTAATGCCCGTGACAACAGCTCGGTGGAACTTGTTTTTTAGCTGCTTTGCATTACCAGGGATTTTGTCTTCAGGTTTTGTAAGGCTGAGGGTCACGGTATTTGGCTCGGTCGTGAGGTCGGAGGAATGAAAGGTCGTTTTGTTCTAATACCGAAACTCCTTTTCAAAGAGAGAATTATGTTGCCAAGTAAGTTTGGCCTTTTCAAAGCGTCTATTTTCAATGCTGAGAAATTTATAAGAGGATAATGTAGACGCATGGATTGGCACTTTTTAACGCTTTTTTTTTGTTTACTGATCGGATTTTGGCAGACATTGATATAAGGATAGTGTAATAACTAGAGTCCGGAATTCTCGTGGTATTTTAGAACTGCAACAAGAAAAAAAAATAAAAAAATAAAAAAAAATATATGCAAAATATGGGGAAGGCCTAGGCGGACGTTCCGTGATCAAATTGGGGACGTTTTGGAGAAAGGCCAAGTCAAGAGTACCCGAAACCGACGAGCATGTATGAAGAGATTGATGAATGTGGATGAAGCGAAAGAGGTATGTCAGGATCGTAGCAAGTGGAAAAAAGTAGTCTCTGCCTACCCCTGTAGGAAAGAGGCGTGACGATATGTATGTATGTGTTTGTATGTACACAAAATATTTACCTTGCTACTCCGCTACTTACGTGCAAGATAACCAAGCTTGTGCGAAATATGTACGTTTTGCATGCAAGCCCTCCCACCACTACTACCACACAAAACGCACACAAATCCCACAAACTTAATTAATCCTAACACCACACAAACACTGACGCGCGTTTCGATCCCTCTACGGGATCATTCTCAAAGTTAGAGCACAACCGATGCACATGCGAACCAACGTCGTACTAATTTGTAAAACTATAAATAAACTAAATGTACCCACATTCGTATATTATCAAACTACCCTCTTATTTATAATTTTAATTAGCCATGAACAACTACCTTCATAAATTTTTCCGACTACAACAAAAACAAAGAGGGTTATGTATTTAACAAAACAATTTTACTATTCATCAAAATGGACACGCAATAAAGGTGACGACACCAAGTTCACCTGTTCGTTAATTATTGAAGCACTATTGTTGTACCTAATTATTTCCAACTGCTCTAAAACATCCAACCGTAAACCCTTTTCACAAAAATGCAAAACATCAAATGCTGCTGAATCTGACAATGAATGATTTGATTCTAATAAGTGTTTTGCAAAATTAGATCTATCTGGATGATTAAGCCTAAACGAGGCAACATGTTCCTTAAATCTTGTACTAAAACTACGACCCGTTTGCCCCACATACACACTATTGCAATCACTACATGTTAGCTTGTAGACCCCAGATCTACTTCCTTTATCTACCCTCTCTTTGTTATTACATAGCCTCGCACGCAAAGAATTATTTGTCTTAAAGGCAACATTAATGTTTTTTGACTTCATAACACTATAGATCTTATCTGACAAATAACCTACATAAGTAATACTAGATCTGTAATTGTCAGTAATCTGCGTAGGTTCTGCGGCGTAAAGCAAGCTATCCGCTATCCGCTTCCGCTTCTTTCTAACTAAACCGTTAACCATTGCTACACTGTAACCATTTGAAACTGCAATTTGATAAATAGTACTTAATTCCGAACTGTAATGTTCTTCAGAAAGAGGAACTGTTAATAATCTATGTACATAGCAATGGAAAGCAGCCAATTTATGCTGCCAAGGGTGAGTGGAAGCAGCCGGGATCACAGCATCTGTCTGCGTAGGCTTACGGTAAATTTGAAAAATATGCTTGTTATCTACTCTAGTTATTGTCAAATCCAAAAAATTTAATGAATTGTTCTCCTCTAATTCTCTCTTGAACTTTATCCTTGGATGCTTACCATTCAAGCCATTAACAAATGAATCGAGCTGTCTCATACTTCCCTTCCAGCAAATAATCAAATCATCAACATACCTATAATAATAAATAATATTATTATTACCAACAATGTACCGAGTTTCAAAATTATCCATAAAAATATCTGCCATTAGTGGACTAAGAGGAGAACCCATTGCCAATCCATCATTCTGTAAATAAAACTGCCCATCAAATCTAAAGTAGTTCTGTTTCATGCAAACAGAACAGCAACACACAGCAACACAGGTTACAGTGTAGCAATGGTTAACGGTTTAGTTAGAAAGAAGCGGAAGCGGATAGCGGATAGCTTGCTTTACGCCGCAGAACCTACGCAGATTACTGACAATTACAGATCTAGTATTACTTATGTAGGTTATTTGTCAGATAAGATCTATAGTGTTATGAAGTCAAAAAACATTAATGTTGCCTTTAAGACAAATAATTCTTTGCGTGCGAGGCTATGTAATAACAAAGAGAGGGTAGATAAAGGAAGTAGATCTGGGGTCTACAAGCTAACATGTAGTGATTGCAATAGTGTGTATGTGGGGCAAACGGGTCGTAGTTTTAGTACAAGATTTAAGGAACATGTTGCCTCGTTTAGGCTTAATCATCCAGATAGATCTAATTTTGCAAAACACTTATTAGAATCAAATCATTCATTGTCAGATTCAGCAGCATTTGATGTTTTGCATTTTTGTGAAAAGGGTTTACGGTTGGATGTTTTAGAGCAGTTGGAAATAATTAGGTACAACAATAGTGCTTCAATAATTAACGAACAGGTGAACTTGGTGTCGTCACCTTTGTTGCGTGTCCATTTTGATGAATAGTAAAATTGTTTTGTTAAATACATAACCCTCTTTGTTTTTGTTGTAGTCGGAAAAATTTATGAAGGTAGTTGTTCATGGCTAATTAAAATTATAAATAAGAGGGTAGTTTGATAATATACGAATGTGGGTACATTTAGTTTATTTATAGTTTTACAAATTAGTACGACGTTGGTTCGCATGTGCATCGGTTGTGCTCTAACTTTGAGAATGATCCCGTAGAGGGATCGAAACGCGCGTCAGTGTTTGTGTGGTGTTAGGATTAATTAAGTTTGTGGGATTTGTGTGCGTTTTGTGTGGTAGTAGTGGTGGGAGGGCTTGCATGCAAAACGTACATATTTCGCACAAGCTTGGTTATCTTGCACGTAAGTAGCGGAGTAGCAAGGTAAATATTTTGTGTTCATTGAAATGGACCTCCGCAAAGTAACGCCTGATTCAATAAAATAAGTGTTTGTATGTGTTTAGAACTGTCATAGGAACTTCTCATTTATCGACTTCCAATATTCATAATTATATCGATACATTACAGAACACAACATAATTTATTAAAGAATATTGAAAGTAGAGGTAAACAACCAGGCGGTGTTCGTTTCGCTGCCGCTGGGGCGAGCGCTCCAAGAGGAAGGACTACGGACTAGTCCGAAACATGTCCAGCATTACTTTACCTATATACCTACGTGAGTTATCCGTATGTTTACTAATTATGATGGTGTCTCCCGGTAATTTCTTGTTGAACATGTCTACTGAATACAAAGTCTATATTTTCTATAACGTCCTTTTATTCCCTGAGAAAATTGGAAAATCTCTTCTGGTTGACCCCTTAGGTAAAGGGTTAATATCTTCCATGTACAGACTTTCAACCCTCTTCAGCTTTATTAAAATATATGCATTGATTACGACTTGCAACTATATCATTACTAGGGAAACAATATTATGAGATACCTTTTTATAAAGTATGCATGTAAAATGTCTCCGTATTTTCCTTACAACCTACTTCTGAAGAAAACACAACCATGTAGCGTTTCACGCATGCTTATAAAATATTCATTAAAAATTACGCATAATCTCGAAAATTTCCTTGTTTCTTGTTACGCGCTAAGAATTAGGTGCAACTTGTATTATTAAATTGTTCAAAGGAGTAATTAATTATGTATGGTATTTCACACGTCTCTGAAGCCAGTCGAGACTTGATAAGGCGCATGGCTCTTTGCTCTCTTTAGAAACCCAAATGGCAAAAATGGAACCCTTACAGTTTCGCCGCGGTTTCTCCTGGTTTCGGGCGGTAAGACCTTGAACCCTGCCGCCAAGCAGCAGCGCTTGCGCTGTTATGTTCCGATGAGGCAAAAAAGACAACCAGAGAGAGGTATTCAATCCCCTCTAGGCTGGCAACGTATATGCAATCCTTTAATGTTCCGGGTGTTCATGGGCGCTGGTGCTCGCTTACCATCAGGTGACCCACTTTCTCGTTTTCCTTAATCACTACATAGTATAAAACAAAGTCGGTTTCTGCTCTCTGTCTGTATGTTTATCCCTATGTTTGCGCATATCTTTAAACTACGCAACGGATTTTGATACATACATATACATACATACATATCGTCACGCCTCTTTCCCACAGGGGTAGGCAGGACTACTTTGTTCCACAAACACACGGACGGATACGGATTACGTACGTTTTGTAACGGATTTTGATGCGTTTTTTTAATAGATAGAGTAATTCAAGAGGAGGACAAATATTTATAATTCTACGCAGACAAAGTCGCGAGCAGAAGCTAGTTATCGTTTAAAAAAAAACATAAAATGTCGTTAACAAATCAAAATACAGTTATTATTTGTACTCCTTTCATCCACTCAAAGGTTGACTGGAAGAGATCCCTTAAAGGGATAAGTCCGCCTTTGTGCATGTATCTCGTTGTTTGTCAATTGTATTTGTCTTGTTTATTTTGCACAATAAAGAGTTTACATACATACATTTGTCATACGACTAAGCAGCAGTATGAAGATTGAATTTCTATTATTTGACAATAATAATAAAACAGCCAAAGTCAATACAAATCTATCATTTGATGTAAATAAAACATAATATTCTTTCAACAGGCAATATACTGAATTGAGTGTTCTCCATCAAAATGAGCTCGTGTGTTGACATAAAAAGAAAATGAAAAAAAAAACGAGGAGACGCAATAATTCTCCCGAATATGCAAACAACCGTTTCAATTTCGTAGTATGTTTATATTGTATTCTTATTAATTTAGACAGCTAAGTAGTATCTGAGTTAATCTATTTGAAGATATATTTTACGAATAAGGAACTTTGCCAACCTAATAATGACAACATAACATTATTGTGGGACACTATATTGCCTCAATAAAACAATTTCTTTTAATCACGCGTTTTATTATTTAACTCCAAATTCTTATTTAATATATTTTTTCACACGCATTTCATTGTTTCATCGTTCGCCGTTCAATCTGTTCTCTCCATCTCTCTCACACCTCTCTCCATCCTTCACACACACTTGCGTTCCGTTTCACCCGATCACCTTACGTTCCATTTCCTACATTTTTATACTATTTTCTACCATTCGGGGTTGAGACCTTAGGTCCGTGGGGTCACAGCGCGCATATTTTGTACTAGCTTTTACCCGCGACTTCGTCCGCGTAGACTTCATTTATTGAAAAAAGTGCTACGCATATATGAACAGGCACTTAACATTTTAAACGTTAAGTGACGATAACTTTTTTGCTGACCTTAGATTTCAATAAAATAAAGAATAAGTATAAGTTGCCCTGATATAAGTGAAATCCGGAAAAAAATCCGTTGCGTAGTTTTGGAGATTAGCGAACACATACATAAATACACATATAGAAGAAGAAGAAGAAAAAGTTTATTCATGACAATTCAATCAACACATCAAAAAAAAACACATAAAACAACAGATAAATAAATAAATTGTCACAAAATGGATATACATAGGTACAATACATACAGACAGACAAAAATTATTATAAAATCTACTTTTTGTGTTTTATTCCTCTCCCCTGATCGTTACCACTCTATTTTTGATGAATTTATTTAATTTACAGACACGAACTTTCTACTGATTTATTGTATGTATAGAAGATAAAGAAGTTACTAAGAGGCCGATCGACCTTAATGGGGACGGAAGAGCTGGCAGCTTCCTCGCACTACGTATCAGTATTGCGATAGCGGGGAAATGCTGCCAGCATCTTTGGTTCTACGCCGCGGGTGAGTTCTTTTTAAAATTTATTTTAGTTTTAGTTTAGACTAACATCTGCCCGCGACTTCGTCTGCATAGAATTATACATATAATAAACCTTCCTCGTGAATTACTTTATCTATTAAAAAAACCGCTACAAAATCCGTGGCGCAATTTTAGAGATCTAAGCATTATATAGACAGACAGCCGAGCGGAAAGCGACTTTGTTTTATACTACGTAGTGATTGATTTATCTTGTAAATAAATTTATATTTATACCATTTTCATTCTTACCTGTCCTAATTGGTAAACAAAATTCTAACCTCAAAACGACTCATTTTTGCTATTTTTTAACTATTTAATAGTAAATAAAGGAACTGGAGATAAAATATCAGCAAAATGATGTACAAAATATTACCTCAGGTGTATTTCATAACATAGTACACTTTATTTTTGCAAAAAATTGCACATTGAGGTTAGAATTTTGTTTACCATTTGGTAAACAAAATTGTAATTCTAATTCTAAAGGACAGGTAAGAATGAAAATGGTATATATTTACATTTGTTTTTCTTCAAAGTATCATCTAAAATAGAATACAACAACTTGGAGTGTCATACCAGCGAACACTTAGTCCTCCACCATTCCAGTACTAGCTTGTCAACGTAAGTGGACTGATACAGCAAACACTCAATTTTAGTAGGAGGTTTTACTGAAGCAACTTTGTTTCTTCGCTTCGGGCTAAGCAGAGGACGCCACTCATAAATTGCGGAGCTTAACTTTTATTACAATTACTCTTTTACGTTTATGTTACTCTGGTTCCTAGACACAGATCTAAAAGTGCTACACTTGCAAGTTTGTGATCGGAGTTGGACTGGAATCAGAGCTGGGTCGCTGCGCGTTTTTTCGAAAACAAAACGAAACGGTTTTTGGGTAACAGTTAACAGTTTTTTTGCCACTAAATGGCTTTTATTCGGTTTGCTTTCGCTAAGAGTGAAAGAAAAAGAAACAGTTGCAAGTAACGACCTTTTGGTTGTAAAAACTGTATCAGTATCAAGTTATTATTATATCCTAAGTTTTGTTGAAATTATGTTAAATAGTGATAGAGTGTATATTGCTATTTAAAAACGTGTTCCGTCCGCTTTGTTTATAAAATGTCAAAATCAAAATTTCAACAAAACAAAATTCAAAAAATTCAAAAATCAAAAAAAAAACAAAATTCCAAATTGAAAATTTGTCTTTGTCTTTTTCTTTACGTATGAGGACTAAAGAAAATCAACGCACTTTTGCAAATTTTCGGTGTTTTTGTTATTATTCGTTATGAGAAGTCTATTGATTTGCAAATGCTAGGTATGTTGTGCTTAAATTAAATGGGAATTTTTATATTTTAACATTTAAATATTTTCGTAAATCGTTACCGATTAGGAGCAGTAGGGAATGCAAGCTAAAAAACACCATTCGGTTGAACTTTATTTAAATGTTGGACTTTTGCTGATGTCTGATTACAAAATGTTGTATAAGAGTTGATAATTCATTTTTTATTTCAAAATTTTTAACAAAGTGTATGTTTTAGAAAGTACTTACCTAATTTACAGCATTTGAAGCTAAAGCAAAAACTGTTTTTGGTCATGGGTCCTGGGTCTCAAAACGCTTTCTTAAAACTGTTATCAAACCATATCGCCTGCCATAGTTCTACAAGACAGTCATGTTACGCTAACATAAACAAATGTATTATAAAACAATAATGACGCTTTAAGATTCCAAAAATAACCCTACATTAAAACGCGCAATTTCGATACCTGATTAAAATCTCACGCGTACACATTTCAATACACATTTATGAAATGAATTTAAAAATCTTTATACGGCCTTTTTATGGCTCTAATACGACTCACGGAAAAAAATGAAATAAAAAGACATTTATTTCCACATTTCCTCGATTATATAGATCCATAAAGTCGTGCTTAAGTTTCCTTTATCGCTCTTTTAATACAATAAAAAACTGTAGTTATGTTCTGTACCTACAACTGTAGGTACTACTGATGAATAAATTATCAGTACAGGGTCCTTACCATAACACACACAATCACTCGTTACTTAGGTTCCAGTGGCGGGCGAGAGACTACTGACGCTACAGGCGGCTTAGCTAGCGCGTGTTAGTGAAAACGCAAGCTAAGCAATCTTGTGTCGCCACAACTTCTTACTTAATGGGATTAAATTTCAACTCAGTTCAGCTTTAAGCTGTCATTTTTAGTATGGATATGACAGCGAGCAAACCTAAACTGAGTCGGTATTGAATCGCATTAAGACGTCATGGTAAGGCCCCAGTACAATAAAAAATTGCGAATGTTGGTTTTCCTGCTTCGTCAGATGGCCGCGTATCGATGCATGTGTCCTGTCGTGCATCGTCGCCAAATTGTAATGTATTCATTTAAAAATTGCTTTAGGTATATCATACATTTATTGGAATAAGCAAATAATGCGTCAAAAGTCGAACTTGACAATCTACCATCTATAGAGACATGATATAACGTGGATATATACACTATCTATGTGCGAGACTGCTAACTTCATGCGACACCTATAAAAACAATTGAATAACAAAAAACTAAAATCATTAGTATGTATGTATGTAAACTCTTTATTGCACATAAAAATTTAAAAATACAGAAGTACACAGAAAATAGTACAAAGGCGAACTTATCCCTAAGAAGGGATCTCTTCCAGCTAACCTGATACAGAGAGGAATAGTTTACAAAAAAAAAGGCAAGCAGTCATTATTATGCGCAAATACGTAGTATTAATACTTAATAAACTAACAACTAAAGTACATTATAAAACCAAAATAAAATAATATAAAATATAAATAACGGAATAAAATTTAACCAATAAACTTACATAAACACTATCGAATATCAAATAACATAAATAAATACTTGAACTAAAAGACAATATAATAATATTATGAAAGGCAACTACCGCCTCAGTTGCCAGTGCTTAGCCACAACTTCCTCAGCCCACCCCTGAACACCGCCACAGACTGAGATTCCCTTAACGTCAGGGGCAACTCGTTCCACAGCTTGACGGAACGGATCGTGAAAGATTTGGCATAATTATGATATTAGTAGTGATAGTACCTATTAATGTGATATTAGTTTTACTGAAATAAGATTATACTTTAGTGTTTGGTTTAGTAGTACTAATATAAATTGCCCGTGGGCTATTTTTATTTTAAGAAATCATTGAAACTTCCTTCGGCTTTAAGATTATATATTTGTAACCCTGCGTAGATTATAGAATAAATTAGCCGCGTAACATAAAATACAAGTGTTTCTGGACAATAATTATCCGAGCGGCGATGAAAAGCCACCACAACGTTCGGCAACAAAAAAACAGGACGTCCAATTTCAACCTGGATTGTTTTGCTTGAAACATGCCTTTTTACATTTTCATGCTGTGTGAACAAGGCTCGGATATTGTGACGGGTTTTTTTTCTGAAATGGCTCTGTTATGATGATAGGACTCCCGTAAACCGGGGTTTTGTCTGAATAAAATGAAATTTTGGTAGGTATGCCGCGCATAAAGTGGGATTGGAGATTGCTGTAGAAATTTTTGAGTGTTACTAATAAATAGTTAGACTGTTGACTTTTTCTGTTCCGTAAGTCCGAATCATATTAGTGGCATTGTGGCTTATAAATACTTAAAACCTTGAGTTTACCAACAAATTACACTTTGCATGAAGTGATTTTCAGAAAGTGACCAAGCGACAACTGCTTGCGAAAAATGCTATTTTTATTTTTTTGTTGATTATTATATTTGAATTTCACATTATGTATGTATGTATATACCTATAACTCTTTATTGTACTTACTTAAAACACATAAAAAAGATGAACAACATTATACAACTTTATTTGACGTACTGTACATAGTCGTATATTGTAATCAAAATATTTACACAATGTTATGTTTTAAATCACATCGTGTAGGTAATCCAAGTGTTCCATACTGCGAAAGTTTCCAGTGAATAGTGCCCTAGGAAAGCCCGAAACAAATTTTATCTAAGACCTCGGCCTAAAAGCTTGCAGTGGCCCTTTAATATGTTAATGAGACAGATAATATATATTGAATACTCATTGAAAACTGACCCAATTTCCCGAGGGACCCTAAATTTGCATACAATCACCCTGCGAATATTTATTTAGCGATCAATCTCTGCACGCAGAAACGCGCTTTTGCTGACTTGCGGTTTTAACGAACGGCCATATAAATTTTGGACTACACCATAAACATGAGTTGCGATACCGTAAGAGGCTTCATCATTTTTGCTGTATTTTGACAATTTTTATGAAATAAGTGATACCTACACGTTAACATTTTCTTTTTAGTGCTTTCACTGAGTGATCCTTATGAATGATTTCATTAGAAATTCTTTATAGCTCGTGTGCGATGATTATTGGAAATAAAAAAAACAAAAAATATCTATATATTTTCGAGTACATACCTAATGTCTTCTCTCGAGCGTGTCGTTTTGTCAAAATCGGCTTATTCCAAGTCAAATTTAGTTTTTGTCAAACTCAGACAAAACATAGCTATTACTGTAACATATTTTAGTTTTTTAGATTATATCACAGAACAATAACCAACTTGTTTTTAAACTGACACTGACAAAATTGTCTTTTAAAAACCGAAACAATTAAAAATATATATTCGTAGGTAACAATAAACTTTAAATAGGTAGGTATCATCAAGCCACCCAATACAGTCAAATCAAATCCTATTTACATAATACCAACTATTCATTCTTTTTTTTTAATTCATTATTTTTCATGTGTTTTATGTACAATAAAGAGTTTTACATACATACATACTATTTACACAAATCCTCAAGTTATTGCTTATATCCACCTACTGATTCAACAACATTTAACACCCAGAAGAAGCAGTATCAATACAAACATCCGTCGTTTTTTAAAACAGCTTTTGCCTCATGGCGGGCGTTAGAATAGCAACCCTCATTAGCTGATATTTCACACCTTTAATATCCTTTTTAACACAAAAACCCGACTTATTATTCTTAGAATATATTTTATTCAGTCAGGTTTCGTAGTCGGGTCGGCCGACCTTGGGTCAAGGTACTAAATATATGTCTGCATTAATGTGAAAAACGTTAAATTTGAGGAGAATTTATGACAACACCCTCGTTTTGAATACAATAAGTATTAGGGTGGATTTTAGGGCCGTGTTATTATTAAATTAGAGTAACCGGGTCACTCGTGTCGATGTGTTATCGTCAAGGTATGGTACTCTGGTACAGGAGTGTGAGTATGTAAGCCGCATTAGAGCAGCATTATCTGCCAAAGTGAGACTTCTCTCTCTGAGGCAGTAGTTGGTAGGCCCTATGCCTATGCCTCAGAGTAAGCTGGGCTTACTTGGCTTACGCCTGGCATAGAGGCTAGTCGTCTCACTTTGATCTGCGACGTGCAAGCCAGTTTCCGCCGTAAAGCTCGGACTGAGGCACAACACCGACATAAAATGACGAGGACCCGGGTTCGATTCCCGGCCATAGCTTTACTTTTCGGATTTTTCTGTGTTCTCATTTTCAGTGTCGTTTAGAAATTAAATTTCGACATAAAATTGTTTGACCCACGGCGCCGAATTTTCATCATGGCATGGCGTGCCTCAAGTTGAGGCAGCGTCACTTATGTCGACGTGTGGTCGTCGGGATATGGTGCAGGGGTGTGAGTCTCTGAAGTCGCGTAGTATTCTTTAGAGCAGGCTCAGGCCGAGCGGCCTCGACTAGCAAACTGAGGCTGCTCACTCTGAGGCATAAGCTCGAGGCAATGGCGTGCATCGGAGATCGCCGAGCGGGCAGTGGTAGGCAGCGGGTGAGCACCACCAGAGGATTCCAGATGCGTTGCCAGTCTAGAGGACTAAGATGGAGTACCTCATTTGCCAGTAATTTCACTGGCTGCCTTATTCTCCATGCCGGAAAAAACAGCGCATTTTTTTGCCTGGTGTCAAAATTAGCGAGTAAGATCTGATGATGGTAACGATCCCGACGGATCTTGCTCAGGGTCTTACCAATCACGCGTATTTACCTATATCCCTTATGGGGTAGACATAATCTAAGGTAACAAGGCCTTAAAATAGTGATGGGCGGCTAGCTGTATCACCGGGAAAATGATTCCTAAGATTTTTGCCCATTTCCTCGATGGGCTTTTACCATCAGCGCGGAAAGTGAAGCAACTCGTACATTCTAGGTTTTTTCTTTGCTCCCAGACCAGTATGGAAGAGTACATCAATAAACAAGGCAATAACGACAATTTGTGAAATACCATATTATTAAAGAATAAAAAACGTTATGTTGCATCTCCGCTTCTGACCAATGAAGTCACAAATCCATCGCCAACATAACACAGACAAAAAGAAACCCCGGGAAACACCAACACCCGTAACAATATTTCACATTTATTTAAAGCCTTATTTTCATAAATAGAGACCGCGAAATAAAACGATGGCCTATTAAAGGAGATCGTGTCAACAACACAAACTTTTACTGCAACATAAACGAGGGGGTTATTGTAAGGGAAGCGCGGAAGCGAATCCACTGAATCGATTGTCAAACCAATGATTCTCCCAGACATTCATTGAGCCTGACCATGACTTCTTCTTTTTTTTGAGGGACAAGTCCGCCTTTGTGCATGTATCTGTGTTCGTCAATTGACAACATTTCATTTTTATAACACCTTAAAATGTATATATTTATGGTTCGAAAGCATTTTGCCTCCTGATCACTGCAATAAGTTTATACATATTAATTTTAATATCGCTTACTATAAAAAATATTAAAAATATGTCCTAATTTTACGAATACTACAACAGGATAGAAGAAACGCCTTTGCTTTTTTCACGATAAAAATAAGCGATCATAATTTTGTATTTTTGACCACTTCAAAGTACAAGGGGGGCAACTCTGAAATTCTAATTTCGAAGTTCGTTGCATACCTTCTCTCTCACTCTCAAGATAATGTCTATTAGTACGAGCGGAATAGCACGAAGCGAACCTCGAAAATCGAATACTGGAGAATAGGGCCTGACATGACTCGTTTTAGATGTTATTCTTTACACTTCTAGTATGGATAGTCTGGAACTTTATACATCTTAACATCTTTGTCACAACATTTTTATGCAATAAAGAATTTGAGGTTGAGTTTGAGTTTGATCTGAAAGCGAGCGATCCAGCTTTGGTTCAGAATTGAATCGCATTAAGACCTCATGACAACTCCCCTCCCAAGTTATCAATTCAGTTCTGACTGTAGACTACATTTGTCGACATGTTTCAAAACTGGCATTAAAGAGACCATTAGTTAAAAAAATACAAGTTCAATAATAAATTTTGAGTGAATGTTCATGGAAAATGTTAAAATTAACACAGAACTTCTGAAAATAACAGTACCTAACAGTACAATAATGATGAGTATAATTTTCAAATTCAACCAATTATTGATCTGTTACATTTAGTAAGGTAGTTAATAAGCGGCTTAATAAAATGAGGAAAAGCCTTTCAAGTTTTCCAGCAAACCAGGTTTATAAATATCAAACTCATCGAAACCCGAAAGTTAGAGTAAGCAAAGAAGTGCAAGCGCCAAGTGCCTGAAGATTCCCAAGTTTGTGTGCTAAGGTAGAAGGTAAACTTCGATTAATTAATATTTGGCAAAATTAGTTGATCTAGGGAGGAAAAATTATTAGAAGTTTGAGTCTTATGACGAAATTAACGTGGTCATAATAACATTTTAACCGGTCAAGTAGATCTGATTTGAAGATATAATTTCATAATATTTATTTATTTTATGCGAATAGGAAGGCAAACGAGCAAGTGGGTCACCTGATAATACCTTATTGTCTTGTCAGAGCGAATTTCAACCAAAATTATCAAAATCGAAATGACACACTTTTTTTGCGAATTCCTGGAATAGCTAAAATTCGGAACGCCTTTATATCAAAACACTATAAAAACCAAAATCCCTTAAAAAAGTCGTTCAAAAATTACCTCATACCTAGAAAATTGCTCAGTGTCTGTACCTTATTATTTATTTATTTTATTAATTATTAATTAATTTAGTCTTATTGGTTGCTTAGAAATTACTTAGGTACCTTTAGGATAACATAAGATGGTGGTACAATGAAACCTTTTATAATTTAATTAGGTATTTTTATATGTTTAGGTCTACGCGCAATTGCGCTGAAAAAATATCTCTAAGCCACAGCACAGTGCCACAGTGAGAAGTATTATGCCAGCACACTTCCGATCGGCTCATCTATCTCTGTGTTTGACTTGAATTTAAAATAAAAAATAAATAAAATAAAAATAGTTTATTCAAAAGAAGAAATGTTTACAAAACGATCTTACTGATGGTTCCACACTAGGCTAGGCCTGTCACGTGGCAACCGATTTCAGCAAAATTTGTACCAATCCAGCAATCCAGTTCCCAAAACTCTGTCCTCCCATCTCTTGCCACCCCTGACATGGTGGAACATTAAATTTACGACGGCCATTATGATGACGTCACCGTAGGCGGTGCGCAGAACAAACGACTTTTGTTACGGACTGCAACTCGGCGGTATTGTCTCAGAACTTGGCTTAGAGTTCGTTGGAGTTTGTACTGATTTTAGATTACTAATCGCTTGTGGAACTTGCTACAGTATTTTTCTTAGTGTCCGAAGGAAATATGCTTTTTTGCCGAAACTTAAGCCAAAGGTAACAGCTAATAGACCGACCGCTTAGCTGAGTCCTCGCCCGCGCGGCACAGGGGCGCGGGGTGGGACGACAAAGGGGACCGAGAGAGGTGCGGGCGGGTGGTGCGCCTGCCGCCCGTACCTCTCTCGACCGCGGTCGGTCTAAATACAAATACAATATCTTTATTATCCGACTATAGGTATCAATGGCGCTGCGTCCACAGAACTCGATTCCCACTGGCTTGCCTATTTTAAGGCATTTGGGCAATTTATTGTGCAGAATTAGAGGAAAAGGCTAGTTAAGTTCCCTTCGGCTTGCCTTCTGATATACTTGACGCCACGCCACTGACAGGTATAAAATATAAGGTGATACAATAAAATTTTGATCCATCTATAGTCCACCAAACTTATGGTGTACAATAAATAACATCATAACAAAATTGTGATGTAGTTGTGATGTTGTGTATAGTATATAATAATTCTGTGGGCCACAATTCAGCAAGTCTGTTGAATGCCAGGCTTTAACTGGGGCTTACTTGACTCGCTCCGATCTGGCTTTACTGGAAAGGCAGTGGAAACAACAGTGTTATGTTACTAGCATGAACACATCGATTTGAGGTTTCCGCAGTGGACCGTATCATTCCAAACCCTCGCCTTCCCAACATTGCATAAACTATTAAATTGTTTATATTCATATTATATTGCCTGCACTTGTGATTCCTATAACCGTTATTGTAATAAATAATATAGAATTGTTTAACGTTTCCTTCCATACCTAGATTTAGAGAAAGTTGATAATAAATTATTTTAAGTATTTTTTTTCTTTTTTAAAAAATGTAGCTTGTTGTATTCAATTTAAGTTGTTTTGCGTCCTTACGCGTCTGTCACATTCAGCTAGGAGGCTGAAAAAATTACTTTAATTTGCTATGTTAAATGTGAACACTGTTTTGTCAATGAATATAAACTTTTCGTGATTTGTTTATGAGCCATGTATGACTGTTTGTGTTTCTATTAATACATTCTTCTTCTTCTTGCATTTAAGAGCCAGGCTCTTGTCGGTGGAGTAGTCGCCACTCCGCTCGGTCCTCAGCCAGCCTCTTGACCTCCCTCCTATACGACGCGACACCCACTTCTCCTTCACCTGGTCAAAATACGTTAATCTTGGCCTTCCTCTGCCTCGTCTCCCTTCCACTTTTCCCTCCAGTAGGTTTAGAAAGAATTCGTCGCGCCGCATCAGGTGTCCTATCATGTTCCCTCTTCTGGTACTTATAGTCTCCAGTAACCTTCTCTTTTCTCCGACTATGTTAAGCACCTCTTCGTTGGTTTTCCTCTCCGTCCAGCTAATCCTTTCCATCCTCCTCCAACACCACATCTCAAAGGCCTCCAACCTCTCTCTATCACGCTGAGTCATGGTCCACGTCTCACTAATACATTAATACATTAATTAATAAATAAATAAATTAATTCGTCAGCTTACTACAATTATGCTACAACATGTAGTAAGGGTTTGGACGGTGTATAAGTACCTACAGACAGTCCTTCCAAGCTGGTCTGGGAGGAAAGAAAAAACATAGAATGTAACAGTTGCTTCTCTTCCCACGTAGATGGCAAATGCCCATTGAGGGAATGGGTGAAAATCTCTGGAATCATGAAATTAAATTAAATTAAATTAAATTAAATGAAAATTTATTTTGCTGGAACAAGGGTTGTTTTACATGCGTACAAAATATAAGTGAATCCTTATTCAACCATTATCAACAGCATACAAAATATTTATATAGTTAAGTACATTATATTAATTGAGATAATTTACAATTTGTTAACAAAAATCTAATTTTCTTCATGTACATCATTATTCAAATTTAAATAAAATTAATTATGATTAATGTCATGTAAAAATATTATACAATTACAATAAATAAAGCGGTCAAGGGTCAATTCAATATTTTTAATATATACTTATTGATGTTTATAGGCGATGCAGCTAGCAACCCATCACTATTTTGATTCCTCTTTCCACTTAAACGCCCACAATCCTTATACCTTACTTATACCTTAGGCTTTCTCTACCCCGTAAGGGATATAAAATATAGACATGATTTGTGTTGGTATGTGTGTATGTGTAATTATGAAAAAAAGAAATTAATCTTTGGCAATAAACGAATTTAAAAATAAACACGAGACTGATTTTCAGAATAATAGAAATCAGTTGGGGTGTTTGAAGTATTCAGTGCTTAGGGTAGGTAGACGAGGAGTCAGCCCAGTCACCAACGCCAACAGCCTTTCACAGACCAACTATTGTAGCTTCCAAAGTAGAAAGCCCTAACTCTAGCAATAAAGTCTAGGCACCAAACAAAATCGGATCTAGCCAACAAGGGGCAAATTTATTCATGAGCATCTGCCACTGAAACTTGGACTCAAAAGTGTCCTGATTTTGAATGTCGCGGAACCCGGTACGTGACGGTTCCGTTTCCGTTGCACTCGACTCCTTCCTTGAGTTTCGCACGAATTAGAGACTCATATTTCCACGCTTAAGAACGGGAGCTGCATATGTAAAAGTCGACGTAATTTTTGCACTGTACAATATTACTGACGATTTTATCATCGTAGCGTGCGTAACATTTGGTCGTGTCTTGTTAAAATCAATATAATTTTACAAATTGGCGGCAAGTGGCTCTTTTTGCCGTTTTTTTTTAACAACTAGCAGCGATTTTGAACAGATTTAAATTGTCTAGAAGAATGCGTCGCAAAAATTTGACATTTAATAATCACGCCGACAAAGAACCTTCAATTGACAATTGAGTTTTTCGCAATTTTAAAGATACCGTATGAAATTTTGCCAATTTACAAAAAATAATGAAGAAAGAACAAGGTTTTGTAGAAAGTAACGAAAAATAATACCATGTAACTAGCACAAAAACCCTAAAACTAGTACCAAAGAAAGAAATAAAGCAAGAAAAATTTATTGCCACAAAAACAGATTCCACCAGCAGATTTCCACCAGTGGTAGTCTGTACCAGTCAAGTTCAGTTTACGCTACATTTGAAATTACGACAAAACTAATAAGTAATTGGACAGTTAATTTCCGCCCTAGCTCCCGGTCCACGCGCAACACTTGCCTCGACTCATACACTTTTGCAAGTACCAGCCGTTTGACTTCCTGTGTGAAAGTTCAAGAATTAAAGCAATTTGTGACGCTGCAGCTTCGAGTCGAGTGGACTTGGAAGTTGAAAAAAAGAGACTTTATTTAAAAGTCCAGAAAAAAATAAAAACGCTCTTTTTTTAACCGGCCAGTTGCAAATCGGATTGGCTTACGATTTGGTTGTGTATAATTGAAATAACTCTATATTTAAAGAATAGTTTTCTTTTTTAAATTGTAATCAAAGAAGTAAGTGCATAACTTTTTTTTCAATTGTGAAGTTTTGGGGAAGCATCTGTCCGAAATACGACAAGCGCTGTGGGTTAGAGTGAGAGAGGAAGATCCTGCCTATCGCTGCAGTATGAGTCAGAGAAAGGGAAGCCAGACAGACTGGTGCCGTAACGCGTTACGTTACGAAGCGTTTTACCCTCCAATAAGAAGTTATCACTTCAAAAAGTAACAGAGCCTTAGCAAGCGTAAGATAACAAAGAACCTAACCTACCTAGGTGTTTCTTCCAAAAATAACGCGAAACATCTTAATTTAGAATGACTAAATAATCACACCTTGTCAATTTTTAAATCGTTTTATAAACTTGACTTACAAATATTTGTGTTAACAAACTATATTACTAAATCTTAATTAAACTTTACTAAACGTTTCAATTAGGTAAAGCAATAGTGGTACTGACCGTTCAAACTTCATAAAATATCAAACTGGATGGTCTACTGGCAATCACAACTTTGCCCGGCAAAGTAAAGCACTTAGAATTAGAACTACCTATTGGAAATCGCAGCCGTATAATACTTGAATAGACCAAAGTTGCATTTAATAATAAAATTGTGAATTTAATAGAAAGGTGCATTAATTTAATAAAATAAGTGTTTCTATATTTTCTTACTAGATTTTGGCCACTACTTTGTCCCTTCCAACATGAAACTACCTCGAGACTCAATCATAATTAGGTACACAAACGTATAACTCACGTATTTGGCAATAATAGAATTAATGATGAAAACGAGGGTAGTTGTGCGCCGCTGTCAGTTGCGCGATTCGCTGCCGCCGGGGCGAGGGCTCCAGGAAGGAATACGGATTAGTCCGAAACAATTTTATACGTGAGTTATCCGTTTGTGTAATTACTACTTAGTCCATTCATAATTAATATTAGTGATAGAGCTCTTGCTGGCGACTTCAAATTTTAAGTCTCTTCCCTATCCCGCGGGTAGGTATTTTGAACAATTCCGAAATTACTTTTTGGCAGTTATGGTTCTACTTGCATGCCAAATTTCAAGACTGTTATTATAGTTACGGATATAGGGTCCCTTTTTAGCGGACTTATCATTTCATCTCCAGCCTATATACGTCCCACTGCTAGGCACAGGCCTCCTCTCACAATGAGAGGGCTTGAGCTACAGTTCCCACGCGGGCCCAATGCGGAATGGGAACTTCACACACACACCATTGAATTGCTTCGCAGATGTGTGCAGGTTTCCTCACTATGTTTTCCTTCACCGAAAAGCTCATGGTAAATTTCAAATGTAATATCGCACATAACCGAAAAACTCAAGAGGTGCGAGCCCGGGCTCGAACCCACGACCCTCTGCTTGAGAGGCCTCATGTTAAACCACTAGGCTACCACGGCTTTTTCACGGACTTATAAACCCCATTTATTCCCTATCTCGTGGGTTATAATACTTAAGGAATATGTCTGCCAATTTTCAAGCATTAGCTTTAGTAGTTTAGGCTCTGCGTTGTCTATCTGTCAGTCAGTCACCTTACTCCTTTATGAGTATAGATCATCGCCAAGCAGTTTTAAAGAAGTCCTACGTATGTTCCTTTAGTTAAGTTTTCCAGTCGGTTTTCATCTGAAACCTCATTTCTTAGCAAATTCAACGCGAGGTATTTTATACTGTCTCTACCCCGTTTCCAGGTAAAATAAACTGTTTCACATTCTCATATTACGAAACGGGGAGCGGTACTATAAAGAAACTTTCTGCGACAAAGATCATGCGATGCGAGATTACCTTTTAAGATTAGTTCGACGAATACGTTAGCACGTTACCAAAGACGACTACTCTGTTTTTAATAATTCAGGGTGGTAAACGAGCCGGGCACGAGTGGTTCGCCTGGTGGTAAGGGAGTACCTCCAACCTTGGATACCCGCGATACAATGCAATACAAATATTCCTTGAACACGACAAATCAGTACAACATTACAGAAATGAAAATATAAGGTAGACAATAGGTGGTCTTATTGCTTAAAAGTGATCTCTATTCTCTACCAGACTACCTATCAGTACTATTAACTAAAAATTCGAAAATTCAAAAACTTTATTTTGCGAACAGGGCGCCAAGGGTTATTTTACATGTCTAAAAGTAGTTTAAAAAAAAGACATGTAAAATATTACATGTCTTTTTTTTTTAAACTACCAGCGCATTCGGAAGGACCATCATTATTGCCACGAAGAATGCGCCGCGAGAAACTTGGCAGAAAATCAATTAAAAACTGCACGATTCTATGTCAAAACTCTTAAGCGACGAGCATGTACGAAGAGATTCACAAACGTGGATGAAGCGAAAGAGGTACCTATATCAGGACCACACCAAATGGACTAAAGTTATTTCTGCCTACCGCTATCAAAAAGAGGTGTGTCGGTATAATGTATATTTACTACGTCATTTTGTCAACCAATATGCGATCAAGCAAAATTGTTAGGAATCAAATATGCGACACGGCTGCCAACTCATCACAATTTTGATTCCCCTTTCCACCTATACGCCCACAATCAAACCAAACTTGCCCTTTAGGTCTTGTTACCTTGGGGCAATTTTACCTCGTAAGAGACATAGACATGTTTGTGTATGTATTCAACGGTTCTCTATTGTTTGCCCGAATTTCATATAAACTAATTTCACATGCCCGAATTTCATTTGCCATAATTTTATATTCCATAACGATATATATGCCATAATGATCATTAGCCATATTTTCATTTGCCATAATTTTCAGGTGCCATAACGATATGTTTGCCATAAATTTCGTTTTTCCTATTATCAATTGTCCTAATATCATTTGCCATAAAATTCAAATGCCATAATAATTATTTGCCATAAAAAAACCCAGAATTTTGATTCCTGTAATAATAATAATAATTATTTAAAAATGTTATTTTTTTTACTACGGGTTGTGTTAATTATCTACGTTTAACAGATGTGATGACATGTGTAGAAAACAAACAAAAATATGAACTGAATGACCCTGAGGCGAAGCCGACGGAGCTCCGCTTTGCGGAGCTCCTATTCCGCCTAGTTTTGGCGCTTCGCGCCTTGACGCCATTCTAACCTAACCTAACCTAATTAATTGACCAGGCATGTGGCTATTGAGGAGGGCTTTGCCCCCCGAGCCCCCCGAGTCCTTAAAGATGCTTCTATTTCAGCTCTGAGGGTCGCAAGAAACCTAACGAACCTACCGTGTTTCGGTAGCAGTAAATTTCAACAGTCTGGATCTGTTTTTTCCTTAATTATGGCAAATGATTGTTATGGCATGAAATATTAGTGATTTTGAAAGTTATGGAAAGTAAAAATTATGGAAAGTGATATTATGGTATCTAATATTAGGGATGTTGAACATTATGACGTTTGAGTATTATGGCATTCAAAAATTATGGCATGTGATATTAGGGCAAATGAAGGTTATAGCCAGTGACCATTATGGCAAATGAAATTAGTATAAATGAAATTATGGGAAATGGAGGGATCCCGTATTCAACCAATATGCGGTTAAATCTAGCAATCCAACAAAACGGTTAATCTCAACTACATTAATTTGTTTCTCAACCGTTAACCGTAAGCCACTTTCCCAGTTGAACTAATAGAAAGTAATTGTGCCCCTGTTAGCAAGTTTCATTGGAAACCAATGCTCAATGGAAAGGCCTCGTGGTGGAGTTGTGGGCAAATTGCAGACTTCGTATCAATCCATTCGACAATGCTAACCTTTGGTGGGAGTTTACACCAGGCGAGTGCTTGTACAAGCGTATTGGCAAGTAATTGATTATTACTGCAGTTTGTATTGATTGTCAGTGAATGTATTGCCCCTGGTCCTACTAAATTGTCCTACTTGGAAAAATGCTGCCATTATTTTGAATTATTCATTAACATTTTAATACAAAAATAGGTAGGTTGGGTCAGTTAGGTATCTTAAGTTGACCGAAGGGCAAAATACCCAGAAAAAGGAGCTCCGGCCCGTTCTCATTCTATTACTATTTTTTCATTATGTATATCAACACGTTTAGTGCTGGCCACAGGTGACCCTAGGGCTGTCACTTACCTCTCAAAGGCTAGGAATAGCCAGTTCAGAAAGGCAATACGGCCAGCATCGTGGGGTCGATGCCTGTGGCGGAATATCTTGACGACGTATTAACTTAATAGTTTTAAAATCTTGCTTTAGTTGTTAATTTTTTCAATAATTTTATGAAAACATAAATTGTAGTAAAACGTTTACTTGCTTCCCTACTCGCATTGCAACTGAACGCCAGTGCTGAACGAGCCTCACCGCTCGCTGGCACGATGTAATTGCCAACCTATTGTGCCCGGGACGCCGAATCGTAGTATTACTTTCAACTCCGACATTACCTGACTTAACTGCGAGCATTCTATTACATAATTGAACCATTTTAAAGCATTTTATGTCAATTTTTATGTGACTTTTTAAGCGCGACCCAGTTTTGTTGGTTCGTTATGGATTTAGTTCGGTCGGCATTTTGGTAGTAAAACTTATTGTTCTGTTGTTTTGTGACGATCTGTGCATAAAACCAGGCCAGACGACCGAATAGCCTGGTAGTTATAGAAGTTGACTATTAAGCTTGAGACGGGTTCGATCCCCGATCGACGTACGAAAAATACGTATGTTTGTTCTCGGATCTTGGATGTTTAATGTGTATGTGTGTTGTTGCTCGCTATAAGTGAGTAGTGTGGTAAAGCTACGCATCACGGACTGATGACAATTTGGGTTCGATCCTAGCATAGCTTTACTTATCAAATTTTTCTGTGTACTGATTTTCAGTATTATTTAGCTCACTGTAAATTTCATTTTTTTTTTTGTAAACAAATTCCGAAAAACTCAGAGGTGCGAGCACGGGTTTCGCTTGAAAAGCTGGGTCGAACTGGGCTACGGCTTTGTGCACAAAAATGTCGTAAATCCCCTCAAAAAACCGTCAAAAGTTGGTCAAAAAAAACAGAAGCGCAGCACAAAAGCCTCTATTCCGTCGTTTACATTCGGCATGCGTCGTGCGAAGTTTGAGCACGACTTTGTCGCAAATCTGGGCATTCGGTGCGTAGGTACGTAAAGTAGGACACGGGGAAAATTATGCTATTTCTAGTATGTTTTGTTTTCAAGTACCAGGCTGCAACGAAATTAGCCGACATAGAACCACTCATTCACATAGCTCACAAGATCCTTGTTGGGGTTCCGTACCTCAAAAGGAAAAAACGGAACCCTTATATAATCACTTTGTTGTCCGTCCGTCTGTCAAAACCCTTTTGCTCAAGAAGGCGTGCAGGAATCAAGCTTAAATTTATAATTATCAAATACTCAGGTCTACTGTCCCTTGGAGCTGTGAAAAAATCAAACTTCTAAGCCAACGCAATCAAAAGATACAGCCGTTTATGCCGCAAATTTTCGAAACTCGCAAGGGAATCAAAACCAGCAGGGTACTTCCCGTGAACTCAGAATCTCCCGAGTCCGACTCGCACTTGGCCGGTACCAGAGACCTGAAATTTGGAACGAAGATGGTGTCGGTAAGACACGTCTGTCCGAAAAAAGGTTTTTTCACAGGACCAGATTAAGGTGGTGCGGACGAAATTGCGGACAGACAGCTCGTGACTAATAAAGGTATGTGATTTTAAGTAAAAACTAACTACTCTATGACCACACCAGACACGATACGAGGCGACTGATGTATGCTTTTTCATAAACTCCACCCAGAACTGCAATTAGTGTTTGTGAGATATAATGGGACTTTTTCCTCACATAATGCTGATTCCTAGCATATCTCTTTCGCATATTCTCTGGTGGAAGCGAAAGCGGATCAAAATCAGAATATTATAAAGTTTAGAATGTTACAATAGGTTAAGTTAAAATACATAATGGTGGTTGGTAATATATAATGGCATTTTCTGTGTAACTATTAGCCAGATGCACTTTTTTGATAGCGTAATATATAAATTGGTTTAGGTTAGTGTAGGTTTAGTTTATAACTAGCTGTTGCCAGCGACTTCGTCTGCAAAGAATTCGTTTATCGCTATCCCGCGGGAACTACGCAATTTTCTGGGATAAAAAGTAGCCTATGTGCTATTCCAGACTTTTCTCTATCTATGTGCGGAATTTCATCCAGATCCGTTGGGCTGTTCTGGCGTGATTGAGTAACAAACAAACATCCATCCATCCATCCATCCATACTTTCGCATTTATAATATTAGTTAGATTAGATAATTCTGTTAATTTGCAATTTTCTGAGAAAATAGCACTATATTATTTTTTAACTATTATGTATTTTAACCAATTATACATTTTAAACTATATGTATTTTAATACGTACCCGATGGAAGTTAGCCTTAGGCTAGCAAATTCAACCCAATTAGTAAAACCACGTAACACGTCCACAAAGAAATCTCCAGCATAAATTATTAAGTACTCCGATGTTCCAAGATTAACGCTCGCCAAAAAAGTCCAAAGTAGCGGGGAAATAATTCCACAAACTTGATTATGCTTATTACTCAAGCCGCGGGTTGCCAGCGACTCCATTGCGTGTCGTTCTTTCTTACAGACCTAGGTGTCTGGGCATTTTTAAGATGAAAGGGAAAGCCAGAAGCGCTGTAAACTTTTTATAATCTCGTGGTATTACAAGATTGGACCCAAATTCGATGGCAATTGAATAATTGAGTTTGTACTGTGAAAATTTAAGAGTAAAGCTACATTTTAACCGACTGTGCGCGTAAATGATAATAATATACATGACAGCCTAATAATCTTAGGGAAAAATTATTGTTACAGGCGATGCGGCTAAGCGACCCATAATTACTTTGATTCCTCTGTGGCCTTTAGGTCTTATTATCTTAGGCAGTGTCTGCCCCGTAAGTGATAATCACGTGAATTTTGTTTGTTTTTTTTTATATTTTGCACAATAGCATTTACTTACTTATAATGATGATGATGATTGATATTTTTATCATCTGTCTTTTCTGATTAAAATAATGGTAAATTTCCATGGAGTCTAAATCATTGACATATTACAGCGAATATGTTTTTTAACACATTTTAGAAACTTACCCCTTTATTCATAAACGCTCTGGCTTCTGCTAACTTAGCAATCGTTTGTCCTTATCTGTCACTTTGACATTTACCTTTCACAGATAAGGACAAACGATTACTAAGTTAGCAGAGTATAGAGCTAGCCTTTATAATTAAGTGGGTTAAATTGTAATTATTGTAATTACCTAGGTCATTGTAATAGTGCTCGTTGCTTAAAAAAAAAATTAGGTATAATTTACGAGGCCAATTTGGAAAATAATAGTCATGCGGCGCAACATGAAAACCACGCGGCAACCAATTTTAAAAATAACACTGACCCGTCGACCACTTTTTAAAATAAACCATTTCTCACACTTTTCAGTTCGAAATACGCGTGAAAACCTTAACTAATGCATGCGATTAGTAAAACATGTTTTCCGTTATAATAAGTAGTTTTTCCTTTAAATTATACTGCACCAAACTTCGTGTTGCCGACAGTTTACAGCACATAATTATTTAAAATGGCAACACCACTTTGCCACGCGAGTTATATTTTGCAGCAGAATGTAAGAATAGCGGATCCTGCCAAGAGTTAAAATTACGCCCCGTACAGTGCACGCTGGCTAAATAATTCTAACGCCACCGTAACATTCAACTACTCGACAAATTATGGTTCTCGCTAACAGTTTACGCCGGGCATGATAGTGAAACAATGTTTTCGTAAATAAGTTTTGGAAAAAATGATTTCTTCTGATTGTTCTTTTATAGCTCTATCTATAGCTCTCTTATTTAAATAGGTAGGTATACCAAATTTCAAATAAATTGAACCACTAAAACTTGCAGGATTTGATTCGAAAAAGTACATTTCAGATATTTTTTTTTTTAAACTGAGATATATTCGTGACTCGTGACAGAATCTAGTATACTACTTAGGAACTATCGAAACTGACAGATTCCTACCGCGTTTTCTGTGTGCATCCACAATGGATCAAGATTTGTTTCTTCATGTCATTAGGAAAAAGTTGAACCGATTTGAATATAAAAAATCTCATTTACTATAACCGATGAGATGAAATGTATGGTAAGATTGTAATGTAGAAGACTGACATGACAGAATATTGTGGAAGTCAAGAAAAGAGGCATTTGGCTAGCTTAAAAAATGTTCTGACTTTTTTCGGTTATTTCCTTATATCTCTTAAAGCAAGCGCATTTTACCACCACATAATTAGACAAAGTTGTAAAGCATTATGTTTTCTATAATTTTATAGATAAAACAGATTTTTAAGTCTTATATTTACGAGGATGCAGACGAACAAAGTTGGATAAAGTTTCTTAAAATATAAATGGCACCGTTTGACAATGCCATTTCACATACAGCCTTTATACAAATGCGTCCAGGTTATGTTTTAACCATTTGTTACCTGTTCGGTGCACTCGCGAACGTTTACAGATGATTGATAGCGTTACGATTTCGATACGTTTGTTTTAACGATCTTTTACGTTTGACGGTTTTGTTGGACGTGCCACTGCGAAGAATGATTCGCTTTATGAGTTCTGTGTTTCAGTTTTTAAAATAGAGTGACACTTCTATTTTGACACTGATTATTTTTCAGGCTAACTTTTATTATTGTCGCCAAACGAGTACTATTTTCTTAAAATGCTGACAACGCACCCGTAAGTCCCATAACCTCCTAAGACTTAGCACCTGTCTCACCACTTATCTAAAGTGTCAGTTATCTATGATGACGTCTCTGTCTGTTTCGTAGTAATAAATAGAGACGGAATCATAAATGGGTGGATTCTTGACGTTGTAATTTGTGTGCCATGCTAAACGTATTGCATACAAATTACAACGTCAAAAATCCACCCAAATAATTAACACTTAAAGATAACTAGAACCTAACAGAGAGTGATGAAACAGGCCCTTAGAATATCCATGGGCGGCGGCGATTGTTTTCCATCAGGGAACCCGCATGCTCTTGACTTCTATCACATCCGGCTCGATAGTTTGGTACCGTATTCTGAAATCGTACCGCCAAGCAGCAGTTCTTGTGATGCTGTGTGTCAGTAAAGTAAGATATTTGGTGAAATGACTGCGACTAGATTGGCTTCTAGCAACCTAATTAAAGGTTTGCGGATTTTATTTGACGTATTACAGATCCATGACAGCTTAGTGATGGTAGGATTTACTAAAAAAATTAAATAATATTTGTCAAATAAAAAAAAACCGCAGAAACAACCAGATGTACCATCGAATAAATTGATTCCTTATCCACCATAGAACGTTCCCACAGTAAAAGTCTCAAGGATTTTCCTTGCTAATTGAACGTAACGTCACTATGACATTTAATGCGAAAAGGTTCAAGTGGGTCAAGAATTTGATAGTAGGTACATACTTTTAATGTTTGCAGGAATAACATGCCAGGTTTCCCGGTGAAATATTTTCAACTTTTACATACTTTAAACAAACACAGAAGAATCATAGAATCGTCAACAAAGGTACATTTGGAAAACAAAGCGCGCAGCCATAAAAATTCATTAGCATTTGAAAAAAGTAACCTGTGCCATGGACGTACCGGTTCATGACTGCGGAACGCGACCGTAAAATGGAACGTACGCTAACTTCATTTACCATGGATCCGCAATGGCGGCTGAAATTTTAAAATGGAACAAACAAATAGTTCAGGTGGAAATATTCGAAATTTACTGATGTTGCAGTAAAAATATGAATATGTAATTAGTGTTTGGGTGTTGTTAAGTTGGTGCATTGAAACTGGGAGTTTGGCCAATTAACGGCACTATCTAGAAAACTTGAAAAATCGCTAAGTAACATTTCAGGGGCCCTATTTTTGAAAGGCATCCAAAATTACTCGAAAGTGGTTTAAATCTGTTTATGTTTGGCTTCTTCTTCCTTCTTTTTCTTTCCTAGCCCTCTTCAACCAATGAATTGATGTAGGCTTCCTTCAATTTCCTCCATTTCTCTCTGTTCTGGGCAGTGAGGGTCCAGTTTCCGCCCGCCACTTTCCGGATATCATCCTTCCACCGCATTTGTGGCCTTCCGCGTTGTCTCTTCTGGTCCCATGGCCTCCACTCCAGTAGGCGTTTGCACCAAGAGCCATGCTTTCTGGCAATGTGGCCGGCCCATTCCCATTTGAGTGTTGCCACCCTAAGGCCGATGTCCGAGACTTTACTCTGTTTCCTGAGCCACTTGTTTGTCTTTCGGTCCCTCAGAGTGACTCCTACCAACCTCCTCTCCATTGCCCTTTGTGCCACCCTCAGTTTGGGTATTAACCTCCTGGGTGGTAATGTTTGGTTTATGTCCTCAAAACTACTAATGACAATTTTGACTACCTAGTTCAAAAGATTAATGAGAGCTCTAATTGTTTTCTATGCTACCCATACTTCAAATTTAGAACAATTTTTCACTACTTTCGAATAGTATTTTCACATAATGTGCTTTAAAAATTGGGCCCCAGTTAAAAAAACTATACAAAAATAATAATCTCTCAAAATAAATAAATTTATCCTATGTGAATAGGAATAGGAACTAATAGAAAGGCAAACGAGCAAGTATGTCACCTGATGGTAAGCTGCCCATAGACACCCGCAACCTCGGAGCCATCTACTTATTAGGAACTCTATTAATTAAAAATATTGTCACAAACCCCTTAGGTATTCATAAACGCTCTGTAGGCTTCAGCTAACTTAGCAATCGTTTGTCCTTATCTGTCGCTCTGACATTTACCTGTCACAGACAAGGACAAACGATTGCTAAGTTAGCAGAAGCCTATAATAGAGCGTTTATGAATAAGGGGGTAACTCTTTACTGGTTAATAACATTAGTAACCTAAGTGTTAAAATTTAAAATCCACGTATGACGAGTACAACCTTAATACTGTACCCGGCCAGAAATATTGCACTTCGGTATTTGGAATGAGACAACTAGTGTTACGTGAGTTAGAAAGAAAGAAAGAAAGAAAGAAAGAAATAGTTTATTTATGACAATCACAGTCATTAAAAACAAAAAAAATATTAAAAGCTACATAAAATTGACATAAAATGGCCCCAACTCAGCATTTGCTGGCCTTACGGCCAACGCTGGTCTTCCGTTGGGGTCATCGGAAGAATAGTATAAAACAATACGATAATAAAAACAAAAACAAACATAATACAATATAAACAAATAAGGAATAAACATTAAAACGTTAATACATAATAATTTGATGTGGTTGCCTAGGCACAAGCCCCTTTGCCCTTTAAAAAAAAAACAGAATAAGCATAGACAACCACATCACAGACAAAAGAACCAATAGAAGAGAAGAGAAATATCAATAACAATCAATGAAAACACGAGTACACTTTTTAGGTTATAAACATAAAATAAGATTAAAAAGAGTTAGAGAAAGATAACACTACGAATCCTAAATTACCTGAGAAACTCGATGTGCAATATTTATGGGGTACTGTAACATTATGATTGTTTTTAAACAGAAGGTCAGAAAAACTAACGAAACCTTTACTAGTAACTAGATACATTCCAAAAGTTCGTCAAAATACTTAGAAAAGCACCAATAAAAATACTCATAAATAATCTAATGGTACCCGATTAACATAATGTTTTCATCCTCGACACATAAATCATGACCTGAAAATTTATTTCAATGGAGTAAGTTTGTAACAAATTTTGTATTCTAAGGGCCTGTTTCACCGGTTTCTGTTAAGTTCTAGTTATCTTAAGTGTCAGTTATCTATGATTCCGTCTCTATTTATTACTATGAAACAGACAGAGACGTCATCATAGATAACTGACACTTAAGATAACTGGAATTTAACAGAGAATGGTGAAACAGGCTCTAAGTGGCAGATTCCAATATTTAAGGCTTGTTTCACCACTCTCTGTTAAGTTCTAGCTATCTTAAGTGTCAGTTATCTATGATTCCATTGTAGCTTTTGGTTTTACAGTTAAAAATTTTCTGTCAAAATTAGCAGCTTCTATTAAAGTTATCTATACTAATATTATAAAGAGGAAAGATTTGGTTGATTGTTTGAATTGAATAGGCTCTGAAACTATTGAACCGATCCTTTAATCGTTTGAATCCTAAATTTTCCCTGATGATGATGAACATAGGCTACATATTTTGATTCTGCGTAGACGAAGTTGCGGGCAACAGCTAGTATACTACTAAACAAGCTCTTACTTGAACAGGCAACATTTGTCTTGCTACTCACATTGCTGCTACTCCGCAGAAGCTTGGCTGTCTTGCACGCAAGTAACGGAGTACTTCTAGCAAGGTATTATTTTTTGTGTTGAAATAGCTGCAATTATTACAATTAAATATTCTATTGGTACCTAAGGTTTTCGGTGGTTACAGTTTTATATCCCTGAGAACTTGGTTATGAACTTTTTCTATTTTAATGTGTGATGCCATCTACTGCTGAACGATTGAACCACGTCGCATCTACCAAGTGTCCTGCAAAATAACAGAAATAATGTCGAGAATAATTACAACACACACCGGATAACTCACGTATAAAAGCCGAAGGACTGCTCCGACAATTGTTTCGGACTATTTCGTAGCCCTTCATCAGGGAGCGCTGGCCCCGGCGGCAGTGGAACGAACACTGCGCGCCAACACTGCTCGCGCGGCTACTCGACGCAGCTGACATCGGCGCACAACTACCCTCAATTTTAATATAATCAAAGTAGGGCTGCACACAACACTGATCACTGGTCGAGAATATTTACAACACAAAACTATTCATTCTGTATTCAAATCCGAGTGCCAATACCAACAACACACCGACAGTACCGCCACCTAGTTAGTCCTGCCTGCATAACTAGAGCTACCTATATGTGAACCTAACACCAATCCAACGGCCGAAGCGCTATTTGAAGGTTTGACCACAAAATAGATAAACACAGAAAGGCTATTCGAAAGGTTACAAACGGGATATGAACCGCGATTACCTTTATTGATTACCTTTATATTTCGAATGAACTTAACCGTGAATCATTGAAAACTCTTACAGAAAGGCTAGTTCGAATATCAGGTACTATGGAGCAATTACACTAAGTACAGCTATCATGTAATGCGGTCGCTACACTTGTTACAAAGGATGCGTCCCACGAGATATAACTACAAAATGTCTAATTTCATAATAATAACGTTCACAAGATTATAATGAACGTTAGCTATAACAGCAAACAGTATAATTTTTTAACGTATAAGGCTTAAATTATATAACGTTATTTTTATATAACTTCAATATGTATAAGATTTATATGGCCTAATTTCTTTTAACATAACAAACATTTAACCTAACTGAAACAGCTGCAAGACATTGTTTAATTTTCGGCGAGCGAGCAAAATGGTACGGAGCGGAAGCGACTGGGATAGGTTAGGTTCAAAGGCTAATTAGCCTTTGGTGTTAGTTATTTTTTTTATAACCACCTAGAAAACTCCTTAACCACATAGCAAATTCAACAAACAACTGTGCATTATGCTTTTTGATGTAAGCTGTTATGAACATTATATGCTTTGATCGTTATTTCAATTGATATTATATATAAACAACGTTATACCTTACAAAATTAGATATTTTAAGATTATAATTTTCGTTCATTATATCCAGTAAACGTTATACTAAACGAGTTTATATAAATTGAGCGTATATATTATGAACATAAGATAATAAATTGTTATATCTCGTATTACCTACCCGTTACAAATTTACTTCGGCTACTAAAATGTCGTGTTTACGTTAGTCTATCACGTCGTCTACTTATGGTGTGTTTGTAACATCCTGTATAGAAAATAACTGTCAAACATAAAGATTACTTTCAGGGGCCTTACCATGACGTCTTAATGCGTTTCAGTTTAGGTCCGCTCGCTGACAGATTCATACTAAAAGTGACAGCTAAAACTTGAACTGAGTCGGAATTAGGACGTCATGGTAAGGCCCCAGTTATGTTCTTTGCCGCAACAATAATGACCCTTCTGCTTCCAATCGTTGTGTGCCGACCAATGCTATTGACACCGTCCTCGATGAATCTGTAAAAACTGCCTCTGGCGCTGACGCTTTTTAATTTGCGTGGCACTCGTTTGAGTGTCCCGACTAGGTGTAAGGATTTGGTACGAAACATCCAGATTCTCTTTTGTTTTCCCATTTTTTATCAACTAGTTTTCAAACTGAAATTGGAAGCTAGCCTTTTTCCGGGCGGAATCCATTTTAATGTTTGCTATCGATTCGAAGATTGGCTTTCAGAATAAGGTGTGCTTGTTCATGGAAGAAGTGAGAGTTATTAACATTAAAGCACAGATTTTACCTACCACCACAGACAAGAAAGTACTTATATAAATCACTCTCAATCCCTTACGGGGTAGAGAGAACCTAGTATAATTGGTTGTACCATTTCCCTACTGCTTCTGAACCCATCTCAGAGTAGAGTACTTTATGATATAGAATGGCTGGTCAAAGTAATGTACATAATTGTTAGAAATAAAACACTTGTGTGATCTTATTTTACCCGCTATATTTTTACTCGCTGAGGTTCGTTTCAAAAAACCATACTCTTGTTTTAAGAACCCTCATTATGTAACGGTTGTTGGCAACACCAACAATAATTTGGTAGATAAGAGCGGCAACACTAGCGCCCTCCCCTTCTTGCTTCAACCACGGGTCTCTGTACACTCTAACATTTACAATCAAAATTAATTATATCTCATCAAGACCTTTTCATTGTGTTTATTAAAATCAGTGCTATAATAATCAGAGTCTGAGCTACAACGGTTGCATAAAAATACTATTTCAAACGTGATATTAAAGTTTAACAATCCAAAAGTTCACAGTAGAGATGGACGATATACATCGATGTATTGTAAACACTCGATGTATGGTAACGATGCATCGTATTGAACCGATGTATTGTTAATCCTTCAACATTGAATATATATCGATGTATTTTTATTCGATGCATCGAATACGCAAACTATGAGATTAGCGTCTATGAGTGTGACAACACTGGCTGACTGGAACCTGAATCGTAATAATCAGTTCAGCCTTTCAATAAATATTACACACTTACCATATTTTATCGGTTTGGCTGAATGAGTTATGTTCCCTTTGCCACGGAGCCGACAGTCAAAATTAAATAATAAAACCTAAAACAATATGGCCCACCGAGTTTTTGTTGCATAGTGTAAAGTTTGAACGTAATGTGTATTTGCATTGTTTTTTATGATACAATTACGGGTATTTGCCTAAACACATGTCCATTGCGAAAAACAATCGATGTTTTGGAAACATCGATGTTTTTCTAAATACATCGTATTAACATCGATGCAACCGATCGATGCATTACATCGGAAAAAACATCGATGTATTTTTTAAATGTCCATCCCTAGTTCACAGCGAGCGGTTTAAATATCCGAACATATCCCGAGAAGTAGACCATTATTCAACTCAATAACTAGTACCGGTACCCGCAATTCTAGCAAAACTTCGTTGTCTATCGCTTTAAAGCCTCCAAGGATTCACCGAGCATTTTCCAATAACTGACCAGATCTGTTCAAACAAAACATCGTTCCGGACGTTTGAAACACGTTTTGTCCCAAAAGAAAACTCCTTGATATTATAATAATACTAGCGACCCGCCCCGGCTTCGCACGGTATATTATGCATGTATTATACATATTATAAACCTTCCTATTGATTCACTCTATCTATTACAAAATACCGCATCAAAATCCGTTGCGTAGTTTTAAAGATTTAAGCATACATAGGGACATAGGGACAGAGAAAGCGACTTTGTTTTATACTATACGTACCTAGTGATAGTGAAGTGATAGTACTAGGTACTAGCATGAGTGTGACTCCTTGATAAAAATATGCGCTAGTAATTAGTATTACTCTTACGCACAATCCGAAATTCAAAATCCTTGCCTTTAGTTTTTTATAATTTCATTATTAAGAATTTTTGGTGTTCGAATAGTTACCTGCAGTTAACTGCAGGCTTTAGAACTTTTCTTTGAAATTTGGTAATTAACACCTTGGATTTCTTACTGACGTAACCTGACCGAAGACAGTTTACTAGTATTTCCGGCGATGGACACTATTTACATTTCTTCTTCTTCTTTTTCAACTTTGATCTACCCAATGCTGAGTAAAGGTCTCTTCCATTTTAGACCATTCTGTACGGTCCCGAGTTTTCCGCATCCAGTCCTTCCCCGCCGCTCGCACCAAATCATCCGTCCACCTTGCCGGCTGTCTCCCCACATTCCTGAACCCCTTTCGTGGTCTCCACTCCAACAACTTCTTTCCCCATCTTCCATCCGACCTACGGCAAATATGGCCCGCCCACTTCCACTTCCTAGAGGCTATGGTTTTTGCCATATCGGTTAGTCCCGTTTTCTTGCGGATTTTTTGCGGCTATTTACATTTAGTTTTTCTTTATTATTTGAACTCATAATTTTTAAAGTTAGTAATAACAAGGTAAAATAATCAACAAAATCGTGTGTGAAAGATGGCGGCACATATTTTCTCCGGGTCAATCCGCGCGCAGCACTCGCGCATGCGCGCTGTGCACTTCGCACGTGCGGAACAAGGCACTGACAACAGACAGCTAAACAGCCTGATATTAAAATAATTAATCATTATCTTAAATATGCAAATTATGGTCACTTTTTAGATAAAAATGAACACTGTCGAAATTAACTGTTTATTTATCATCTTTAACCCAAAATAGTTTAATATTCACGAAAATATTCCTTGTTCCTATACATAACTGAACTATTTGCTGAGATTTAAAAAAGTTTATATTACCGCACTCGTGCGGTAATGATATTATGGCACTTGTGCGTAATAAGCTGAATTTTGAGCTTAAATGCGGTGTAATAAGACTCAATTTACGAGCAACTGTGTTGAAAAAATGTTTATTATGCTCTATCATATCATGAATCGTTATAGCTTGACGAATGAAATTTTCACAGATAATGTAGTTCTGATGCCGCTATAATCACAAATACTAAAAATAGGATAAATTTGACGCCTGTCTGTCTAAGCAGTAACCAATATAAAATGGCCTCACAGCGCCTACATTTTGCTTAAGAGTAGGGCTCTGCTAACACTGGATTATATCCATTTGCTGAATTCATACGGAACCCGACTCGCAATTGGCAAGTTTTTTCTGTTTCAACCTTCCGTGGTTATAAATTAGAACAACGCACCGAACTCCAACGCTTCTTTTCCGAGAACTATTAAAAAATAAAGTCGTCGATGTACTTAACATTTATGTACCGCTGTATGCTCTTTCAGAAAATAATAATGTAGCAATTATTGTACGTCGAAGACAAAGTGCCTAACCCGCGGCATGTCATAGTTCCTTTGCTTTGCCAACTTGGCTGACATACTTTTGTGCCTGCGCGGCTGTATTCCGGCGAGGCGAGCGAGTCATACGGCGAAATTACAGGCACATGAGGTATTCTACTTAAGCTCTGAAGTTTTGCAACACACAGCAATCTTCTAGTGAATGTTACGGGCAACCGCGAATAGTGGCGCTCGCTTACCATCCGGGTGTCATTTGTTTGTAGGTACAGCAGTAGTTTAGTTTAGAAGTGGTATCGTTTCTTAATTTTCCAACAAAGGAACGTAGGGGTCGTTGACTTGCATACAAGTGCAAACAGATACTGCTGTATAACAAGCGATTAAGACCCGGTAGTTTATTTGGAACTCGAAAAACTTTCGTTTATAGTAAAGTTTACCGTAACGTGACCTACTTGACCACCTTGTCACCCTATTTCAGAAATAGCACTGCTTTCTTTCTAAAATTTGTGATCAAGAACATCATAATAATTCTGATGCGTTTGGCCTAGTTGGTAGTGACCCTGACTGCGAAACAAGCGTCCCTTCATATAAGTATGTATACCTTCTTTATTATGTATAAGTATGTATAATCTTTGTCTAGTACCCATAACACAAGTCTTACTAGCGCTTACTTCGGGACTAGGTCAATAATTATTGTGTGAATTGTTCCCTAATATTCATTTATTATTATTTATTTATATGAAAAATTACTGTTTCTTTTCTAAGACAAAGGTTCGTTATTTCTGTTCCTTATATATCCATAGTTATAGGGTTATAGCTACTGTCACACAACATGACGAAACCCAAAAAAAGGGGAGAGATATAATAAACAGTTACATAAACATCTTCAAGTGTCGCGCATCGCAGAAAAATATTATTTTCTTTGCGGGAAAAATGGATAAGAATGACATCCTAACATCGTTCTTTTGTTATTTATCTCAGTTTTTGCTAGGCCGGTTATTATGGCACGTTGTCATGGACTATATCAAAATGTAGCCAAGTCATAATAAATAGTCGATAACCTAGTACTGGAAGGTTCTAAGAACCAAAGTGTGTCATGGTTGCTACGATCTTGCTGGTTGTAGCTATGCTGTCACAAAAATGACAACTAATGATTTTCACCTATACGCCCACAATCATGCTATACGTGGCCTTTAGGTCTTGTTACCTTAAGCTCTGTCTACCCCGCAAAGAGTACCTATGGGTGGTGTAGCGGTATAGCACGCGTCACGGAATAACGAAGATCGGGGTTCGCGGCCATAGCTTTACTTTTCGGATTTTTCTATGTGTTCTAATTTTCAGTGTCGTTTAGAAATTTACCCCGTAAGGGATAAAGACGTGACTAATGTTGTATAAGATAAGATAAGATAAGATCATTTTATTTGCATAAACAAAAGTAAAACTGGTGTTACAGTGTATTGATGTCCAATAATGATTTTGATATTATAGTATGCCGTTGTTGGGATTAAAAAATAAAATCAATAAAATGTATTTAAGAGAGAAGAGTATTTAAGTTATGGTCTGTTTAACTCCGTTGCAAACTTGAATATTCCTTTTATTTAACGGAACCCAAAATAAAGCTTCGAAGGAATATTCACAGAAACGTCATACCAAGAGAACCGATTCACAGAACAACCTACTTAGCCAATATATCACTTAAAGTATGGCGAGGGACAACAACACACGCTATAGTCTTCTATGCCGCATAAAAACTTGTTTTCTTATTCCAGATCAATTTTTTAGCTTACACACAAAATCATTAGACTATCGTCACTCGCAAAGTTCAAGGCAAGCGTCAAAACAGTGCAATCATACCTAATCCAGAGTCACGTGCCCACCAAAATCGCAAAGCACCTCTTTGTCCTTATTTATTGCCTGCCATTTGCTCATATCTTCATTCCTCCCGGCGTGTTTCCGTTAAAGTGGCTCGTAGGAAAGAAATACGATGCGGATTATGAAATTAGAAAAAGAATTGGTGAGATTCAGACGGTTTACGCTTTCGCGAGAGGATTGTTAGGGGAAGGTGGTTCTGTGTATTTGAACCGCTAGCTATACGCTGGGACTTGATATTAAGGGTGTATATTCCAGGCGTATAAACCCCTATTATAGGGGTTAATACTATAGTATAGGTGTTTAAAGAAACACAAATAAATGCTAGTAGTATTAGTAGTAGTTCGATTGTCACTTTTTGCCTTCGTTGCTTTAATGGTGGTATTGCTTTACATTTATACATATACAGCACATTTCTAGTAAACTTATGGTGTCAATTTTATGTTGCTATTTAAACTGAGTAGCTTCAGAGGTTACTTTGTAGATGTCCATGTATAACTAAATCTGGTCTGGACAAGGCGAGTCCTTGAATGGAGACCCAGAGCGGATACTCGAGGGCGCGGCAGACCACCCCAGCGCTGGATGGACGACATTTGACGGCACGGAAGTCGAGACTGGACGAGACGGGCACAAGATCGCCAAGAGTGGAAGAAGAAAGAAGAGGCCTACATCCATGATGATGATGATGTAAAACTAAATGGACAACCTTGCTCAAAGATACATCGAGTCTCATACCAAAGTGAACACGACATGTTACAACAGACGTGAAGCAAGCATATATTATTTTTCAAAAATTCGCTTCGTCATATTCACCAATATTTTCACACATGCTGATCAGCTTAGGGTACTATATGTGTACTATTGACCTGACCTTTTGTGAAAATGTCCCCAATTTGGTCACGGATCGCCCATCTACTGAAATTTTAACTTCGTTAACTCACGATAAACGCTGTTGTTACCAGTTATGTGTATTCTACTGTTTCGTTGTATTTGTGAACAAAGGTATCGATAACTTGTCACTATATTCTGATTATTAAGCCGTGGCCTGAGGCGAGAACCATTGTGATAAGCTATGTTGCATTCAAACCAGTGCATGCCATGTGGATTTAACTTCAATAATAATTATGACGCCGCTGTATTGTGGTCAATATGAAAGGGAGAGCAATTAATGCATAATGATATTTGAATATTAATCTTTTACATTTGATAATTCAATCGTTTCAAAAAAAAAAGTATTCTGCGTAAACTCACTATCAAATGTAGGATTATGTGATACCGCAGCAAAACAATTAAATAGGCGTTTCCACAAAACCCCACTGCGTAACCAGTTTCGGTTTATGAAAAATAGAGCAAAAACTTTACCATGTGACGTGGTTGCCGACAGATGGCAGGCAAGCATCCTTGTCCACAGTTATTAGTTTTCCACTACAGAGAACATAAATACATCAAAACTTTTTTCATAATGCACATCATTTTCCGTGTTTTATTGATTAAATCCACAACAGCAAATTACCTGAAACAAAAAAATACAGTCTTAAAAGCTGAAAACTATAGCCCATATTTCACAACAACTACGTTCATAGTCTATAAATAAAATCATAACATTAAAATTAAATACGAAAGCAAAAGTTTTATCACTTTTTTGCAAAGTTGTGTCAACAACAACGCATCATAAATACGCAACACAAAATGCGTCCCTCTGATTGGTCGATTGCCAACCTCGACCTGCTCCCTAACCCCCGCTCACTCCCAGCCTTATTTATTTCTAGCCAGCCCCCAACATCAATCGAAAGAAAAATACATAAATCCTAATCCTAATTGAAAAAAAGTTGACGCAACTTAAAAGGAGGAAAGATAATTCACTATTCACATGATCGCTGGCATCCCGACCCTCAGGAATTCAATTATACTTTTGTAAAGCCACCCAATGTATGACGGATTTCCGTTCCTGAATCCCGTCTTTAATGATTTTGCTTCTTGAAATCTGTCTCAATTTCGTTTCGTTTCACTCCTCTTTGCAATTTCGCCCATATTAAAGTGGAGGAGCGCCCGTGTCAGCGGATAAAAGATGTGCGTATCGTTATTATGTATTATGAATTTTTTGAGCTGTTTTCTGAGTGAATTTTTGTCTTAGGATAAGTTCTATTATGGCTTATAGATGTGAAAAATTTCTGGTCTTAACATAAAATAATACAAATCGAATATCTGTACACCACATAAAAAATATTATATATTTTTTCTACAATCAGCGTCATTTATTATTATACACATCCATGGTGACCAAAAAGTTCGACGCACCATACTATTTTTATGGTGTACCGAACTATTTGCCCAACTTGGATGCTTCAAATTATATGACGCTGAAGTACATAGTTCTTTTATGCCCTTGCCATCTCATTCTGTGTCTAAACTTGTGAAACTCTTATGCGCTTATGCGCTTACGCTTATGCGTAACCATGATTAAGACTTAAAAAACCGCCTTTTTTGCGAAAACAGTAACAAAATAATATTTTATTGGTTGCGGATTGGCAAGTCCTTTCTTCATTGATATAACCTTCGTCAAGTGCTCACCAATAAAAGTCACCAACATAGCTCGAAGAGTATGCACGCTGAAGAGGCAATGGGCAGGCCACATCACTCGTAGAACAGACAACCGTTGGGACGAACGTTGAAGACGCAGTGTTGGCAGGCCTCCCACTAAGTGGACTGAGGACATCGGGGAAGTTGCGAGACTAGTGTGCTAGTTGGTGTGCTAAGGGGGGAGGCCTTTGTTCAACAGTGGACGTCTTCAAGCTGATGATGATAATGATAAAAGTAATCCATACTCAGAGAAAAATTCTAACCTAATACAGTAGCCTTGGGTAGTTGCGGGTGGTAGGGCCTTGTGCAAGGTCCGTCTGGATCGCTACCACCATCTTACTCGCTAATTCTGCCGCAAAGCAGCAGTGCTTGCACTACTGTGTTCCGGTGTGGAGAGTAAGACAGCCGGGGAAATTACGGGCACAAGAGGCATTTCATCTAAGTCCTCTAGGTTGGCAACGCATCTGCAATCCCTCCGGGGTTGCGGGTGTCTATGGGCAGTGGTGATCGCTTACCATCAGGTGACCCACTTGCTCGTTTGCCTTCCTGTTCACATAAAAAAAGAAAAAGTGAAACCCGCTCAAATTGGAACCCCACACGCTAGACTATAACCATATTTTGTATGTGTACGAAATTCGTCTTGCTGCTAACGCGATTTGAGATGTCTTTACTGGATTAAGAAGGTCTTCGTGTGAATGCGACCGTTTATTTATGTATCGTAAATATTCCGAGTGTTTACGGAATGGCTGAGATGATAACTCGTATATACTTGTGTTGAACCTTTTTAGCATATATTTACATCATAGATCATCCTGGCCATAAGCAAATGATTCAAATTAACTACATTGTTCTACTGTCTCGATTGACTTTGTCACTCTCAATAATAAAACCCATGAGTATACAAGTTCCTGCTTTCACTTACTGATTTCTATAAAAGTAATAATAGGTTATGGGCCCAGTAATTAAAATACGTGCTATGGAGACGAACGGAAATCCGTCACCATCGGCGACCTCTACGGCACCGGCACAGAACATTTTTCAGAGCATTGAAAAACTTGAAGGAACAAAAAATTATTCCTCGTGGAGCTTCGCAATGAAGAATGTGCTCATTGTATGCGATCTTTGGGACTGCGTGAGTAATCCTACACAATATAAAGTAGTAGTAGGAGATGAAAACTTCAAGCGTCTAGATGCCAAAGCTAAGGCAAAAATCTGCCTTGCTCTTACTCCTCGAGTATATCCTACCGTGATGAGCGCCACGACGGCAGAAGGGACGTGGAAGAAGCTACAAGCTGCATACGCAGACAGCGGCTTACTGCGGCGACTTAATCTTTTACGCAGATTATTCAACTTTAAACTGTCCTCGTTTAAGACGATGGAAGCTTATGTGAGCGAGATACGAGCCACACAGCAACAGCTCATTGAAGCGAACGAAACTGTAGATGACGAATTTATAGGACTCATAATGCTGACAGGACTGACCGATAAGTATAATCCCATGGTCATGGCTATCGAAAATTCGGGAACAAAACTAACTTCGGACTCCGTAGCTACAATCCTACTGAAAGAAGACCTACGCCATTCGCCATCAAAAGAACCAGATGCTGTGTTGATCATGAATTCTACCAAGAACTCAAGCCCTCGCCCACCAGTTTGCACATACTGCAAGAAGAAAGGACACGTCGTCTCTGAATGCCGCAAGAGGAAGTTTAAGAAGATTGCTGTGACCAACTTAATTTCTAATATTAATGATGTTACACTTTTATCATCTTTTACTACACCTCCATTTCAGCTTCCCTTATCCACCACATTCTGGTATCTAGATTCTGGCGCCACTGCTCACATGTGTAACGACATACGCCTGTTCAGCGACCTTACACACAGCTCAAGCTATGTCACTGCAGCCAACAATGAAAAAATGGTATGCAAAGGTACGGGTACAATTCAATTAAATGTAAATGACTACGTTCATTCCATTTCTAACGTTCTCTTTGTACCTAAACTAGCTGCTAATTTACTATCGGTAAGTAGCCTAGTCCAAAAAGGCTTTGTTGTTGTATTTTCACCTAAAGGCGCTACTATTCTTCTAAGACAAGAATGCAAAGTTTCTGGTACTACAGTTGCTACCGCGTCAAACGAAAATGGCATGTATAAACTTGACGTATCCGAAACTCAAGCTCAGCTGATTACTGACAAGAAGCTATCAGCGATGTTGTGGCATAGACGTCTTGGCCATGTAAATGTCAAAAGCCTAAACGTTTTAAAAAATAAAAAAGTAGGCATAGACTACATAGGAAATCTAAACGAAACCTGCATCCCTTGTTTACAAGGCAAACTTTCAAAAAGACCGTTTCCGAAATCTATTAGTAAGACGAGTTGCGTATTGCAACTTATTCATTCGGACCTTTGTGGTCCAATGAGTACGCACTCGTGGGGCGGAGCTCTGTACTTACTTACTTTTACTGACGACTTCAGTCGAAAAACTTTTGGATACTTTCTAAAAACAAAAGATGAGGCTTTCAGTAAATTTGTAGAATTTAAATATTTAGCGGAAAACCAAACGGGTCACAAAATAAAGGTGTTTCGTTCAGATAACGGCCGGGAATATGTCAACCACAGGTTTTCAACTTTTTTTAAGGAAAACGGGATTGTTCATCAAACCACAATTCCGTTCACACCTCAACAGAATGGGATCTCAGAACGAGCTAACCGCTCCATTATTGAAAAAGCAAGGACCATGCTTCATGACTCCAAGCTACCAAAAGCTTACTGGGGCGAAGCAGTTAATACGGCTATCTATTTAAAAAATGTAACGCCAACCCAAGCTTTAAATAATAAAATACCTGACGAAGTTTGGTATGGAAAACCGATAGATCTATCGCATCTTCGTGTTTTTGGTTGCGAAGCGCATGCTCTAATTCCTAAGGAAAAGCGCTCAAAGTTAGACTCTAAAACAAAGACTTGTATCTTTGTTGGTTATTCAAGTGAGAGTAAAGGCTACCGCCTTATAGATCCTCGTAACCCGAGAGCGATCATCGTCGCACGCGATGTAGTCTTCATCGAAGACAAAGTGGCAAACCCTGCTCTAGCAGCGGAATCCACAACGCCTGACGACACTACCCTCACTGACGACCAAATTCTTGTAGAGATAGAGTCACACACTTCACAGCCGCAACCCATTACTGAACAACCAGTAACTCCATCAACATCGTCATTGTTACCAACCTCCACCCCAGATACTCAAACGGAATCAGAACCTCCGACACCAGAAGTAATTGCACATATTGATAACCTGCCTGAAATTTCAGAAACGTCACAGGACTCACAGGAGTACTTCACTGCAGATACTGAATCCAGTGAATCAGCACCAACGTCTCCTGAACCAGACAGCGCGATCAATGAACCCCGATATCCGCAACGACAACGACGACCGCCTGAGAGATACAGCCCGTCGATGTTTATGGTGTCAGACTACGAGCCGGAAACATATAAACAAGCCGTAGAAGATGTTCACAGTTCCGAATGGCAAAAAGCTATGAAAAATGAGTACGACTGTTTAATGAAACACGGAACATGGGAATTAGTGGAGAGACCCACAGATAGAAAAATTATCAAAAATAAATGGGTGTATAAAATTAAAAAGAATACTAACGGCGAAGTTGTAAAATTTAAAGCAAGGCTTGTAGCAAAAGGCTTCACTCAGGTACATGGTATCGATTACGGAGAGACCTTTTCTCCTGTAGCTCGACTCTCGTCAGTCAGACTACTTCTTGCGTTTGCCGTACAACTTAACGTCCAACTAGACCACCTCGATGTAGAAACCGCTTTTCTTAATGGCGATTTAGAAGAAGAAATTTTTATGGAACAACCGCCAGGCTTTGAAAACAACCGAAAAGGAAAAGTTTGTTTACTTAAAAAATCACTTTATGGTCTAAAGCAATCTCCTCGCCAGTGGAATATAAAAGTGTGTGAAGCTATGACTAGCCTATCGATGAAGCAAGCAGCAAACGAGCATTGTATTTATTACAGACGAGACGGCAATAACATACTTGTAATTGCGGTATTCGTGGACGATTTTTTCATCCTCTGTAATAATGAATGTATGAAAGAGACCTTCAAAACCTCACTTAAAAAACTTTTTATTGTGAAAGATCTTGGTACTTTAAAAGACTGCTTAGGCATGCGAGTCATTCAAGACACTGAAAATATTACACTCGATCAAACTAAGTACATCGAAAGAATAATTGAAAAGTTTGGAATGACAGATGCAATTCCAATCACCACACCAATGGAAGCTGGTGTAAAACTCACTATTCATGGTAGTGCATTGGAAAGCTGCCAAACGAGTACTCAGGTATCTCAAGGCAACGAAGGACTTGAAACTCTGTTTTCAAAAGGGACAAAGTTATCCAGTCGGTTATGTTGACGCTGACTACGGCAGCAATGTCGTAGACAGAAGATCATATACAGGGTACGCCTTCAAAATGAGTGGTGCGTGCATATCTTGGGAGTCGCGTAAGCAGCGCACGCCTGCACTCTCCACCACCGAGGCTGAATATATGGCACTTACAGAAGCCTGTAAGGAAGCGATTTACTTGAGATCACTCATTAATGAAGTTTTCGACGTCATTCAGCCCATCACCATTTACTCAGATAATCAAAGTTCCATCAAACTCACTAGAAATGATACTTTTCATAGTCGCACCAAACACATCGACATAAGACATCATTTCATTAGGGAGCTTTCACAGTCAGATTTCAATTTACATTACATTCCGACAAATGAAATGCTAGCTGACATACTCACCAAACCTCTCACAAAAATCAAACATTCCAGATTCACCAATTCATTAGGTTTAGTTTCAAAGTGAGTACTGAGTAGCTAGTAAAGTCTATACTTTTTATATGTCAACAAATGTATATACAGGATGTTGTTTTTTGTACCGACTTATATTGTACTTTTCCTTATTGTATATACATGTTGCTATTTTTTTTTGTGTTGATATATTCGTTATACAGGATGCTCTATTACGGGGAGGTGTTGAACCTTTTTAGCATATATTTACATCATAGATCATCCTGGCCATAAGCAAATGATTCAAATTAACTACATTGTTCTACTGTCTCGATTGACTTTGTCACTCTCAATAATAAAACCCATGAGTATACAAGTTCCTGCTTTCACTTACTGATTTCTATAAAAGTAATAATAACTTGAAACAAAATTGGAGCATAAACTTTTGTAAAATTTTAATCATTAAGTATGGCAAGTTTATGCGAGGGAAATTGGTGACTTTACTTTATGCTGTCGGATATACATTAACTAGCAAAAATAACGGGTCATTGGGAGTATAGAAAAACCATAGAATGTATCAGTTGCTTCTCTTCCCGCACAGACGGTAAAAGCCCATCGAGGGAATGGACGAAAATCTTAAGAATCATGTTATTTAGGCTAGCAACCCATCTCTATTTTGATTTCCCGTTCCACCTATACGCCCACAATCACACTAAACGTGACCTTTTTTAGGTCTTTTTACCTTAGGCTCTGTCTACCCCGTAAGGGATAAAACGTGATTTATATATGTATGTAGGTATATATGCAAAAAATTTAAATAAATTGAAAAAAATTGAAACCTCCCACGCAACAAAACATGATTCAATTTTTGCCAAAAATGCCTAACATCATTTTGGTAAAGAGCTGATACTCTTCAAACTACGAAGCCGATTTTAATCAAGCATAGCTAAAAAACACCGCAAAGAAACTGGCTTTAGAATTAAAAAATCCGCATCCAAATCGGTCCATTACTTTGAGAGCTACGATGCCACAGACAGACACACACACAGACTTCGTCAAACTTATAACACCCCTCTTTGCGTTTTTTTTTTTTTATATGAATAGGAAGGCAAACGAGCAAGTGGGTCACCTGATGGTAAGCGATCACCACTGCCCATAGACACCCACAACCCCGGAGGGATTGCAGATGCGTTGCCAACCTAGAGGACTTAGATGAAATGCCTCTTGTGCCCGTAATTTCCCCGGCTGTCTTACTCTCCACACCGGAACACAGCAGTGCAAGCACTGCTGCTTAGCGGCAGGATTAGCGAGTAAGATGGTGGTAGCGATCCGGACGGACCTTGCACAAGGCCCTACCACCCGCGTCAGGGGTTAACAAGTGGCATCATTGATTTTAATAATAATAATAATAATAAAACGACTATAAGATACTGGGACCGAATCACAGTCATGACTGATAAAACCATCCACTGCAATAGACCAGACATCAACATTCTAAACAAAAGAGAAAAAATAGTATATTTCATTGACATTGCCATCTGCAACACACAACCTACAGAACACTCACACAGAAAAAATAGCCAAATACACCGACCTCTCAATAGAAATCATAACACAGTGGCAAGTCCGCACTGTCAGAACAATTCTAATCATACTCTTAACTATAATAGGCGTCATACCAAAACCAAAATCACTCCATGCAAGCCTCCGTACACTCAACACTACATTCATCCACTTACACTCTTTTACAAAAAGCTGTAATCCTGAATACATGCCGCATAGTACGCAAATTTCTCTCAATATAAGTAGGTACCTATAGTTACATAAAAAGGTGTAGGTAATAAAAAAAAAATAAAAAAAAATTGACAAGCGCTTTTTTTTTTTTTTTTTTTTTATATAAGTGGGGGCAAACGAGCAGACGGGTCACCTGATCGCTTGGCTTAGGCCCGTGCAAAAATTAACCTCCTAGCTTAGGAGAGACATTAAAATGTATAATAATAATAATAGTTGCGCCCATCCCATTTGTATACTATATGGTACCAAAGGCCTCTTCATGTTGGCCTCGTCCCCATGAATGCCTTTCAAATGACCGGGTCCCCATGGGCTCGTGATCGGAAACCCGTACCAACAACAATAATAATAATATCTTTATTCGCGGTAAATGTAGTAAAGGGATGTTACATAATTCAGAGAAATAATTCATTTAATTTAGATTGACAAATACGTTAATTCCGTTTTCATTATTAACGGTGGATAAATTCGCTGCTTCGATAAAATAGAACTAAAACGGTTACTAAGCAGAAAATCCTGTATGTACATCATTATTATCCGACTTCAGCTAATAACCCCAATTAAAGTTAATTTGCAAGATAAGCCGCCGTAGTCTACCTGAATAAGACTTCTTAATTAAGTCTCGCCTTAACTCGTATTCATGCTAAGTACTATATGAAATTGGGGGAAGATTTTCAGGTGCGAAAGGAACCAAATATATTTCAGTCTTACGACGTGCTTTTATTACATAGCAATGCATGTTCAATTTTGTAAGCGACTTTTTATAAACAAACTTACTCTAAAAAGTATCGCAATCCTAAATTATGGATAGCGTTTGTAAATTTTTGACATGTTTCCCACCATGGTCCTCTGCCTCTCGGTCTTTGTGTCTGTCAAGATGTGCTCTGGTGTGGCACCTTCCAAAATACTTTGATGAAGGACCACGGATGGTTCCGCAACAAGTCAAGCATACTTCAACACAACAACAACAACAAGAGTGAATACCTTATTCAATTTTAGTCCAGGGCCTTAGCATGATGTCTTATAAGATTCAATCCGATCCGGTTTAGGTTCTTTCGTTGTCAGATCCATACTAAAAATGACAGCTAAAACCTGAACTGAGTCACGATTGAACCGCATTAAGACGTCATGATAAGGCCACTGTTCAATGTCAATGTCAAAGTCAAAATGTAGTTATAAACATTTCTCCCGAATCCCCCCATAAATCTATATTCCCCACAATCGGCGATTTAAACAAACAAATTCTCACTCATACATACGCGTTGACACTAATCCCGCACGCTAAAGGAGACAAATGATTGCAATAAAATAACAAACGACATTTTTATTACCTTGCCAATACAAAAGTGAGCCGTTAAGTCTATCTAATAGCCAGTAATTCCTTTAACGGTTTTGCACAAATAGGTGACTAGGCGGTTTCACACAGTCAACATGTTTGGATAATTTACAGTAAGAGCCTGTGCAGAGAAAGTGGGATCAGTATGCTTAGTGTAAATTTTCGATAGCAAAATACATCTCGATAACGTTTGCGTAAAACTGTCAAATACTATGAGAAATTTTAGTTGCCATTCCGATCCGCAAGTGGCGCTGCCAATTATTCCATAGTAATTGTGACGTTTACGTGAACGCGTTCGAGACGTTTTTATATGCGAAAACTTACACTAGAGGCTCAGTAGGTTTATTGTCTAACACGCTCGCAATCGCCATCGTCTTCAATTTTACCATGTGGATGGGCTGACAAATTGGCATCGGAATCAGCTAGCTGTCACATTCATACAACAACTGTCAAAACGAACACGATGGCGATCGCGAGCGAGTAAGACAATAAGCTTACTGCAGTTCTGAGTTTCGCGTTCAGAGCCTTTAAAGCTGGTATTTCCAAAGTGGGGGGCGTTCACCCAAGGGAGGCGCAGAAATGCAAAGGGCCGCCTAGTGTGGACAATATGTTTACTTTTATTAATTACCCGTGTTTACGCTCTACACCTACGGCATTAGGTACCATTCCTACTACAACTAAAACTTTGATATTTGAACAGTGTTTTTTTATCTTATGTCTGTACTTTCTGATAGCAACCTAAATGACTATAAGTAGTTTAATTTAGTTTGAATTTTAGTTTATTATTCCTTCAATATAAAAATACTTTGGTTTACATAAAATGACAAGCAAAGATAATTCATATTGAAGTCGTCATAAAATTAAAAAAATAATACGTCTCTTTCCCACAGGGGTAGGCAGAGACTACTTATTTCCACCTGTTACGATCCTGATATACCTCTTTTGCTTCATCCACATTCATCAATCTCTTCTTACATGCTCGTCGGTTTCGGGTAGGTACTCATGACCTGACCTTTTTCCAAAACGTCCCCAATTTTGTCAGGAACGTTCCTCTCTAGGCCTTCCCCTCCCAACGCACCCATCCATACTCTCCATAATATACCTGTTTAGTTAATCTTCTTTCATACATCCTCTTTACGTGACCAAACCAACTTTTCAAGCCGGTTAAAAATAATGACAACCTGCTTCTTTTATTTTCTGTGGCATTGAATTACACAACTTTTCCATTCGTCTTCAGGGGAAACAATGTTGTAAGTTGCAGCGTTATCTATTTTTATTGAGAACTCTTTTCTTCCATGGTCACAAAAAGTGTGTTATAGGCGTGGTACAAAAGTTTAAGCAACAGAGCTTGTACGGTTAATAAAATGTCGTAGACTAAAAGAAATAAAATCTGAATAATTGAGTGTCGCCACACCTTCTAACCTCTAGGTAAAAGGCAGCTTATTACTGTCCGCGTAGTGTTGAATTTGCTTTATTCGTGTTTGTTACATCAACGTGCCAATAGATGTCGCTAAAATGATCTTGAACCAATTCCTACATCGCGCTGATTAGATTTTTACACATACCTCCATCTTTACCTCCCATTTGGTAACACATAAACTGAATAATTGTATGCTTGGAGAAAGTGATTAATTTCAAGATCTTTCATGTAGCTTTTAAGCAGACTTAATTGCGGTCCAGACGTCTCGGAGGTATTTATGGACCAACTTAATTCAGTTATATTTGCCTACATAAGTGTCAACTTAATTCTAGACCCGTTTTTCAAGGCGACAGGAGCACGACATGGGTCCGCGACGTAAATATTGTACTTGGTTTTTGTTTAACATTAACGTAGAAGGGAAATTAAAAAAAAATGAGAAAATGATTTTTAGAAAGTATACCTATTCAGTATTCAAGAATACTATCGTTTCTCTTACAAGAAAAAAATGTATTGCTAATTTTACATTGGTAGTATGTATGTATGTAAACTCTTTATTGCAATTCAAACTCTTTATTGTAATATTCGCTTTTGGTTTTGTTGCCTCCATACAATACAAGTACGCCAAAGTACACACACACACAGCACAAAAAACAACACACAAAACACGAAGTACAGCACGAAGTAGGCACGCTTTTTATAAGTCTATCTGTAAGTATGTACCAAACTATGTCTTTTTTGTTTCATCTAAATTCATCAATCTCTACATACATGCATGACGGTTATAAAAGATTACGACATTTTAACCACAGATAAAAGAACAGAAAAACATATATTTTTACACTTACGACAAGGAAGGAAAACGAGCAAGTGGGTCACCTGATGGTAAGCGAGCACCACCACCCATGAATACCCGCAACACTAGAGCATTGTAGATGCGTTGTCAGCCTAGAGGGCTGGGATAGAACACCTCTTGTGTTTTTCTTCACCGAAAAGCTCATGGTAAATTTCAAAATGTAATTTTGCACATAAGTTCCGAAAAACTCAGAGGTGCGAGCCTGGGATTCGAACCCTCGACTCCCTGCTTGAGAGGCCACAGGTCAAACCACTAGGCTACCACGGCTTAATCATACAAAGAGAGGAACACAATACATCACAATCATCAAATATCACTTTAGATATAATTATGTATGCGTGTAAACTCTTTATTGTGCAAAATAAACAAGACAAACACTGAGATACACAAAGGCGGACTTATCCCTATAAGGGATCTCTTCCAGTCAATCTTTGAGTGGACGAAAGAAGTATTATTATAGGGATGGACGAGTGAGTTTCAAAATTGCAAACACTAGATAGGTACTCTGAAGAACTTTTTGACTCAACATTCACACCCAAAACACCAATCAAACATGCCTCATCAAGTACAATCGCCCAAATCCAGAGTCTGATGTGTAGATCTAATTAACACATCGCCAGACGTTTCATTAATCACCGCGCCGACTGTACAGGACTTAATCAGTTGCTGTCGCCGTGACGATTGTCTTGTTGTGAGTTACTACTGTTCGAACTCGCAAACGAAAATCACATCACACTGTGAGGTAGACAGAGCCTAAGGTTGTTACCAGGGGCCTTACCATGAAGTCCTAATTCCGACTCAGTCCAAGTTTTAGCTGTCACTTTTAGTATGAATCTGACAGCGAGCGAACCTAAACTGAATTGCATTAAGACGTCATGGTAAGGCCCCAGGGCACGTTTGGCGTGACTGCGGGCGTATAGGTAATCAAAATTGTGATGGGTTGCTAGCCGCATCGCCTGTACTATGATTAATAAGATTTTCGACCAATGCCTCGCTGGACTTATAATCATCTGCGCGGGAGGAGAAGCAACTAGTTGTTTTTTTTTTTACTCCCATGGAAACCCCAACTCGCTGGTAAATGTTTGGGGCTAGTTTGTGCTAGTGGCTTCGTCTTCCTGGTAGAATAAAATCCGGCTAAGTGCGAGTCGGACTCGCGCACCAAGAGTTCCGTACAAATTCGACAATAACATAAAATTCGGTGTTAGCATAGCCCTGCTCTTAAGCAAGAAGATGGCTGTGTGAGATAATTTTATATTGATTAGGTACTTACCAGTGGCGTAGCGTCCATAGAACTCGATTCCCACCGGCTTGCCTACTTTAAGGCAGTTGGGCAATTTATTGTGCAGAATTAGAGGAAAAGGCTAGTTAAGTTCCCTTCGGCTTGCCTTCTGATATACTTGACGCCACGCCACTGGTACTTACATAAACGTACAGACAAAATATTCTGTTCTTAGTATTTGTTGTTATAGCGGGCACAAAAATACATGATCAGTGAAAATTTCAGCTGTCTACGGTTCATGACATAAAGCCTAGTGACAGACAGACATACTGACAGTGGAGTCTTAGTAATACATTATTACCTTTGCCTATTTTTACCCTTTACTGTACTGCACCCTAAAATCAGCTGGTATTCTGACAAACCTGAAGTCATGACGTGTTATCAAGTTGAAATATTTGGCAAAATAGAATAGGTACCTACAATGTTTTAAGATGACTAGGTATAGCAATAAAAATAACCTGAATTTATAAATAGGAAGCAAATGTGTCAAATGTTTACTTAGTAACCCATTTTTATGTGGGCGGGTGACACCTACGTTTTGCTACGGCGTAGACGTAGAAGCTATTGCGTAGGCGTCTACGAAGTTTTTAGTCTCCATAAATTTAAATAAAATTACATTGCTCACTTATTTTTGTCCCTCTGCAGCATTCACGCAGATGAATTTAAAGCGACTATTAAAATAGCGATTTTCTTAATATCGAAAAGTTATAATCTAACTAATATTCTCTCCAGCCTATATACGTCCCACTGCTGGGCACAGGCCTCCTCTCAGAATGAGAGGGCTTGGGCTGTAGTTCCCACGCGGGCCCAGTGCGGATTGGGAACTTCACACACACCATTGAATTGCTTCGCAGTTGTGTGCAGGTTTCCTCACGATGTTTTCCTTCACCGAAAAGCTCATGGTAAATTTCAAATGAGATATCGCACATAAATTCCGAAAAACTCAGAGGTGCGAGCCCGGGATTCGAACCCGCGACCCTCTGCTTGAGAGGCCACAAGTCAAACCACTAGGCTACCACGGCTTTTTAAACTACTAATATTATAAATGCGAAAGTATGGATGGATGGATGGATGGATGGATGTTTGTTTGTTACTCAATCACGCCAGAACGGCTCAACGGATCTGGATGAAATTCGGCACATAGATAGAGAAAAGTATGGAATAGCACATAGGCTACTTTTTATCCCGGAAAATTGCGTAGTTCCCGCGGGATAGCGATAAACGAATTATTTGCAGACGAAGTCGCTGGCAACAGCTAGTAGTTTATAATTTGTTGAAACTACCAGCGCATTCGGTAAAACCATCATTGCCAAGAGGAATGCGCCGCAACATGCATGATTCAATACAATACAATACAAATACTCTTTATTGAACACCACAAATCAGTACAAAACAATACAGAAACAAATTACAAAGATGATTCCTTCCGAATGGTAAATTATCTTGCCTAAATGTCAAGTACCTAAGTATCTACAACAAAACATCGAAACTCAAAATACCGAACAGTGAAACGACTGAAGATTTAAGTTCTAAAAGTCACAATAGGGTACTGAAAGAAAAAAAAATATTTTGACTTGATCAAAATAACTTAACAATATAGTCATTTAATTTTTATCAATCAACTAGCTGTTGCCAGCGACTTCGTCTGCAAAGAATCCGTTTATCGCTATACCGCGGGAACTACGCAATTTTCCGGGATCAGAAGTAGCCTATGTGCTATTTCAGACTTTTCTCTATCTATGTGCCGAATTTCATCCAGATCTGTTAGGCCGTTCTGGCGTGATTGAGTAACAAACAAACATCCATCCATCCATCCATCGATCTATCCATCCATCCATACTTTCGCATTTATAATATTAAGTAAGATAAGATGTTTTGGTTGTATTCAATCAGGAGTTACGATGGTGGAGATCCATTTTAATGAAAAAAAAAACATTATTGGAGTACCGGAGTATCGAAACCATCGAAACGGGTGTGTACGGTCAATGTCACCATCACCATGTCATATAGAAATTTTGCAATGGGTTTTCTCAATTTGGTTGCTCTTCCATTGATTACAGCTTCATCTATCGGGAGTTTTATCAAGAGCTAACCGCGAGCATCCGCCTTAAATAAATCATCAGCCATCTTATTCCAGTGGTATCACATAAGAACAAAAGCTGATGTTACCGTGAAAAGCGCCGGCGTGTTAACATTCGTCCACGTCACGCCCGTCCCAAAGCTTTTTACAATTAAAAGCTAATCAGAGAAGAGCTTCTGTTTGGAGCGAATTTAAGAAGTTTTGCAGCGGTTGGTTACCGACTTAGGCCAGAAAAATAAAACGGTAGAAGGACTGTGGTTGAAGCTCTGTGTCAGAACAGCCATCACCAATTTGATGTCATCGTCGTCATCAGCGTGTAGTGTAGAGGGTCACCAGGGTAGGCAGTAGTTAGGTGACAGCAATTTCTACTTGCAACCTACTTACGTATATTTAAAGCACACGCCCGGTATCTAGACTCGTAATGTAATTTCAACTTAGATCTTCTGTACTCTAATTGGCCAATTGTCGTAAAAATAAAAGCTGCCATTAATTTTTAGATCCATTATTTGAGTACCTAATGTTAGAATGTCACCATATTTTATTATTTTTATTTGTTAGTTAAAATAATGTAACCTATAATAATCACACTTAATCTATGTACAATTTTTTTTTACGTTTCGGTTTGCTGTTGAACATAGCAAAGTCGACGTGGGACATCAAGAATTTTACACTTTTTGATTTTCTTTTTACGAAAAATATATCAAATAAGCGTATATTTATCGTTTTATAAATATATTTCGAATGCCCAACTTTTCAGGAATCGAAATACATCACTCTTATTTCCAATTAACAAGTAGAAAGTGAAATAAAAATTTGAGAACCAGTCGGACATCCAAATTTTAATTTGTACACTTTTTTTGAAAAACGCTCACCTACGAGTAGTCAGCAGTCATTGATTCCATTTATGAAGTGTTTTTTGGGAGCGTTCGTTCTCGCCCGCCGCGAATTCTACTTTGCGCGTAGCGGACGAGAATGGCCACTCCCAAACATTTACCAACACAGCATATAGACGCCGCGGGCGACGGACCACTAGGCCACTACCCGCTTGTGGCTGATGAGAACGATCAAGGCCTTAGAACGCCATATTGATTGCCGCCTGTATCCAATTGGCGGGTGAAAAACATTGAAATTTAAACTTAAAAAATATTGACGAACATTTTGATTAGATTTTTCCAACGAATTAAGATTCCAGTTGCGTATAAATAAAATATGTGAAATCCCGAACTCTCAAAGACTAAGTCCAGAGGAAAAAAAACAACGAATGTTCTTTATGCAAAAAATAAAAAAAAAACTATAAGAATTTCGAGAATTTCAAATGTCATTTTTGTAAATTCCCATGGAATTCAGATAAATCTCGTTATTTAGACGGTTCACGTGAACGAAGCTGCGGGTATAAGATTAATAAATAATAGCATTAACGTCTAGAATCACTGGTCCATGTAACCGTCGGACCGCAAACGTGTGGCCAAGACCGATAACAATTATTATGACGAAATACTTGACACAGTTTATATACTGCTAGTTTCAAGCCGGTCTTCAATGGAGTTCAGTTAGTCTGTGTAAACGTGTGTGAAAGAGATAAGTATATCAGTAATTGGGTCAAAATACGAATGTAGTATACTGTTGTGAATTTGCATATGATTTAAAACAATACAATAACTCTTTATTGAACACCACATATAACAACCAAAACAGAAAAAAGGTATACAGAAGTAATAAGGTAACAATAATAGGCGGCTCTTTTATGAGGTACTTTCAAAGCTTTTGATCATCTTTTGATTGTTGTATTGTTTTGATTAACTCTGTGTTGTTTAGTTAGTAATATTGCTCAGTTTAGATTCTCAACTGGATCCTGTCACACAGGGACTCCTAGCTCAGGATCCAGAGTCGAAGATACACTGATTGTAATATTTTTATATAATAAACTTTTTCATTTTTTTCATTTTCATTTTCATTTTTTTCATCTGTTAATTAATCGTGTTTGTATAATGTTATTTAGGCGTGTTTGCAAACAATTGTTTGCTAAAGGAATAAGATTGTTTGTGTGTATTATGATGTATGCGAATTACATTTGCTTCTTTTTTAATGTTTAGGTACATACCTACTTCGTCTACGTTCCAAAAGAACTGTATGTTTTTAGAACAGATGTATACATAGTTCTTCTTAGCCACTATTAGTTTTTTAGACCTGTTTATGTGAAACTTTACAGGCGCCTATAAAGTTATATAAATATGTTACATCTCCAAGTAATTAGGGTAGGAAAATTTAGAGCTGTCATGTGAACGAGTTCTCCATTATCTCTTATCGTTCCAACAAAAGAACCAACATATAGTGAAATGACGTTAATGTAAAAAGTTTTCACAGACTGAGGGTGAGTTAATTTCGTTTGCGTCGCTTTTAAGCAATTTTCAGTGCACTTATTAGATAACTTTGTCGTTTTCTGAAATTTTACTTGTGCCTCTTAATTAATTTGTAAACATTTTCAAGATAAGTTATATTAATTTTATCGGTGGTTACAATCAAAAGGACCGTTTGTACTGTAAAGCTGTCTTGAGGAGGTACTCACTCTAAATGCGACGGTATAGCTCAGATAGCACAGTATACAATTTATATCTTCAATTAAACCACATTTTCTTGAATATTTAGATCATCAAATTTATTAATCTTTTTATCTCATTGAAACAATATCTGCTTCCAGCGGAAGCTCTGAGCGGACTCTGCCTTTGTCCTTGTTTCGAATTAATTTTTTTTTAAATTTTAATATTTAAACATTGAAGTTTAGAATTCAACAATGAGTAAAGAAGGAGTCTTTACAGTACGCATCTTGTCAAGAACGCAAAATGCCAACCAGACAAAAAGCCACTTTTAAAAATCGGGTCTGTTAGTTTGGCTGTACCAGCTTTTAAAATGTCATCCTGTACACAAAGCTAAATCAAAGAACGCCTGAAGACAAAACGCTCTTCATCGATCCACATCCGCCCCAGAACCAAGTAATCCCAACAAACTTGGTGTTTGTTCTTTTCATTGTATTGTCAACCCTTTGTGGTTTGAGGCATTGTTACCTTTGTTAGACACATTTATGGCCCGCAACTTTGCTTGACGCGAACTGCTCACTGAGTCCCGTTATTATCGCAGTTCAAAATTGCGACATTTTACACTAAAGCAAAACATTTGACGTAAAACAGTACTCGCCATAAAGATTTTAGGGCCGTTTATAGAACAATGCCTTTCGAGAAATTGTATGTAAAGTAAAATATTGAGTAGGTAAGAACCCGAAGAACTGACATGAAGATAACTGACATTTACCATGGTAAAAAAGTTAAAAATCGATCTACACAGTAGGTATAACTAACAATCCAATGGCCGTAAAACAAATTAGTTAAATCCGAAAACAAGCGAAACATACGTATATAAAAGCTAATTCATTAAAAACCATCCATCATAGTCTTTTGATGAATCACGGTGCAGAGGTCATAACACCATTTGCCTGATATTAAACTAGGCGTTTGACGAAATGGTCAACGAAATTAATTTTCTTAGTCATTCATATAATTGGACCATTTGTGCCATTTAGACATTCTAAAAGTACCAATAAAGTGACTGTCTTTTTCAAACATTATAAGACCATTTTCTTCTGTAATAAGTGTATAATAAGCAAGTTAATAAGTGAAAAATTATCCGATGTTATTTTAATTTTACCTGGCTCTTTGGTTAAAAACTGTTTTTTCTATAGAAATATGGGGCTTTGTAAGGGTATTTATCTTCTTTTGAAGTCTTTTAAGAATGCCAAAGATGGAAAATTTACGGTATTCATTTTAATTACCTACATTGGTTTCAGTATACTCTTATTAATAAAATTCAATTATTTACCTAATTACTAATAAGCAAAATGATTGCGTTGTTTTTGATAAACGTAATAACACAGTTTTAACGTAACAACTGCTTTCCATGATTAATTTTTTAATCAAAATCTTGTACAAGTAACCTTTGCTTTATATAGTACAAAGTATTACTTTACAGCGATTGCAGTCTACTTTCAAACTTAATAATAAAATCTTTTTAGTTTTCCAGGCCAATTTAAAATTTAATTAAAGTTTTCAATTTATGCATTAACTTTAAAACTCACTGTGTAATAATTGATAAAATGTAATATTTCCGTTAAAGAAATCAATACAATCGGAATTATCAGCCGGGGAAATCCATAAGAATGAGCGAGATAGCAAAACAAACCCGAGGCATTCTAAGATCTCACGGACTGTAACTTAACAATTATAGGGCTAATAGAGTCTGTCTAACCAAAGCTGAACCTGTAAAAGCGCTGCAATTTCAAAAAATCATGACCGAGTAACACAGGACCACTCACACAGCTGCAATTTTCTTAGAGAAATGTCAATTTGACATACAACATGACACCTCAGATAGACACACTTAAAGACAAAATGTTGACAATCAAATAACTAGTGGGTTCGTTAGACAAACTCTATTTACATAAGTTTGAATGCTTTTTTTATTATAATTTCGCTTTGGCTACATAATCATACCATTTCTGCTTCAAGAACAGCCACCCCACCTCTTCTAAATCGGCAAAACATTGTTTCACTATTCTTTTATAAAAAAAGCCTTGCATCACATCTTTATTGCCATCGCCTGCGGCTCATACGTCAAATACACGTTACGTGTTCAAAGTTACCTCACGTCACTTTAAAGTATTATTCCCCTGCCATTTCACTTCGCTAAAGCGTCAGAGGTTATCACAAGTAATGTCTAAGTATTATTTATTCATACCCCCGACACATTCAAAATTGTTTCCCATAATTTCGATTCAAGCCCGTTTCAGTGAATATATTTTACTTTATTACATTGCTTCTTTGACGCATCAAGCTTGGACGATATGGGCGGAGTGTGGTGAGAAATAACAGTACGATAACCATTTCGATTTCGAGTCTAATAATTATAATTATCTTGTGCTGAAGATAAGCTAAAAGTCTATTGTGTAAATCTTTATTTCTCTTTCTCTTTCTCTCCCTCTCTATCTCTATCCCTTTCTCTCTCTCTTTTTCTATCCATCTATCTTTAGCTACTTAAAAGTCTTCAAGATTTCATTGAAAATTTAATTGACATAGCTACAGGAAAAAAACGACTAAGTTGTGTTTTGGAATGCGTACAAAATTTTCATTCAGAAACCTAGATATCCTTACATACATACATAAATCACGTCTTTATCTATTACGGGGTAGACAGAGCGAAGGGTGAAAAGATCCAAAGGCCGCGCTTATATTGGGCGCTTAGGTAGAAGGTGGAGAGAGGAATCAAAATATATCCTTGATATATCCTTTATGGATATCCTTGCTATGCCAAAGGCCCAAAAGTATCACGTGCATATTACGGACCTTTTCAGTCAAGTTATTTTACTAAGCAACATAAAAATGTACAGTCGAGGGCATAAATATCGATACAGCCATCATGTCAAATATACCTATGTGTCATCGGCCTTACGTGGCATAAAGGTGTATAGATGTTTTTGGCATCTTGGTAACGTACATTATGTTTATGCCCTTCACTACTTATAGTTTCCATTGCTTTCCCTAATAACCCACTTGTTTGCCCCCTATTACATAGAAAAAAACTAACTACGAATTGAATTAAACCCTGTTTGTAAATTCTGCTAAGATCAGAATAAAGGCATAATACATTGATAGTCGATTGTTTTTCCGAATTACATCCTTCCTTCCGTCATATCCATATCTTCTGATTATATTTCTTTGAAAATCTTATTGTTTTCAATCTGAGTACAACGACATAACCCATGATGACGCCATTACAGCATTATTTACATAATCGTTCCCTCCTCCCCTCGCAAATAACATTTCCCAAATTACACCCTATATCAACGACAAAGGGTCCAAATCGCCTCGTTTAGGGCTGATTTTGAAGATTTCAAAATGGCAACCGTTAGAAGCCTTTATTAAGACACTTTAACATTCAAAATGATAGATAATAAATGTAACTCGATTTCGGGGGCTTTTATGCTTATTTTGGATGCCGCGATTCTTAATACTTAGAAATTTTCGCTGTAAATGACACATACTCGTATAAAAGTATAATTTTCAGTTTTTGATCAAATCTACGAGTAACATGTTAAGAAAGTACCAAGATTTAATTTTAAGCTCAGTTTTTTATTTATTTTTTATTTGATTAAATGTATGGAATCGTCAAACTTAAACTAGGTTTTAAAACCACAATTTGGCATAATTTTTGCCATTCCTGTTGGAATTCATGATGGGCTTTTTGTATAGGATCAATGAATCACGATAGAAATAAAGACAGTTTTGTTTTAAATAGAAGCCGAGGAAATATCTAGAGGGCATGATAACCCAGTGTTTATTTATAGACAACCTCTACACACACAGATTATAGTTCAAGTGATAGCTCAGAGGGCTTAGATTGATCTGCCTGTGTACTGAATTCTATAGTTATCTTATTTTAAATTACATTCATCATCATAATTATTGTATCAGTCCACGGCCACTGCTGGACAAAGGCTTTCCCAAAGAATCTCCACGACGATTTTGTGCTAGCCACAACCAAACACCATTAATTAGGATTAACATTTCAACACCTAGAGACAGAAAGAAACAGGTACTATTCTTAATAATATTGTGTACTCTTCCTTTTATATCTACGTGTATCGAATGTGTGTAAATCTCTCTCCCTCTCATTAGAATCCATTTCATGATACATGTTTTTTTTTTTGTTTCTTTTTTTTTTCTTTTATCATGAATAAATGTTTTATCTCTCTCTCTCTCTCTCTCTCTCTCCCTCCCCCCACTCTCTCCCCTCCCCCCCTCTCTCTCTTCTTCTTTCTCTATCTCTCTTTGTATCTCTCTCATTAGCTTCTCACTTAGCTTAAACTTACCACAAGACAATCAAAATGATTACCCAATAACTAACTCCAAAGCACTATAATATATTGTATCTCTTCCTTTTATTATAATATCTACGTGTATCGAATGTGTGTAAATCTCTCTCTCTCTCTCTCTCTCTCTCTCTCTCTCTCTCTCTCTCCCCCCTTCCCCCCCTCTCTCTCTCTTTCTCTTTCTCTATCTCTCTCTGTATCTCTCTCATTAAGTAGCATTAACTTTTAAATACTTAGCCTCAACTTACCACAAGACAATCAAAATGATTGCCTACCCACTAACTAACTCCAAAGCACTATAATATATTGTATCTTTTCCTTTTATTATAATATCTACGTGTATAGAATATGTGTAATTATCTCTTTCTCTATTTCTCCATCTCTCTCTGTCTAACTATCTATCTCTCTTTATCTCTCTCATTAAGTAGAATTAACATTTTAATACTAAGCTTAAACTTACCACAACTCAATTATAACTACACAAACGGATAACTCATGTATAAAAGTCGAGTAATGCTCGACCACAACACAATCAAAATGATAAACCAATAACTAACTCCAAAGCAGTAGCAGGAAACCTGTTAATTATATTCAATAACCTCTTAGACAGACGTGGAGGTAGTTTGTAGTACTTCGTGTGTACAAATAATAGATTTTGCCAAACTCCTGGTTTGGTACGGTTTACTGGAGCGTGTAGACAAATTCGATTGTTTGACTTCCTCCTGTGTAATGTTGTTTTAGTTTGTCGTCATTTGAAATGTTTCTTGAACACTACGTCATAATTCTAACGAGGTATTGAATTGTTCAGAAACATAATACCCTTGTTTCTCCTTCAAAAAATACGCAACAACGCGAATTTAGTTTGATTGATGACTTTATTAAAAAGATACAATGTTACATTTTAACATATTAATGCTAAATTTTGCATGCCCATAAGGCAGATGACATCACAGGTTGTATTTTTATTAATCGTGAACTGTTTTCTCGCAAATAATAAATATTATCATAGATTTTCATTTGATTTTACCACGTAGCAGAAATTAAGTCAATGGGTAAATTTTACATTATTATTGTTATAATAATGGGCTATAATATTTTTCTTCACGTAAATTTTATGTAAGTATCTACCTACATTTCCAAAATGTTAAACACTAATTCTACTTCCAATAATATTGATTAAGTCATCCATTTTGTATTTGTCTATAGCTGGTTTTTAGTAGTTTTTTTTCAGAACGCTTAAAATGACTGAGTTTCAAGCTTGGGCTTATCTTCAAGTTAAATAAAATTCAACAGATATTTTGGCTTTTTTTGAAATTTGTATAAAATACACTGAGTCACATCGTTTCAACAAACTGAACTCATATCGTTTGAAAACACCAATTGCCTTCTTGCACCGAAGATAAATGGTTGTCTACCGGCGAACATTGAGCTCTGCGTAGCTCACCAATATTACATTTCAGATGTCTAGTTACACTAGATATCTCGAACACCTCGTGTAGTAGCTTAGAATTCTAATCCGATATTTGGTAGTCGGACTGAATATCGCCTATTCTTGGATAACAGAATCTAGATTTTCGTTTCAGATCTCGCAAGGGTAAATGCGCTTACTGGTTCAGGTGTCACCTTTGAGAGATTTTGAAGAGTTGTTATATTAGAAGTTTTTATTCATCTTGCAGTGTTAGTAAATACTATTCTGTGAAAGAACAAACAATATTTACCTTGCTACTCCGCTACAGAGTTAGTGAGTAGCAGAGTAGCAAGGTAAATATTTTTTGTTCATTGAAATGGAGCTCCGCAAATTCTTCTGTGTCAAACTCTTCTGTGCCAAATTCTTCTGTGTCAAACTTCATTGTTATTGGATTTACTGCGCGGGTCCAATCTTGACATGGACTAGACAGAGTCTAGGCTATCAAGACCCAGAGCTTAGCTTAGCTTGATTGTGGGCGTAGAGATGGTAAGGGCAATCAAAATAGTGATGAGTGGATGCGGCTGCATCGCTTTTGATAACATTTTCACCCATTCCCTCAATGGGTTTTTAGTTTTTACCATTTGCGCGGGAAGAGAAGGAACTGGTACATTCTTTGTTTTTTCTTTGCTCCCAGACCAGGATGGAAGGGAATTTCAAATAAAGCTTTTTTCTAAATAAGTCGAAAATTAAGTGGAACATGATTTATTTCATTTAATATTTTGCTTTAGCATCAATAAACAATGCAATTGAAACATTCCGATTTACTACAAAAAAATTATTCACAGCGTCGAATTTTCAGTTCCTTTATTAATATTGACTGTAAATAACAAGCAGACATCATATTTTTTCAGCACTAATTTATTACCGGTACTAAAAAAATCGGTATTCGTGATACCGGATATAAATTTCATACCGTTATTTATGAGTAAACAGAGCTACCTATATTCGGCCGAAACGAACGAGTCAATAACACAAATCAGACTTTTGGGAGTGGTTGCCTGGCAGAGAATGCCTTATGGTGTAAACTCACCGTTGTCTATTACCATTGTAATAATAATAAACTTGGGTGAACTAAAGAAGATTACTTAAATAATTATATTATGGAAATCGCTTTTCAACGTTAAGTCCGGAAATATTTAGGTATATTTATTTGTAAGCTCACTGTAATGAGCGTTTCTAAAAAAGTTTGTACATTTGGCGGACAGCATAGGCTAATTTGAAATTAATACTTTTCGATATTATTTTAAGCGCATATTATTACCTGGTTCTTAAAGATTCTAGATAATGCATTTTTTTAGAGATTCGTACTACAAAATAAGCTGTAAAGTTAAATCTACTGAGTCGGGGCAGTCGATAATTCCTATTTTGTTACTAAGATTCAATTAAGTAAATAGAAACCACACACATTATTTAGTTGGTTTTATTGAAGAAATAAGGTAGCAATAATAAAATTGTGTACGTTTTTAATGCTAATTCTTTACTCTTTTAAGGTAATCACAAAATAATAAAGATATTCACTCCTTTTTGTTACCATTGGGTCAAACGTACCCTGAAAATTTACAATATAATGCTTATTTATAAAGTTAGGTTAATATTTTTTGGAAATTATCATAATTAAATTGCTAAATATTCGTCTGGAATATTTAAAATATATATATTTTAACAAATATAAACAAAAATGAACAAAACATCGTATTTTTTTACGGGACAGTAACAATAAGAGGAACATTGGTAACAAATTAGGAACTCTTAGGCACAGTATTCATTAGTCAGGTTTCAATATTATAATCACTACATACATTTTTTAAAAGATAGAGTGATTAAATACCATAAATTTTTGATATCTACGTTTATATTAAATATCTACGTTAAATAAAATACACAAATACTGTCAAATAAAAATAAAAATACCTCTCATGTATATAAATAAAGTCATTTTCAAATAGTCTACACACTGCCTTAGGAATTCTTTTTTGTTACTCCCATTTCCTAGCCATACGTTACCATTAAAAAGTAACAAAAAAGGAAGTAACCAATGGTGGAAAATATGGTGCCCGGCACATTAAAAAAATTCGTAAAACCAAATATAACGTACTATTTGAACGAAGAATTTAAGATTATGAATCTTGATAAAGTGTTTATAAATAGAATTTAGTTCAAAGTAATAAAAAAACAAAATTTACCCAGGTTTTTCCAGTAACAAAAGAGGACTTTTTTTTTAGGTTTGACCATCGACGCACTTTATCAACTCGCAGTTTTGATTTTTGAAAGGTGACTGTTTATTATTAAGGTGGCTATATGATGCTAGTGTTACCAGCATCCTATAAAGAATCTCCAAATTTTTGTAAGAAATACCTTTTGGGACGAAAATGCGGTAACAAAAACTGGAATCAAAATTGGAACTTTTTCTGGGACAAACTTTAATCGTTAATTTTAAATATTATTTCTTAGACAAGGATATGAAAACAATGTAGAAAGTAATTGCTTGAGCCTATAATAAGTTAATAAAACACACCACGGAATCGAGAACGTAAAACTGATTTCAAAAATCGATATTTTAGGTTCGAAATTTACAATGGGACATTTACCTTTTCATACAAACTTTACTGAACGATTATTTTAAAAAAATATTTTTTAAATGATCAAATACATATACATTTAAGACAGTTAATTTATATTTAAGATAATGAAACGAATTTTATGCTCAATAACTCAAATAAAATACACAGTGGCCTGGTGATTAAAGAAAATAATAAATCTGCACAGGACACCTACAAACGACAAATGTACAAACTTTTTTAGAAACGCTCTAATGATTAAAGTTTATTTTGTGGTATTCAATTCAGACTGTTTGAATGGTAGGTACCTTTTCTATGGTTTAGCTAAAGTAATGTAAAGTACTTAATGCGAAGAAAAATTGGTTGCCTGTAAAGTCGGTATACGGGCGAAAGTTTTACGTGACAACGACTTTGAGTGGTAAAATAATTTTAATGTGAATATTCATTCGTATAGTAGGAAGAAGGACGTGTAAACTTGTATGCAGGCGCCTAAGCGAAATAGAAGCGCAAGACATGAACCGGTGTGTATGCCTATCTCTCTCACTCTCTCTCTCTCGCTCTGTCTCTCTCGCTCTTAGGCGGGCTAACTGTGCTCGAGTGGAAGGGACGCGTGCCTTTCACTTTTTATGTCTGTCTCTCTCGCTCTTAGGCGGGCTAACCATGCCCGCGTGCCTCTCACTCGCTCTCATTGTGAGCGCATAACGTGAGCGGAGCGTAACGCAGTTTCTTGAAGTGTCACCCGGCAAACCAATTTATAAGACGTTGTCACGTCAAAATTAAATGACCAGTAGGCTTATTGTGTAACTCGCTCGCAATCGCCATCGTGTTCATTTTGACAGTTCGTGTATGGGCTGACAATAAGCATCGGAATCAGCTAGCTGTCACATTCATACAAGAACTGTCAAAATGAACACGATGGCGATTTCGAGCAAGTTAGACAATAAGCCTACCGGTTTTTATGTAAGGTTGGCTGGGTCACCCAGAATTTCATTACAAGATTTTTATTGTAGTTTCACCAGACTTACCTCGACTCGAGGAGCATAAGGTCTGATGTGTGATTTCTTAACTTTTCAGGAGAGCAGAAATAAAATTAATAAATGAATCGGCTTATAATTATTGAATTATTATAGTTAGGATCACGAAAATTTTTGCATCTTTAGAAGATTACTTGTACCTATCTAACTAATATTATAAATGCGAAAGTATGGATGGACGGATGGATGTATGGATGGATGGATGGATGGATGTTTGTTTGTTACTCAATCACGCCAGAACGGCCCAACGGATCTGGATGAAATTTGGCACATTGATAGAGAATAGTCTGGAATAGCACATAGGCTACTTTTTATCCCGGAAAATTGCATAGTAGCGATAAACACATTCTTTGCAGACGAAGTCGCTGGCAACAGCTAGTATTTTCATATGTTTAATTTTCTTGTTGCTGTTTAAATAATATCGATACAACATTTTTATAATGAAAACAGCGACTTCCGACTCTATGCTTCATAAGTGATGCTGTTGAACTGGTTGAAGGCATGTTCTATTTGCATTTAACTACTCATATTATTCTCAAAAGTTAACGTTGTTACAGGCATAAGGTCTCAAACTAATTACGAATTACTGTATAAAATTAAACAGCTAAAAATATTTGAAGCATTACGTCGTATCTAGTGATACGTACTTATGCTGTATCAACCTTTGGAAAGCAGAAGGCTTTTAGTGACATAACGCCAGTCATGAAGGAGAACAAATTTTGAAGCATAAGCCTTGAAGTTGAAATACGCTAAACAAAAAATTTGGAGAAGTCCATGCATTTATAAAGGTGTAAGTCAAAATTAGTCCTGATGCGTCTCTATAATTTCTAAAAGTCGTCAGATCAGACCTTATGCATTTAAATATCTCCTCAACGGTAAGAAATAGAAATACAAGTGTCAGTGTGGTAGACAGAGAAAGAGCGCATTATAGCCGTAATTTAAATAAGTCAATTTGGCCTGATTTTCACATCAGACCTTATGCCACTCGAGTCGAGAAATATCTCCTCAGCGGAAAGAGATAGAAATACAAGTGTCAGTGTGGTAGATAGAGAAAGAGCGCATTATAACCGTAATTTAAATAAGTCAATTTGGTCTGATATTCACAAATTTTACGTTAATCCGACCTCTCTGGGTCAAATTTCAATTACTAGATGTAACCCAAACAAACAAATAAACAAACAGGGCCAGCTAAAATAATAAGTTTGTAAAATAAAATATACCACCTATGAACACAGGTAGTAAATTATAACAGACCTAACTTTGTTTCTCATAACAAAGCGCCATAAACTTAACTCCAAACAATCCAAGTCTAATAAATCCAAAGCCAAATCCTCAAAATGCAATACAACCGCCCACATAATCACTTTATTTGCTACTTAAAAAACAAAATCAAACGCTCTCATAAATATTTAAAACAAAACACGGCTGGGGTAAAATTCCAAACAAGGATACATGCAAAAAGTTGAAGAAGTATGGAAGAAAGAATATTCCTGTATTATATAAGGCTGATGTGTTTTATGAAAGTTTCACCATATATCATTCCCTGTACTTTGGTCTCCGTCTGGGATAACTTTTCCCGGAATATCATGTGATTATGTGTTGTGTGCTAAAAGATGTGGCTTGTGCTGAATTATTTGCCTTTTAGCTATTCTAGCTAAAGAGGGTTTCGCTATAAGATTAGTATTGACATAGGCTTTTGAAACGGAGTTTGTTTCTTTTAGAAAATGGGTTAGCTTGTTTATTAAACAGATTGATGAAGCTAGAGACGAATTAGATAAATGATACAACCACAAATAAATTATATAAACCGTGTGTCTTAAAGTGTTATTAACTTGGGGAGCCTTAAACACCCAGAAAATAAATATTTTGAATACATTCTAATTTAGTTTATGACGATTTGTATTCGTGGTTAAGTAGAATTTAATTTATGTACTGTATCCGTTATTTGTTCACGCTTAAACCGCGGAACCGATTGAATTATAATTTGGTATGCATTATAGTTATGGTTCCGCCTAGGACATAATAGTTTTTATTATGGGAATCATCGTCTGAGGAGGCGAAAAGGGGGGTGAAATTTACTATGAAGACGTTATACCCTATGGGTAACATAATTCGTGCTCTAATCGAATGTTTGCCACTAATTTTTTTATAAGCGTTAGACAGTCATGAACTAACCGTAAACGCAAACGAAATCGCAGGCAAAAGCTAGTTCTTCTTATATCAGTACCTAATGTACCGCAGGAAAACTGGATCATTTTATAAAGTCCTTTTACGGGACTCAATTTTCCATAGTTTCCAGTGCCGGGAAACCTTACTTAACATTTCCTAAAATACTATAATAAATTTCACTGTCACAAGCAGCTACCAAATAAGTAATAAAAATTAAAAGAAAACACACTTCCTTCACAATACGTGTAGCGAACAATGAATAAGGAACAAGAAAGGACGGGAAATAAAGAAGTTTCGCTCACATGTTGTCACTGCGAACGGAACAGTTTAAAACATGGCCGACGCAAAGCTGAAAATGAAAGTAACTTTATTTTGCAACACAATAGACTATAGCCGAAAGTATTTTCTTAAAACTCAAACGTACGACTGCAAATGGTAATGAAATTGTTATTAAAATAGAAACAACTACAGGATTACATTTGAAAAAATAAAATAAAAAAGTAAATTTCTAAAATTTCTAAATCAGACCATCAGGTACATTTTCAATCTGGTGTCTTCAAAATCAAAGTGTGAACGGGAATAATGCTAGACAAGCATGCCTGCATTTTGTTAGCTTGAAAATTAGATAATAAGAATTAAAGAATGAGATTTTTTTATCACCCCCTGCGCTAAAAAAAAACATTTTAGAATTTCTAGTAACGAACACAGACCATCAAAACTATTTTGACACAGCTGATGTAATAATTTTTCTGAAAATAAAAACAAAGAAGAAAATTTCATCACACTAGTCTTATTTTATTTAAAAAAAACCGCTCATGGCAATTTGTTTTTAACCAATGGATTGAATCAGGCGTTACTTTTTGGAAGTATATTTCAATGAACACCTTACCTGGCAATAACAGAAAGATAAAATGTTAAGTTGTTCGTTTTGAACTTTTTTTTTCTAAACAGAAACTAATCATGCAAAGACAAAAATAACTTCTCAAATCGAATTGTAATGAAATGAAATTTATTCTTGGTAACGGGCATTACAAGTCAAGTGGAAAATCAAAAACTCACTGTAATTATGAAAAACATTCTCAAGAAGCCACTTTTTCAGTCGGCCTTTGAACATTGTGATGGAAGCTGTAGCTCGTCTGCTGTTATCTTTACTGAGTTGCCAAATTTTTCCTCTAACACCTCGATTCAACTGTATCTTATTCGAAGTAAAACTCCAAACAGAATGTAAGCAAGTATTTCCCGAAGTATATCGGAAACAAACTTTGGACACACGGAAACTTCGATGGAATTCCGTCCACCAGCGTCGGGGAATTTCCTACTACATTAATGTTGCTTACTATTTAATTAAATTAGAATTTGTTGTTTGTTTCTTTTACAATTTTCCGAGTAATCTTGATTTCAAAGTTTAAATGATAACTCAGACACGGGAATCTTCGAGCGAGGCTTAAGACAGATTACGGTTGAGATTTATGTTCCAGAATTTGCTCCTTATTCAGAAGGAATGTACAGATTTTTATAATTTCTAATGATTTCAGTTACTTAGAATTTCTATACTGGTCTGGGAGTAAATAAATAACATAGAACGTTCCCAGTTGCTTCTCTGCCCGCGCAGATGGTTGGCAGATGGTTTTCGGGAATCTCCATAACTGTCATCAAAGGGGTCAATTAATAGTGAGTTCGTAACAATTTTATTTAATACTAGCTTGTACCCGAGACTTCGTTTGCGTAGAATAATACGTAAGTATCAACCTTCATCTTGAATCACTCTATCTATTTAAAAAAACCGCATCAAAATCCGTTGCGTAGTTTTAAAGATCTAAGCATACATTTGGGCAGATAGATAGCGGAAAGCGATTTTGTTTTATAACTAAGTATGTAGAAATGTGTATTGCAACTCAATACAAATTTCATTTGCACCAGTCAGTGGTCATTGAATATCCCCCAATTGAATACATCTCAAATTCAAGACTACCGCGATTACATCGCGTCCAAACCAGATTTATGTTAATGAAGAGTCATCTGACGACTGTCTGTGACATAACCTTGTTATATATCCAGGCCATCTGGATTCTATTACCTAGTTTGGTAGTATCTAGTTACAATTTGACAGGTTCTTAACGCTATGTATATTCTCAGTAACTACTGTGTTCGAGTAAATATAAAATTAGGTTTGTAGCTGATTCAGTAATTGCTAAAATAAGTCTGCCTTTTTATCTTCAAGACTTCTAAATTGAGTAAATGTTTTTTTGAAGTGAATACTTTTTAGCGGCGTTGAGCATTTTTTGGGATGGGTAAAAATTGTTAAACTCGCGTCAGGCGTAAGACGGAGGGAGAGTTTAAGTAACAGGACATCAGATCCTCCAAGAGCTTATTTTGAAATACGAATGAATCGCGTTCGATTTTTGACGTGTTTTTTGTTCGAGTCGTGGAGCAAAAGTACTAGGGCATCGGCATATTATTAGAGGTCTGTCAATATAGATAACATATAATGATTTTTTTATGTAAGCGGCCAGTACAGTACGCGTCTTGAGCGTCATGGAGGTTACAACATTAAAATCTAATCTAAGCTGCTGTTTCCAGTTCTGCCGGCACTCCTGGAGTGATACCCGTCACTTTTTTTAAAATTATGCTGAAGACGTAAAAATGGGTCGCAAGAACGTAAAATTTTAAATTCTTTGCTACCTACTCAGAGTGCTATCTTACATAGTGTATCTTAGAGTTGAAATCAAAGCATTATCAAATGTGATAGAGTCTCAATTCCGAGTTCCGTGATTTACGATAAGAAAATACCTATTCCATTGATGCCAAGATCATAGTATTACGTTGACATTGACAAACAATGCAAGTCAACATTGGATATCATCTAATTACTTACTCAAACTCGTATCTAACGTCCGCATGTGCTTGAAATTTACACTTTATGAACTAGCGAACAAGGTTACATTTAGGAATTCTCAACTGAGTCACAAAGGAGGTTGTGGAAATTGACAATTGATGTAATACAGCATTATGTTATAGGGAATAATTAATTTCATTGACTGAGAGAGATGGTGGGTCTGTATTTAGCATGAGCCCTGTAAATGAATGTGCTTAGGATAACAGTGTGGCATTTACAGTAGTACTGTGCCATTATTGATAAAGCGTCATTTCAAAATACCTACAGTAATTATGTAATAAAGCTTTATACTTCGTTTAATTTAGAATGAGAAACCACAATAACATTATATTGCGGCTGGTCAACTATTTCTTACCTAGCAAACAGTACAGTGCAATAGTTTGGCAGCCGCAAAATAAAATTGTTTTAATGCCACTTTATTTGCGTGGCGTCAATTGATACTCTAGTACAAATGGTAAAGAGATTACAGTTCACGAGCCGCAATATAATGTTTTTGTGGTTTCTCATCCTAAATTAAATGAAGTATAGGGTGCGACCAAACCGCCGCGTATGCGTCACGTTTTCTCACCGTGTCTTCATACATTTTATTGCGATTCCGTAACGTCACCGTTTTTTAAGCGACGGTGTGGTCGCACCCTTATATTGCTGTCTCACCTTGAAATTGAACCATGGAACGCTATGTTGGGATACGGGCTGATAAATGTTTAAAATACTGTGTAAGTGTCCTGTGTGTGTGTGTGTGTGTGTGTGTGTGTGTGTGTGTGTGTGTGTGTGTGTGTTCCATTTTTGTATAATTGTGTGTATGCTCTATTTCTGTGTCTTTCAAAAGAGAATAAATATCTTCTTTCTTTCTTTCTCTTAAAGAAACTCATTGAACATAATATTACACCAGAGTTTAAGAAAATATAAAAAGTGTAGTACTTACTAACTTATTTTTTCCAGAAGTAATGAAATTTAATCTGGAAGGACTAATAGCGACCATGTTCATTATTATTATGTCATCTACGTCTAACGTTTGTAGAGTTGATTTCACCATAGCGCTGATAGGATCACAACCCATGGCTTACCTGAAAAAAAAAAAACTTAATATCAGTTATAATGACACTGAAATCATACACATAAAAAAATCCAAATAGTTAAAGCTGCTTGCTAGTAGTCAAATTTTATGGGTATATTTTTCTTTGTAGGTACCATAACATTCATTTTAAAATTGTTTAACAGAATTACAATATGATAAGAGACACCAATTGCAAGTGTCGATTCAGCAGAAATGTATTAATTTTCCAAATAACATTCCCAGAATAACACCATTGTTTTAAAACTAATCAAAACTAAGCTATATTTCTTACGAAATTTTCGAACAAAGCGCCCTCTGACGTTTAATTTCCGATACCCTTTACAAATTAAGGTATCAAAGGGAATGGATTCTGCAAAATTCATTAATGACCAATAAACAATATCTTTTCGAGGCTTTGCCCTTTAAATGGGTTTATTGAACGCCCACCGAGCCCTTTGCGGCCGCTAATCGAGTTAAAAGTTGTTAAAAAATAATTAACAATGTTTGCCGTCTTATGCTGGTTCTTAATAAAACCAATTTGAGCCCTCTAGTTCTGAAAAGAGGCTTGTTTCCAGCAGTACACACACACACACACACACACACACACACACATTAATCACGTCTTTATCCCTCACGGGGTAGATTATAAATGAGTGCAAGTCGTGAAAGTTTAAATCAGTTAACCCTATTATAAAGTTTAATTTCTAAACGACACTGAAAATTAGAACACATAGAAAAATCCGAAAAGTAAAGCTATGGCCGGGAATCGAACCCGGGTCCTCGTCATTCCGTGACGCGTGCTATACCCCTACACCAACCATAGCAGGTGAGTAAGCCTCCGAATTTTTCTATCTGTTACCAACTGTCACGTGACCTTGTTACTATGCGAATATTTGTCGCTAAGCGTCATCTGTTTGAATGATGTGTCTGTACGACACAATTACAAACTCCCGTGGAACATGAACTGCGCACCAGGTCGATATTGAGTTCGTTTTCTACACAATAAATTTCAAAACCATCTGGTAAAAATAAAGTGTAAAAGGTCACGGGATCAATCAAAATGTCTCCACTTAAGTGTCGGGTACAGATTGGAGGCTAATTTCTAGACCCCTGCCGTTGGCCTAAAATCCATCACTGTGACAAATCATTCTTGAGTCAACGACCTCTTTGTTACACCTACGAGATAGAAAGCTTATATTAATGCGAGGTCTATTTGACGCTTTCGCTTCTATTGGGGGATGGTTGAGTGGACTTGCTTGGAGACAAATGATGATGGTCTTTTAGTAGAAAGACTTTGGGATCTAGAATCTAGAATTGCTGAAAATTTTGTACTTTCCGTGCGGACTAGCTTTGTCCTCACAGAATTTAATTTAGACTGTTACTCAGGATTAATGTAGCATACTAATAATGAAAGAGTTTTTATCGGTTCAGTAGTTTTTCAGTTTATTTTGTTGCAAACAAAAACCCAAATGTTTTTTTCTTTAGTACCAATCTATAGAAATGTGTTCAATCAGCTACCTGATTTTTTGTTATCGTACTATGCTTTACTTTTGATTCATCTTAATATCGTGAGTTATTTCTTCCTCAGACACGCAATTTTAAGGGTACTAATTCAGAAGGGTAACTACAGGACCCTATTGCTAAGCCTAAGCTATCCGTCTGTCCGACGGTCCGTCTGTCCGTTTGTCCGTTCATCCATCCATCTATCTCTATGTCCACCTGTATGTCTGTCCGTCTATCCGTCTCTACGGCTCTGCGTCTGTCCGTTTAATCGTCCATCTATCAAAATTTGATAGCTCTATTTAACGGCTCTATGGCACATAAAAAATTCAGCGTGCATTACTGCATTAAAATCAGCTATAACAATAAAGTGGAGGAAGATAAATAAAGTGCTTCCCATTTAAAAAGACGGCATTTTTGCTTCATTAAGAGTAACATCATTTCCTACGACTTCAAAGCCGACATTTTTTTTGTTCCCCAAAAATTATATATCAAAAATTTATCTTTTCACTACCATTGCATATTCCTTTGCATTCATAATTTCCATACTCGAAAAAGCGTCGAGTGCAAAAAACCATTTCAAACTGAATCCTGATGGTAAATGATTCAGTTCTGATTCGCCGTCGGCAGCAGAGCCGTGATGGATGGATCTATTCATAATGTTATTAGTGAGAGTGAGTTGCTTGGAGACGTGGAGGTTAATAGGCGGAGCGGTTTTAGCAGCGGATATCAAACAATGATTACTATCAATTGCCTTAACGTTAGCGCGGGGCCAGCCGACGTTTGCCGTCGGAATCAACGCGAATCTTTGAAGAATCTTTCCTAATACGTAAATAAGGTAAGATTTTGTTGATTATAAAAGTGATTAACAATAGGCCATTGCAAATGGAAAACTCCGTTTATGCATGCGCAGGTCTTACCTGAAACCTTTTTCTGAAAAACTTATACTGAAATATATTCATGTCTGTCTAAATAAAAACGCTTTTCGTTCGTAATTTATCGGTGCATAGGTATTCAAACTCTCGTCTGTTACATGCAGAATGTTGTTATATTCACGAATGGCGAGCAGATTTTTTCTCGTCGAAGTTAAAATCTAACGAAAAGTAAGTACATGGTGATACGCCCAAGCGGCAATTGATTGATGTTTCCGGCTATGGCAGCTGCTAAGTCTCCAAATAAAACAACGCGGGTTGCACTCCGGGAGTGCCGGTAGAAGTGACAACTTGAACCGCGCGGTAGAAAGAGAGGGGATATTACTTCCTCTCCTACGCTGCGCTGGCGGTCTACTCTCCCTCCGTCTTAAGAATTTTCGATCAGGTCACGTCATGTCCTGATGCGAGTTATAAAAGAACTTTTCACTTCAAAAAGTAGCTCTTTTGGAATCCGCTAATTGCTTATGCGTCGGCTCCGTCCTTACATAAGAATCAATTCGCCTATTCACTTTATTCCAGTTGATCGTCAATGACTTATTAGTTTTTATTAGTATCTCGTTATTTTGTGATTTATTGTATCCTATTGATGTGTCTTTATTGTTCTTCGTTACTTTTATTAATATTATTTCGTTTAATATTATCTGCCGTTTTTCTTCATGTTTGACTATTGTAGATATTACAAGTGTATTGAAAAATGTTTTGTTTCAAATATATTTAGTTTTGTGAATATAATGACGAAGTTTAAGGCAAAATAATTTTATTTTAATTTTTTCAAAATCAAATGTTTTTATTGAACAGTAAATATTTACCTTGCTACTCCGCTACTTGCGTGCACGATAACTAAGCCTGTGGGAAATATAATATGTTTTTCATGCAATCCCTACTACTGCCACATAAAACATATAAATCCCAGAAACTTAACTATCCCCTACACCCATTATGTAAAGGTTTGTAGCCTTTTGGACCAGGCTTCATGGTTCTTAAATTTTAAACTGTTCTTAAGTTTTCAAAAATCACCTCAATACACAAAAAAAATTGTGACGTGATTCGAAATGCCTTATTACTCCGTCAATAGCCCATGCAGCGTAGTACTTGGACTTATAATATAAATGATATCCTACTCAAAAGAAAATAATAGTGTCACTTGAGTGTCATTATGGGAGCTTCCACAATTTCTTATTTAAATTAAGGTGTTATTATTGCCATAATATGATATAACACAAAGACTTTATTGTATTAAATGCGTTCCAATAAAACACAGTGTTTTTTTTATTTTCATTATTTTTATCAATGAGTCACCTGACCCATAATATTCATTTGAGTACTTACTTATAACTCAGCAGCAAAAATGTCGCCCTTTTTGTGTGCAATATAGGTAATTTTGTATGGAAACTGAAACAGAACACTGAAAGCCTATTAAGTTTATTTTTCGTTGTTTTGGACACTTTGAGAGTCGACCAATGTATAGAATCATTTGTCAGTCAGTTAGTTAAATACCTAATAATAAAAAAAACGGACATATTCAGTCTACCTGAAACAAAGTTATCCAGAATAATTCTAACACTCATTTGTCAGTCAGTTAGTTTAATACCTAATAATAAAAAAAACGGACATATTCAGTCTACCTGAAACAAAGTTATCCAGAATAATTCTAAGACTCATTTGTATAAATCTAATCAGGTTAAGACTACGATACTAAATGGTCCTCACGACAAAGTTATTAAGAAATATTTTGTTATTCAAAAAGCACTTCAATATCCGTGACGGAAACTTGGGAAACCAGGTCTTTTTGCTGTAACGATCGACACTTTAGCGAATTGTTGAGTTTTAATGTACTTAAAATCTACTTAACTGTAATCCAGGCTGTCCATTAAGAAGTTTCGGATCGTTTTAATGTCTGATTTGCTGTCTCCGGATTTAGGGTGATGAAGTACATCAGGTTCATCGTGGAACATAATCAGTGTGCTGATGACGGATGCAGTTTACGTCAAAATCACGAACTAGGTATAGTTAACGTAACTTGGATTTGTCTACTTACTCGTTTGCCATCCTATCTCATATTTATTCAATCAGACGTTACTTTGCGGAGGTCCAATTCAATTAACAAAAAATATTTACCTTGCCACTCCGTTACTTACAGAAGCCACAAGCCTGTGCGAAATATATAATATAATAAAAAAATCATTGATAAATAGAAAAACCGGCCAAGTGCTAGTCAGACTCGCGCACCGAGGGTTCCGTACAAATTCGTCAAGTTATTACTGTTGTGCCAAGTTAGTGTTAGCAGAGCCCTGCTCTTAAGCAAAATGTAGGCAGTTTGTAAGGTTATTTTATATTGGTTACTTATATAGACAGACAGATACTAAATAAAAATTATTGTGGCAATAAAAATACAACGTCTGTGAGAATTTTAACCTCCTTGCTATTACGGTTCATGAGATACAGCAAAAAAACGCCAACAACTACTCTGTTGTATGGGAGCCCCCTTTTAATAATAATAATTATTATTTTGATTCTGGTATTTGTTGTTGTAGCCACAATAAAAATACATAATATGTGGAAATTTCAACTGTCTAGCTATTGTAACGGAACGTTTAGCGACATCTAGTTGATTTGATATACACCTTAATTATTGATGTTTAGTGTGATGTGGTCATAGAAATAAACGCTGCGGTTGACTTGACAGTGACAGTTACTTCTAGTTGAGTTTGACAGCTGGGTTACGTCAATGTCATCCACGATGGCGGACGATGTGGACTTGTGCCGGAGCCCGAGGCAGGAGATAGGCCTTCAGCCCCGCATCTGGGGGCATCTTTGTTTTTTGAAGCCAAATGGCTGAACCCTCGCGCTTAACAACTTCTAAATTAGTAAGTTTATACATTCCTGAAATTATTTTTAATTGTTTTCGGGATTGTCGATAGTAACAATGTGTTATTGTTTCAAAAGGGAACCAAATTTTTAATTGTCGCCTAGAAACTATATTTACTTTAGTTAGCACCTTCGCTGCACCGGTAAGTCTCATGAAAACTGGCAAGTTCAGGAAATATTTCTGTCAAATTTGATATTTAATTTGTTTATTTTGTTACAGCATATTTTCTTGTGCTTTGCCACGTGCACTGGACCCAAGGGTGGGAGAAGGACAGTTTCAGTTCTTCAAGGTAAACATTAGCTATGCTTTACCATTCAGTTTTACCAGTGGGAGTGTCATGACAGTTGCAATAAATATTTTTTTTTTTCAGGGTGGCGCGTCCTGTTTTGTACTGATGTTTCATGCGGTGTTTCGCGTCCTGTTAAAGCGTTACTGCGTACCTTCATGCTTACACCTCTAGTGTGTGACTTTACATCTAGTTGTGACAATTGACTTGTGTGTCATATTTGTTATCGGAGTTTGATGCTCTCTAGTGACATTTATTGATATTGTATGCTGCTCTGGTAACGCGGTCACTGATTTTATATTTAATAGCATTGTCCAAACTCCTATTTAGAGTCAGACACGCACGTCGATAGCACAATTTCATCGTTTGGTGGAAGCTGGCAGAGCGAAAGCGTAGAGCGGGAAAGCCGGACTGAAGAAGCACGGAGAGAGTGTGACCAGCCAGGTTTGAGCAGACCCTCCTGTAAGTCATCTTTCATCTCTCAGCAAACATTAGGCTTTGTTAGTTCTGTTATAGTTAGAATAGAAGCAAAAAGTTCTCCAAACACGCGAACTGCAACGCGACCCTGTTTCTCTTCTGTCATGGAGTCCTAAGCTATAAGAAACCACTTTGTATTCAGTGTAAACCAACAACTTCACTGATAATAAAAGACTACCATTTACAGAGAGACATTTTGTTATTTATCTCATACTCTACGGCTTCATCTAAATCGGCTTATCCATTTCTAGGACAGACCGCTATTCAATACCCTATTCCGGGTACTTTTTAAAATTCCAATACATTACCGTAAATACCTTTTTACACTATTAAGGTTCTTGGGATCTAGCTCCGCGAGTGGTAGCCATGAAAAAGGGCTAAAATATCACGTTTTTTGTATGGGAGCCCCCCTTCATTATTATTATTATTTTGTTTTTAGTATTTGTTGTTATAGTGGCAACAGAAATACACAATCTGTGAAAATTTCAACTGTCTGCTATTACGGTTCTTGAGATACAGCCTGGTGACAGACGGACGGACAGAAGGACGGACGGACGGACAGCGAAGTCTTAGTAATAGGGTCTCGTTTTTACCCTTTGAGTACGGAACCCTAAAAAAGAAAGAAAAAGGTTTATTTGGTGCAATGGTGCAATAAAACAAAAACCATACCTACAAAAAAATAACAATGAAAACACAAAAAAATAAAAAGGTAGTTTGGAAAATATATTATGAATGTGGGTATATTATGTTTATTTGTATGTTTTCGAATTAGTACGACGTTGCTTTGTGCATGTTGTAATGGTGTGCTCACTTTGAGAATGATCCCGTAGAGGGATCGAAACGCGTCTGTGTTGTGTGGTGTAGGTTACGTTCCAACCCGGCCTGAAAGATTGGATCGGTCTTCTCGGCTAATTTCGGCGAGTGTTGTCTCTTTCCAAAAACCAAAGTGCAACTTTATGGCCGGGTGCTGTACTTGTAGCATTATTTGTACCACGCTTCTAAAATTACCTAATCGATGTGAAGACTGCCAAACATTAGGTAGCTATGACAAAATAACAATAATACCTACATCCCGAGCACCTATTATCCTAAAAAACCTTAAAAATATTTTTTTAACGAAGCACATAAGCTTCTTACACACTCATTAAAATAAAATACAGTCTAATTATACCATAACATACGTATCCAAAACGAGGCTCTTGTCCCAAAAAGTGCCACATTTCAGAACGAAATTCATAATCGGATTTAGAAAATGTATCGGAATTTTCGAGTTGGAAACAAACATGGCGCTTGGGCTAATTACGGAGTATTACGCTATTCCGTTTGTGCAGCACGGCTATCAAAAGCTTTGTTTATGTTGTCTTGCTCTAACCAGGCGGGAATGAAGTGGTCGCAAAATACGTATGACAAGCAACCGTACGTTTTTTTCTTTGCCAGAATACGAGTATTTTGGTCATGAGAAACGTTTCCCATTTGTATAAAGGTTTTGTTTTGATATTAGTGTACGTCATATGTAGATGTGAAACTGTACTTACGTTACACATGTTGTATCCTTGAGTGAATAGCAAAAGAGTAATGTGAACGTAAGCAATTTTATATAGATCAACGTATAGATTTACCTAACTTCGGGATCTTTTAAATAGGTACCCATAAACATTATTTTAATTTAAGCTTTTGCATTCTTAAGTTGAGAGGTTGAACAAATTGCCAGATGAATTTCATTTCGATAAAAATGAAACAAGCTAAGCTATGCAGTTACAAAATTAACCCTGCTCCGGTTTTGATTTTGATGATCTAAAGCCGGCTCCCATTAGGTGCATTGTGAAAGAGATGCCAACACATAGCTTAGCCTAATGTTTCAGCTTTATTACGCATTCAGGTGCGTCTATTTGTGTACCTGGAGTGCCCAGAACATGTCAGGCAGGGCTTGAGTTATTATTCAGCAGCTCGTATTCGGGTTAATACAGCATCGAGTTTCCCACGAGAATTTCTAGGGTATCAACAAACTGCATATACACGGTGTTGGTGGACTTAAGTTTAGGTTGTATTTTGTAAAATTTAATATTTGCTGTAGCCAGCCGTGTGTGTGTGTGTGTGTGTGTGTATGTGTGTGTGATGGTTTGTTGTTTTGTATTGTATTGTATTGTAGCCAGACGGCGTTGCAGTCAAAATCAAAAGTTGATTTTGCTAATAGGCCGCAAAGAACTCTTTTTTTTTTACGTTTTAGTTAGTCTAATTTTTATTATTAAGAACTCTTTTGTATTAGAGTGCGACCACACCGCCGTTTAAAAAACGGTGACGTTACGGAATCGCAACAAAATGTATGAAGAAACGGTGAGAAAACGTGACGGATACGACTCGTTACTGCGTAAACGCGGCGGTTTGGTCGCACCCTTATTAGGTATGTCATTTCTTTTGATACCACCAGCGCCCTTAGAAAAATCATTGGCAAGGATCACGCAGAACAATTCACCAAAGATACGCCAAGAATCCGATAAATGACAGACATTATATATATGGATTTTTCTTCCGAAAGACGTTCTTTACGGCACATACCTAGGTTTTTAAGGTTGGTTATATGCTACCAATAGCTTCTACTGATCTCCACAACCTGGAAAGTGAATAATCTTCTCATATTAAACACTAGCTTTGCTCGCGTGAAACTTAAGATGTGGTGGATGAAATCCTTAAATTTGATTCAATGACGAAGCTATGAAAAATTCTAAAGGATTTCCCAAAAAATCCATCCCGGATTTAAATTTTCATGGCAAGAAAAATATTCTTTTAGTATGATGAACACAATACAAGTGTGTTAAGTAAGTTTAACGCTTCACATATTAATCCAGAAATCTAATATATCAAAATTCATAGCTAGGTACTGACGAGCAATTAAATATGACGGCAAAATTTTAGTACACCTTTTTTATAAATCAGCCTGGTTTTTTTGCTCGCCAGTATACCTACTTAAAAACTTTCATATTCAAAATAAAAAATAGTAAATAATTTCTAGTCTAAGGTCTTATATTACTTAAAGCTTAAGTTTTTTCGACTCAATTTTATCACAAACTTAGACAATCTAATTACATTCTCAGACTAAACTTGTACAAAGTTTCGAATAAAATTAACCCACACAACGCGCGGCGGTAATTCTGTTGTTTTTACGAGCAAAATCCAATAACTGGACCCGCGAACGTTAATAAATCAAAGCGGGACGAATGAAATTAGCCCGTTTCACTTTCAATTTCTTCAGTTGTTTACGAGATATTGCGGCTTTGGAGCACTAATCTCGGGCTTTTCTCTTTATAGCGTGCTGTGAAGCTGTTAATACGGGGCCGATTAGACCCCGTGAACTTTAGGGGGGTTATCGTAAAGAAATAACACAGTTTAATTACTCGAATTATTATTTACTAGCTGTTGCCAGCGACTTTGTCTGCAAAGAATTCGTTTATCGCTATCCCGCCGGGACTACGCAATTTTCCGGGATAAAATGTAGCCTGTTTGCTATTCCAGACTTTTCGCTATCTGTGTGCCGAATTTCATCCAGATCCGTTAGGCCGTTCTGGGGCCTTACCCTGACGTCCTAATTCCGACTCAGTTCAAGTTTTAGCTGTCACTTTTAGTATGAATTTGACAGCGAGCGAACCTAAACTGAATCGCATTAAGACGTCATGGTAAGGCCCTGGCGTGATTGAGTAACAAACAAACATCCATCCATCCATACTTTCGCATTTATAATATTAAGTTAGAAACTTAAACCGGATTACGGCTGAGAACTATTTCGATACCTCTGTACCTTTACACCTGACTACAATCATGCCAAATGTGGTCTTCAAGTCTTGTTATCCTAGTTTACATTGCCAGGGTGAACCACGATCGTTGGGCGAGGAGAACACTCGAGTGGAGACCTCGTGGAAACACTCGTAGTAGAGGGAGACCACCAATAAGGTGTAAGGACGATATCTGCCGACAGGCGGGTGGAAGATGGATGCGTATGGCTGTCGATCGCCAGGCGTGGAGAAATGGAGACAGGCCTATGTCCGAAGACGGACGAACTAAGAGCTGCTATAGACAGATAGATAGATCCTAGGTTGTCTGGCTCGTAGGTGATAAAGACGTGTTTTGAGGTTGTGTATTCAATCAATCAATCATTTTATTCACCAGAACATATGGTATTTACATGGATAGTATTTTAAGTATCAGTCCCTTAATACATTCAGCCATTTGAGGCGCGTGAAGTGTTATTCTCAGTCTTCCTGAGCCAGTACGGTCTGGCGCAACTTTTTATGTCATCTGACTATTAATTACATCTGGGTTCTGCCTACACTTCTTCTTGTGGTCCGTGGTCTCTACACCAGCACTCTATGGGCCCAACGGTTGTCCACTCGGCGTGCCGCATGCCCTACCCAGTACCATTTTAGTCGTGCAATTCGTCTCAAGACAGGGCTAGTAAGTCAAGCTAACCCTATGAGACCCTATATCTAACTAATCTAACTAATATTATAAATGCGAAAGTATGGATGGACGGATGGATCGATGGATATTTGTTTGTTAGGTACTCGATAACGCCAGAACTGCCCAACGAATCTGGATGAAATTCGGCACATAGATAGAGAAAAGTCTGGAATAGCACATAGGCTACTTTTTATCCCAGGAAAATCCCGCGGGATAGCGATATACGAATTCTTTGCAGACCAAGTCGTAGGCTAGTACGACCTGAGTACGATTATAAATCCAATCGATACGACAACTTTGAAGATAAATATAAAACAGACGAGGAATAAACCAGACGGACAAAGAGAGAGAAAAAGAACCTATAGGCAAGTAGGCTCCCGGTTTTACTTGTCAGGAAAGCCTCAAAGGCAACCCCCTCAGCAATTAGTAAATTGAAGCCTCCGACATTCATAGCCTTTCAACGCTTCTTGTTCCGAACTCGATTCAACAGCTGTTGCCGAAATGATCCATAAACATCGTCAGTAGCTCAAGCCCATCAAGCGGGTCCGCAATCTGTTGTCCCGTACACGACGACGATCAATCACGAGGACAAAGTGCGGACGTCGCCGTCAACCCGACTTGCGCCGAATCCGGCCGAGTTTTGCCAGGATTAGCCGATTAGCCTACGCGAATTCTTAAGTAGGCGCCTGACGAATTACTTGCCATGTTAAGGGCCATGCAAATGTTTTATAGACTTTTTGGTGTTTGTGGTTGTGTTAAAGATTACCGTAAGTACCGGGATGAGGAAGTTGGCGGTAATCTGGTAAGTTACACCACGATGACTGATGAATTCAAAATAACAAAAGAAATGTAGCGTCAAATTGGTTACGACGTGTTTGTCTGGTTCTAATATTTATTTATTTATTCATTTCAGACAACTAAAGATACTTTCGGTTTTATCCAGGAAATAACTAACTAACAAGGGAATGGGCGAAAATCTTAGGAATCATGTTATAGGCGATGCGGCTAGCAACTCATCGCTATTTTCATTCCCCTTTCCACCTTCACGCCCACAATCATGCTAAACGTGGATTTTGTGGCTTGTCTACCCAGTAATGTTAAAGACGTGACTTATGAATCTATACATACATACATACCGTCACGCCTCTTCCCCACAGGGGTAGGCAGAGACTACTTTGTTCCACTTGCTACGATCCTAACATACCTCTTTCGCTTCATCCACATTCATCAATCTCTTCATACATGCTCGTCGGTTTCGGGTACTCTTGACCTGGCCTTTTTCTGAATCTATATATGTATTTTAATAGCTAAACAATTGAACACTCAGCGTACACACAATGATGTCAGTTTTAAACTCCAAACTGGTAGTGACAGCATTCCAGTTCGATTAACAAACATCTAAATCGAGGCGCATGTAGTGTTAGAGTTAGCAGCTAGTATATAAACGTTGGGCGATAGGGATCAATGAATGAATAGATTTCATAGTTACATAAACGGATAACTCACGTATAAAAGTCAAGTAATGCTCAACATGTTTCGAACTAATTTCTAGTCCTTCCTCCTGGAGCGCTCGCTCGCGGCAGCGAAACGACACTGCGCGCCAGCGCGCTACTCGCGCGGCTACTCGACGCAGCTGACAGCGGCGCACAACTACCCTCGTTTTCATCGATTAGTTTTAGATTTCAAAATTTATATTTCGATGGTTCTTTATCTTTCTTGTTCTCACAAATGCGCTGTATTTATAGCTAAGCAATTATATTAAACCATTAATAATAAAACTCGTACCTAAAGTGCTTGTGTGCAGAAATAATTCCAAACACAGGAAAATGAAAATGAAGATACAATCTTACAAAAAATAGAACTTTGAAATTGAACGATGCGAAATTCAAAACAGTGTAACTTAAGCACGGTATCAAATGGAATAATAAAATTAAGAGAGTAAAACAACCTTAAATATAACTGGTTTCACTTGTGGTAATTAACCCTGCGTAACTCCATGTTATGGGTGTCCATAGACTACGGTAATTGCTTTCCGTCAACCTATCCACTTGCTCGTTTTCCCCCTTTGACAAAAAAAAAATTGAAATTGAATTAAGCCATCTTTCTATCCAATTGTATAAGTGCCACCAGTTTTTTTTGTCTACCTACTTACACAAAATATAAATTTAACAAAAACCTAACATTTTCCTTAGACAAAATTTATAATCACTGAACTCAAATTCTATCTAGAAACACAATTACTCATCGCCGGCTACCGCCGTAAAATTAACCCCTTTGTCTTCGCGTAACCCGCGAACTTGTCTTAAAGCATTTTAAGCAGGTCGTAAATTCTGGCACATCTGTACCGTCCCTACCCTTAAACGCTGACGGATAGCTTCTACCAAGATTAAGACAGGATTCCATGTTAAAAAGCCAGACAAATTCCCTACGAGCCTCCCAGCGGTAATTAAGAGTTCTCATTACGAGATTTTTGCAGTTCCGGTGGTCTAATTGTGTTGTAACGTGACGGTATGCACGCACAGAATCTATTAAAGTAAAGTAATTAAAGTTAAGTTTATTGTAAACTAGCTTCTGCTCACGACTTCGTCCGCGTAAAATTGGACACTGATGCCGATACTGTATTAATAATTATGTACGTTGCGACTCTAGGCAGACCTTTAAGATGTTTATCTCTATCCCGCGGGAACTGATTGCAGTTCCCAGAAAATTGTTTCTAAAAAGTAGCCTATGTTTTAACCTAGGGTACCAACTATCTTCGTTCCTAATATTATCCAAACCCGTCCAGTCATTTTTAGCGTGAAGACTGAACAAACATACACCGTCACACACTCACATCGTCACAAACTGTCGCATTTATAATATTATAGTAGAAAGTAGGATAAAAAATAACCTACATTGCATACGTATGAGGGGCCATTTTTTTGCCACTAAGTACCTATATTTGTATTTTCTAATAGACTTATTATGAGCATGTACAATCTGATACCTCTAAACAAGTTCTCGTGATTTTTTTCCGGAATATTTAAGCCGGTCGTTCGATCAGTTTGACTAAACACTCTCAAACAGTTTGTCATTTAAATTTTTGATTTAAAATTTAGTTACACCCTTTGACGCGGCTCACTTTGAAAATCGATACATGTATGAACACATTTGTCAATAACACTGATCAAAAATGTCTAAGTAGAGAAATTTTTAGGGTTCGGTAACTCAAAAGGAAAAAACGGAACCCTTATAGGATCACTTTATAGTCCGTCCGTAACCGTCCGTCAAGACCCTTTTTCTCAAGAACGCGTGGAGGTATCAAGCTGAAATTTATATCAAATTCTCAAGTCTATTGGCCATTGGAGCTGTGAAAAAATCAAACCTCTAAGCCAACGCAATCAAAAGAAAAAGTCGTTTATGCCGCAAATTTTCGAAACTCGCAAGGGAATCAAAACCTACAGGGTACTTCCCGTGAACTCAGAATCTTGAAATTTGGTATGAAGGTAGATCTTATAGCACAGATTAAGGAATAATTGCGAAAACCGTAAATATGTGTGTATGTCTGTATATATCATGACATGACTAATATAAAGTGACCCCACATTGCGTACATTTTGCTTTGGAGCAGGGCTCTGCTTACACTGGTTTATAGATATTAATATAGATAATGATACGGAACCCTCGGTGCGCGAGTCCGACTCGCACTGGGCCGGTTTTTTATTACACCTAGTCAATTTTGAAAATTTCAATATGTATAAGCATACACGTGAGACACAATAGGCTGATAATAATAATAATAATAATAATAAGCATATTACTACCGCGTCTAAAGATCAAATTTGTTGTTGTTCTAGACATTTTTGATGTTGTATGATTCAAAAATCCTAAAAAACATTAAGTTAAATTAAACCAACCACCTAATGAAATATTCCGTTTTATTTAAGAGAGACTATTATACCCCATCCTATTCTTTCCAAGTCAAAACGATTAAAGATGCATTATGTGCAGGTTACTATGTAGTAACTACAGTTAAGTAAATACAGCATTCCTAGTAAATGCGTCTAAGCTAAGCTAAACCGATACAAGCTGCCAAGGATTATATCGGTAATCCGGAATAACAATGCTTATCTATATTTGCCTAGGTCTCAGATTACGGAACTACCTTGCATATAGTATTTGTCGAACGTGCCAAGACGTAGTGAATGTTGTTTTGAATGGACTTCACTTGGGATTCTGGGTCAGCTCTGGCTTCCAAATTCAGAGAGTTGGCACCATTATGTGAGTAACCCGTTTCAAGAAGAATCGCTAGATTTTGCAGGACCTTTCGACCTTTGGAGATAAGTGAAAAGCAAAAAACATAGACAATGACTAAGCTTTAATTTTAAACAAAAAAAAAATGACCAAAGACCCTCATAAATTTGAACATTCAGTAGTTGGTATTGGCCATTTTCAAGGTTCCGTACCTAAGGGGTAAAAAACGGGACCCTATAACTTCAGAGACTCCACAATCCGCCTATCTGTCTGTCTGTCATCGGGCTATAGCTCAAGAACCGCGATAGCTACACTAGACATTTGAAATTTTCACAGATGATTTATTATTTATGCTGCTATAAGAACAAATACTAAAAATCTTACTAATCTGTAATCTGTTTGTCTATGTGAGTAATCAATTTAAACTGACCTCACACTGCCTACATTTTGCTTTGGGAGCAGGGCTCTGCTAACACTAAAATAAATGTTATATTCACTTGCCGAATTTGTACGGAACTTTCGGTAAGCGAGTCTGACTCGCATTTTGGCAGTTTCTATTTATTTTGTCAAACTGAACATCGAACCATTAATTTAATCTTATCTCAATAGCATTTGGTTTGTTTTTATGTCGTTGAATCATGCTATACGTAGTGACTGTTAAGTCTTCTTACATTAAGCTCTCTCTAACTCGTAAGCCGTAAGGTATGAGGATATGATTTAAGTATGTATGTTTGTACATATTTGATTTTTGACGTGATAACGTCTTATAAATCGATGAACGCCGGTCGTACTCACGAAGAAGCATGACTCATTGCGTAACGTTACTGACGTCAGTGTGTGTCGCAAATAGCGACATCTGCAGACTTATTACCTAACTCGCTCGCAACCGCCATCGTGTTCATTTTAACAGTTCTTGTATGAATGTGACAGCTAGCTGATTCCGATGCCAACTGTCAGCCCATACATGAACTGTCAAAATGAAGACGACGGTGATCGCGAGCGAGTTACGTAATAAGCTACCTGATCAGATCTGTTGCTTGTTGTCGCAACCACTTTGCGTACCTCACTTTGAGGGTCGATAGATTGATTCGATAGATACTAAGCGATTTAACCAAGTGCCGATAGATGGCGTAACTTAGCCTACCCCCAAAAGCGACCATTTATCGCTATCACGTAAAACTATCGTCCGTTAACCGACTTTATAGACAACCGGTTTTTTTTGCTTGTTTTACAGTATTATTTCGTGTTAAAATGTTACACGGCAACGCTAGATTGTTAATTAACTGTAACTCCAATTAAATTTTTGCAGACACTTGAAAGGATGCAATATTTGTAAGGTTTGATGAAATACGTGTAAACAAATGGGTTGTTTATTATTTCAGAGGGCATGTTTTTTTTTTTTTTTTTTTTTATATGAATAGGAAGGAAAACGAGGGGAAGGTGGATCGAAACGTATTGCGTGAAAGAGACAGAATGAGAATTAGACTGAGGGATGAGCGTGATGCAAGATTTATTTATTTATTTATTTATAAGCCTTTTTATTCCGAATTCGCTACAATTTCAGTACCTAAGTAGGTACATGTTGTTGTTGTTGTTGTTATTGTCGCTTATTTATTAAATTGTCGCGTAATTCGGCGTGCCTCATGGTATAGGCCTCCTCCGTGTATTGGAGAGGGTTTGGGCTATAGTTCCCACGCGCGCCCAGTGCGGATTGGGAACTTGACACACACCATTGAATTTCTTCGCAGATATGTGCAGGTTTCCTCACGATGTTTTCCTTCACCGAAAAGCTCATGGCAAATTACAATGATGCAAGATACTACTATCTTGCATCATTGTAATTTAACTACATGTAATTTAACAATTAAACTTTGAAGGATGAATGAAAGGGATAGAAATAGGATTTTAGTATGTAAGAGCGAGAAGTAAAATAAAGACATTATGGCGGAATCTGGGTTTAATTTCTTACATATTGAGTCCTTGATGTGGAAGGAAGAGATGGAACCTTCAAAGGGGATGTTTTTAGCAAGCCAGAAGGCTTGGAAATAAAACCATTGCCTACATCCAACTCCCATTTAATTTTTGTTAAAAAGCCGTGGTAGCCTAGTGGTTTGACCTGTGGCCTCTCAAGCAGAGCGTCGTGGGTTCAAATCCCGCGCACCTCTGAGTTTTTCGGAATTTATGTGCGAAAATTACATTTGAAATTTGCCATGAGCTTTTCGGTGAAGGAAAACATCGTGAGGAAACCTGCACACATCTGCGAAGAAATTCAATGGTGTGTGTTAAGTTCCCAATCCGCACTGGGCGCGCGTGGGAACTATAGCCCAAACCCTCCAATACACGGAGGAGGCCTATGCCATGAGGCACGCCGAATTGCGCGACAATTTAATAAATAACAACAACAACAACATATAAAATTGAATTGAAATTGTAGCGAATTCGGAATAAAAAGGCTTATCTATATATATAAAAGAAGAAACTGACTGACTGACTGACTGACTGACTGACTGACTGACTGACATATCAACGCACAGCCCAAACCGCTGGTTCTAGAGATTCCAAATTTGGCACGTAGGTTCCTTATAAGGTCTAGGGGTGCACTAAGAAAGGATTTTTCAAAATTCGACCTCTAAAGGGGTTAAATGGGGGTCCAAAGTTTGTATGGGGAAACAAGATTAGTTAAACTATTTTATTCGAAACTTCACAGGAGTATTCCTAAAGATAAATGAATAAACACCTGTTTCAGGTTTTTTGAAAATTCAACCCCTAAAAGGGGATAGGGGGTGACAAAGTCTGAAAATCAACGTGGGTATTATTATTATTATATTATAGTGGGTAGTATTGTTTGTACGGTTTATCGGGTCGCAGATTAAGAAAACAACAACACACATACCTACCTGACACACACACACACACACATACACTAATTTCCAGGGGAACGGGAAAAAACGGGATTTATATTATTCGATTCCAAGTGACCCTATCTCAATAGGTAACTATACTTAATAAATATAGACTTCAAATTTCGTACACAAATAGATGATTATAAAACTAAGAAAACAATTTCAGGATTTTTGGAAATTCTCACGGGATAAGGAAAAAACGGGATTTATATATTCAGTTCAACGAAATCCTATGAATTATAATTACTAGACTTCAAATTTGGCATAGAAGTAGGTGAGTGTAATAGTAAAAAACGGATTTTCGAAAATTCCAACGGGATAAGGAAAAAACGGGATGTATATTCAGTTCTACGGGATCAATTTTTCGTTTTAATGATCGTAGAAAACTGAAATTTGGCCTTCAGGTTCCTTGGGGAGTATAGGGGAGCACTACAAAAGGATTTCCCAAAATTTTGACGGAAATGAACGGGAAAAAACGGGATTTTTTGTTATAATACTGCAGGTCGTAGAAAGTTGAAATTTGGCATGTAGGTTGCTTGGCGAGTGTAAGGAAGCATTAAGAGACAATTTTCCGAAATTCCCACGGAAACGGGACTTTTCGTTTTACTGGTTGTAGAAAGCTGAAATTTGACATGTAGGTTGCTTGGGGACTGTAGAGAAACATTTAGAGAGGACTTTCCAAAATTCCCACGGGAACGGGAAATAACGGGATTTGTTTTACTGATCGTAGAAAGCTGAAATTTGGCATGGAGGTTGCTTGATGAGTGCAAAGAAGCAATGAAAGATAATTTTCCAAAATTCCCACGGGAACGGGAAAACGCGACTTTTCGTTTTACTGGTTGTACAACGTTTAAATTCGGCAGTTAGGTTGTTTGGAGAGTGTAGAGGAGCATTAAGAGAGGAATCTCCAAAATTCCCACGGGATCGGGAAAAACGGGTTTTTTCGTTTTACTGGTCGTAGAAAGCTGAAATTTGTCAAGTGGGTTCCTTGGGGAGTGTAGTGAGCATTAAAAGATCATTTCCCGAAATTCTTAAGGGAACGGGAAAAAACGGGATTTAAATACTCCTGGTACACGCGGGCAAAAGCTATTTGTCAATAAATGAAGTCTACGCGGACGAAGTCGCGGGAAAAAGCTAGTAAATAAATAAATAAATAAATATCTGATTTCGCTGTACATACATACATTCGGGTAGAGAGAACCTAAGATAACGAGACCTAAAGGCCACGATCTACAAGATTGTGGGCATATAGGTGGAAAGTGGAATCAAAATAGTGATGGGTTGCTAGCCGCATCGCCTATGATTTATGATTCCTATGATTTTCGCCCATACCCTCGATGGGCTTTTACCTTCTCAGCTTCAGTTCATCTCAGTTTAATTCTCAGCAGATTTTAGCTTTCAGCCCGGGAAGAGAAGCAACTGGTACAGTCACCAGCATAAATATTAAAGTGACAAGGTACAAAAGTGATCACTTATTTATGCTGGTGACTGTGCATTATATGTTTTTCTTTGCCCCCAGACCAGCATTCGATGTATGTTTAAGAAATTTAGGGCATCTATGATTGGCTGTTCATTAATTTAATAAATAATAAATAAATAAATAAATATTAGTGAACAATTCACACAAATTGACCTAGTCCCAAAGTAAGCGCTAGTAAGGCTTGTGTTATGGGTACTAGACAACGATATACATACTTATATAGAGAAATACATACTTATACCTATAGATAGAAAACATCCATGACTTAGGAACAAATATTAGTGCTCATCACACAAATATTATGCCCTTACCAGGATTCGAACCCGGGACGCTTGCTTCGCAGGCAGGGTCACTACCAACAAAGCCAATCGCGTCGTCAAAATTAATTGGGAGCAGAAATTTTTCTTTACAAAAACCAGAACAATATAATCTTGATAAGATAGATAATCTTTATAGCTAACCGTCAGTCACCTTGAATAATGAACAGGGGCCTTACCATGACGTCTTAATGCGATCCAATTCGGACTCAGTTCAGGTTTTAGCTGTCATTTTTAGTATGGATCTGACAGCGAGCGAACCTAAACTGAATCGGGATTGAATCGCATTAAGACTTCATAGTAAGGCCCCAGAACGAAATTCAGCGAAATCTCTAAAATATTGACTTGAAACGAAACATTTTAAACTTCTAACGACGCTCCTTAAGGGCTTGTTTCACTACTCTCTGTTAAGTTCAAGCTATCTTAACTGTCAGTTGTCTATGATGACGTCTCTGTCTATCTCATAGTAGGCAATAGAGACGGAATCATAAATAACTGACAGTTAAGATAGCTGGAACTCCAAAATATTGACTTAAAACATTTTATACTTCTAACGACGCTCCTTAAGGGCTTGTCTCACCACTCTCTGTTAAGTTCCAGCTATCTTAACTGTCAATTATCTATGATGACGTCTCTGTCTATTTCATAGTAGGCAATAGAGACGGAATCATAAATAACTGACAGTTAAGATAGCTGGATCTCCAAAATATTGACTTAAAACATTTTATACTTCTAACGACGCTCCTTAAGGGCTTGTCTCACCACTCTCTGTTAAGTTCCAGCTATCTTAACTGTCAATTATCTATGATGACGTCTCTGTCTATTTCATAGTAGGCAATAGAGACGGAATCATAAATAACTGACAGTTAAGATAGCTGGAACTCCAAAATATTGACTTGAAACATTTTAAATTTCTAACGACGCTCCTTAAGGGCTTGTCTCACCACTCTCTGTTAAGTTCCAGCTATCTTAACTGTCAATTATCTATGATGACGTCTCTGTCTATTTCATAGTAGGCAATAGAGACGGAATCATAAATAACTGACAGTTAAGATAGCTGGAACTCCAAAATATTGACTTGAAACATTTTAAACTTCTAACGACGCTCTTTAAGGGCTTGTCTCACCACTCTCTGTTAAGTTCCAGCTATCTTAACTGTCAGTTGTCTATGATGACGTCTCTGTCTATTTCATAGTAGGCAATAGAGACGGAATCATAAATAACTGACAGTTAAGATAGCTGGAACTCCAAAATATTGACTTGAAACATTTTAAACTTCTAACGACGCTCTTTAAGGGCTTGTCTCACCACTCTCTGTTAAGTTCCAGCTATCTTAACTGTCAGTTGTCTATGATGACGTCTCTGTCTATCTCATAGTAGGCAATAGAGACGGAATCATAGATAACTGACACTTAAGATAGCTGGAACCTAACAGGGAGTGGTGAAACAGGCCCTTAGGGTGCCACCACACCGCCGCTTAAAAAACGGTGACGGTACGAAATCGCAACAAAATGTATGAAGAAACGGTGAGAAAACGTGATGCATACGACACGTCACTGCGTAAACGCGGCGGTTTGGTCGCAGCCTTAATATTCGATAATTTTCAGTCTTCCGTTGTTAACAATAAAAACAAATGCCGGTGAAAGGGAATGGAAATTCGAATTCTTTATATTTGTTACATTTTTTTAACCCGTCGTTCTCTAGTCTGCTCCTGAAACGCGTATTTCTCGAGGCGTGTCTGCACCGACTGACTGTCACACCGTAACACTTAAATATACTTGACAGTTCAAACGACCAGAGAGAGAGGGATAGTTAAACATACATACTTACATACATACAATTACATAAATATTTGAAGTATTAGGGTGCGACCAAAACGACGCGTATACGCAGTGACGTGTCGTATGCGTCACGTTTTCTCGCCGTTTCTTCATAACATTTTGTTGCGATTCCGTAACGTCACCGTTTTTTAAGCGGCGGTGTGGTCGCACCCTTACTGTCGGGACTTAAGAGGCTGACAACACCTAATTTTGTTGAAATTGATGTTATTTAAGCACTTTTTTAAGAAAAACTACACACAATAAAAATTCAAAAAAATATGTATCTTAATTTTCATCATATTTCAAACTCGCTGGACGGACTCGATACATAATTGAACAAAATCGGCTCGATAGAAAATAATTGCAAAGATTGGTCTTAAAATCATCATTAAACGGTTCTATGTCTTTATTTTTTCAATGTATGGGTCTGCAATTAAAAACATGAAGTCAACATTATTCAATACCTACACGGCTAACGAGTCATATTTCACAAATAATCTATACTTTTTTTTTATTTCTTATTATTTGTGTCTTATTTGCAAGATTTTAGACGCGCGCCAAGCTGCCGAAATAGTTTCTTCTCCTTCACTAACAGGCATGCGATCCGTATGTGTGAAGAGTGGCGCTGCTCAAGCTCATTTGTTGTTGACAGCGCCTTAACGTTGCGTCCGCGTTTATATGCGGTTAAGTCCCGTCAGTAATACTTTAAATATGAGTGAAAATCGCGGAAGATTAAAACATAATAATTATATATAATATACACATATAATAAATTACATTTATTATCCCTTACGGGGTAGACGGAGCCTAAAGTGAAAAGAACTAAAGACCACGTTTAGCATGATTGTGGGCGTATAGATGGAAAGGGGAATCAAAATAGTGATAGGTTGCTAGCCGCATTGCCTATGACATTCCCTAGATTTTCGCCCATGACAATTAAAACTCCATTTATCCTTAGAAGCCGTGGCTGAGTGGTAAGTGCTTTAACCTACGGCTTCTCAAGCAACTCGTGGGTTCGAATCTCGGGCTCGCATCGTTGAGTTTTTGGTAATGGTAAATTTTATATTAATTTATCATTACTTTTGGTGCAGGAAAATATCGTGAAAAACCTGCACACACCTACGAAGTAATTCAATAGTGTGTGAATTTCCCAATCAGCATTGGGCCCGCGTGACAACTAAAGCCCAAGTCCTCTCATTGGGAGAGTAGGCCTGTTCCCAGCAGTGGGACGTGATGATCATGATGATCCATAATAATATAAGCAGAGCAGTGCAGTCGTGACGGAACCCGAATTTTACAAAGGAAATCCTGCGATTTAATGTTTTTGCCAAACAATACCATGCTGCAAATAATATTTTTGCTGTTGATTTTTTTTATATCTAAGTAATTATAAATAAAAAAAAAAATTATAAATATATTATAGTCGGTGTAATGGTGTGACTCTGGCCTATTTAAAGCGGTATTCAAAATGCTATGCACTTGAGCGTAATTTCTGCAATCTGAAATGAAATTACATTTAATTCAGGATTTTGTTACATTTCACCCACTTTGAATAATAAATATAAATCATGCAAAAGCTTAAGATAAACGAGTTATTAACACGAAAAACTTTGAAGTTATTCTAGACTAGCTTCTGCCCACGACTTCGTCCGCGTAGAATTAGCAATTGGTATGTATGGCTATCCCGCGGGAACTATACAATTATCCGGGATAAAAAGTAGCCTGTGTTTCAATCTAGGGTACCACCTGTCTTCGTTCCGAATTTTATCCAAATCCGTCCAGTAGTTTTAGCGTGAAGAAAGAACAAACATACACACTCACTCACATCGTCACTTCGTCACTCTCAAACTTTCGCATTTGTTATATTAGTAGGATAGTAGGATTACACAAAGCGAAATACCCTTCATGTTAAAAATAACAAAATTAACAACTTTTGTAATGCTTTAATGAATGTATTTAAATTAGAAAGATTTTATCGACTTATTTTTTTTTAAATTTGCGTTAATGACATTTTATTTACTGAATGAAAGACTAAACTTTATTTTCATCAAACATTTCTTGTTGTATAAATAGAAATGAACGGCCAAAAATTCTGCTTAGTGCAAAACTCGAAAATTACTGGAGCTATTTTGATTTTTCAATATTTTTAAAAGTCCTAAGAAGATTCTTATAAAGAGAAAATTGGAAAAAAGTAGATCTTGCGTGGGCTATGTCGGAGCCGTAAGTTAGTTTTTGATAAAAATAAAGAAGGAACTAGTCGTCCAACTATTTCCACAGAGAATAGCCATAACATTCAATAAGCACTTCTGTTATAAGACTCATTATCAACAGAACAAACCCTAACCTAAACTAACTGTACACCAGAACACCTCGCCGTAAAGTCCACTCAAACAATCCAATTCAAATTTCCTTGTGCATTCATAATGCCTACAAAACACTGACCTGACACCACATCCACGATTATACGGGACCAGCCGAAACAACGACCGTATTCTCTGTCCATTACTCGGTCTAGATGCTCATCTCACAGTGTTTAACTTTCAAGACGAGCTATGTATTACGAATTCGTTGGCCAGACGCGCAATTGTCGTGGCCGGGGCTTTATACATAAAATACAAGGCACGTAGCGGCTCGCTTTAGTTTAAACTAAGCACAAGACGTTGGATTAAATTTCGAAGCAGGGGCGGTGGCATGCCGCGCGAAATATGGGTGAGGGGCTCAGAGAGGGCAGTTGGCTCAGTTCCGGCTTATAAAGATATATTTTAAATCCATCCATCCATCCAGACTTTCGCATTTATCCATTCTTCGGCCTCATCTGCACTTACGTCAGTTTATAATAAAAAAAAAAAAAATAGATATTTTAAATCTAATCTAACTAAAATATTATAAATGCGAAAGTATGGATGGATGGACGGATGGATGGATGGATGTTTGTTTGTTACTCAATCACGCCAGAACGGCCCAACGGATCTGGATGAAATTCGGCACATACATAGAGAAAAGTCTGGAATAGCACATAGGCTACTTTTTATCCCGAAAAATTGCGTAGTTCGCTCGGGATAGCGATAAACGAATTCTTTGCAGACGAAGTCGCTGGCAACAGCTGGTAATAAATAAATGTATAAATAGAAATCCAAGTCAAGAAGTCACAGTGCGTTGGACTCTGAGATGAGACGATCACCCCGACGATACAATAGAGGTACAAAAATGCAATAACTCTTTATTGAACACCACATACAACAATCAAAACAAAAAAAGTTATACAGAAGTAATAAAGTGACAGTAGAAACATACGTGTGTGGTAGAGAGTTGTGATGATAATATTACTGTCTGAAAATGTAACACGCGAGTTATTCGTCGTATAATTTTATTACTGCGATCGGAGTCTCATGGCAGTTAAATGATTTATTCAGTCTCTATCAATCACCTGGCAATATTCTAATGCTATCGCGATTGTTATGCATTGCAATAATATTCATAATAACATATTAACTTGGTTATGGAGGAACCGTCTTTGCCGTTCAAGTTTCCTAATTCCTTAATGCAATAAATAGGTAGTTTGAGAGAAAAGCGCACTTTCACGAATAACTTTACAAATATTCATGTGATGGTCAATAAATATACAAAGAGATTCAGTTAGAGACACAAGTTAGAACACTAAAAAGTGAGAAAAAAATAGTTTTGACAAACAAGAAAACATTCTACCTAAGCTAAGGAAAGTTTGTCTAATTTAAGAATTACAAAAAAAAACGGCACCGAATTTTAATTATTTTTTGTGTTGCTATACAACGAATCTGCTGTTCCATCTGCCGCATTCGTGTGAAAGCGAGGAAATACTAGAATTATCTGGAATTTACTGGATACATACCGGTTTGCACTGACTCAAACCAAAATGCAGAGGATATTTTCAACATAGTGCCCATTGGTACCAAATTCGTTTCTACGTTATGTAATTTTAAATATTATGTTCTGAAAAACATTTTAAATATTTGCATAGTCAAAGTGAAATAAAAAGCTTTGATCTTTGAAATACGAGTGCTTTTACGTGTACTGTTTTATGAAAAGTAAGCGGATAACAATGTGAAAAAAAAGGAATATATGGATACGTTTAAAAATAAAAAGAGCTTAGGCACAAATCCATATTGTACCTGAATTCAGACTAAAATTGTTTGAGAGCGGTTTTTTGTTTCTTTTTTGCTTAGTAAGTACATGCTTGAATTGTTTTTAAATAACAACTCTTGCGACTAATATAAAATTTAAATCTGTAAGTATTTTTCAAATTTTCCAATTTCAAGTTTTCTTAAAGTGATCCTTTATTTTGCAGCCTTGATTAAATAACTATGATTCAACTTCACATTTTGCATCACTATGTAAGGTATTTTCATTCTTACCTGTCCTATTTGGTAAACAAAATTCTAACCTCAATGTGCAAATTTTTGTAAATAATAAGGTGCCTATTATATGTTTTCAAATAAGGCAGGGCTCCGTATGAATGTCTCGAAGACGAAAATCATGGTGGTCACAAAGAAGGAGGTGGTAAATCCCACGATTTCTGTGGAGGGCTGGACTCTGGAGCGGGTGCGTAGATATAAGTACTTGGGCACATGGGTAGATAAAAACTGGGACAGTGATACTGAAATAAAAACACGGATTGAAATCGCCCGCAGTGCCTTTAACTACATGAGGAAGATACTTTGCAGTCGCAGTTTCAAAATATGTCTACGCATACGCTTACTGCAATGCTATATATAGCCCATACTTCTATACGGATGTGAAGCCTGGACCCTTAAAGAGCAACTCCCTAAACGTATAGATGCATTTGAAATGTGGGCATATAGACGCATGTTGGACATAAGATGGACGGATCGGGTGACCAATGTGGAGGTCCTGCGTCGAGTTGGGAAGGAATGTGAACTGATGCAGACCATCAAAAGAAGGAAGGTTGCCTATCTAGGTCATGTGCTTAGACACGCAAGATACGAGCTTTTATAGCTTAATCATGGGCAAAGTTGCTGGAAGAAGAGCTGTCGGGCGCGGGAAGAAATCCTGGCTGCGAAATATCCGGGAATGGACTGGAATCACAAGTGCAGCGGAGCTTTTCAACCTGGCTGGTGAAGTATGCGGAGTTGACTGCCAACCTTCACTAGTTGGAGAGGCACCATAAGAAGAAGAAGAAATAAACCGGAGGCAATATTTTGTAAATAGTTTTGCTGATATATTTTATCTCCAGTTCCTTTATTTACGATGAAATAGTTAAAAAATAACAAAAATAACACGTTTTGAGGTTAGAATTTTGTTTACCAAATAGGACTGGTAAGGATGAAAATACCTTAAGTATGAATTAAAAAAAAAATGTTCAAAACTTTACTATAGATCGACCGCCTAACTGATTCCTCGCCTGCGCGGAGACGGAGCCGCAGGGTAGGACGACAAAGGGAACCGAGAGGGGCGCGGGCGGGTAGTGCGCCTGCCGCCCGCACCTCTCTCGGCCCCCTTTGTTGCCTACCCCGCCCCCTGTGCCGCGCGGGCGAGACCTCAGTTAAGGTCGGTCTACAGGGTGTATCAGATACCCCCTAACAATAATCAACTGGGGTATATAACCATTGCTATAAAAGCTAAAAAAAATATTTAAGTAAAAAAAAATTGGATTAATTTTTTTTTTATTTATGTTCTATAGGAATGGTAGTATTAACTGTAATCATTCCTATAGAAAACATAAAAAAAATTACTCTGATTTTTTTAAAATATTTTTTTTAGCTTCTATAGCTATAACCATTGATTATTGTTAGGGGGTATCTGATACAACCTGTATAACCTGAAAACAAACAAGATAAAATAAAAATAAAACAATCCTCTCAGCCAAATTAACGACTCTCTTGTACGAAGTCCGTATTATCTAGTTTGTAAGTAAGAACTTTCTTATTAAACGCCACCTGTTCTCAAGAACCAGAAAAAGTAGGCAACCAAGCAGCTTTAGGTACCTACGTTTCAAAATCCTTCATACCTTCTATTGGAATCTCATTTGGATTGCAGTTCAGCAAAAATTAAATAAAAAAAATACGGCCTTGACTATTTTTTTAGACAACCAATTTAAAATAATTCGATATAAAAACAGGTGAAAGTGGCTCCTAGTAGGGATATTATACCAAAATGTACATAACTCATTTGAATTTTGATACCTAGAGGAATAACACATCAGATTTAAAATTTCGAAGATATCTACTCAAGTAAAATAAAGTCACTATAAAATAAGACCCTACCGAATAAATATACGCCCCAGGAAAAATTATATTCAGTTTTTATTCCACCATTTCCACTCCGCCAACATCGTTAAAGTTTCTTTAATTATGAAACTCTTACTTTATTTTTTCTGTCAAATAAACAGTGCTCGTGCCTATGAAAATGTGGTTTCAGTTTTTAATAAAGTGTGCCGTGGGAATGAGTAGTGGGAATAAATTTCGTGTATGAAAATTGTTTTTAAAATTCACACTGGATGTAAAATGGAATAAATTTAATTATCAAATAATAAGCGCATGACTGTTCCCCTTTGGTAGACAACACAGGCGCTACGGAAGGTAAAACAAAAACTTTACATTACATTTCTTTAACACTATCATAATAAAAATATTATGTAGATAAATACAGTCACACTTAAACACATACAACAACAATCTTTGACTCGGCCAAGTTCTGATTCATCATACTAAATGCCTGCCCCTGCCGGGATTCGAACCCGGGACTTCCAGCTTCATAGTCAGGTCAGGATCACTAACACTAGGCTATCTATCAACGGTTATCGGGCCGTCGGTGAATAAAATATTTCCGTCAATAGGGAATCTATGTAACAAACATTTTTTTTTCGAACAACCATTTAAATAAACGAGTCATAAGCTATCAAAGATTGTCTCTATCTCTTTCTAGAAAAAGTTTCTTGTTCTGACCGATGTTACTTTTAATTTCACTTTTTGTCATCTCTTTTAAGGCATTTTCATATTTTGTTACGAAATGTGTTTAACTTAATGAGCTGTCAATAAAGTTTCCAGCCAGTATCGTGCGGGGAACCACGTCGACATTCAGTTGCTTATTTCGCTTGTTCTGTTCCTAACAAGGCCTGTAAATTCAGCTTCGCTTTGTGCCTTCAAGGCATGCTTATGAACCCAAGTTTCTAGCTTCCGAGGATTTTGAGCGCGTTTATAAGTCAACACTTCCTTTGTGGGTTCCGCGCCATTGTTTGGCAGGATGTCCGCTTGTCTGTCATTAACTTCTAAATTGAGGCATTATTAGAATTTATGGCATAGTTTAGTACTTTACTTTGCGATATATTCTGTAAGATGTAGATTAATATTCGCATCGAAAGCAAAGTCATTTATCTTTACACTACTTGTCTCTGAGCCCCTAAGATTCATTTTAATTACAAACATTAAGTGGATAGTACTTTGTTTTATTGTCAATTTTTTTTTAATTTTACTAATTCATAATGTCTCTGGACTCACAGAGACGGGTGGAAAGAGAAAGGGGAGGCCTTTGCCCATCACTGGGACACCAAGTAGGCTACAAAAAAAATACTTTATACCTATATCAAGTTCTTTAATAATACCGTCTTTTACTTTCCTCATATTCGAAATGAAAAGTAGTGTTCAACTCGGGTGAAATTACCCACGTCACCCTCGAACTATTGGCGCTCTCACTTTGCTCTCATTTCGGTCGAGCGCCAGAAATATCTCAAGTAAAATGGGTAAATTTCAACCCCAATATCAATCTACTATTGTTTTTCTAGTTGGCCAGCTATAAAATTAGCTGTCTCATTCGGCAACTAAAAACGGTCACAATTTGAGAGACTGCAAACCAACCTATGAGTTTGAATACAAACCTTTTTTCAATTTCTCCGTCATTCCGCTTATAAATTTGCACAAAAGGAAAACTACGCATGCCATATTCTGAATACACGAATAGGCTTTTATAGGCTTTCTAAATGCTCTCTCAAATTAAAGTTATACCCGACGTGAACGACTACATTAACTGAAATTCGAGCGACGTGGATTTTGTTACGGCTGCACACTGTGTTGTTAAAATGCACTAGACGGGTTTTAAAACAGTTTTTTTAATACGTTAGTTGTAACAGTAGTACCTATAATGAGCTATAGTAGACATGGTATTGCAAATTATGCATTTTATCGTGAAAACTTTTTAGGATTTAGTGAAATCAACGATGATTGGGCCCGTTTTGCAAAAGTACCGTTCCTTACATTTACGTAACCGTACATTTACTTATTAGGTTTTATAAGCATTACTAGATAAAGTAATACCACCTGAACTTATCTGCTTCGCACACAAACTTGATTCTCTTACATCATTCACCCTCAAAATTCCACCTTCTTCTACCCTAACTTCACTTCGACAACATTCATCTTTCCCTCTATTAAAGATTAAAGAAAAACAATGACAATTACTTTTTTCAGAGGTCCGTGGATCGGAACCACGCTCTGCTACCATATTAGAGATTAAAGAATGCCATTGCAATTTCAGGGCAATCGTATATTGTGTATAGAACACAGCATTACTAGGACACTAAAATAGACCACATGATAGAGTTTACTAAACTAGGAAAGTTTGCATGCAACCTTTAACACCCTCCTTATTTTTATTTCATGTTGCCAGTCATCAAAGTTGCGTTCGGAAACAGTATGAGGAACTCACCAGTAATTATTAATCGCGATCATTCGCGACAATGGGGAATCAAAATAGTGATGGTTGCTAGCCGTATAACCTAGATTCCTAAGAGTTTCGCCCATTCGCTCATCACCATTGAGAGTTATAGTGAAGTTTATTAATACGGAACATACTTGTACAGACCAACCTGCCATTCTTAATTAAATTCGCTAACAAAGCAAACCAGAGCATCTCATGCGAGGTGTATTTAATATATCGTCAGAAAGCTGAATTGCCTTGTTAAGGGGAAAGCCTTAAATTACATGTTTCGTTGCGTCATGGTACGAAGCTCCTGAAATTATGTGAGACTGCTTAAGGCCCTGTTCATACACTTACGAACGCACAGAGCGTGGTCTGTTTCGGACTCTGAATAAATCATGTATAAAGTATAACCACCGCTCAAAAGTGAGCTGGTAAACAGTTCTCAGAGTCAGTTTAAGAGCTTATTTAAGTGCAAACGCATCTGGACTAATATAAAATGAGGTGTAAAAATATTTGAAATAATATATTGTAGCTATTGTTGTATAAAGGATATGAGTGGTCGGAGTCCGAAAGCATTACATCGCTGATATTCCAAAGGTCCACTTTCGTTCAATCATTTGAAAGTGGTTATAATTGCTACCAAACTACAGTTAAAATGAATTTATGAAGGTGATGAAAAAAAAAAACCACCATTGTCGAATGGTATTTTTATGTGTTGTGCTTTCAAAAGTCATCCTCAGCTTGTAGGGAAATGTGTATTCACGTATCTATCACCGTAGAATCCTATCGCAATAAGGTGACATAATATCACTCGAGTTTGGACGGCACCGTTTGGTTCTACTGTGGTAACACGTGAATACATTTCCCTCAAAAACTTTAAGCTAACGAATTCAGACGCTACTGTCGCATTGGTTCGCACAGGATCAAGACTGCTTCAATCTTGAGTTTACGCGTAATATGTACCAAGTCTGTCTTTTCCTGATATGATTATGGGACTTAGGAACAAATGGAAAATAAATTGGGGTATGAGTTAAAGTAATCCCTTAGTCGAGTTGCTTTTGGGAGCACTTAAAAGTCACGAACTAAACAAGGTTATTCCCTTTTACTGTTTATACTGTCGTGCTACATTGTACATGGAGGAGTTAACCAAAAGAGTGGTAATAGGATATTAGGGAAATAATGCACCACCACCATCCAAGGACAACTGCAATATGACCATAGAGTAGCAAATACACTACAGCCTCGAAAGCTAAAATACTACATGTTTGTTTTGTGTCAGAAAATCTCCAAGATCCGGCACAGGGCGAAGCAAGCACTGCCGCTTGGCGGAAGGATAAGCGAGTAGAAAGATGCCGGTGGTACTGATCCGAACGAAACTTGCACAACGTTATAACTTCCAAGATATTACTAGCTACAGGTCTCTACTAAAATATTATTAAATGTGAAAGTAACTTTGTCTATCTGCCTGTATGTTACATTTTCACGTCTAAACCACTGGACTGATTTAGCTGAAATTTGGTTTACAGTTAGTTTCAGTCGCGAAAAAGACAGGGCAGTTTTTATCCCGGAATATTCGTGTTTTTCATACAAATATCTGCCCCGACCGGGGATCGAAACCAGGACCTCAAGGTTCATCGGTCGTCGGTTATTTGGTTATGTATTTATCTAACTAATATTATAAATGCGAAAGTATGGATGGATGGATGGATGGATGGATGTTTGTTTTTTACTCAATCACGCCAGAACGGCCCAACGGATCTAGATGAAATTCGGCACATAGATAGAGAAAAGTCTGGAATAGCACATAGGCTACTTTTTATCCCGGAAAATTGCGTAGTTCCCGCGGGATAGCGATAAACGAATTCTTTGCAGACGAAGTCGCTGGCAACAGCTAGTTGTCTATAAGTACAACGACTAGTGTCACAATACTATGTATTATCTTAATGACTTCATGAATAATTGCGCAAAGGTGTAGCATTACGTTTCGCATCCCAAAAGCGCTATAAGATATATTATACACTTGAGTTACGTCTCAGATTCAAGGAGATTACAGAGGCACAAAGGTTCGGTGGGGAAATCTAATTTAGATATAGATAACGCAATTCGGGGGGTCGCGAATGATCAACGGGGTACGATGCGAATAAAGATTTGTGTAAAATTAACTTAGGGTCCCGTGGCTGACGGAAGAGTGTGGCGCCGATGGAATAAGAATTTCAATTGTTTATTTTACTACGTACAGGGGCCTTACCATGACGTCCTAATTCCGACTCAGTTCAAGTTTTAGCTGTCACTTTTAGTATGGATCTGACAGCGAGCGGACCTAAACTGAAACGCATTAAGACGTCATGGTACGGCCCCAGTTCATAAAATTTAACAATCACTGTTTATTAGTTGTTATCTGGAAGATTTTAATTTAAATCCCCTTTCCATCTTTATATGCTCACGTGGCACTTAGGTCTTTCTACACTAGGCTCTATCTACCGTAATCAAACATTAAATAAGTTCGTAATTAAGTCCCAATCATGAAATCAGATAAATCTTAGACTATATCGAAAATAAAGCTGTCATAAAGTAACTAATACAAAAAAATGGACAGAAAGGAATAAATTATATGCGATGCGGCTAACAACCCATCACTATTTTGATTCCCTTTTCCACCCATATGCCCACAAGGCCTTAAAGGTCTTTATACCTTAGGCTCTGTCTACCCTGTAAGAGATAAAGACGTGATTTAAGTATGTATGCAAGGGATCTGCCACGTTACTGTACTCTATTTACCTGGATTCGGTAGCCTATGACAATCCACATAACATCTGTCAGATAATATACTCGCATGTCGCGGTTAGCCGCTGACACGTAGTGTTCTAATGACTGAGCTGGCTCAAACCTGTGGTTGTGTAGGCTGTTGTTTTAAACTAGCTAAGTAAACAGTTTAAAGTTAACCACGATTTTTCGATTCAAACATTCGCGATTTTCACAAATTATTATACAGAAAAACGGGACTTATTCACGTAAATAAAAAGACCCCTCTCCTCCTCCCTCCTCTTCGAGACCATGGATGCAAAGTCGCGTCCGAAACGTCGAGGTATTTTACAAAAATACTGTTTATTTACGTGATTAAGTCCCGTTTTTCTTATAATAATGTGATATAGGATTCACCAGAATATTCTATGTAGCTGTTTGCGAGTTGCAGAATATTATCAAAAAAGCTAAAAATGTTGAAAGAAGTATCCAGAAACTTTCTCGAGAATATAGTACATTTCCAGAACGACAGTTCTGTTTCCGACGGGAATTTTCCAGACTTTATAAGTAGGTATTTATGTTTTTTGATCGCGTTTCCGTTATTATAATCAGTCAACTGAATCAAAAAGTAATACAATTGGGTACCTTAAGTTTTATGAAGTCCTCAATATTATATTTTTTATCGATAGGAGACTTAAAATATAGCTCTTTTTTTTCTTAATAAAACAGACCATGGCACAAAACGTAAAAATCTACTCAAACGTGTGGTATGACAAAACAAAGTTTCAAAAATCTTTTGCAAAAGATCGGCAAGCCCAAAAAAATATCTCTCTACAGCAGTGAGCTACCTACGTTATAAGTCTACTATCGATAAAAAATATAATATGGAACACTTCATAAAACTTATGGTACCCAATTAAGCGGCGGACTGTTAATGCGATCCCATTAATTATTGCATTTAACGAAAACATTCCATTAGAAAATTTCGCAACTTGGCAACATCTCTTTAGTGCATTTCTAGTTCTATGGAAGAGCCATGTTCCCGTGATCATGATGCGTGCAACTGTGTCGAAATACAAGAGCTCAAAAATGATATTGGTACGTAGCTTAGCTTCAAGTGCCTATTTAACTAGCACTTGCTTCGTTTCGTTTATATTTTTCAAAAGCACGTGGCGTAATTCTATGAACCCTCTCGCTTGTAAGACAATGTACCTACGCAGTCAGGTGGCCTATTCATCATAGTAAGACCTACGTCAAGACATCTGACTCTGTATAAATACCCTCGAGCGACAGGGTGAAGATACACAAGTCTCGAGCTCAGCGATATCCTCACGAGCGAGTTAATTTAGAGCAGTGATTCTAACTCTTTTGTAATAAATCTTGTCATTTACCCCTTAAAACTCTTCTTCTTATGGTATCTCACCAGCTAGTGAATGTTGGCAGTCGGTTCAGCATATTTATTTTTGTCTTGGCAAGGCGGAATACTTCGGCTGCACTCAGGATTCCGGTCCATTCCCGGATGTTTCTCAGTCAAGACTTCCGTCTACTTCCGGGTTATAAAACCCTTAGCGCACTGTAAACTTTCTCTCACATTTGCAGCCACTAAATACCACGGGCAAAGAGGGAGTTTGGACTCCGTTGGCGGCATTTTGTTCTTGCCCCTCACTAAACACATTACTAAACTTTGCAACGATTTTATCCGGAAGACAACGAAAGTCATCGACAAAGCTCACATCACACAGGATAAGTAAGCTGATGTGGCAGTGGGCTGGCCATATCTGTCGAAGAACCGATGGCCGTTCAGGTAAACGAGTTCTTGAGAAGAGACCGCTGCTAAGAAAACGTAGTATAAAATGTAGGATGCCCTCCAGCTAGGTGGAGTGACGATTGGCGAATAGTAGCTGTTAATCGCAGCGTAGGACGTGTACCAAAGATGGACGGATGACCTGGTTAAAGTCGCGGGTTCCCGGTGGATGCAAGGCGCTTCCAACCGATCCAACAATGGACGACCTACGGCTGATATGACGATGATGATGATAAACTGTTAATGATTATAAAGATAGGGCAAAATGGTTTGTTTTAGGGGATAGGGGGATAATGATGGGCAAAGTAGCAGGCTGAAGAGCCGTAGGAAGAAGTCGTGGTTGCGCAATATCCGGGAGTGGACCGGAGTCGCAAGTCCTGCCGAACTTTTCAACCTCGCGAAGGATCGGACAAAATATGCGGAGCTGACTGCCAACCTCCACTAGTTAGAGAGGCACTATAAGAGAGAGAGGGGATACTCTGCCCTCGTAATGAAGAATGCAGTAATTGCAAAAACACTGTTTCGAGTAAATAAATATTTAAGGTTTTTTTAGCAACTTTGAGCTATGTGACATGAAATCAGAAAAGTTTCATATTATAAAAGCTTAAAACAGTACTTTCCGTCATATTGTTTAGTTAATAGTTTGAAAAAGTGTGAAAATAGGGTTTTAAAGTTGAATACTGCAATTTATCATTGTACATTTATTAGGATGACACGGAAATTACAAAATAAGAATGCAGCAATCATGTAGAATACTGCATTTCACCTTGGTTACATACTATTACTGTATTTTATATATTAGGAAGATGATTTAATTGAATTAGCATGCAAAGATGAAATGCAGTTAAAATTTCAAAAACCTATTATAAATTTCTTTTTATACAGTTTAGTAAAGAAAAATTGAATTTATTGAGAAAATATATACATATATATTTTTTAACAGAGGAAAGTTACTAAATAGTAGAAATTTGTAACTACAAAAACAATTATAACTATATCAAAAGTGACGATCATACACTGTGCTACTAGTGCTTCTTGCAGTTTTGACGTTTGCTACATGCCGAGCCTTTCGCTATGCTAAGTTAAAACGCAGCATTCGCACTTGCTGCGGTTCAGCTTAGCTTAGCGTTGTAGATCGTTTTAATTACGTTTTCTGTAATATGCAGTGAACGACAAAGTACTGCATTATACTTTAGTATTTGATTAATGCTGCATTATAATTTTGTAATTTATTGTTTCTTTTAGCGAATGCTGCATTTTTGCTTACTAAAAAACTATGTTACAGGCTGTAAAAAAATATAAAAAAAATATACATAGATAGATATCGAATCACTGGTGCCATTTTTCATAAAAAGTCAAAATCGTAATTTTGTCGATTACTGCATTCTTCATTACGAGGGCAGAACTTACCCCCTATTCATAAACCCTCTCTGGGCATCCTGCTAACTTAACAATCGTTTGTCTTTATCGGTCACATTGACATTTGCCTTTCACAGATAAAGACAAAATGATTTCAAAGACGACGAAAGGTTCAAAGTCAAAAAGAGCTAAATAGTTGATAGTAACAAGCCTGCAAAAACTGTCCACATCTGACCCAAACACTGGTAATAGTGTCAATAAATTTAATATTAAACATAGCAACAAGGTTATTCGTATTTGCCTAAGTATCTTCAGTACTATATCAAAATTATATACGGCCCTTATGGGACCCATATCAGAGCTGTCGAGCCCAATAAATCAGCCCTAAGTGCTCCTTAAGACTCTTGCTTGCGTTAATGGCAATAGTCAAAATTACTTCTTCGAATTTTAATTTACGTTAAGTGTGATGACTTCAGTGTTTTGCTTACTTAGTTAAAATTTGATACACGACGATTTCTGAAAAAATATAGATGCTAAAATAAGGAAAACGATGAAGTTAAAAGATACAAGAATACGTAGACCAAATAAAGAAGATTATAGACGTGCGTCATCTCATTCTCAAAAAAATCTTAGTCCGTGATTTCAATGCCGCACTCCACAGGCAATTGTCCAAAGCATAATATAATATAATATACGTATATTTATTGTGTAAATGTAAGTATACGCCCACAATCACGTTCAACGTGGCCTTTTAATAGGTCTTGTTACCTTAGGCTCTGTTTACCCCGTGAAGGATAAAGACGTGATTTATGTATTTATTATTTGCAATTGAAATAGCATATACTTCATTTAATTTAGAATGAGAAACCACAATAACATTATATTGCGTCTGGTCAACTATTTCTTACCTAGCAAATAGTACAGTGCAATAGTTTGGCAGCCGCAAAATAAAATTGTTTTAATGTCACTTTACTTGTGTGTCGTCAATTTTTACTCTAGTACAAATTGTAAACAGATTACAGATCCCTTCTTAGGGATAAATTCGCCTTTGTACTATTTTCTGTGTACTTCTGTATTTTTAAATTTTTATGTGCAATAAAGAGTTTACATACATACATACATACATACAGTTCACGAGCCGCAATATAATGTTGTTGTGGTTTCTCATTCTAAAATAAATGAAGTATAGTAAAAAAAATAAAAATAAAAATAATAATAATAAAATGATCTTATCTTATCTTATCTTATCTTAAATGAGCAACAATCGTAAGGTAGCACCACCATTATATTTGTTGGTGTTATGATCATCATCATTTTATCTCAAGCCCTTCCCACTACAACTGCTCACAGACCTCCTCTCACAATTTCGTCAGTAATTGTATACAATTTCTATAAACCTCTATTTTCGTAACTACGTATACAATAATAAACGTATCTTTGTACTTGCATTATTATCTGTAATATACAAGTATGTAGTTTTAAGTAGGTAGTATCCCAAAAGCTTGGAACAACATTTTCAGTCCATTATAATTATCAAAAGAAACAGTACGGACATGAATATTCCTCCCCCCACGACGGGAAGCTGGAAGGAAATGACCGGCGAAACGAAAGGGTTTGAATAAATTTTGTGGTTCTCTTTTTTTAAGACACGCCGTGAATTTTTGATCAACATGGATTTGGTGTATCGTGAAAATGAATGAGTGTTAAAAATATTACCGAACCGACGAGAAGTCTATTCTGAGCTGGTAAGACTTTAGACGATTACCTGAAATAAAAGATAATAACATTAAATAATATGACGTGGCAACCGGATAGCCTAGTAGATATAACCTGGTTATGAAGTTAAAGGTCCCGCGTTCAAATCCAGGTAGCAACAGGAACTTATTATGATGAATATGAATGTTTGTACCCGAGTCAGGGATGTTATAAAGTATGACATATTTGTCTATTTAAGTGTTCTTCCCTTGCCTATACTTACCACTACGTTTTACTCATATTACAAGCTTTGCTTTGTTTGAGACTAGATCAATATGTGAATTTTCCGATGTTATATTTATCATTTACTAGCTTCTGCTCGCGACTTCGTCCGCGTAGAATTAGCAATTGATATGTTTATCGCTATCCCGCGGGAACTATAAAAATTTCCGGAATAAAAAGTAGCCTATGTTTTAATCTAGGGTACCAGCTATATTTGTACCAAATTTTATCCAAATCCGTCCAATCGTTTTAGCGTGAAGAAGGAACAAACATACACACTCACTCACATCCTCACAAACTTTCGCATTTATAATATTAGCAGGATTTAAAAAGGTATTACAATAAGTCTTAGTTAACAACCAATTACTTTGTACTTTTTGTTTTTGTTACTTTTTACTTTTTTTTTTTTAATATTTAATGTATTTTTTTTTGTGATTTGTGTTTCTTTATATTTGTACTTACAATAAAGCATTTACGTACTTACTTACTTTGAGATATGATATATCGAACAAATAAATGAGCATCACAGTGGGTTCTCAATCGACAGTTCTATCTGCCGACACACATATTATTAATACCGATTGAGATCCTCTTCTTAAAGTTTAAAAAGAACCCGAAAACGAAAACACAAAACACCATAGCATTTGACTTTAAACCTAAACTCATTTCACATGTTAATCCTAATGAAATGGTTCCATATACCAAACACAATCCAATTTAAGTCAGTGAATACATTCCGTTTAAGCTCCTCAGACTGCGCTATCAAAAACAAAGGAAAACCCGGTTTACCCTGAAACAAATGCAAAACCTCCAATCCATCAGCTTCCAAAGCCTTTAGAAGAAATCGTTTTCTAGATCAACCCTAACAGACAGAAGCAACAAAGTCTGCTGGTGGCTCCGAAACGAGTCAATTTTATAACGAACTAGCTGATGCCCCCGGCTTCGCCTCGTTCCTTTTTTTTATATTTTCTCACTGAAGATTTATAATTTTTCTCCTGGACTACGACAAACATTTTAAAAACTTCTTCTTATTATGGTGCCTCTCCAAATAGTGGAGGTTGGCAGTCAACTCCGCATACTTCACACGGTCTCTGGCCAGATTAAAAAGGAATTCTTCCTGCGCCCAGCAGCTCTTCTTCCAGCTACTTTGCCCATGATCATCATCATCAACATCAGCCCGTGTCAGTCCACTGCTGGACATAGGCCTCTCCCATAGCACGCCATTGGGCTCGATCTTCAGCTCTCCTCCTCCAATCCCTGCCTGCTGTCTGCTGCCCATGATTATAAGCTGTAAAAGCTCGTATCTTGCGTGTCTAAGCACATGACCTAGATAGGCAACCTTCCTTCTTTTGATGGTCTGCATCAGTTCACATTCCTACCCAACTCGACGCAGGACCTCCACATTTTCATTTTTATCCTACTAATATTATAAATGTGAAAGTATGGATTGATGGATGGATGTTTGTTTGTTACTCAATCACGCCATAACGGCACAACGGATCTGGATGAAATTCGGAACATAGATAGAGAAAAGTCTGGAATAGCACATAGGCTACTTTTTATCCCGGAAAATTGCGTAGTTCCCGCGGGAGAGCGATAAACGAATTCTTTGCAGACGAAGTCGCTGGCAACAGCTAGTATTTTATATAAGAGGGGGAAAACGAGCAGCCGGGTCACCTGATGGAAAGTGATCACCATCGCCCAGGGACACTTGCAAGACTTGGAGAATCAAAGATGCGCTGCCGGCCCTTTCAAGAACCAGGAATGCTCGCTTAAAGATCCCTAAGTTGAAGTTGATATAAGTAGATTAAGACGACTTGGCAATCGGATGCGCTTCCAACTCCTATCTAGAAGTGCAAGACAGATGTGCATACAAATCCCGGCACCGTTTTGTCTTAAATTAAGAGGAGACTATGTAAATTTACATTTCCTTGTGGAACGGAACTAATCGATGCGATGCTTGAGTTAGGTATTGAGGTTGTGTTTGGATTCTACGGATTTGAACCTTGTTGTAGTTAAAGACATGATGAGAATGAGATTGAATGTTAAGAGATTAGTTACAGTCGAGTTTTGGTTGACTGAGAGTTCTATTGGCATGCCTTGTGAATATAAATCCTCTCAATAAGAGTTTTCAGTGATTCTCGGTTAAGTTCATTCGAAGTATTATAGACGGGATATGAACAGCGATTACCTTTATTGAGCTCCCGATATTTCGACGCAATTGCATGCATCATGATCACGGGTAGACTGAAGAAATTGCGGGTAGGTGTGCGTCGAAATATCGGGAGCTCTTATAGGTAATCGCGGTTCATATCCCGTTTATAATACTTCGAATAAATCCTCTCTCTGATGTTTGAATACAAGTTTTTCAAGTCAAGATTAAATAAAACTATACCTACTCCTACTAATATTATAAATGAGAAAGTTTGTGAAAATTTATAGATGTCTGTGTTGCTCTTTCACATCAGAACGGCTGAACAGATCTGAATGACATTAGCACAGAGATAGATTCTAGTCCGGATCAGCGCATAGGCTACATTTTATCGTGAAACATTCCATAATTCCCGCGGGATGGTGATAAGCGAATAATGCGCAGATATAGTTGCGAGCAACAGTAAGTGTGTAATAACAAAAACCAACAACAAGAAGCTTATCAATCATACGAGGATACAACATTATTTATTCGGTGATAATTAAAGAAAACCTTTCATGACAAAACTTCAATCACTATTCCGGAAAAACTTTCACGTCTATAAAAAACCAACAGGACACTCGACGAGCTATCATTTCCTTGACTATTTCCAAACCGTTAGCCTTTCTTCTAAGAAACCTCGTCCGTTCCATTGACATTGAAGCCTTCAAACTCCGAAGACAATCGCTAACATTCCCGCAAAGTAAATAACAGAACACTCCCAACTAAAACATTTCGCCATTAGCTCATTGTATTCAAGTTTGCAGGAAGAGGAAACTTTATTGAAAAGAATTCGGGATTCCCCTCCTAATAGCCAGGATAAATTTGATAAAACTCGAGCCCGGGCTGCAAAGTACAAACTAGTTTATTTGGTAGTGGAAAATGTTTCCCGGGAACTAATATCCGCGCGGAACCCTTTAAAAACTTTGCGGGATGCTGATGAAAAACTTAAGATTGCTCGGACGTTTTGTACGAGTGAGACCTGGCCGGTGCGGAGTTTTGATGGTTTTAAATATATGCAACACTACCCTAGCGTTACCCGCGACTTCGTCAGCAAAGAATTCGTTTATCGCTATCCCGCGGATATTTTCCGGGATAAAAAGTAGCTTCTGTGCTATTCCAGATTTTTTTCTATCTATGTGCCGAATTTCATCCAGATTCTTTGGGCCGTTCTGGCGGGATTGAGTAATAAACAAACATCCATCCATAGTTTCGCATTTATAATATTAGGTAGATTCGATTTTGCTTGCTGACATGACTTTGCGTATTTTTAGTGACAAAAATACCGTTAAAGAAACGTAAACTATATTTTCAAAGTAATTTATAACAAATAAAACTTACGCTACACTTCTACAGTACGGGTATAGTACAGTGTTTGTGTGGTATAAGGGATAGTTAAGTTTATGGGATTTAATGTGTTTTATATATGGCAGTAGTGTAGGGAAGGGTTGCTTGAAAAACTTATATATTTCACACAGGCTTGTTGTCTCGCACATAAGTAGCAAGGTAAACATTTCTTGTTCATTGAAATGGATCTTCGCAAAGTAACGCTTGGTTCAAATAATCTAACTAATATTATAAATGCGAAAGTATGGATGGCTGGATGGATGGATGGATGTATGTTTGTTTGTTACTCAATCACGCCAGAACGGTCCAACGGATCAGGATGAAATTCGGCACATAGATAGAGAAAAGACTGAAATAGCACATCGGCTACTTTTTATCCCGGAAAATTGCGTAGTTCCCGCGGGATAGCGATAAACGAATTCTTTGCAGACGAAGTCGCTGGCAACAACTAGTATAGCTATAATATTAAAACAGCAATTGGACCAAGTACTGAGGCCTTACCATGATGTCTTAATGCGATTCAATTCCAACTCAGTTCAGATTTTATCTGACATTTTTATGGATCTGACAGCGAGCAAACCTAAACTGAATCGCATTAAGACGCCATGGTATAAGGCCCCTTTTATAGTGGTCGGAACTGTCTTCCTTCCCAGCATTTTGCTGTTAGCAACTTAATTTTAGATAACACAAAGAAATGATCTAGCTTACTATTATTATAAACTGAAAACTATTATTTTTCGGCATCGTTACCTACGTGATTAATTCTCTATCCCGTAGGTTTTTGTAGTGCCCGTCTATGATCCCCAAGGTGTATACTAAAGTTAAAGTCTCTAACTCTAATGATTAAAGTTACTTCAAAATTTCTGTACCCATACAATATTCCAACGACGTACTTAAAAGATTCCTTCGTGCCATACATCTTACATTATCAAAACGGCTTTAGATAAAGCTAACCAAAGTATCATCGACTCTTGAGAAAACCACTTAGAGTGTTAAATAGCTTTGGCGACATACGAGCTCAAACTTGGGCAAGAAACGCTGGTAAACACACAGGTCTTCGTCATCAGCGTCGTCAGCTGTAAAAAGTTATAAGTTGGTAATTTTTTGCGTCACGGTTAAAGGAACTAGCATTAATTTTAATTTACGACTGTCAAAAACAATTGTTATGACGCTGACATCCGCCAATGACCTTGAGCAGCGCCACTCTTCACACATACGGTTCGCGTGCCTGTTAGTCAAAGAGAAGGAACTAGGTACTCCGTTTTTATGTAAAAAGGCTGGCGTTTGACCACAAAATACGCCTCTAAGTAACTTTCTGCCTTTGTTTAACTCAAAGAAAAATACTTTTTTTCTCATTCTCTAAACACCTATATCCCGAATTGAAGTTAATAGAAAACAAGTAAACTTCCACCTGAGTTGAAAACGAAGACGCCAACGCGATGAAACGTAAACTATTAAACTAAGTATTTCCAGCGTTCCCGTTTGACTAACTCCCCCGTGTGTTTCCATACTTTCTGTGACATCAAACACCAGTGTTTGTGGTGTTTTGGTATTTCACTCGTAATTTTATTGAGGGAACTACTTCAAAAGTCGTTTTGAGAACAGGAGAATTGGGTATCGATCTGACGTAAGTTTGTTTTAAATTAAGTTGGTGTTAAAGTGGCGATATAAGCGTATGTTGTACAATCGAGGGCATAAATATCGATACAGTTACCATGTCAAAAATATATGTATTGTGTCACCGACCTTATTGTTCGAGGCATACCAACAGGTGTATAGATATTTTTGACGTCTTGGCAACTTACAGATATTTATGCCACTGATCGTATCAAGTTACTTAAACAATAACGTTAACTATAACCAACGATTTTTGAGAGAAAACATATGTTATACACTTGTTATACACATACATGTGGAACGAAACGTAAGAGGGTGTGAATGAGACAATACATGAGTGAGAGTAGTGAGACGACGAAATGTTTGGTTTAAAGAATGAGGTGACGTGTACAAATGTTTTAGGTTTAGGATTTTGCTGTGCGACTTCGATGTATTAAGTACTTAATATAAATAATACAATAGTTATTTGTGTCACAAGGGAGCAAAATGATGTATTTACGGCGAGGGCGTAATGAGGGATTCAAGTGTTAACGCCCAAGATGAAAATAACTTTGCCCCCGAGTGGCTCATACAATTTTTCATACCGAACATTAAAAAACTGGAAAAAGGAATTCTAAATATAATTAAAGAGCTACCAGCATAGAAAATTGCGTGGTTTTACAATTATCAACGTCAAAAAATTGCATTTGCAAAAAAAACACCTTAGAAAAGCCTTGAACAGAAAAGTTGCACTTTGATCCCTCTCGACAGGGAGCAAAGCTTACTCTTCTAAATGAGAGGTGTGAAAAATAAACTATCACATGACTAAATTCTCCGGTGGCTTTCTTTTAGTAATTTAGTCCGGCACATAAACAAATTTTAATCACGTCTAATCACTTACGGATAGAGACGGAGCCTAAGGTAACAAGACCTATACGTGCCGGCACGTAAGTCTAGCGCTGACGTTTCACGTGGAGGGCATTGTGCGCTCCCAACGGATACCTATTTTATACTTCTGCGCATACAAGGTCAGCGCTAGACTTTCGTGCTGGGGGTTGTAAAAGCCGCGGCATGTTTGTGGGCGAACCTATTGGTGAAAAAAGGAATCAATTTTATAAACAAACTTTTCATTTTTATAACACCTGAAAATGTATATATGGTTCGAAAGCATTTTGCCTCGTGATCACTGCAATATGTTTATATAATTTTAATATTGCTTATTATAGAAAATCAAAATTAATTAAAAACATATCTTAATTTTACCAATTCTACCACAGGATAGGTGAATTGCCTTTGCCTTTTTCACGAGAAAAAATAAGCGACCATAATTTTGTATTTGACAACTTAAAAAAGTACAAGGGGGGCAACTCTGAAATTCAATTTTTGAAGTTCGTTGCATACCTTCTCTCTCACTCTCAAGTTAATGACTGTGTTAGTATGAGCGGAACAGCACGAAGCGAACCTGGAAAATCGAATATCGGAGAATAAGGCCTGACATTAACAATTTGAAATTGACGTCAGTTTTTTTTTCTATAGAGAAAAGACAAAAAGATAACTGTCTATTCTGCGATAGTATCGGAGTTACGCCCTTTTAGAATAAGCAAAAATGTATAAATTAATTATAAATTAAATACAAACCCTAGCGAAAGAATTAAACTGTCAGCATGTTCATCTTTTCAAACAAAATACAGAGAACCATTAAAATTATAGGCTCAGAAATATGAAATGTTGTCAATAGTGATGGGTTAGTCGCATCGCCTATAACATGATTCCTAAGAGTTAAGCACAATGCCTCCCTAGACAGTTCACAATTTTTTCGTACTAACATAATACATACATAAATCACGTTTTTATCCTTCACGGGGTAGACAGGGCCTAAGGTAAAAAGACGTAAATCCTACGTTTAGCACGATTTTCGTACTAAAATTATTTCCGCTGTTTTACTAAAGTAAAACTCATAAATTCTAAGTCAATTTAAAACTGCATAATGTTATTAGGTACTTGGACCTAATTAAAACACTCGCGTACAAAAATTAGGCAAGCGGTTCAACGGCACTACATCTCCGTATATTCCGTCGGACAAAACAACGCGACGCCACGCAAAAGCGAAGTAACCTAAATTTTTACAAAAGCGAGCTGTTCGTGTGGAAGCAATTTTATAAAAATGGAGTTTTTAATTTCTGCAAAACGCTCGCGGCCGTGTCTTTATTCTGCCCGCGGCTAAAGGGGCTTAAGTACGAATTTTTAATTTTTCGCCTCCTCATTCTAAGTGAGACATGATGCTTCAGATCTCAAAGAGTTTCATTCCGTATTCATTGTTGCGTTGATAGCTTTTGAGAGCTTCAAAGAATGCGTGTGTGACGTCACGCGTAGGTATAGTCGACCGAGTAAGTGCTTTATCGTTTAAACAAGCTTTTATAATTTTGCAAAGTTCATATTATTATGTACTTGAAAAAAGATGATGTCGATCGCGATAATTTCAGAAAGCATTAATTTTCTAATGTTTTATAAAATGAAGTAGGTAGGATAGGTTCCCGAACTTGTGACGTGCGACCGACATACATCGCGTTGCGAGCCCTACTAGTTGCCAGCAGCTTTCCGGCAGACTGCGCTTGAGGGGTGGGGTAACTCGAATCGGTGCGGGGCGGAGCGTGGCCATTCTGTACGTTAGTACTATTATATATTCTGTGATGTAGGTACAATAAAGAGTTGTACTACATAAGTACTAAAGGGTAATACCTCAGTCAATTGACAACATTTCATATTTCTGAGCCTATAGTATAGTGTAGTATAGTCTTTAATGGTTCTCTGTATTTTGTTTGAAAAGATGAACATGCTGGAAGTTTAATTTTTTTGCTAGGGTTTGTATTTAATTTATAATTAATTTATTAATTTTTGCTTATTCTAAAAGGGCGTAACTCCGAAGCTATCACAGAATAGACACTTATCCTTTTGTCTTTTCTGTATAGAAAAAAAACCGACGTCAATTTCAAATTGACAATGTCAGGCCTTATTCTCCGATATTCGATTTTCGATATTCGCTTCGTGCTGTTCCGCTGATACTAATATAGTCATTAACTTGAGAGTGAGAGAGAAGGTATGCAACGAACTTCAAAAATAGAATTACAGAGTTGCCCCCCTTGTACTTTGAAGTTGTCAAATACAAAATGATGGTCGCTTACTTTTTCTCGTGAAAAAGGCAAAGGCATTTCACCCATCCTGTGGTAGTTTTGGTAAAATTAGGACATATTTTTAATTAATTTTTATTTTTTATAATAAGCGATATTAAAATTATATAAACATATTGCAGTGATCAGGAGGCAAAATGCTTTCGAACCATATATACATTTTCAAGTGTTATAAAAATGAAATGTTGTCAATTGTATTTATTTTACTTGTAGAACGACTAGCTGGTTGCCCGCGGCTTTGTCGATTTTCAGAAATTAAAACTCGTATGTCCTTCCCAGCATCTCAAACTTTATCGCGATCGGTTGAGCAGTTTGTTTATAACAACATTAATAATTATTAGTTTTATAAAATAAAACTCATTGCTTTGGCTTATGACAGCAAAAGAAGCTATTTATTCATAAAAAATATAATGTGGCAATTTAACAATAGTGGCCAGTAACAATTTGTACAATAAAAAAACCAAAAAGTTTTTATGTCACTAACACAGTTTACGCGTGAAGAAAGTGTAAAAAATTACATTCGCAATTTATAATTATTAGTCGGGATACACTATCATAGATACACAAAAAAAATCATTAACACAGGATTTTTTTTTATTCAATAAGAATAATAGTATTGTATTGTACCCTGTGAAATTGCGGGTTCCCGTGGAATGCAGATGGATTCGTGGAAAATGGCTTTACATTAGTTCAATAGTGAGTAGTTCACATTAAATGCGTTCTGTTTATTAATCAAGTACAATAGAGAGTTATACATACATACATACATACAAGTGTAGTTAAAGCTCAAATTAACAACTGCTAAATTTGAAGTACCGCCATCGTCGCACAGTAATCACTGTTAGGAATTGTTTGAACGTAAAATTAATCCAACGCTTGTTTGTCTGTATATTTAAATTATGTTCAGTCGCCATCAGTTGCATCATAGCTTGGGCGAACATACACACATACCGTCACGCCTCGTTCCTGGGGTAGCCAGGGACTACTTTGTTCCACTTGCTACGATCCTGACCTTTTTCGCTTCATCCACATTCAACAATCTCTTCATACGTAGAACATACGTGCTGTCAGTTTTGGGTACCTACTTTTGACCTTACCTTTTTTCAAAACGTCCCGAGAAATATCCCGATGTCTAATCATTTCCTCGCACTCGGTGGGACCATTGCCTAATAATCTTAAGTGTCAGAGGTCAATGACACACAGTCCTACAAAACCATTATAATCAAGAACCAATTCAATACCTACATGTCACAATATTCTGCCGCTACACTAAACAATAACTTAAGTAAAGTCTTTAATCAGAAAAACAAATAATACTTAAATGCGACTTGAATATATTATAACATCTTTAACTATTATGTACATGACATAAACAATGAATAAATGAATATGAATATGAATATGCACTGAGTAACCATAGCGAATCATTCTTTTAAATAAATAATTCCCCGCCAAAAGGTCACGGACAGAGTCGAGTCAAAAATGAGCTATTATTATTCCCGATACAAAAATATCCATGTTTAATATCATCCAAACCCGAAAGCCCTGTTGTGGTACACAATACAGGGCATCACAACGACGGGTAATATTCCCGATCACATTGTCTGGTCAGCTCATATTTTTCGTAATACTTCATAATATCGAAAGATATTTTTCGTTATTTTAGCATTAGTTGAATCTGATCATTTGACATTGGTCCGGTAGATATCTGAGCTAAGAGCTTTCAGAATATTGCTTTTATTAAAATGGGTGATATGAAATGAAGACAATAAGTAAGCTTAATAAATAAACTTACGTCGCCTGGGGTCGTAAGTAGCAAACTTACCGTCCGCTACGAGAGCGAAAATTTCCGCTTCTTGGCCAGAACAAGGTGTAAAATTGCGAACGCGCCTCGAGCGGTGAATAAGAAAGCCTCAGCTCGCATATTTATTGCCTTCCCCTTTGGCTCGTGCGACAAGTTCCTGCGATCTGCGACATTCTTTAGTTTACCACCCTCGGGGTGTAATGTACTATTAGTGTACCCCAAGAGACAGACATAACTATTAATAAAAATAGGTGGTTACGTTTCTTGTCAGGCATGCTTCGATAAGTTAAGAGATCAGTCTGGCTTGCGCAAGCGCGTGAAGCAGTCGTGTGCGCGAGTCATTGTCGCAATCATGATGTCGGTTTTAAAATGCAACAGTTGCAATATAGTAGTCGACGAGTTGTTGACGTTCGTGCAAAACAAGCTTAATATTATGGACGAGGAGAGCTTGTATCAGATTTGTGTGTCGGCGTTCTCATTGGAGGATATAAAAAAGTCTAAGCAACTTTTGACGGAAGCTATAGCTACAGGTGTGAGTACAATTAATAGAAGAGGAGCAGGCAAGCAACAAAGACACATGGAGGATATAATTTCAATAATTAAAGGTCCCGATACCCAGAAATTACCGATTTTTGTAGCTCGCGACCTGAATCGATTGCCGCCAATAACATTCGATTCGGTCGATGTAACATGCCTGTTAAAAGACATATTGAAATTAAAAGAGGATATTTCGAGTATAAAATCCAACTACACTCCACAAACCCAGCTGGAAGAGTTGAAGGCAGAAATTAATGAAATGAGAAGCCACCTTAGTAAAATAACGACACCGTTTTATAACGCTAATCGTTCAAATTCGAATTTAAACGTCAACACCAGGAGAGGTGCATATTTAGATAGCGGGCCAATCGGGTTCTCGCAGTTTGAGCTCGAGCGGACGGTACTAAATAACAACAATGCTACGTCTCACTCATGCACATCAGCAAGCGAGGGGCAGCATCTCTCTTCCCCACAGCGAAGTTTGACGTTTGCAAATTCAACGGTGCAACGGACGAGAGACTGCAATACAAGTGCCATTGATATGGACCCGTTAAACAACACTCACGAGAGTATAATTGTTACCCGAATACATAATGATCCGGTTTCGCCTATTGTGAATACGGTTGAAATGGCCCAAGACAAGCGCCCTGAAGCATCTAGCCCGAATGAGAAGACCAAAACCATGGCAGATATACTTAAACAGGGAGAATGGAAAACACAGCAGCGACGTAAACAAAAGAGGAGCACAAATGCAAACAGCGGGACTAAACACTTTGTTGGGCTGAGAGGAAAAGCTAAAACACAGCCGGAGGGTAAATTTAAAGCTGCAGAAGTTAAGACACCGCTATTTATTTCAAACGTGCACATGAGTACACTTGAAAGTGATATCGTTAAACATATTAACGAAAAAATGCAGGTTACTGTGGAGTTACAAAGAATTAACATGAAGAATAAAAGTAAAACTTACAAGGCATATAAACTTTACGTACCGAGTGAAAAGACACAATTGTTTCTCGATGCGAATTTATGGCCAGAGGGAATAATCTTTCGTCGCTTTGTACATTATAGGTACAGAGTCCAAGACAGAGGCAACTCTGACATCGTGGATACGTCTTAATCATATTGTAAATGGATACGTGCCGATCATGCAAATTTACCACTTTTAACTGTAAGAATGTTAAAAGGTCAGTTGAAAACATAAGAGAATTATGTCAGTTCTCAGATGTTATTGCGCTCCAAGAAGCACGACTTGCCGTTTTTATCTACTATTCATGACGAGTTCGCTTATACGGCCACCTCTGCAGTCGATACATCAGTTGGGCTACTCCGAGGAAGACCCCATGGAGGCGTGGCTTTATTATGGCGAAAAAGTCTGTTCCCATCAGCTACAGTGATAGAGTGCAATAATAATAGGCTGTGCGGTATTCAAATTGTTCTTGGTAATAAACGTGTTGTGATATTTAGTGTGTATATGCCCACGGATGCCGTGGAGAACTTGACGGGGTTTGCTGAGTGCGTGAGTACTTTACATGCCATTATCGAGGATAGTAATGTAGAATCTGCCTATATGTTGGGTGACTTTAATGCACATCCTCATCATATGTTTTACAATGAGTTAATTAGCTTTTGTGAGGACCGTAAGTGGATCTGTGCTGACATTGAGGCATTGGGGTTGGACTCTGGTACTTATACGTATGTAAGTGACTCTCATGGCTGCGAGCGCTGGCTCGACCACTGCGTGGTAACACAGTCAGCTTGGTCAACAATATCTAAAGTTTCGGTCTTACAAACATGATGTATCCCTTTCAGCACGAGATTTTTTTTTTATAAAATATCAATTATTTATACTATTTCCTTGGCCTTTGGGTTATATTCATTGAGGAAAAAATACAAAAAAAAATCTCACCCTTATTTACCCCCTTTAAAACCCCCCCGCACGATCGTGTCATGGCGTTTTGACCCAACTAAAGTGTGTGTTTTAATTTGTCGTAGTTTTACGATAATTATAAATGAAAATATGGGTGAATCAAAGAAAAATAGGTTTAATTAACTTTTTGGTACAATAATACTGATAAATGTATCAATACGACTATAACAAACTTAACGTAACATTATTTTTTCTCACTGAATAACGGAAACTGACGTTGACGAGATTGTGCTTCAATGATAGATGGCGATTGATTCCGACCACGGCTGCATGGACGACCACGAGAAGATCGGTCGTGGCTTGAGATAGAAGTTCAATCGTGTAGACTACATTCAGGTACGACTACACCTGATTTTGAACATCTTCGTCTGAAGAGGTAGATCCCCGCCTTCTTTGTCATACTGGAGGACCTGATCTTCCAGGTCTAATTTGTCAAAATCAGACAGGTTGCCATCGCCAATTATTTTTAGCACTAAATCAGACGTTAAAGGCCCTAAAACAAATAAAAAGTATTTTTTAAATAAATTATTATTTATCGCCGTCCGTCCTAACCAGCACGATCGTGTTTTATAACTTCACTGCAAACTAAAAACTAAAAACTACGAGTACTTTAACGTAAAATAACATTAAAACACACATTAATGATTAACACGCAAAGAAAAAAAAATACCTACTTTGTACTCTGCCGTCCGTCACGAACACGTCCATACTTGTCGCCGCCTGCACGGGAACTGAGCCTGAACCTCGCTGTCATTATTTTTTTTTAAATTATAATCGAACGCACGATCGATCGATGCCGGTTTGAGGCGGTAAAAAGGAATTTATGTTATAAAAATATTTTTTTAAGTTGAACGCACGATCGTTCCCATCTGTGCTGAAAGGGTTAAATTGGTCTGATCATTATTACCCTATGGTGATGGAGTGTAATTTAGATATAACTAAACCAAAAGTATACAGTTGTAATATTACTAAATCTAACATATTATGGGGTGACAGGAACCCGGGCGAGTGTGACATATTTAAATCTGAATGTAATGATCTGTTAAAAAACATTGATTTGCCATTAGAATTAATTAAGTGTGCAGATAAATACTGTAGTCGAAAAGATGATATGCATAAAAACATTATTAGTGCATTGTATTGTGACATTGTGCGTGCCCTTAGTGCCGCAGCAGTGACGAGCAGGGACGTCCCTTCCCGTAGAAGGAAACGGCAGATATTGGGGTGGAATAAGCACGTAGGTGACTCTCATAGGGAGGCCAGGATGAGATTTAGTATATGGGTATCTCTGGGTAAACCTACTGAGGGTCCAGATTTCGAGTCAATGTGTTTAAGCCGTAAAATGTTTAAATCTAAATTAAAATGGTGCCAACAACATCAAGAGCAAATTAAAATGGACAGGTTGGCATCATATCATGATAAAAATGATTTTCGGAATTTCTGGAAGGGCACTAACAGGCTAAATCATAATTCCGGGCTGTCTGTGAGTGTTGAAAATGAAACAAATCCCAAAAGTATTGCCAACTTGTTTAGACAACATTTTACTGTCCAATCTTCTCTGGCTACGGGTCTTGCAGGGGGGGAAGTCGAGTCGTCTAAGTGTGAATGTAGTGTTAGGTTCCTGGCAAAACAGATAGCATGTGTGATCAGAGGAATGAAGAGGGGAAAGTCGCCTGGACACGATGGCTTAAGCATTGAGCATCTTCAACATGCGGGTCCACATCTGCCCAGGGTTCTCGCTATGCTTTTCTCCCTGTGTCTTAGCCATGGGTACCTGCCCCCTGACATGATACGAACTGTAGTTGTGCCTATTATTAAAAATAAAAGTAGTGATATAACTAAAATAACAAATTACAGGCCAATCTCGCTGGCAACGGTCGTGGCTAAAGTGTTCGATGCTGTGCTTGATGCTGAGTTAAATAAATACATAAAGCTACATGATGCGCAGTTTGGGTTCAGACCTAAATTGTCCACTGAAAGCGCAATACTGAGCCTCAAGCACACCGTCGAATACTACACACGTAGGAAGACGCCTATATATGCGTGTTTCCTGGACCTCTCGAAAGCATTCGACTTGGTAAACTATGAACTACTATGGGCCAAACTAGAAAAAGAGGGGGTTCCCGAGGAACTTATACGCATGTTTAGGAGCTGGTACTTGTTTCAGGTCAACACTGTCAGATGGGGTAATGATTGGTCTGATGAGTACAGGTTGGAGTGCGGGGTGAGGCAAGGGGGCCGAACGTCACCGAAGCTCTTCAATCTGTACATCAATGCACTTATCGAGGAGCTGAGCAGTATGCATGTCGGCTGTCATATAGGTGGTGTCTGCCTTAATAATATTAGCTACGCGGACGACATGGTGCTGCTGGGCCCCTCGCCTGGTGCTATTGAAATATTATTAAAAACATGTGAAACTTATGCGGGTAAACATGGTCTTAAGTATAACGCTCTCAAAAGCGAACTTATGGTATTTAAAGCGGGTACGAAGTGCCCGACGTATGTGCCCCCCCCTGTATTTGAACGGTACCATCCTCAAGAGGGTATCATGTGTTAAATATCTGGGGCACTTAGTCACAGAGAACCAGCGAGATGACGCTGACATTGAGCGGGAGCGTAGGGCGTTGGCGATCAGGGCGAATATGATAGCACACAGATTCAGAAGATGCACTGCGTCAACTAAAATTACATTATTTAGAGCATATTGTACCTCACTTTATACCTGTAGTCTGTGGGCTGATTATGCGCAAAAATCGATCAGCGCCCTACGTGTACAATATAATAACGGGTTCAGGATGCTGCTGGGGCTGCCGCGCTCGTGCAGTGCATCTGGTATGTTCGCAGATGCGCGCGTTGACAGCTTTCATGCCACTGTTCGAAAGCGCGCCGCAGCGATGCTCCGCAGAGTGCGCGCCAGTGCCAACAGCATCCTGAGCGTGATAGCGGGCAGATTGGACAGTCGCTATGTACAGCACTGGGCTAATCTGCACCGTTCTTTGACAGTTTATGAGCCTAATTAACTAACATAGTGTTTAAGGTGTGTTACTAACCCGATATGGATCCCGATGTCCGAAATAAATGATTTTTATTTTTTATTTTTATTTTTATTTTTATTTTATTTATTTATAGCTGTTAACACATTTAATATTAGTTTCAACCTAATTATCTCCATATGGAAGATGGACGACCTGGTAAAAGTCGCGAGACAACTGGAGGTGTATGGGAGAGGCCTCTACAGTGGACTTATTTTGGGATTCTGATCTTCCTAAGTCTCTAAGAAAAGTGGTCGAAGAGATGCTATCATATAAGTTCTTTTTTCCTTCGAGGCACAAAAACCTATAAACATAAGAAGTAAAAAGTCACAGTAACCGCGCTTGAAGCCTCTCTTTTATTTTCTCTATTTGCAGAGACAAACAAAGAATTCAATCTCACATCGGCACAAATACCAGATGTGAAATGACGTTATGTGGACCACTTTACGCGAAAAATCTCATAAAACTTGATATGCCGGGTTATTAGCATTCCACTTTTTATTTGACTGCGCGAAGACAATACGCTCTTCGTGTAATGGAGATACGAGAGGAATCGTAACGGATTTAGTATTTTTCTTGAAGTCTGTGTGGTCGTTTTTGTAGTGTTTTTGGGTACAAATTGTCTATTTCAGAGTAACTCAATAACTGACCGACATTGAACAGCTTAGTAGAGAAATAGACTTGCAATTTGACAGATTGCAGTATTTTTTTAAATCATAATCATAATCGTTTATTTGTTAACATAGGTAAACATTTAAACAAATATGACAGGTCATTTAGAGTATCACTATGTTGCGCCATAACATAAGGCATACAAATAGCTACAGCTCGACATGCAGCATCCTTCTTACATATTAACTATATCTACTACAATTAACATGAATTCTCCTCAATACAATAAATTAAAGTTAAAATATTAATAATTATAATTGATTTGTATTATTGAAACATTTGATATGTCACAAACTACAACTAAAAATCAGTTTCTTCCTTTTGTCGTCTACTTTTAAACACCTAGTAGTAATTATATCACTTATTTTTACAATTATCGTACGTTATAAATTATAATAGTTCTAAATTACTTCTTAAGAGTGTCTATTCTAATTATATTGCTCTTCACTATTTATTTGTCCTTTAAAAAAAACTACAATATAGCGCCGCGCCGCAACTGCCGCACTAGCAGGATCGCCATGTGAGGATGGGCGTTGGGAAACGGCTAATGTAGACGAGTTTTGAGTTAATACTAAGAGTTAATACCTACTAGATGCTTACGCTTATATAGGTGCTACATAATGGGAGAGTGTGAGTGTGGCACAGCTCATACTACAACTATTTTGACTCCTTTTTCTACTTACGCCCATAATTATGCTTTAGGTCGTATTATCATAGACTCGGTCTACCCTGTAAGGTATAAAGATGAATTCCTTTAGTGAGATGCAATGAAAAGGGATTACTCGAAATTTTCTCGGTATTGAGAATAAAAGGACTTTATGTTTTTGCTTGTAAGTGGTCCGTGGGCTACAGTTCCCACGCGCCCAGTGCGGATTCACAACTTCACCCACATCGTTTAATTACTTCATAGGTTGTCTCTTTAGACATGGTGGTAGAAGTCCCATCACAATGTTTTCTTTTACCGGAAAGCTCATGGTAAATTTCAAAGTTCGAACCACTGACGCCCTGTTAGAGAGGCCAGGGGCCTCACCAAGGCATCTTAGTATGGATCTGACAGCGAGCAAACCTTAACTAAGTCGGAATTGTATCGAATTTAGACGTCATGGCAAGGCCCCAGATAAAAGTATGGTAGCCTAGTGGTTTGACCTGTGGCCTCTCAAGCAGAGCGTCGCGGGTTCAAATCCCGGGCTCGCACCTCTGAGTTTTTCGGAATTTATGTGCGAAAATTACATTTGTAATTTGCCATGAGCTTTTCGGTGAAGGAAAACATCGTGAGGAAACATGCACACATCTGCGAAGAAATTCAATGGTGTGTGTTAAGTTCCCAATCCGCACTGGGCGCACGTGGGAACTATAGCCCAAACCCTCCAATGCACGGAGGAGGCCTATGCCATGAGGCACGCCGAATTACGCGACAACAAGAACATGTAGGTACTTACTGAAATTGTAGCGAATTCGGAATAGAAAGGCTATAATAATAATATTCGAAATTATCTACCTAAAACAATTTATGGTGATGTTTGTTTTATAACACGAATTCCTCGATACCTGGACAAAGAATGCCAGGGTATGTTTTCGTTTTAATCCCGTATCTTGTATTCCTCTCGACCGTATATTATGATGAGACCTCTTTGTTTGTTTGCCTTCCTATTCATATAAAAAAAAGAATAATATACGTGCTTTAAGAGCTTTCATAAGTGTTATTGTTTCACTTGTGACTTCTTTTAAAGAGGACTAGGCTAAAGCTAATGTTTAAAAAGATGGTTTTGTTTTAATACGTGTGAAGATTTAAAAAAAAAACACTCAAAAAAATAATAGTAAAATTTATTTCTTTGAAAATCATTATGAGCTCATGTTTACCTGACTCTATGATAAGGGTACAAGGATAAACAAAAACAGAACTGCGCAATTACTCAAAACAAAGGACACTTCCTACACACTATTATTCGAAACTTCCACTACAAAAAAAGAGTGGGAATAAATTTAGGTAAACTTATTTACGATCAAATTTTCACAAAATAAGCCGTTACAGTTTCGTGTCACTCAATTCACTAAAATATTCAGGCGTACTTGGTTTTATAGCAAACTATTACCAGTGCATTTACGAGTGCTAAGCGCGCAATTTGCAGAATTTTATAGTTATGCAGTTTTGTGTGCGGCCATTAAAATGTTCGAATTTGGGTTGTCGTTTATTTTTTTATTCCTGCAGCTATGGGTAAAGGCTGCTTCTAAAATTCGAGACGTGAGCGAGGATAAGACGTGTAGGTATGTCACGTTTTCTCATTTTCTAGTTTTTGGTCGAAATAGTTCTTTTGTTCAAATATTTATACGCTGATAGAACAAGGTGACATTTATGTGGTACGACATACCAGAAAAAAAAATTGTTTTTTTTTTTATGAACAAACTTTCCAAAACCAGTAATAGCATTTTCAAATTTTCAAAAACACTTTTATACATCTAATTTATTTATTGCACTCAATATAGTAACAATTTTATGAAAAAATATTAATCAATTTGCATATTTTAGAAATGACGCGACTGGTGTTTTACTTGGTATATTTTTATACAGAGTTGTAAATCACTCATAAATTTATGCCATCCAATCTTATCGATTTTTCTTCAAGCGTCACTCAAATTGTTCCAAACATTTGCAATTGGACTCAACCTTGACTTTGAAAGAATGACATTGACGTTTTCCGTAGCGCCGTTCGAAAAAAACTTTTTTTTTAATATCCGACTCGCAATTGTGAGTGAAAAGAAAACTTTTATCGTTAGTATGTTTCGCTTGACTTCTTTAAAGGGTCGAAAAAAACTTTATTTCAGTCCTTTTTGCAATGTTTATCAGATAGAAAGAACCCTTCGAGATAAGTGCGTCAGTACTTTCTGGAAAATTACGACCTGAAAACTTTTAAAACACAATCTTGTTAAACAGGATTAGATGTTCATAATTAATTAGGGAGCAATGTTATTCAAAGTTTTAAGCAAAGAACGTAGTTTTTATGACGAACGTAAAAAAAGTAAGAATTTTTGGATTTTTTATCGCTCGTAGGACATGTCCATTTTTGAATCTACCCGCGCATTCGGAAAGACCACCATTGCCAAGAAGAATGCGCCGCAAGAAACTTGGCATAAAGTCATTTTTTCAAAATAAAATAGATTTACAACAGTACTTAAATTCTACTTAACTTACTTATAATACAACCCCATGCCCATTTGCTACCTCTTGACGGCAAAAATAGTTGTACAGTTTTTGATGGGTAACCGGACGTTGAAGAATGAGAAAGACTCATTTTATTATTCCGGAAAATAGCCTAATCCCCACAAATGGCGATAGCCGAATTTTTAACAGACGAGCTAGTACACTGTAAATCTAAACCCATCATTTCAGCGAGCGTTGTTCCAAGCGAGCTATGTTCAACAATTAAAATGTTCAGCGGGAAAAATGTCTAATTATTTTGCATTTTTACTCATAATACTAAGCGCATACTAAAATGCTTTTAAAACGTAATCCTGACGCCTCTCAAAGAGGGTCCGCTGCAAATCCTTAATCCCTCACACTGTATGAACTCGTCTGCCGAAAGTAAGGGATCATTTTAACTCAGGAAAATTTTGAATTTTGTTTTAACGCTGTGTTCAACAAAAAATTTGCGATATTGTCTACAAAGTCAAATCATCTAATGATGATTATAGTCTAAGATGTATCAGTCTTGCCTAGTTATGTCGATTCACCCCTTTGATTTGAAGACTGCTAGATTGTGGCATACTGAAGGCTTATTGTCTAACTCGCTCGCAATCACCACCGTGTTCATTTTGACAGTTCTCAGACATAATTGAATGTGAACTTAACATCGTGGAACCCATCCCATCCAACATAAACAACAAACATTCGAACAATGCAGAACAACAACGCATCTGGAAAAAGTATACAAACTACAGTTGAAATTCATAAAAATACTGTCTGAAATTCATATTAAACTGCGCGTATAAAATATGAAATGGAAAGAGGAGTGCATTCTTTGATATCGCGAAACGCGGCTACGGATTGCAGCTGCAGGGAGACGGGCGGCTGTTACGGGATCTGCTAAAAGTTGCAACAGAGTAATTTCACTCATTAAATGATTACTCGCCTTTGGCTAATGTGATAAGTTCCTGCGATCTAAGACTTTCTTTATTTCACAACCTTTGGAATGTAATGAGTAGGTACTCATCATCATCATCATTATCAGCCTGAAGACGTCCACTGTTGAACAAAGGCCTTCCCCTTAGCCCACCATGATGAACGACAACTCGCCACCTGCATCCACCGGTTTCCCGCAACTTTTACGATGTCGTCAGTCCACCTAGTGAGAGGCCTGCCAACACAACTGCTGTAATGTACTATTATATACATTAAATTGCAGAAGTAGGTAAAGCTTTAGTAGTACCTAATTAACGACACAGTTAGGTAAGGGATCAAAATAACGGGATTATTTCGCAATTGCCTCGGCGCTGACAACACGGAGTTCCTCCTTAATTTATAGACAAGTCTTCTAACATATGCATTACATCCCGAGGGCATAATGACCCTAATTGCTGACCTATAACATAACTTAACCCAAAACCTCTTCCGCGTACAAACGCATAACCCTAACATTTTAGTTTCACTCCCCCGTCCCAAAAGCGATCATGGTATTTTGCTTATTTTTGTGCCTTGTGCAAGATTCTCTTCGAGTGCCGTTAAAAGTAATTTGTTCTGTTCCCTTGGTTCATTATTGTTGCTTGCTATCTCTTTTTTTATCTTAGATTTAAGTGAGTAAACGTTTAAGATGCCTTACAGTGAGTTGATAAGGTAAGAATTTACTTTTACGGAAAGCTTCGTTTCTTTAATGTTTTAAAAGCATTTTCTACTACCTACGTAACATAATTACGCATAAGTACCTACGCTCAGTATGAAAACGTGTACGAGTGTGTGCGTGTTGTTGTGTATTGTGTGCGTGTATTGTTTTTACCCGACTGCGCCAGAAGGAGGGTTATGTTTTTTGTTTTTTCACGCCAACTTTTATACTGAAAGTAAAGCTAAAAGTATGACTGAAACTAAAAGTTGCTTCAGTCGTGGGTAAAAGGGGGAAATTTTAGTAAACAAATCCATTTTTGAAGCACGCATTTATTATTTTCATTGGTATAACACAGAAAAAACACAACTCTATTTAACTAAACGTTCCGGAAAAGTGCAGTCGATGGAAATAATGACATTCCAATATTTGCAATTTAAAACAGCACGGGCGCGTTATTTTAAAAAAATAAATTGAAACCACATTTCCTATTTAATTGAATAAAATCTTGCGGGTAACTAAAATTTACAATTCTGTAAAATGATATAATTGTAAAACGCCGGAGAAACGCACGTTCGCCGCCGGCGACGCGTATATGCGTTTTCGTGACGCGTCCAGTGCCGCTGTCAAAATTTTACAGGATATTGAACGCACATTAGTATAGTAGATGTAGTAGAATATAGTAGGTGAATGGTAAAATATAAGTTAGGATAAGCTGTATTATACTGTATTGTTTTGATTTACTCTGTGTGGTGTAGTTGCTCAGTCTGGTTTCTTACCTGGATCCTGTCGCACAGGGACTCCTAGCTCAGGATCCAGAGTCGAAGCTATTCATTAATTGTAACATTTTTATACTATAATAAAAATTTTATTTTCATTTTTTTCATTTTCAATTTTCATTTGCGTCTGAGACGCCTGGTGAAGTCTCGGGTTTGGCAGATGGCGAATAGTTTATGCCCTGTCTCGGGGCGGTCAGTGGGCGTGGCAATTGTCTGTTTATGCACCCGTGACACCACTATGACCAAGAAGGAACGCGTGTGGTTTTATGCGGTATGCCCACCTTGGGAGAACCCCACATACCTCACCTCACATACCTCAGCTGCCACAAACAGGGGGGTGCATAAAGCGCATTTTCCACTCATAAAAATATTTAATTTATCTACTGACTTGCACTATCACTACAAATTATAAAACATTCCTCTGCCGTGCCTGTCTATTCGTGATGAACTCAGAAGTTACTGAACCTATTTTTGTACGGTTTTAATTAATATATAGAGTGATTCGCAAGGCAGATTTAGGTATATAATTTGACAAAGTTTTGTGTAAATTCGTTGTAGGTAGTGTCAGGAAAACTAAAATTGCCTGGTTTATTCCTGCGCGGACGAAGTGTAAATTACGTCTTAATCCCGTACGGGGTTGACAGAGTACAAGGTAACAAGACCTAAAGGCTACGTTTAGCACGATTGTGGACGTATAGGTGGTTACAGTTATAAATAAATAAATAAATAAATATCATGGGACAAATTTACACCAATTGACCCAGTCCCAAACTAAGCACAAGGCTTGTAGTATGGGTACCAGGCAACGGATAAACATACTTATATGATGTAGGTAAATACATACTTAAATACATACAACATCCATGACTCGGGCACAAACATTCGTATTCATCATACAAATGTCTGCCCCTACCGGGATTCGAACCCGGGACCTCTAGCTTCATAGTCAGGGTCACTAACCACTAGGCTATCCGGTCGTCGAAGTTAGACAAGGGATATTTCACAATTTCCACTGGATAGGGAACTGTCTTATATTTTTATTCTAAGGCACTTGTCCCACCGCTGACGAGTAGCGAGAGCCGAGTGTTTTTTAGTATGGAAGTGACAAAATTTCCATACTAAAAAACGCTCACTTCTCGCTACTCGCCGGTGGTGGGACTAGTGCCCTACACCGGCGCGAAGCAGAGCTGGAACTATAAGCTCGTCTACTCCATACATACCTAGATATACTAGTTCGCAATATAAATTAACTACAGCAACAATTCACTACTAGGTACAAGTGATTCAGTACAAGCACTAACAAAACGTGGGACTGTTAGCAAATTAATATTTCGCTGGCGGCAAGTTATTTAAATGGGAGCCGGCGGGGCTTAAATACGTAACTTAATTTGAGATCATACTCATTGCCTTTGAGGATGACGAGCTAGTATGAAACAAGGATTACAATGCTAGGGGAAAAATGGGATCACTTCTAGCTTTAGCTCGAATTTTGTTCTTTCGCGTTACTCTTGTCAACACGGCAAGCACAAGACGCATGAGAGCTGTGTCGCTTATATTATCTCTTTCTAGAATGAATCGTAAGAAAAAGACGCGTAGTTTATATCGCGCGTGACACAGCTCTCGCGAGCATTTGTGTTAGCCGTGGAGAGCAGGCCGTCACGTCGACTTTGTGCCCTGCTTCGCGATGCAACGTCATTCTGCACGAACTGCCCCTCTCCTGTTACATTCGCTTAGAGAACCGGCGACAGCAGTTTTGATCTGTCCACTTCACCGGCCATCTTCCACGTGGGTCTGGTGCCCTCGACTTTTCCTGCACTAGGTTTATTCTATATTTAGTTAGGTTATGTTAGGTTAGGTGGGTTAGGTATTTGGTTAGGTTTGTTCTATATTTCTGTATTGTTTTGTACTGATTTGTGGTGTTCAATAAAGAGTATTTGTATCGTATTGTATTGTATTGTAGGTCTGGTGACGTTTGACGGATTCGCTTTCGCATCACGATACGTGTCCAAAGAAAAAGAGGCTAAACTCTAGCATTATCTATGGTACTCTTGAAAAGGAAAACTATTGATATAGGACTATTGTCAAGAGGGCGCTGTTATTGCTTTTCTGATTTATTATGGCAGTTCAGTGTAAGAAAAACTTAACTGTTCTTCGCGAATATGTTTAGATTGAGTTTTATTTGGTAATACAAGTGATCTTACCTTGACCACTGATTGGTCTGAAACGTGTCGGGCATACTCGTAGCTTGAATATTGTTTTTCTATTTTGGATTCACGAGTTTCACGTTTTATACCGAAGGCTAGACTAGAAATTCAAATTTTTTATGGGCACGGGAAAAAATAGCCTTTTCTTTTTAAAATGCTGTAATAAACACGATTAATATTATTATGTTAGACTGCCTTAATTATTAGTTTTTTTATCTTAATTCAACCGCTGTGTAGTGGACTGTTCTGTTTATAAAATTTAAGAGTCCTTCCTATTATGGTTCATATGGACAGTGGAGACTTACTGATATTATTATAATTATTCTTGTTGGAACGGACGGAGACATACCTAATTTTTGTTGGCAATCGACAAAAGCTCTGAAAATGTCTGATTAGATGATTACCTGAAATAAGAAACCGGAATATGAGACATGACGAATAATTTATGGTAATTATAGTTTTATTTCTAATAGAATAAGTATTTTGGTAACCTTTGCTAGATTCAACTAAACGCTATTTGCGTTGACTTTAATTCATACTGTTAGAATACCTACCTACCCTTATACAATTCTACCATTTCATTTCATTTCATTTTTACCTTTCTTATAGTCGTTAAAGAAAACTTATAAACAAATTTGTTTTTCATCTACTTCAAGAATATTTGAACCCTAATAACTAGGTATTTAAGTACCTAATTAGGCTCAATACCGAATCTAATAACCAAGATTTCAAAATGGTCTAGGAATAAATAATGATCATTATTATTATGGTGCTATTTTATTATTTTGCTACACAGGCGACGCATAACTCATACATTCAAGGATGAATAATTTTATATTACACCAAGCAGGCAAAACAACGTCTTACCAAACAGACTTCATATTTGTTTTCAAACATGTTCTGAATACATTAGAATGCTAAATAGCGCACAACTTTGTTTAACAGACAGCTACTTTAAACTTAATTGTTAATTAATAATCAAACGGTAGTGCTTCAAACGCGTCAGCTGTAACATTCTTACATACAAGTTCATACACACAAATAATTTGAATAAACTTAACCGCTGTTCCGTAAATACCGAATGTTAACTTTGCTTAATGCCAACGAGCGGGACGCGAGTGTGTATTTTAACAATAGTGATTGTGTTAGTTTTGAACGGTTGTGAATGTGTGTGTTTATTGTTATGATTATGAAATACTAATACATTTATGTATGTCATTAAAACTTTTAATTTTTGAAACATAGTTAAACTTGTAGTTCGTGGCTTGAATGAGTGTGTTAATGGACATTTTTAACGATTCGTTCATTTATATTAGGAGGTGGTCTGTTGTTGCTAAAATTAATTTAATGCTAACATTTTCAGTGCTTTAATAACACGAAGCGTTTAATAATAACAATTATTTTTTTATTTCACCTTTGTTGTGAACTCCAGTCTTCAGAGCTGTGCTTAAAAAAAACTTAAAGGTTGGAAAAGCAGTTATCAGTAGGTAATACAATACAATAACTCTTTATTGAACACTACATATAACAATCAAAACAGAAAAACCGTAATATTATGAAGAGATTTTTTATTAAACCCAAAACTTACACTTGAAACTGTAGTGTGACATCCTATTTGATTTTTCTTAAATATAGGTACATCTCGTATGTGTGCAAAAAAATACAGGCATATGCTATTAGAAACAATCTGAGCCTAATTAGTAAATTGTGTGTTTACAAGTGTATGCAGCAGTGTTTGCGCTGCTGTGTTCCAGCGTGAAGAGTGACAGCCGGTGAAAGTACTAGCACAGTTCGTGTGATTTCAAAATGGCATTCAGGTTTATCTTGCTGTATCACTCACTCTTGTGGGTTTGATATTTGAATCGGCCGAGTGAAGGAAACGGCAAGACAAACTCGAATGGCATTCTAAGAGGTCACGGACTGGGGCAATGGAATCTGGGACACGGAATGGGGAATGCAATTCAGATTAGGTTCGCTCGCTCTCAGATTCATACTAAAAAGTGACAGCTAAAACTTGAACTCAGTCGGAATTAAGACGTCATGGTAAGCTGTACTCTCTCACACTCTCTCTGATAATTCAGTAATTTCGCATAGCAATGCCCTTTCATTGTACAGTCAGCTCCAACACTCGAATACGCGAATATTCGTGTAGCCACTTCCATTAATTCGCCGTACATTAACTGAATTCGTAATTTTGTACGAACTAATAACGAGCAATTTATTGATCGAATAATTTCAGGTGTTATCGTGTTATTAGGATAGGCTGGTTTTACATTACAAGAACTTGCAACGTATTTATGTAAGTACATGCATACGTTGCTTCATTTGTGCACCCTGAGCGTTTAAATTGATTCACCCTCTTTTTATAGCCTTAGTTGTCTTTGTTTTTATTTAAGTAAGTAAATAAATTGTGTGAAAGTACCCCGAATCCGGTTGCCACGTGACAGGCCTAGCCTAGTGTGGAACCATCAGTAAGCTCTTTTTGTAAACATTTCTTCTTTTGAATAAACTTTTTTTTTTTTTTAAGAATGTTTGACCGGGTGGATTATAATTATCTTTATTCGATTGAGCTGAAATTTTTCATACTGACTTGTGTAAGTCCGATGACAATACAATAATCTGGTAGGAAAATTCTGGTGGAAGCGGTTGGTCCCATTGACTTGAAATTCGGTACACATGTGTGGGACCAAGGACAATGTAAATACAGTCAGCAAAAACAGCTTGTATTCAAAATAAGTACGATTTTCAATAAAATCTTATATCTCCACTTTCCAATGCCAATCCCAAGGGAACTATGCAATTTTCCAGGATAAAAACTATTCTTATGTCCTTCCCCGGGACTCGAACTATCGGTATACTTAATGTCAACCCAATCGGTCCAGCGGTTTAAGCGTGAAAAGGTATTAACAGACAGACCGTTACTTTTGCATTTAGAACATTATTAGGGATTGTGACTGCAGATGTAAAGGGGGTGCTAATATTAAAGAAGAATACGCCCCATCACTACCGTGTAAAGGTGCTACCACACCGCCGCTTAAAAAACGGTGACGTTACGGAATCGCAACAAAATGTATGAAGAAACGGTGAGAAAACGTGACGCATACGACACGTCACTGCGTATACGCGGCGGTTTGGTTGCACCCTAAAGTGAAACGTGTTTCTTCTCATTCGAGTGCAGAGCCGACACATTTTCAGCAGCAAAAATATCAGTTTATAAAGCTTCTTATTTCTAGATGCCACCTGACTTGTCAAGGCTCCTGACCTAGTTTGCGCGAGTCATATTTAATTTGCAGCATTTTTAATATCGTCTCATTCAATTTGTTTGCTCTCTTTTATTACTGAGGTCTTCATCGTTGGATATTATTTGCATAGCTCTATGTCAGGACTTCCATGCTAGTATGGGAGCAAAGATAAAACATAGAATGTGCTAGCTGCTTCTCTTCTCGCGTCTATGGTAAAATCTCATCAAGGGAATGGGCGAAAATCTTAGGAATCATGTTATAGTCGATGCGGCTAGCAACCCATCACTCAATTAAATCCCCTTTCCACTTCCACCTATGCATCCACAATCATGCTAAGTGTGGCCTTTGGGTCTTGTTACTCTTGGCTCTGTCTACCCGTGTGGGATGAAGGCATGATTTATGTAGGTATGTATGTATGACGTTGAAAAAGCAACATACCTAGCTTACATAGCGAAATGATAGTGGTTTTTAGGGTTACGCACCTAAAAAGGAAAAACAGAACCCTTATAATATCCATTTTTTAACACCACAAATCAGTACAAAATACAGAAACAAAGAACAAGGTAGACAATGGCGGTCTTATCGCTTAATAGCGATCTATACTAGATAACCAATAAAAGAAAAAAAGGAGTCGGATATTTTATTGAATCAGGCGTTACTTTGCGGAGGTCCATTACAATGAACACAAAATATTAGCAAGGTAAATATTTTGTGTTCATTGAAATGAGTTGGAGACAGTTTAAGTGTAAAAAACAAAATATGTGTTTTTTTTATATGAATAGAAAGGAAACGAGCAAGTGGGTCACCTGATAGTAAGCGATCACCACTGCCCATAGACACCCGCAATCCCGGAGGGATCGCAGATGCGTTGCCAACCTAGAGGACTAAGATAAAATTTCTCTTGCGCTCGTAATTTCCCCGCCTGCGCGCATGTTTTTTGGGCATGCGTCTTTTTGAATTAGGACAGCAGAATTGCCGGGGTTTCAAAATTTACGGAGTAAGTACTTCCAGTTGTTCTATTAAGACTATTTAGCGGAAAGGTTGTAAATTTGCATGTGGATAATAATATGTCAATGCCGATTAAAATCTAAAAATGCATGCCATCCATTGTATTGGCTATTTGTATGCCTCATGGAGCAACATAGTGGTCCTAAATATACGCATAAGAACTCTGTATATATATATACTAGCTGTTGCCAGCGACTTCGTCTGCGAAGAATTCGTTTGTCACTATCCTGCGGCAACTACGCAATTTTCCGGGATAAAAGTAGCCTATGTGCTATTCCAGACTTTTCTCTATCTATGAGCCAAATTTCATCCAGATCCGTTGGGCCGTTCTCGCGCGATTGAGTAACAAACAAACAAACATCCATCCATCCATCCATACTTTCGCATTTATAATATTAGTTAGATTTGCCTATGTTTTGACAAATAAATTAATTTTGAATTTGAATTTGTTCTAAAAAAATTGGTATGAAGATAGCTCTTATAGCACAATTAATGAAATAAATATAAAAATCTTTTTTCATGTTTCTTTGTCTATTGAAGTAACAAATGTAAAATGACCTCACGCTGCTTCTATTTTACTTAGTAGCAGGGCTCTTGACGCTCAATTTTATATTCCCTTGCCGCATTTATACGGAACCGCAGGTGCGCGCGTCCGACTCGCACTTGGCCTGTTTTTTATGCCAAAAACTCACCAGAGGCTCTGTGCGCTTTGTACTTCATAGTCACGATCCTATTCCCTGATGTCAGAGTTTCTCAAAGGCTCGTCAACGGGAACAAGGTTGGATATATAATTTAGCTCGTTACACTTTATGTATGTGATACCAACGTGGCTAGAACCCCTTAATCATAGAGGAGATAACTAATAGAGTAGGAATTTTATACAATGCTAGGTGACGTCGAATTATTCTGGGATAAGCAAGTTGAGTGGCATAGTGAATAAAACTCGCATTAAAAAAAACAATGATTAAAATTGCAATAAAAATTCTAATTAATGTTGGAGAAAAGAATTGAAAAAATTTGGATAAGTACCCTAATAAAAATAAATAGATAAATATGTGCTTGTGTGTAAATTCTTGGGTTTATGGTGCTCAATAAAGAATCATTGTATTATATAGTGTTGCAGAATTTTATGACCTAAATAATAATATAGCCACTCTATTTGGTTTTTTGTCTTTGCCCTGCTCAGTCAGTTAGCATGTTGTCACGCGGTTACATTTGACACAAGGTAAAATGGCGAATTGTGCGTATCAGAGTAATTCAAATATGGCAGCCGACAGCGAGTTGATATTTCCCACTGTAATGCTCTTCCAATACTTATTTTTAGAAAAAGTACAATATTAGGCCTTTAAGTCTTATACCTCAGGCCTACTCTGTTTACCCCATAAGGGATAAGTGACGTTTTCAAAAAAATTGTACACAGTTAAGGGCTTATTAAAATTATGCATGCGGAATGTGGCCCTTTTGGCACTTTCGGCACAGTTTTATTTTTTGAAATGTGGTTTTATTTTTTTGTTTTTAGGGTTCCGTACCTCAAAAGGAAAAAACGGAACCCTTATCAGGATCACTTTGTTAATTTCTAAACGACACTGAAAATTAGAACACATAGAAAAATCCGAAAAGTAAAGCTATGGCCGGGAATCGAACCCGGGTCCTCGTCATTCCGTGACGTGTGCTATACCCCTACACCACCCATAGCAGGTGAGTAAGCGTTGTTGTTGACTTTGTTGTCCGTCCATCCGTCCGTCCGTCTGTCAAGACCCTTTGTCTCAGGAACGCGTGGAGGTATCAAGCTGAAATTTATATCAAATACTCAAGTCTACTGCCCCTTGGAGCTGTGAAAAAACCAAACTTCTAAGCCAACGCAATCAAAAGATACAGCCGTTTATGCCGCGAATTTCCGCAACTCTCAAGGGAACCAAAACCTACAGGGTACTTCCCGTGAATGCAGAATCTTGAAATTTGGTATGATAGGTCTTTTATAGCACAGATTAAGGAATAATTGCGAAAACCGTAAATATGTATGTATGTCTGTATATATCAGTTTCCAATATAAAGTGACCCCACACTGCGTACATTTTGCTTTGGAGCAGGGCTCTGCTCTGCTTACACTGGTTTATAAATACTTATAGATAATTATACGTTAATGATACGGAGCCCTCGGTGCGCGAGTCCGACTCGCACTTGGCCGGTTTTTAATTGCTTTATGTGTCGTTTTGTTTCAATAAACGCTTTCTTTCTTTACATACATACATACATACATATCGTCCCGCCTCTTTCCCACAGGGGTAGGCAGAGACTACTTTGTTCCACTTGCTACGATCCTGACATACCTCTTTCGCTTCATTCACATTCATCAATCTCTTCATACATGCTCGTCGGTTTCTTTCTTTAATTACAACAATATAGGTTTACGCAGAGTTACCAAACAACCCATTCCTAGCCACCCTTTAATCACAACTGCAACCGTGCGAAGTCGTGATCAAAGTTATATTCCTCTGTGCATCGTTGGCTTTGCGCCGCTTTATGGCCGGTCGTGCAGTCTGCTTGTGGGGACTATGTTCTTAGTCCGTAGTGGAGTGCGGTCTTTGTTTACGACTGTTATTACAAAGATACAAGATTGCTAAGAGCTTATTTTGAAGAGCTGATAAGGTTGCGCTTGCAACAAGCAAGCTTGCAAATGTTAAATCATGATATCTTTTTCTTTTCAATTAGAGATTCTTAAGAAACGGGGTGTTCATATTATTCTGTGTCCTATACATTACACTCTCTTTTGTAAGTATGGGAAGGTGTCACTAAACAAGGAAAAGTACGGTATCTTAAAGATAAAAGAGAAAATTCATTTTTTATAAGTACCTATTTTTAAGTTTAAAAGTAAACAAGCGACACTAATTATGAAGCTGAAGTCATTTTATTCCCGAACCGACAAACCAACAACACTTTGAAAAAAAAAAATATTAGCCTACTGTAGTGTCTCACTTCTGGGCAAAGGCTTCTCTTCTTCCCATCTTTTAAAATCTTCTTCTTTGCTAAGAGCATGCTGCCACCTTAAAAATTAGCCATAAGCCGAATTTAGGTACATTATGCAACTAGCATTACACTGCGGCGTTTGATTAATCACTTTCGAAGCGTTAGGTCATCGGCCGAGCAATGTAATGCTACTTGCACGAAATCAGTTACGTAATGTAAATTCAGCCTTATTGAGGCCAGGAACCATTTTATCGACATGATTTTAGGTTCCATATTTGAGTACTTAATAAATTTAGGTCGCGTTTCACTCACATCCTTAATTCAATATCCCTTCAATCTTGAATGTCGTTCCATACAAATTCGGTAAGTGGTTTTAGGCGTCATTTTCTCTTTCATCGTTTAATCGCATTATATTCGACGTGCGCCCTTGTGTACACAACCGGGGTTAGGCCATCCCGATGATCATTTGTTTTAATTAGATTATTTTGATTTTCAGCGAAACCCGAGAACTCGTGGTCACGTAGAGTGGATGGATGAAAGTAGACTAACTAAACAGATCTATATGGGGAGTGGGAATGATTGCGTTGGGGGGAAGGCCTAGATGGACGTTCCGGGACCAACTAGGAGACGTTTTGAAAAACCGGCCAAGTGCGAGTCGGACTTGCGCACGAAGGGTTCCGTACCATCTAACTAATATTATAAATGCGAAAGTATGGATGGATGGATGGATGGATGGATGAATATTTGTTTGTTACTCAATCACACCAGAACGGCCCAACGGATCTGGATGAAATTCGGCACATAGATAGAGAAAAGTCTGGAATAGCACATAGGCTACTTTATATCCCGGAAAATTGCGTAGTTCCCGCGGCATAGCGATAAACGAATTATTTGCAGACGAAGTCGCTGGCAACAGCTAGTTATCTATAAATATCTGAAAGAAAAATGTACGCAGTGTGGGGTCGAACGACGAACTGATGTTGACAGTATAATAAAATTATTCTGCAATAATTATTTACGTTGCAACTCTAGGCAGCTACGACCTTTAACATGTTTATTGCTATCCCGCGGGAACTATGCAATTTTCCGGAGTAAAAAATAGCCTATTTTTTAATCAAGGGTACCAGCTATCTTCGTTCCAAATTTTATACAAATCCGTCCAGTCGTTTTATCGTGAAGAAGGAACAAACAAATATAATAAATATATTGTATTTGTCTTGTTTATTTTGCACAATAAAGAGTCTACATACGTACATACATAATATTAGTAGGAAGTAGGATATGTACACAAATACATTAATTTCATTATTCATATTCCATCAATTTACCTAATCATTCCATAATCAAGCTGTAGCCTAATTTAATACCAACGGGGAATTCGTCTAATAATAGCATGTATCTGATATTGCAATTACCTTACATAACTAAATAACAGATGTAATTTCTAAGTGTACGATACGCGGAATTTAAACTAATTTTCTCTCAAGAGGGGTCGTAAGATGTTTTGATAAACATATTACTCGCTTAGTTAGCATACACTTGCAAATAAGTGGGTGATTAGACAGAATAACATTATATTTTTGTTCGTTATGCTCTTAAACTGAAAAATAACAATTGGGATTGTTCATTTTTTTACAACATACCCTGATTTGAAAACCATTTCGAAGTATGCGGCTTGCGAACTTTTTTATCTTACTGGCGTTCAAAAATACTCAAGGATTACGGATATTTTGCAAAAAAATTGTTTGACCTTTATTCGACCTTACCGAGCAGCTGTTGGTAGCTCTATATATTTATGTGCCAAAAAATAAATCGGCAAATGTCTAGTTTGTCTATTAAATTTATATGTCAACTAGTTATCAGTGTCACCCAATGTCAGTAAAGTAAATATTGTTTTGTTGAAAACTTTAAATTTTCAGTCGATTTTTAAACGAAATAATGGAAGTTACAGAAAATGCTTCATTCCAACCTGAAATAATGACTCTAAAAACAGCTCCAAAACAATAGTTCGCACGCATCCGAGAAGATTTAAGAGAAAAGTGGTGTCGCGAAGTAAATGTTCAATACTTCAAAGTTTATAAGTACACAATATTGTTGCGAGGATCATTTCGATGTAAGTAGGTACCAAAACAAAATGCCACATACTTCCACATTCATAAACCATGATCAGGATTAAACGCAACATAAGTTTGTAGGTACCTAAACCAAAGGTAAACAGTATATTTGACATTGAGATGACAGTCACAACAGTTATGACAACTATTTTTTTTTAATTCCCAAAGGATTGTGGGAAAATTGCCTATTTCAGCCGCCGTATATAATTTACGAAAAGTCGTATTTGATTTTTTTAACCAATTATATTAATTAAATTAAGCCATGAAATGACAAAATATTCAAATTAGTTTCTTAAAGTGCTCCATACTTTAAAAAAAATATATAAAAAGGGGGGGTTAAAAAAATGAACAATCCCAATTAGTAATGATTACGTCATGGTATTTCAATTTAAATAATAAATAATTACTTTTCTCAAAAATGCAATGAAATGTTAACCTTACGTTTCAAATAGGTAATAGGCCGGGACGTAACACGTTGCGGGCGCGGTTAGACAAGTGATATGTAATGGCTTTTCATACAAAATTGCTGGCCTTGGCCTGCAAAGCTATCGTCTTTTGTTTGGTCGTCGTTGTCGTCGTCGTCGTTTGTTGCGCGGGCGCGGGGCGCGCTGCTGGAGGACATGCACATGAAGGATTTGCACCTGCTGCTGCTCGTCCGCTGCCTAATGCAGTGTTTTTTTTGGAGTTGTTTTATTTATTTCATTGCATGTTTGAGAAAAGCACTATACAAGCCTCGGCGTGTAAGAACTTGCAGGCTTCGTACTCCTATCCGGCCTCGCAAAGCTCGGCCGTCTATATACGTTACTCAGCCTGCAAGCCTTTCTTTCCCGGCCCCTGCAGTTATGTACTATTACATCAAAGTTTTGCGTTTCTTTTGTTACGACAATTTTATTGTAGAACATTTCATTTATTCATAAAAATATTGTGTGCCACATTGGTAACATTAACATCATTAAGACACACACACACACACACAGTCACACAGTTTCACAGTAACATTTTTAGGTTAGTAAGACAAAAAAGTTCTTATGCGTTGATCAAAAATTTCAAGAAGACTTGCATATTGTATCTGCGTTCCTAGACGAGTGCTAGTTTGTATGTATCTTGTTTTAGTATATAGGAATATTTAATATTTGTATTTCATTAAATTTGATAAGTATCAACACGAAAGGCTGACCTTCTCGAATAGGTCAAAATAAAATAAAATAATTTTAAACTCGAATTGAGCATTAACAACCTACAACACAGTCACACAGTTTCACAGTAACATTTTTAGGTTAGTAAGACAAAAAAGTTCTTATGCGTTGATCAAAAATTTCAAGAAGACTTGCATATTGTATCTGCGTTCCTAGACGAGTGCTAGTTTGTATGTATCTTGTTTTAGTATATAGGAATATTTAATATTTGTATTTCATTAAATTTGATAAGTATCAACACGAAAGGCTGACCTTCTCGAATAGGTCAAAATAAAATAAAATAATTTTAAACTCGAATTGAGCATTAACAACCTTTCTTTACAGCCGATATAAACCCGTTTTAATTCAAACAGTAAACCGAAATAACCCAAAGCAGCACCGATTCAACAATAAACTTGTTTTATTTACTCTAAAATGAAACCGACTTACGTAGGTATTTAACAAAGAATCCAACTTTAAACTGCATAAAAACTTTTTACACGCGTTTAAACTCAAAATCGATTTACTATACATTTAGAGGCAGTTTAAAATAAAACAAGGAGTTGACCCCCAAATTCTAAATTTAAAGTTCATATCATTCCGTTCGATTCGATATTTAAAAAACGTAGAGCACAGAGTACAAAAAATGTCTTCATAATTATGATTCTACCCGCGCGTTCGAAAATACCATCATTGTCATCAAAGTACAAGCTTTGCTTAGTTTAAGATAAGGCAATTTTTTATTTATTTACTAGCTTTTCGAGAGTAATGAGTTTTTTTTTATATGCGAAAATCGGAATAAAAAGTAGCCTATACATTATTCCAAATAACCAGCTATCTTTATGCCAAAACACACAAACTTACACTACACACTTACAATTATAAAAATATTAAGTAGGATTTAACCTGGCAATCAATTTGCATTAAAAGAAAGATGCCCGAGCGTAACCAACTGCTCCATCCATCTCTTTCATTTACAATCCCCGCATTTGATTAAGTATTTGGTATAGATAGTCGACTCTTTAAACGCGGGTGGTTTATTATGTGACACAATAAATCATACCCTTTCAATACACGCGTCAACGTTCCACGAACAGTGAATTCGATATCACCTCTGGAAACTGACAATGCGAAATGGGACAGTACTAGCGAGTGATTTGAGAATACAGCATGTGTGGCGGGAGATGCCTTTGCCTTTAAAAAAATTGACTGACCCCTACTGTCTATATTGTTAACTCAAAGACAAAATACTGCAATTGAAAATGATAAATTCAATTACCATTCTTAACAAGAGTTAGAGAATCTCTAGTATTATTTTTGCTTTGATTTTTTCTGTCACTGAGTTTAACGTATGCATACGGCACACATGCACATAATTTATTATGTACGTCAAAATTTGTTACGTTTCTGATAATGGGGAAAATAGCCATCTCATTTTCTTTGGTGACAAATTTGTAATATTTCACAGTAACTTTTTTTCATCTAAAACATAGGGGAGCTCCTTCAAATGGCAACCTTGGATCCGCAACAACTCTAACTCGCTAGGGTTACAATTGTTTAATTGTCACAGAAAATGTGACACATGTTCGCAAAATATAAACGTTTTCACCTATTGTTGGAATTAGTGCAATACGCGTAAACTAGCACTGGTAAATATTGCCTATCTACACAACATAGCCTAAAACATGATTCCTAATGTATTCGCCCATTCCCTCGATGGGCTTTTACCATATGCGCGGGATGAGAACGTTTGTCCTTATCTGTGAAAGGTAAATGTCAAAGTGACAGATAAGAACAAACGATTACTAAGTTAGAAGAAGCCTACAGAGCGTTTATGAATATGGGTACGTTTTTCTTTACTCCTAGACCAGCATTGGAAAAAGCAAAGATAGAGCCAAGTTAGGACATTTGTAGAGCAGAAAACACGTCTACCGTCTCTTGACATGCGTACTCACTTCACGAATGAAGCTGTAATAAAATCAGTCCGAATGGAAATAGCCAGAAACGGATTTGCCCCGATCCTTTGTGAATTATATACCCTTACGTACGTGTGAAATGTAGCTGCCTAATGCGGGAACTAAACGCTTCGGAAATTTACTTTATTCAGAAACATTTCTCAAGGTTTATCGTGAATTACGGGTAAAAGCGAAATTCAAGACTTTCAGTTATTTTTTGATGTCTTCAAAATTTGCAAATCAAATTTAAGTCTTTCTGGCAGTCAGATTGACTTGAAAATTGGTATAGATGAAAAACTTAAGTAAATGACGTTGTATGTGTAGTAGTGTACAGAACTTTACTGATTATGGGACTTAAGTCATTTTTCTAATTTAGAACGTCAATTTGTCTATTCGCACACATTACTCACACATACAACAGGTGATTTACTTAAAATTTTCACCTACCTATATATTTACGTGTAATGGATGACTATGCTAGTTCAGCCAACAAAAAGTTTGTAACGTTTTTAACAATTAACGTAAAAACTATTTTTTCTAAGACTGTGAAATTACTGTAAATTTTAAAACCATTCAATATAAGTAGTAAAGATATATTTAAATAAAGCCTCGTCTTCATCAAGTATTTGATTATAGAAAAATTACGTTTTGTCTGTCTGTATCAAAAAGGCAAATATCAAGAAGAAAGTATCCAAAATATTTGTTTCGTTTAATAAAAAGTAAATATATTTTATATATTATAATCAATATTCTAATTAAATAAAATGGTTTTGTTCCAAGTAGAAATTAAAGGAAAAATAATCGCGAACAGATTGCGTTAGTATAGTATAAGTCGAAAAAGACTGATGTGTTGTCGCAATTGGATAGGTAGCCCTTAATACTACTCTAATGAAATAAAATCTCTCTTAAAATAATAAAAAAGTCTAATCTTATTCTAATCTTAATAAAATTGCTTATGTCCTCTATGACTGGGACGTACATAAATAAAGATGATCCAACAGTGAGCCACTGGCGCCTCGGTATGTGTGCACACCTAATTCCCCCTCCACGCACCCCAGTAAATGGAGCTAGCATGCCCTGAATTCCGGAATTCCTTAACATTACGGCGACGTATTTACCCCACGACTCAATGGGTTAACAGGCGACGATGCGTTAAATCGTAAGCACATTACGATGTGACGTAACGGGCCGGTATCGGTCCCGTGGGGCGTACGTTATTACCCGAAATTCAGGGGGTTATTTGTCCCCGAATTATGGATGGGCTTTTTTTTAAAGCGACGATTACCTTAGTAAGGGATGACCCGAAAAAATGGCACGCGTTTATATCACTTCGTTAGCCAGTCCTTAGAAACATTTAATTTGAAATTTAATTTCTGAATTAACAAATAAAAAGTAAATAAATAAATAAATATCTTGGGACAATTTACACTAATTGACCTAGCCCCAAACTAAGCAAAGCTTTTAATATGGGCACTAGACAACGGATAAACATACTTATATAGATAAATACATACTTAAATACATATTCAACATCCAAGACTCGAGAACAAACATTCGTATTTTCATACAAATATCTGCCCCGACCGGGGATCGAACCCGGGACCTCAAGCTTCATAGTTAGGTTCTCTAACCACTAGGCCATTTGGTCGTCTAACACAGACGAAAGACGAAGTTACAAGCTTTTTATAATAAAAAACCATGGGAGTCAAAGTTCCTAACAGAGTGCTCTTTCCTGTTGACATAGAATTATTAAATTTGGCAAAAAGCAAGGCCTCATAACACGGAAATTATTAATCGACAACAATAATTTTGTTTTTCATAGAAACACTACGAAGCAAAAACTTTTATTCTGGCTTATAAAGTACTTACAGAACTTTCAGTGCGAGAGTTCGACTCACACTTAGTTGTTTAATTAAGCAACTAAATCCGTTAGGTATATTAAAGTCCGTGATTTTTCCTTCTGATTGCCATAACTACTTCAACTAACTACTTCTAATTTTATAACAATTAAAAGTTTCTAATCGACATGGTACTCCAAGAATCCCGAGATCATTAATACTTTAAAACTGAAAACCCTTAAACCATCCTCTTTTTTCTTTCGAATAACAATCCTGTCTGTAATTTCAGACAAAGGCTTTAAACACAAACGGTTCGAAAGTCGAGTGAGGTACAGAAAATTCGCTTTGAATTTTTTGAGATCTCTTATTGAATGAGAATCCACTTAAGCGCCTACGTTTTGCAGCAGAGATTCCCCGCTGGCCTTCAGTGCGTCTTACAATCCGGACTGGACCAAAGCTAAGGGTGCTTCGAATATCTGCGTTTGAAACGCTTGAATTAAAACAACTTAACAGTGCCCCCGGTTAAGCATTGTACATTGTCTTTGTGTTCGGATTAGTGCTTAGGTATGCAGTCCTTATGAGCTGTTAAAAGAATCAACCCTCTAAAAACAATTAAAAGACAATCATCAGAAGGTGTTTCCATACAAATTGCCAATGTGTGAAAACTTTGGAGAACTTCCAGTTGTTCTAGAAATTTTAAATTTGATATAAAGGTGGCTCAGCACAACTAATAAAATCAGTCGAAATAATATTATATTCTTGTGGCTGTTAATTTATGTAAATCTTCTGCTATGGGTGGTGTAATTACCACGCATCGTGGAATGATGAGGATCCGGGTTCGATTCCCAGCCAAAGCTTTACTTTTCGGATTTTTCTGTGTTATAGTTTTTTTTTTTCTATATAAGAGGGGGCAAACGAACAGACGGGTCACCTGATGGAATGTAATCACCGTCGCCCATGGACACCTGCAAGACTTGGGGAATCACAGGTGCGTTGCCGACCCTTTCAAGAACAGGAAGGCTCGCTTTTTAAAGATACCTAAATTGTACCGCTCAGGGAATGTTGCAGATCTTCGTCGTACGAGGAAGGAAATTGCGTTTTAAACGCACGGTACTTGACTGTCAACCATCAAGATGTTGAGGATGGAAGGACAGACGGAATTAGTTATTAATTTTATTTAAAAAGTTTAATTTGTAACGGGTAAAACCGTAAAGATAAATATAAAAAATCAAGAAGTGAAATTCTTGATTCATTTGATAAGACAAGTCTCCAATATAGAACCTACATTTTGCTTAGCAGCAACTAGGGCTGTGAAAATTGTTCAAAATCCTCTTCGGACTTTGGTGAGTTGTTTTATTAATTTTTCGTTTTTTTAATATTAAACGCGCTGTGTTCAGGCGCCTTTTGCTGCGAGGGGAAGTCAGATCTCAGCCGCGACCTCTCCAATTTTCCCTCAGTTCTGGTGAGATTTCTTTTACATAATAACCGTAATGACGCCGATAACTGTATAAGATTATTAGACTTTCTGGTTGTAATCATTTTATATTAAAATTATTTATTTTTCGTAACTTTTGTTGTAAAAATATTTAAGAATCGTATTCCGTTATTAAATTAACATCTGCAATCCCTCCGGGGTTGCGGGTGTCTATGGGCAGTGGTGATCGCTTACCATCAGGTGACCCACTTGCTCGTTTGCCTTCCTATTCGCATAAAAAAAAAAAAAAAAAATTAGCATTTACTCCAAAAATTTACCTTCCTCGACAACCTATATGCGATTCGGTGAATGATCCAACTTTTTTGCGTCAATTAACTAGGTAATGTTTTTGGAATGCTTTTAAGTCAGTGGGCATAAAAAATGATTGTTTTGTTTGCACGGAAACTATATCCCAAGCCCTCACATTCTGAGAAGAAGCCTGGGGCCTTACTACGAGTATGGCGTCATAATACAATGTAATTCAGATTCTTTAGCTGTCATTTTTGACACTTCTCGCATGGATCTGACAGCAATCGATCCAACTTTGGTTCGGAATTGAATCGTGTTAAGATGTCATGGTAAGGCCCCTGTGCCCAGCAGTGGGACGTATACATGAGATAATGGCAAAGCAATATTGTATAAAACGCTTAATATAAAATCTCTTTAGTCACAAGCTCCACGGATTCAATTGAATAAACGTTTATTTTTAGGAGACGCACGGGAAGATCCGATAATTGATTTTATAGGGCCTAATGTATGGAAATATTAACTTTATCGAATCAATTCTGGAGGTGAACTTATTAACATATAGAGAGAAATCCGGGGTATCTGTAAGGCAATATCGGAATCGATAAGTTTAATCAATCTGTATGGTTTCTTTGGGTTTTAATAGGGAAGGTGAAAGCGAAGTAAATTGAGGGTATGGTACTACCATTACAGCTGTGATGTTATAATGTTGAAAATCAGTAAAAGAAAGAAAGAAAGAAAGAAGACATTTTAATTATTTTACAACAAAACGTTGCAGTAAAACGTTGCTTTAAACTATTTAGTTTTGAACTACAGTGACGAGCGTAAACAAAAGGTCACTTTCGATACAAAGCAGTATTACCTTCATTTTTGTTCGTGTAAATAAATAATAAATTAAAATAAATATCATGAGACAATTAACATCAATTGACTAAGTCCTAAACCAAGCTATGCTTGTGCTATGGGTACCAGGCAAAGGATTAACATATTTGAAGATTTAGTGCCATTTTTACTAAAATTTAAAATCGATGTCATGGTTCTCCTAAGAACAGATTCCGTCTCTTATAGTTTTTGATTTCTGCCTACTGACCCATTTAGATTTGACCATCCTTATAATCCTACTAATATTAGGTATAAATGCGAAAGTTTGTGACGACGTGATGATATGATGATGTGACGATGTGACGATGTGAGTGAGTGAGTGTGTATGTTTGTTCCTTCTTCACCCTAAAACGACTGGACGGATTTGGATAGAATTTGGTACGAAAATAGCTGGTACCCTAGATTAAAACATAGGCTACTTTTTATCCCGAAAAATTGTACAGTTCCGACGGGATAGCGATAAACATATTAATTGCTAATTCTACGCGGACGAAGTCACGGGCAGAAGCTAGTCACAAATACATACAACATCCATGACTCGGGAACAAACGCCTGCCCCTACCAGGATTCGAACCCAGGACCTCTAGCTTCATGATCAGGGTAACTAACCGCTGGGTTATCCGGCCGTCTAATTTGTGGCTTGGTTGGCCTAATTCTGTTGCACTTGTATGCGTGAATCTGTATGAAATAAGGCGTAGTTTATAACAGCCTCATATTTCTGTTTGCTGAACGCCGTCTTGAATTTTTATTCGGGCTGAAACGTGTCGTGTTATTAAGTTTAATATTCAACGCACTCCTTAATTACACGGGCCTAAAATACCCGGTGTTTCCTCAAAAATCACCCAAATAACTCGTGCGAAAAGATATCCTAAATAAAAACCCGCATCCAAAAACCTTAATTTTCACTTCATAAACATTCTCAAAAGAAAATTATTATTGCGCGCGAACAATAAATCCCCAAGTAAAACGGAGGGCGGGGGATTCTAAAATCCCTTCCTATCCTGGTAACAATACGGGAATTTCCTAAAGGAAGCGGAAGTGGGGAGCAGACGTTTCCACGAATATCTTTGTTCACGGACAATTTCGCTGTTTGGCGATGATACCTTTTTTTCGTCAGGTGACCAGGATATTGCGGTGTGAAATGTGACGGCCATTGTTTCTTGTTTCGTATGTGATTTGAGTTGCGTTCAATTTTGTATTTTCTTGTTTAACTTCACAAGTATATTTATGCTTCATAAGCTTCACTAGATAGACGACCATTAGCATTAAAGTAATGACACAAACTGCTTTAAAATTATCTGTGACTTTTGTTGCTTTTTCTCGTTATTTAATAGTATCAAATTCGTAAACACCTTTACGAAAGTAACTTAATAAAATCCTCCGTCAAGATTAATATTTTTTGATAGAATAAAAATCTACTTTAGCTATGAACATCATCTCAGATTATCCAAAGTATAAACTAAAATCTCAGACAGGATGACGTCAATAACTCAACGTTGCCAAATCAAATTAACGGAGATGTTCCATTGAAATCAAAATGTTCATTCGTTTATTCGTCCATTTATTCATTCACCCGGTCTCTTGTGAGTACTCCGCATCTGCATAGTGATTCCAAGTTTAAATTACTTTTTAGAAAGAAGTTCGTATTTTTGCGTTCCTTTTAAAGAAATTTGAATGAGTAGATCTATACTATTTGAAAGAGACTTGCTTATTAAATTAAGTCAAATCGTTTAGTTATTCCCTTGAAGATTCTCAATGTCCACTATTTTGCGTAAAAGAAAAATACTGCCTTCAAGTACTAAAAAATAAATTACCAAATAAATAAAATTCTTTTTCCATTACGAGACCGGTAACCAAAATAGCACGCTCACAAAACCGTAGTAACTCGAGCATATAAATAGCAAATTATCAACAATACGTTTATCTCCATAATATCCTGTAATACATTCAATGCGATGGCTTCCTCATTCGACTAGCGAACGAATGGGATGAACGAATGAGAAAAATGTCTTCCGCGCAGGCAACCGTTGTCTCCGTACATTTTCCATTCGGTCTTCAGAGCGTAAAATACGAAGTTCGGATTCCAGCATATTCATGTTGGTAATTTAGTTGAACCTAAACTTGGTCTGCATTCGTCGATTCAATTCGTCCAGGATTCGTCTAAATGAAAGTTTGTAAATTCAATTGGGATTTTTTTCGATTGAAATTGATTGTTTTTGTGTGGGCGATCGTTTCTTAAGAATAGTTGAACGTGTTTTAAAAATGAATTTTTTTTCTGTAGTTAAGTAAATTGAAAAAAAAAACATTAAAAGTCGGCATTAAAATTTGTCTTCGATTTCGACATGTAATAAAAATGTAAGCTAATTTTTATCGTGTTTTTTTTTATGTGAATAGAAAGGCAAACGAGCAAGTGGGTCACGTAATGGTAAGCGATCACCACTGCCCATAGACACCCGCAACCCCGGAGGGATTGCAGATGCGTTGCCTACCTAGAGGACTTAGATGAAATGCTTCTTGTGCCCGTAATTTCCCCGGCTGTCTTACTCTCCACACCGGAACACAGCAGTGCAAGCACTGCTGCTTAGCGGCAGGATTAGCGAGTAAGATGGTGGTAGCGATCCGGACTGACCATCCATAATTAATTGTAAATCAAAATATTATTTGAATCCTTGTTTTAGGCAACAAAAAAAATACAACGTGCTACTTTTGGGACATGACATGACATTTTTAAATAGAGCAAAACAGCTGGCGCCAGCTAGTCTTATGACTGACTTATCAACAACACCCAACCCAAACTGTTGGACCCAGAATTTTGATTTTTGCCCATAATGTTCCCTCACCCATCCTACATTACCCTATTTCAGCGACCGGGGCAATCCATAGGCGTAAACTAGTTAAGAAAACCTAAACACAAAAGTTTGTAGAGGTCCGAATCGAGCAACCGAAACAAAATAAGTTCTTCTAAGTAGATTGTGATTTAACAATGTTTCCTTTTCCATTGTAACAAACTTTTTACTGAAGAAACCTTCGCCGAGTGAAGTTTTTATTTTTAAAGCATGTAACGCGTCGTTCCTTTTTATTTCATTCACTATCGAGTGAATGGGAAAATGCTTAATGGGTTTTTCATGCAATTAAAAAAGTTGCTTGACGACGGAAAGAATACAAAACAAAAGCTACATTGTTGTTTAAAAATAGTAATCACAGATCTTACTTTAATCAGATCGTTTAATTCTTTACGTCGCCCCGGGCTGTAAGTAGTAATTTACCACCCGCTACGCGAATGCAATTTTCCACTTCCCGGCCAAGGGAAGACGTAAAATGGTGTACACAGACACACCTATCGGGCGGTGATAAAGAAAGCGTCAGGTCGCGTGTTAATCGCCCTCGCCTTTGGCTCGTATGGCGAGTTCCTGCGATCTGAGACATTCTTGATTTCACCACCCTTGAATTGTAATGTGCTATTCGGTTTTTCTTTACTCCCAGACCAGCATGGAAGCAAAGCAATTTTAGCTTAAAATAATATGATGTAAATTACATTAGGTATTCTATAATTAATAACAACACTATTTAATGCTTTACGTTATTAAACTTAGGCAAAAAATGAGACTACGCTTAGAAATATAAAAATGAAATCCGTTATGGCTTTGTTGGTATAACGTGGAACGGAATGTCGAGGTTGGTTCGAGGTCAGGTCCCTGGTCATTTACTTTTTTCTTTTTTTTTTCTGTGAATAGGAAGCCAAACGAGCAAGTGGGTTACCTGATGGTAAGCGATCACCACTGCCCATAGACACCCGCAACCCCAGAGGGATTGCAGATGCGTTGCCAACCTAGAGGACTTAGATGAAATGCCTCTTGTGCCCGTAATTTCCTCGGCTGTCTTACTCTCCACACCGGAACACAGCAGTGCAAGCACTGCTGCTTAGCGGCAGGATTAGCGAGTAAGATGGTGGTAGCCATCCGGACGGACCTTGCATAAGACCCTACCACCCGCAAACTTAAGTTTTTTACCTATACCATGACGTCTTAATAATAATAATAATAATAAACCATTTATTTTGGACAGACTCCATAGGGGTTAGTGTACAAAACAGTAAAAATAAGCTTATAATCTAATATTACTAGTTACAATAAAGGAGCGTGGAGCTTCGTCCATCGCTGAAGCAAGGGCGAGTCCCACCCGTCAGATAAAACCCCCAGGATGCTTAATGCGATTCAATTCTTATTCAGCTTAGGTTCGCTCGCTGTCAGATCCATACTAAAAATGACAGCTAAAACCATTGCCATCGGAATCAGCTAGCTCCGCTGTCACATTCATACAAGAACTGTCAAAATGAACACGATGGCGATCGCGAGCGAGTTAGATAGTAAGACTACCTACTGAACTGAGTTGAAATAGAATCGCATTACGCCATGGTTAGGTCCGTTAACCCCAGCGGTCTATATGTACCTACTAGCTGTTGCCAGCGACTTCGTCTGCAAAGAATTCGTTTATCGCTATCCCGCGGGAACTACGCAATTTTCCGGGATAAAAAGTAGCCTGTGTGCTATTCCAGACTTTTCTCTATCTAAGTGCCGAATTTCATCCAGATCCGCTGGGCCGTTCTGGCGTGATTGAGTAACAACAAACATCCATCCATGCATACTTTCATATTTATAATATTAGTTAGATTAGATTTAAAGTTGACGGTCCGTCGAAACCAATTGGCCCGACACTAAAAAAAAATCCCATGTGTCCTCACGTGCCCGTTTCCAGACACTCGTGTCCGAGGGCACGTGTTTGTGTCCAAAACGGTTCCCCGGGACACTGCTTGTCCATTTCTGTTAATGCACTTCGGATAATTCTTCGGAAGGACACTTCGGAGAACCAATTGATGGAACATAAAAATGCACTTTGTACGCCTTTGATAGGCTTTTGTTTAATTGAAAGGTTTTTTATATTTTTGACGTATAACGTAGGCACGGACGAAAATATTGCGTCCTCTTTAGATGTCGTTTAAAAATACCTATAGCTTTACGACGACGACGACCAAGAAGCACGAGGCAGACCAAGAAGGCGATGGCGGGACGATTTGGACGCGTATATGGGGGAATGGCCTGACATTGCGCCGGACCGAGAGTTGTGGAGGTCGAGAGGAGAGGCCTTTGCCCAGCAGTGGGACACTTCCATAGGCTATTAAAAAAAAATAGCTTTATCGCAAGCGTATTAGTTTATAGAAAAAGAAAGAAAGTGAAATTCAAAGAAATGGAACGAGAAAGGTTATAAAAAATGTTAAAAGTTTTCTAACGCTTGTTGTTTCTAGCTAATGTAATGACAATACTGAATGAAAGTACCGTACATGAAGTACGTAGGTACGTACGTTCGTATGTATACCCAGTGAAGAGAATAAAGTGGAATTCCATTGCACTAGTGAAATTCAATTCGTGCGAGTGAATTTCAGTAAAATAATATCATTATGTGCATACAAGTTTGAAGATTACATAATTTTTTTGAATGTATGTTTCGTTTTCTGTGAAATGTAAGATACTAGCTAACATACGTGCTTTCACTCTCCTTACAGAATTTAACATGTCATGGGATTTAGCGAAATTCCGACTTTCTAGGTTCGTTGACAAGTCAGTCAGTCAGGGCAACATCGTGCGCAATTTTTCGATCCTCGGTGTTCAGATTAATTTAGGTAAAATTTTGTAGACATGAAAATACATTGGACGATAATGTAAGCACAGTAAAAAAAAACAATCAGTATAAACAGCTTGCATTTGCTGAGCAACGATTTTCATGTAAAGATCTTCGCAAAGTAGCGCCTGATGCAATTAATTAGCGAAATAAAACAGTTGCGATGCCACCAAGCGCGACATAACCAGATAAATCCGGTTCTAACCGAAAAATTCCCAACATACACGCCCTAAATCGATCGCAGGGCTTTTCAAGACATTCTATTAACCGTGTACTCCATACTGCGTCGCAAGGAAATTGGTTCTTTAGCTTATCTCGAGATATTCGTTTTTACGCCTTGTTAGTAATTTAATGCGACTGTGGCAATGGATTATTTGAAATTCGGGGATATATTTAAAGGGGTTGAGGATACGGGCTAGGAAGCCGGGGTTGTTTTAAGTCACGTACAGAGTTCTACGAAAGGGGACGTGTGAAGGTTTACTAAAAGTATAATAATCTGACTAATATTATAAATGCGAAAGTATGGATGGATGGATGGATGGATGTTTGTTTGTTACTCAATCACGCCAGAACGGCCCAACGGGTCTGGATGAAATTCAGCACATAGATAGAGAAAAGTCTGGAATAGCGCATTGGCTACTTTTTATCCCGGAAAATTGCGTAGTTCCCGCGGGATAGCGATAAACGAATTCTTTGCAGACGAAGTCGCTGGCAACAGCAGCTAGTATTATTATAACAAGCAGTTGAAATAATTTATGAATGAATGAGTAGCAGAGAGTAGCAAGGTAAATGTTTTTTTTGTCATTGAAATGAAATACGTGACTTGGGGTATTACTTTGCGGAAGCCCAAAAACATATACCTTGCTGCTCTACTATTCAATCATTCATTCATTGAGTATCGAAGTAGCAAGGTAAATTGTCTTTGTTCATTTTTATCAGTTTAAAATTAATAAGTTTCGTTAAACATCTGCGTCGAATTGAGAACCTCCTTTATTTGCCTACTAGCTGTTACCAGCGACTTCGTCTGCAAAGAATTCGTTTATCGTTATCCCGGGGGAATTTCCCGAGATAAAAAGTAGAATATGTGCTATTCCAGACTTTTCTCTATCTATGTGCCGAATTTCTTCCAGATTCGTTGGGCCGTTCTGGCGTGATTGAGTAACAAACAAACATCCATCCATCCATCCATCCATCCATTCATACTTTCGCATTTATAATATTAGTTAGATACTTGCATTGACAACCAGTTTATATTATTATTATTTGTGTCTGATTTCAAATCGATCCGAATGTCGGAAGTGCGTAAAATTTGTATGTTGAGCTTCAACCAAAAACAACCAACAAAATATAAACATTAATTGATACTTAGTTGATCAAGTTTTTGTTTTGCGAATAATACTCATATTTTATAAATTGTGAGCAAAATTATTTCCATTTATGTATGAAACGACTTTGTAGGAACGTAACAATTTTTCACACACTTTTGTTAGAAATATTTAATGTAATGAAAATGACAACGCCACTCTCGTCTTAACATCGGCATTGTAATTTTGAATGAAAGTGATTACAAAAACGTATCTTCTCTTTCTTCCAAGTTAGTACAAGATAAGGATGACATGCTATCCTCGCCTCACCTCTTTCACCCGCATGTGGCAAAATAACATTTATAACACCGGGATTTAGGTCTCTCATATTTCACGTTTAGTCCAGAAGCAATCAGAAGCTGTTCTAAACACTAAGCATGTATAAATGCGGAGTGTCACGAATGAAATAAAGTAATGTTAGTAGATTAAAAACGGTTTATTGACAAATGAAGATTTACATAATAGGTTATCAAATCATACCCAATGTAAATATGATAATGAATAAATTTAATACACTCGTTCCAATAAAAAAGAGTTACTAAAATTGGACAACTGTGTAAAAAGTTATGGGTAGTGATAATATTATACTATACTTTGTATATTATACGCGTCGACTTGAGAACCTTCTCCGGATTTTTTTGTTTGTTATTATTTATCGTATGGCTCTTAGTTCTCTACTATTATTTAACAAACTAAATTTGAGGTATGCTAATCCATCTGTCGAGAGGGTTTTAATATCTGCCGCTTGCCCGCTAAATTTGGTGATTGGGCACTCGAAGATCATAATTATGTCGGACTGTTTGCTCCGGGCAGCCACACTGGCACCGAGGTGATTCGCACCACTTCCATTTGTGCCACAGCGACGCACAGTTACCAACCTCTGTCCTGATTCTGTTCAGCAGGCTCCAGACTCGTCGGGGTTCCTCAAAGCCTGCTGGCCGGCATTGGACATCAAGCTCATACAAGTCCCCGGGCAAATGTCTAGATTCCCATTCCGCTGTCCAGGAGTCAGACAGGGTTTCTGTGGGTTCTGGGTCATGAACCTATAGCGCAGGTGGGTCACTTTCGTCGGTTAAAAAAACATATACTGTTTCAAAAATAAAACACTTTATGACCCGAAAGTTATGTCAAACTATAGTTTTAGAACATCAATATCATAGAACACTTGCCATACCATAGTCGGGTAAAAAATACAGACCTAATGCTCACAACTTAGAAAGTCCTTGTTTTGGCATGTTTACGACGAGTTCTTGAGTATTTCGTAAATTAAGACAATATTCGCTACAAAAACCTTTAAAATTTTACTTTGTTAATATCATCTTCGCACCTCCTTACCTCGTGGTTCCGTCCCTCAATTACATTGAGGTGAACTCGGTGGGTCACTAATGGTACTGTGGCATTTAGGGTGCGTGACCCTCGCTTGATACCTGGCGTTGTAGGTCAACGTTAGTTACGCCCTAGTGACTGGGCGTTGATTTTGATTGCGGTTAGTCTTTTATGTCTGAACTAGCTTCTGCCTGCGAATTCGTTCGCGTAGAATGAGACGTAAGAACTGATATTGATAGTATATTCTGCAATAATTATTTACGTTGCGACTCTAGGCAGCTACGACCTTTGACGTGATGTTTTGTATGTATGCTTTGTTAATATTTATTTTGATGAGCCTTCGATCGCATTATTTTTAACAGGTACATACTTACATACATACCATTATTAATATTGAAAACACTTGCTCGTACGTAAGTACAGTTATTATTTTCAACTCCTTATATCGAGTTTTTATCTTTACCTACCTACTCTCGTGCCTAAAGTAAAACATGTATTCCAATTCACAGGGAAAATGACCAGCGGGTGGGTTAATTTGTAAAAGCAACATCTTTATTGTTCCTTGCCAGGAACTTTCTTCGTAATAAACTTTTTACGTGGAATCCCCTTAATATTAAAATAAGCTTACTCCATCTTAAACTCCGGACATTAATATTCCTTAGCCCTTTTATATATTCACTTCCCTAAATTAAATTAACTTGGTAAATAAATGAAGAGTCCACAAACAGTAATAAAGGCCTTAAGTTTGGACGTTTGAAACACTTTTTCCAAGTTTCGACATGTTGTAATTTGAATAAAATATAGATGTTCCCTTTCGGTCTAACTTTTAGGGTTCCTACGATCTATAGAAGGCCTTTGACCAAATGAACGTATAAGTGTACACAGTATTATTACTAAAGAGACCTTCGTGTTTCTAAATACATTTTTATCATTTTAACAAGAAAAAAGCTACTATTAATAAATCAATAATTTTACGTCTCGATTTTTGCATTTATTTTTACGGTTTACCCGTTAGAAATTATATTTCTAAATAGTACTGAAACCTAGAACACATAAGAAAAATCCAAAAGTAAAGCTATGACCGGGAATCGAACCCGAATCCTCGTCATTCCGTGATTAGTGCTTTTACCCCTACACCACCCATAGCAGGTATAGGTGCTATAGGTTGTGTTGGGGTAAATTCACGCTTTTCTTGGCTTTAATTTTAGGTTTTTTCTGTGTTCTAGGACCTAGAATCTAGGTAGGTAGTATTTTTTAGAAAGAAAAAAGGTATAAATCAGTACAAACTCTATCGCGTGACTTTCGACGTGACGTAGAAGTATTCCGCTAATAGGAGAAAATCGGGCGTGCCTCAAGGCTGCATTCTTTGCAACCTACTTTTTAAGCGATCGTGTTGACTGTTATGAAGTCGCAAAAGAAAGCAAATTCTCAGAACAGAACTAATAATTTAGGTTTAATAAATGTTAGCAATGTAACTAAAGCTTGATTAAAAAAATACAGTATTTCAAAATTATGTCAATCTGCGAACTAAACACAGCTAAAAAGTAATTAAGTATGTCCTTTTAGCAAGGTCATTATAATCTAACATTATAAATGCGAAAGTATGGATGGATGGATGGATGTTTCTTCTCAATCACGCCAGAACGACCCAAAAAATCTGGATGAAATTTGGCACATAGATAGAAAAAAGTCTGGAATAGCACATAGGCTACTTTTTATCCCGGAAAATTGCGTAGTTCCCGCGGGATAGCGATAAACGAATTCTTTGCAGACGAAGTCGCTGGCAACAGCTAGTCAAGTATAATTTTTAAAGACTGCTTTTTAAGTATGTAGGTGGTATCGGCTATTGTAAGTGATTGATAATCCTACTAATATTATAAATGCGAAAGTTTGTGACGATGTGACGTTGTGACGATGTGACGATGTGATGATGTGTGAGTGAGTGTGTATGTTTGTTCCTTCTTCACGCTAAAACGACTGGACGGATTTGGATAAAATTTGGAAAGAACATAGTTGGTACCCTAGATTAAAACATAGGCAACTTTTATCCCGAAAATTCTACGCAGAAGAAGTCGCGGGCAGAGGCTAGTTTTAAATATTTTCAAGACTATGTAAAATTTTTGACCTCTTACTTTCACACACTTGGTTAAACATTAAAATAATTACCTACTCACAGTTTCTTTCCTAAATCTTTCTGAATACATTTATTAAATCAAATAATTCTTAGAAACTTATGAAAATTCTATCACGAGTACTTTATTCGTCAAATTCGCCCTTTGTAACAACCTTACAAACATTTATTCAATTAATATTAATTTGGCACTAATTACGACCTTCAAATGAAGCTTTTGACTTCAAACGAAACACATGAATACTAAGCAAAAGCGAGATATTCCATGATCGCCTTTCCGGGTCCAGTACTAATCAGCAAGTCTACGGTACGACCAATCCTGATTAAAACCAGTTTTTAATTAAAACAACTGCTTAAGTAAGTAATATCGGCAGGATGGAAGTTTAAAGCGAAAATCTTAGGGGAAAAGGATAATGTGACTTTGAGAATAGTTAAGGGGTTTTACGGCGAAATACGAAAGTTTAAAAGATATAAAGCAAAAAAAGCGGCGCGAGGCACTGGGCTGGTAGGTACTGAGAATTTACGGTGGAAGGTTGCAGGCTGCCAGAAACAACTAGCTTAGGCTTTGTAGAAAATTATACAAGAAAATACTATAATCCTTAATTTTTAGTAAGTAATTGTTTTATTGCTTTTTGTTTATGTTTTTTATAGTATGAGTTTGTGTGTTGTAATTATATTAAGGGACGTAGGTATCGTTTTTGCTTTTTGTCAGTCCCTTGTCCACCTTTGAAGCTTTGTCATTATTTTTGTCAACTTTGTGCGTTTTCATTTTCATTGTTGTAAAACAAAGCATTTACTTACTTACTGTTCTTCTCTCAAATCAGATTTGTAAACTCACAGACATCCAAATGGACTCTAGCTAGCATCCCGTCAAATACAAAAAGCGTGAACGGAAAACCAACTACACATCTATAGAGTAAGTAACAAGGGACCGTGGCGACGTCGACCCGTCAAAACGGTAACGTTTGGAAACGTCAACGTTTATCAATATAGCCCCGAGGGGCACAGTTATGAGTTCCGTATACTGATCGCCGTACGAAGTTTGATGAAAGGCTTTGCGGATCAAAGTGGGTGTTTTACTTGAGTTCGTGACTGTTTTCGAGTAGGTGAATATGAGCAATCATCAACTTGGGGCCCGTTCCGTCCAGTATATTAAAACTTGTCCGAACAGAATGTTCATAATTTGTGTTTTAGACAAAAACTACCTAAACCAAGCTTTAACCGACGTCAAATGTACATATTTATGACCTAAAACTGATTACCTACCTACTATTTAAACATAATCAACGTAATTCAATACTGCTTTAAACTTTCTGATTAGTTATACAAACAAAAGTGAGTGGAAATCGGCAAGAAAATACCTACTAAACAAACTAACATGCAAAACTGTAAAAACACGGTTTTTGTGAAAATATTTTCTTGATAAAAAGTTTTTTTAAATCATTGAATTTAAGCTACAGGATCCCTAGTTTTCAAAAACGAATCGCGTGTTTACGTTTTTCTTTTCATTTTGTTTTGTCCTAATTTCTTACGACAGAAAACTTGTTTGCCAGGATTTATTTCCAAAAACGCTGGTAGAATCAAAGGAATGTAGAAGAGCTCATTGCTGCCTATTTGCATAATAAACATTTTGAATATCAAACTTCCTGATTTTTCTCTATATTCTCTAAATTTAGCGCGTAATAATACAGAAACAATAAAACCAAAAAGTCTAATTAAGATAGAATCATCAGAAAACTTATCCATTCATTCCTAGAGTTAAAATGCGCGTTAATATCACGCTATTCATCTGGCTCACAACTAAAAAGTTACTTCTAACATTCAAAGGAATCAAAATTCAATCTTGCCCCGCTCGGTAAAAGGTCCAAATCTTCCCTAATACCAAATGTAACAAGACCTTGTGAAATTGAGGCAGCAATTTGCCATTTCGGCCAGAAAAGCGTTTGTCTTTCGTTTTAAAAAAAATGAATAATGAAAAGATTCCTACCCGGGAATAATAACTGCTCTTGTCAACGCTGGAATTTTGGACAAATTAGCTCCTTTGTTTCGTTCAAAAATTGAAAGTTGCCTATTTTATTTGACGGCCGGATATTGGAGGGAAGCGAGGGCGGCCATAATGACCGATAACAACTTAGTGAAGGCCATAAAAAATAGTAAATTGAAGTCGAAAGCTAACGCTAGTTTTTAGTGGGAGTCTTGGAACCAATTTTCACCTCGAATAGCGATTAAAAATGTTTTTTTTTTGAAGCAAGGGCTAAAAAAATAAAATAAAATAAATAAAAATCAGGACCATAATAATGTTAGTAGTACAATCTTACATTCTACTTGTTAGTTTAATTTTAGTAGGTTAAAGTAGTAGTGTTGGCAGGCCTCCCACTAGGTGGACTGACGACATCGTAAAAGTTGCGGGAAACCGGTGGATGCAGGTGGCGACTTGTCGTTCACTATGGTGTACTAAGGGGGAGGCCTTTGTTCAGTAGTGGACGTCTTCAGGCTGATGATGATGAGGCTAAAGTAACTGGAATATAGTTTAATACCTAGATAGGAAAAAGTAGCTCCGTGTTAACCTTTAGATGAGGCAATTGAAGTACCGGGATTACACTGAATTCCGCAAGGATTTTCCAAAATCGTAGTTTTCGTTTTACTTTGCATGGTACCCATAGAAAACATCACGTCTCTAAAATTTAGCGGTTAAAATCACGTACAACAACGACAATCGGAATAGACAAAATAATAATAATAATAATAATAATCATTTATTTGCATTGAATGGGTTAAATACAAAAGGTGACAGACATTATTCATTACAGCACAGCCATCCAGCCATTTCTGGCGTACAAAAATTTCTTAATATATTTAATTATTTATAAAATTTTAGATTTACTAATTAAACATGTTTATAATGTCATTTTTTATAAGAATAAAAATAAAAATAAAAACTCCCTACAACTTATTCACAATCCTCAAAAACCTCTGTTAAAGAATAAAAACATTTCTCTTGCAACCATGCTTTAAGTTTTGCGCGAAACCGATTACCAGTTAAGTCTTTTATAGATTTTGGTACCTCATTGTAAATTTTGCTGAGCAATCGCACTTCTAGTACAAAACAGTTCCAACTCAAAATTCGTGTATTTTGAGTTAGCGCTATATTCGAATTCTCCGATCGATGCCGCGTAAGCCAATAATACAGACGCAAAAATAACTTGAATACTCGCCGAGTAGTGGCTCTGTAAGACTCCTATGCTGACGCATCGGTGACTCACCCCCTCCCGCAAGACCGTAGTATTGCTAGTTGCCTGCCGACGTTCACACTGAGAACACGCAGGTCGTGAGCGGCCTAAACGTTTTATTTCATGTTGAGACAGTTTTGAAGACTAAAATCGCAATTATTGAAGTATTATTTTCAGTTGTTTCGGTTTTGATGATTAGATGTTGACTTAGATAAAGTGGTTCCATCGTCGTTATTTTAGTTGATACACTTTAGATGACAAAGGCAAGGGCTTTTTCTTTGATTATTTTAAGTTATATCTGTCTTGGTGGTTTAAATTCCAGATATTGAATTGTTTCGATTTTGTTGATTGATTATTTAACATTTATTTTCTCTTAAACCAACAGAGCTAGAAGTCTTTTTCTAGTTTCATTGAACGCTCATTTTGAGTTAAAACGGTTTTAAATATGTAATTTGCACGAAAACTTGCTATTTATGGTTTAAAATTCCTTGTTTTTGAGTTGATATGCTTTTGGTGATTACTGAAGAACCAGTCATTATTTTAATCTTTTTATAGAAAAATGAAGGGACCAGGCCGGTTATTCGTACAAATGATCAAGGAATTCAACATAGAAAACACTCCCTGAAATGTACAGCCTTGTCACGAAGAGAATGAAGCGTAACATTCTACAAAAATATTTAACAATTATTTCAAGACCACCAATTGGAAGAAAAATGACAACCGGTGCCGTAGGATCATGATCAAAATAACTCTCCGTTGCAAGAGCCTCTGTACGAACCACCGAAATACCACATTTCACCAGTACGGAGTAAAGACAGTGAAATTATAAACGATTCTGATGCAGATCTAAGTCTCGAGGCGCCTGCTGCTTAAAAAATACCACCTAAAGTTGTTATTCCTGCCACGTCGTCCAAAATCATGATGGCATGTAGTGAACACGGGTAGTGTAATTCTGTATACACTAGTAGTACTTGTTTGCATTACTATTGAGTGTATATATACGGCTGTTTTTGTTTTTGGTAAAGTCAGTTAAGTTATTATGATTAAGGCTGATATTATACAAATTTTGATTTTTAATTAATTGAAACGTCAATTGTTATTACTATTAAAAACTATTTTGCATGCAAACACAATGTTTTATTATTATTTTTACTATAAAACGTTCAAACAACCAAATAAAACTACTATTTAAATTAATGTTTTGAATAATCAAAACGTATTAACTCAAAAATTGTGTACAAAACCGTTGTAACTAAAAATAATCATAGAAATTAAACGCAGTTGCTTCCGAAAGACCGTATCAACTACAAAATCATATTTATCTGCTCATTTAAATTATTTTCATGTATTATTCATGTACAGACTTTCTTGTAAATTAAAAACACTCAAAAAAAACAGCAAGTAAGCTTCTATCATGCATAGTTTATCCACAACAACATTTTCGCATTTTCTGAAAAAAGTGGTTTTTTGAGTTGGAACTGTTTTGTACTAGCAGTGCATTATAGTAAGAGTTTTTTTTAAATATACTCAGTCTCGCTGAAGGCAGTACTAATGGTTTGTGGGTTATGGTGCGCTTATTGACATTGTTCTTTTTAATGAATAGTTCCATATGGTTGGTCACAAATACACATGCCTCATAAATATACAGACACGGTAATGTAAGAATTTTAAAGTTTTTAAAAAATGGTTTGCAAGAGTCAGTTGGTTTTATGTCCCATATCGCTCTTATACACTTCTTTTGCACCAGAAAAACTCTTTGTATATCTGCCGAGTTTCCCCACAGTATAACACCATATCTAAGTGCAGAACATACGTAACTATAATATACAAGCAAAGCAGTTCTTATGCATGTTATTTGTCTGATTTTTTTGAGAGCAAACACAAATTTATTAACTCTCTTACAAACTGTATCCACCTGTGCTTTCCAGTCACAGTATTCATCAATTACAAGTCCAAGGAAATTTATATTTTTAACTTGATTAATGGATTTATCATTGCACATAATGTTCATCTGGTGATCTTTACCTTGCTATACCATAATATACAATGTACGAGTATATTACCCAAAATTTCAATCCCGGTACGGACGCATTTGTACGAAGAATACGAATGTTTGTACCCGAGTCATGGATGTTGTACAAAATGTAGGTAGGTATTTAAGTATTTATTTATGTACATAGGTATATGTAAGTAGGTTTATCCGTTGCCTGGTTCCCATAATACAATGTTTGCTTAGTTTGAGACTAGATCGATTGGTTTAAATTGTTGTTTTGGCTTTACTTTTTACTTGCTATGGGTGGTGTAGGGATAATAGCACGCATCACTGAATGATGAGGATCTTGCGGGATCTTGGAGGAGGTTGCGGGTGGTAGGGCCTTGTGCAAGGTCCTTCCGGATCGCTACCACCATCTTACTCGCTAATCCTGCCGCAATGCAGCAGTGCTTGCACTGCTGTGTTCCGGTGTGGAGAGTAAGACAGCCGGGGAAATTACGGGCACAAGAGGCATTTCATCTAAGTCCTCTAGGTTGGCAACGCATCTGCAATCCCTCCGGGGTTGCGGGTGTCTATGGGCAGTGGTGATCGCTTACCATCAGGTGCCCCACTTGCTCGTTTGCCTTCCTATAAAAAAAAAAAAAAAAAAAAAACAGGGATCGGCGGCCATAGCTTTACTTTTCAGTGTCGTTTGGAAATTAAAAAGGTAAATTTAAATGTCAAAATAAAATGCGCGTTAGGATTGTGTGTCTTATTTGATCCAAAACCAAATTCGGCCCCTTTCCTGCTACCCAAGCAAATACATCAAAGTAACAATAAAGATTTGTTTAACCCTTCATTAGCATAACCTCTTCATTCAATACCAAATCCAAGTCCAACAAAATTGCAAAGCGCATGACTTCAACACGAACCCCGGATACAGAAAGACCAATTTAGGCGTATACCTCGGTACTCTCAAACGAATTATACAGACACAGGGTGATATAAATACATTCGGACGGTGTTATAATTGCCCGGGGCTCTTACCTTTGGTAAAAGCTTCAGTGGCAACGGCAGCAAAAAATAAGGGATTTTGTTTTCACTAATGGCTTGCCGGGTAAAACGAAAATGTGAAATGTAGGTTTTAACCAGAGGCTATGATGGATACGAAGTATTTGGGATTATAAAAGCGAATTTTGCGCTTCATTTTTGCGCTGCAAACAATCTATAAAAAACAATAAGCGTTTTTGGAATCCGTTTGTATCCATTTTTAATGCCAGCACTATTGTATTTTTATTAGGTACTAGCTTTTCCCCGCGACTTCGTCCGCTTACACTTAATTTATCTTCAAGCAATTTCCAAATAGAAATGTATCCAAATTACATATATGAAAAAGTCATTACTTACCTCATGCGATCGTCTTGGTCGCGGCATTTTTTAATGATAATATCGGCACAATAAACTAACTTTAATTTAGTTTATAAATATTTTCACCCATTTATAAACTATACTATATCATACACTTTACGCAAACAGTATATTTACAAACAATATTGACGATTATTTACGTAGAAATATTTTTTATGAGAGGGAATTTGAAAATTAAGCGCGCCTTGTTGAACTGCCCGCCCTGATACGTCAAATTTTCATTCAATCATACACCACAGACAACATTACGTTTAGCTGTCAGTTGCGTTCGGTTATTCCATATCAGTTGCGTTTTGTTCCATTTTTAACAAATGAATGACAAATAAAAAAAAAAAAAAGCAAAAAAAGTATTCTATTACCTATTCCTGGTTCTAAGCTACCTCCCCACCAATTTTCAGCCTAATCTGTTCAGCCGTTCTCGAGTTATAAATAGTGTAACTAACAGAACTTTCTTTTGTATATATATAGATTACCCTACTTGAGTTTTTTTCTTCGTCTGTGATAAATTCAAATTTGTAGCGAACCTCCTTCGACTATTTAATCAGGCCCTGTCACTAAACCCTGTCTTAGCGGATGCCGACGTTATAACTGTTTGCGTGCCAAATTCCAGCGCAATTCGTCCAGTGGTTTGTGCCGTGCGTTGATAGATCAGTCAATACGTGTCAGTTTACTGCTGAACGTAGGCCTCTCCCATAACACGCCATTGGGCTCGATCTTCAGCTCTGCTCCTCCAATCCCTGCCCGCTGCCTTGCTAATATCATCATCCCATCTAGCAACAGGACGCCCTACTTCGTGTAATCTTTTAAGGGGAAGAACGTAGGATAGATTTTGTCCCGGGAAATCGCATAGTTCCCACGGGATAGCAATAAGCGAATTCTAGGTACGTAGACGGAATCGCGGGCAGCCGCTTATTTTTTTTTTTCATTTACTTCGTCTTCAAGGTCCACTTTTCCGTCGAACCTTCCAGAAATGACTGCGAATACCAAGTGCGAACAAGAGAAGCGCATTAACACCGTGTTTAGTTTCTTCATTAGATTCGTATGTTTACTACATTCAGTGTATTTGCTCGCTAATGTAAACATGACTGAAGGAATGTAATGTTACGGTTTGATGGAGCGTTTATATGTTTGGTTTCGGTAATGCTGAGTCGACTCAGCCTGGTTGTCATGTCGGGGTGTTCGGCCTTATCGGAAATATTCAAGTAACACGCAATTATAACTGATATTTGCTATCATCATTGTGATCCTATGTCCCCCATGTGGGGCAGAGGGCATCCATAGTGCCGATATTTGCTATAACATTAAAAAATTATTATTTATTATTATTTAAAATTATTACATCATTTTGAAAAGATCTGAGACTCTTCAAACTGCTGGACCGATTTTTACCAAACAGCTAAAAACTACCGCCAAGAAATTGGCTTTCAAATTAAAAAATCTGCATCGAAATCGGTCCGTCTCCTGAGAGACAGACATCGACGTCAAACTTCTAATACCCCTCTTTTTGCGTTGGCGGTTGAACATGAATGTAACCCTTTCTTTGTTTTGTGTTTAAATTTGAAACAAATTTATTTATTTTGTGTAGTTTAACAGGCCGTTTCCATTTGCATTTTCCCATCAGACATAAGTAATCTGAAACCAAATGGAATCCACCACACGTGTACAACACCCAAGCATTACGGCATGACCACGACTAACCATGACCGGCGACGCCACGCCCTATTACTCACTTCATTGCTTAGCCAAGACGCTCACCACACAACAGCTGCCTTACGACACACGCAATGTATTACAAAAGGACCGCAAGGCGAACGGTCGCTAAGTCTCAGCCAGCAGGATGAGGAATGCCTCAAAGCATTTGCCCGTTTCCCTCTCGAAGGGAGAATGTGGCGATTTTTTGCGAACGTAAAGGGTTTGTATCTCATTTAATAATAAAAGGGTTTTAACGTCCGGACACGTTAACGTTTTAACGTTATTATCCAATTCTGGAGGTGAATAACTTCGATACGTGAGGCCGACTTCGATACTCGTAGAGTAAACCTCAAGATAGATGCATCCACGGTGTATTTTATACAATGTGTCATATAATTAATCCAGAATACAAGCTCATTTAGATACATACAAGAATTGTATGCCGTTATAGTTACATTGCGAAGTTTGACAGAATGGTTGAATTCGGTTTACCCCGGCAACACGCAATGTAATGAAACTTGCATGCAATTTTTAGATGTGTCTAATGGGCCTTACTTTTTCATTCATTTCAATGAACAAAACATTTTTATCTTGCTATTCCGCTACTCACGTGCAAGATAACCAAGCCTATGCGAAATATACATGTTTTTCATACGATCCCTCCCTCCACTACTGCCACATAAAACACGTATATTTTATATCCCACACAAACTTAATTATGCCTTACACCATACAATCACTAACGCGTTTCGATCCCTCAACGGGATCATTTTCAACTTGAGCCCAAATGTTACGCTAGACGGCGCTTTACCTTGGAAACACTTCTGCATCACGCTATCATTTGTTTGCCTCAGTTTGCATAAGAGGATTTCAAAAATATCCCATTATACAAAAACAATGTTCTATGTTCTATCCATGAGTGCATCACGGTTCGGGAAAGATGACGTATTTGACGTATAGTCGACGGAACTAAATTGCGAATCTTGGCACAACTTTTGACAATCAATTTTATAGTTTACCCTGATGTTACAAGGTAATTTGTCCAAAGTTTTACGTGTGCAAGAAGTTTAATCAAACGACTTCTTTATTGTAGAATTCAATTTACCCGAACGTATAAATAATATATAATAGTAATATCTTCATTCAAAGTAAATACCCTATGTGTTATCGTTTATTCAGGCTATAAACTTTATGGTGTCAAATATCATCAAAATCATAATAGAATAAGGCGTTACTTCGGGAGATGTATTTCAATTAACAAAAAACATTTCAAAAGTCAAAAGTCAAAAGTCAAAAGTTTATTTTGCAAATAGGCCGCCGAGGGCTCTTTTACATGTCTTTTTTTTTTATCTACCAGCGCATTCGGAAAGACCATCATTGCCAAGAAGAATGCGCCGCAAGAAACTTGGCAGAAAGTCATTTATCTTGCTAACTCTGCTACTGAAATCAAGCCCTTCACAAAAATCCAAACTTTTTTGTTTATTAATTACTAGCTGTTGCCAGCGACTTCGTCTGCAAAGAATTCGTTTATCGCTATCCCGCGGGAACTAAGCAATTTTCCGGGATAAAAAGTAGCCTATGTGCTATTCAGACTTTTCTCTCTCTGTGTACCAAGTTTCATCCAGATCCGTTGGGCCGTTCTGGCGTGATTGAGTAACAAACAAACATCCATCCATCCATCCATACTTTCACATTTATAATAATTAGTTAGATTAGTAAAAGACTAGGAAAGTAGGGTTCGTTGTGTTCAACTCATGTACCTACGAACTATACCTAATAATGATACCAAGATTAGAAGCCCTTTTCTTTAACTAAGTATGGATTTACTCATAATTGATTGAGTGATCAAACCAACTAAACATACATTTTTCCAACCTATAGTCACTATAATATAGTGACTTATATTTTCTTTATATTATTATATTGTAATCTTTCACGCCAGCTCGTTCCCTTGTTACATTATACCTTTTTCTATCTTTCAGTGATACACCTTCCATACTTCCTAACGCTCTTATTTCTACTGCATTTATTCTTCTTTCAAGCTTCTTTTGCCATACACAACTTTCGCTACCGTACATTTGTATTGGAACTAGCACCCCTCTGTGGACAGCCAAACACGCCTACTTTGACACCTTTTCACTGCTCACAAAGACGCACAGCGCTCCATTGACCATGTTTTTTGCACTCACTCTTCTTTCAATGTCAATTTCACACTTTCTAATTTTCGTAAACGCCGAGCCCAGATATTCTAATTAATTTAATTTTAAATAAAAACTTATTTCAATTATCAAAAGCAGCTTAGGATGTTCCTCACTCGGAAATATTTAGAACGTAGCGTTTAATCGAGTCGACGATGCCGTCTAAATTAGTTTAGTCCATTAAAAGGGATAATGGTCCTCAATACGGTTCATTCTTAATTAATTTCGCTTTCCAAATTAGTAACACATTCACCTTATGCCCGTATTCCCGGTATATAGCCAGATTATAATCAACTGGAGCTTTAAAATACGTGGTTAAAAGTCAAAACGTATCTTCTCACTAGGCCCCTCAATAGCTTTATTAAATAGCTGTTTTTCTCAAGAACCCGTAGAGTTATAAAATAAAAATTGACACGAAATAAACACTAAAGTGCTGCCCGTGAAGGTACAAAAAACACTCTTCTAAGTATACGCAATCAAAATACACTCATTAAATAAGAAGTTTCCACACAAGTTGCCGTCATCTGAAAACCTATGGGGTACTTCTATTTGTTCTTGAAATTCGATATTTGGTATAAAGGAAGTTGATGTATTTTAGTGTGGATGATAAGACTGCAGGAGAAATTACCGGCACATGAGTTATCTGACTTAGCCTTGTAGGTTGGCAACGTATTCTGCAGAGCCCGTGTGATTATCCAATACAGTGGTAATCAGGGCTTGAGACCTGTACCGAAAGTACCGGTAAAACACCAGTGCTCATAGGTTTCGGTTCCAGAGAACTGGCAAAAAAATCCTGTATTAAAACTCAAATACCGGCTATCTATAAAAGGTCTTAACATGTGTATGCGACGCTGCCTTTGTCCACTGTTAGTGCCTTGTCGGAACCTTGTAGGATACCGGTTCTCATAATACCGGTTCCTAAGCTTAGTATTGTCACCGAAGAACTGGTTCCTGGTTCAAGGCCACGATACCGTTTCCAAAAAATACTGGTATTTCAAGCCCTGGTGGTGATAGATTTCCAACGCGTACCCCTCACAAAACAAAACATTGGCTTAATAATAATAATAATAATAATAATAATAATAATAATAAATATCTTGGGACAATTGACACCAATTGACCTAGTCCCAAACTAAGCAAAGCTTGTGATATGGGCACTAGACAACGGATAAACATACTTATATAGATAAATACATACTTAAATACATATTAAACATCCAAGACTCGAGAACAAACATTCGTATTTTTCATACAAATATCTGCCCCGACCGGGGATCGAACCTGGGACCTCAAGCTTGGCTTAAGCCACTGCCGACCTGTCAATCAACTGATAGCTTATAAGCCATTGAAAAGGAGTCTATTTGGACTCCTGAGAGCGTATTCCTATTCTGCCTACGCGAACGTAAATCCACTTAATTTATTTATCCTCTTGAAGCTTTTGCCCACACATTGTTTGATTCTCTATCGAATTTATTTATACACTAATTTGGGTAGAAAGCCCACGTTTAAGTTCTATTTATGTGAATGGCCGAAAGATTTTTGAGACAAGGGTTATACGCAAAGATACAAGTGTTTCTTTAGTGGTGAGCTAGCCTCTTTGAAACCTTGTCTAAGGGGTCTGGTTTGAATTTGTAACTTTATTTTTCATTATTATTATTATTATTGGTATTATTAGTGGTATTTTTTATAAATAGGTATTTTAAGTTTAGGCTAGTTTTATTTTAAATAGAATAATTTTTGATTTCTATGTTAATTTTATGTGTTAAGTAATTCTCATTATTTAAATGTTAGCGCTACCTTTTTTTCTCTGACTAGCTTACTTGATTATTTCACTACTTGATACATAAGTTCAAGTCAATCCAATCGCTGGCTGCGAGTTAAATTTCACTGAAAAGGATTTTAAATACCTAGCAGTTTCTAATGAAGAGACAGGCTTTGTTTGTTTTTACGTAGACCTTTGGAACAACTGAATTGATTCTATAAGAGCTTAGAGAATTAAGAATTTACTCAAGATAACTTTTGTCTCGGAAAATTGGATACCTTCACGAGTTCCTGATAAAAACGGTCTCGATAGACACAAAAACAAGTCCTGTGGGCATCAATGTGATCCTATCCCTTTTGCCTTTTAAGGTGCGGAAGAAATTTAATGGTTTCCGAACAATACAATGCCTAATAACAATCCAAAATGTTGTCAATTTGTTTTAGCCCCCTTTCCGTGGTTCAAATTGTTCAAACGTCACTCGCGACTCCACAAACTTAATTTAAAACTGGCAATCTAACTAATATTATAAATGCGAAAGTATGGATGGATGGATAGATGGATGGATGGATGGATGGATGTTTGTTTGTTACTCAATCACGCCAGAACGGCCTAACGGATCTGGATGAAATTCGGCACATACGTAGAGAAAAGTCTGGAATAGCACATAGACTATTTTTTATCCCGGAAAATTGCGTAGTTCCCGCGGGATAGCGATAAACGAATTCTTTGCAGGCGAAGTCGCTGGCAACAGCTAGTAATGTAATAAGACCGCCACACGCACGTCAGGGACTTCTGACTCCTGTTTAATATATATCAAACTCTCAAATAATCGTAGGTTACCCTTCAAATCAAGGGAAGGTTTATCGAGTAAGCGAATATCCCTATTTCCCCACCTCGCTCGTTAATAAAATAAAAGGGATTTAGGGCCCGGCCCTTCGGATTCCTTTCGTAGGGGGATTAGTTCGCGTCGCCTGTTGACATCTTATGTAAGTTAACTACAGTATTTCTGAGGCGTTCTTAGGGTTCTGTACCTCAAAAGGGAAAAACGGAACCCTTATATAAGTTCAGTTTTTTGTCCGTCCCAGCGACTGTTTGTCACGACCTTTATTCACAGAACGCGTAGACGAATTATTTAAGTTAAAATGAAATTTAAAATTATTAAGTCTACGGTCCCTTGGAGCTGTGAACAAATCAATTCTCTAAGTCAAGTCAATCAAAAGACACAGTCATTAGAAAAGGTGTTCCATATGAATTGCCGTGCTCCTAATAATGAAATGAAATGAAATGTATTTATTTGTTCAACACAGGTTCGCACATAGTACGGTCACCCAAATAAGTGGTCTACCACTTTTCATCCAACTTCCCATCAAAAGAAAATGTCACTAAAGTCGAACTTTCAAGTTGACAGTCTGTCTTATCGACATTATGATATTGTGACGTGCAAAGGATTTTTAACCTTAGGGTGGTAGACCACATATTTGGCTGATGGTACATAAAAGGGTCTTAATTGTACATGAAGTGTTACTGTGCGGCGCCGCGAAGCATACAAATTTTAAAGCACAACTAACACAAATAAATAGCACAACTAATGAAATAAGTTTCAAAATCTTATTTTTTACGATTGTCGCTCTAAGTAAATATAAAAATGACCTCACATTGCCTTCATTTTGCATAGGAGCGGGGCTCTGCTAACACTGGATTTTATTCACTTTCCATAGCACGGCACCCTCGGTGCACGAGTCCGTTTCGCACTTGGCCGATTTTTTTAGGGGAAATTCCCAATTCGTCTGACAAATGCAGTTTCGTTTGTTAATTGAGTTCATTGGCGGAGGACTTTTTCTTTTGGAATTTCACGGGTCAATTATGGGTCGAGGGTGCGCTTCGGTATTTTTAATGATGTTTTTGGTCCTGCTCAAAGCAGTAAAGCATACCGCTCAACTGTTTTGATCAAATAAATATTTTAATTGTAAGCTAAATAATACCCCCTTGCAAAAAAAAAAAACGGGCATCCATGATTTTTCTATTTTATGTGCATGGGGGCTTCCACTGCTCTTGGCCTAGTGCGGAGAGAGGATAGAGTGATTCGAGAGGAAGGTTTATCTAATTAATCTAACTAATATTATAAATGTGAAAGTATGGATGGATGGATGTTTGTTTGTTACTCAATCACGCCAGAACGGCCCAACGGATCTAGATGGAATTTGGCGCATAGATAGAGAAAAGTCTGGAATAGCACATAGGCTACTTTTTATCCCGGAAAATTACGTAGTTCCCGCGGGATAGCGATAAACGAATTATTTGCAGACGAAGTCGCTGGCAACAGCTAGTAATCTTTAATACGCAGACGAAGTCGCGGGCAGAAGCTAGTAAGATTTTAATATGTAACTATCTTCAATGTTCTTGTTTAGGCAATTTGTTGGTCGTATTTATTTATTTATTTGTTATTCCTACTGAAACTGACGATCTTTTACTATATTTTATATCTATGCGTCGAATTGACTTGCAATTTAGTAAGCACTTTGTATAAATTGATGGCAAAAAACTCAAATCATAAAATATTTTACTAAACATTATTGTCGTACGCTTGTGCTCTTGTGTAATTTGATTTACTGCATTTGTTTCCGAGTGCCTGATTTATGGGTATAGTAATATACAAAAGAAGAAACCCTCTAACGGTCATAAAAATGCCTAAATATGTAAAAAGTAGCAGTTATTACCAAAAAATTTGTACAGTGAAATTACAAATTTGTAATTTTAATAGATCCAACAGCTTGCCCATTTCGGACGCACGATAAACGACAACAGTGGTTGCCAACAGTTGTTTCGCAATAATTCCTTACTTTATTATAAAATAAACAGTTTTTTTTTAATTACGTAATCGGCAAAGGCAGGGTTCACATCACGACCATTATTGAACTGTACTTCGCACTTTTTGTAATTTAATTTAATTCAGTTTTAAAATACGTTTGTGTGCATGCTTTGTTTTTTTGTATGTTTTTTTTCTTTTCCTTTTAAATGTATATTTTCACTCGATGGTCCCAACGGAAGACCGGCGCTGGTTCTAAGGCCAGCATTATGCTGAGTTGGGACCATTTTGTGACAATACATTTTCGTAAGTTCTTTAATTTTTTGTTTTTGTTATTTTAACTCCTTTTTAACCCTTTCTTTTATTTCTTAATGCCTCTTTACAGATTTAGAATGCAATGCGTAAAGATTGGGGGTTACGAGAGAAAGAGCGTCAATCCTAACTTAATATTTTCATCTTGAAAAAAATACTTTCTGCTAAGTTTCTTGTGACGCATTCTTCTTGGCAATGATGGTTTCCGAATGCACTGGTAGTTTGAAAAAAAAAACGATCGTGTAAAAGAGCCCTTGGCGGTCTATTTGCAAAATAAAAGTGTGGAGTTTTTTTTTTTAAGTCAATGCGAGTTTTTTTATTTTATATCACGCGTATTACTCAACTGATTGTCATAAAATTAATTTGGAGATATTTGAGAACCTGGAAAGAACACAGGATAGTTTTCATTTCATCCAATTGCATTGCTCCCGAAGGCGTGTGCTACTGGGCGAGATATTTTGACCCGCTATGGACACCACTACTCTGTGTATGCTTAGATCTTTAAAACTACGCAACGGATTTTGATGCGGTTTTTCTAATAGATACAGTGATTCAAGTGGAAGGTTTATAATGTATAATTCTACGCGCAGACGGAGTCGCGAGCAGAAGCTAGTAATATATACAAAAGGAATGAAGCTTATTTTTCTAAGTCGTTTTAAATTCAACACTCGTCCATAAATACGGAGCTTAATAGTTCAAATATATTCCCCCAAATACCCGAGCATTGTTTTCAAATTAGAATAATATAAAGGCCTCTTACGCGGGCAAAGTCCTTTAATTTTCTTCAAGCCTTTGTTGAAAGTTCCAAGTTGGAAAACTAACCCGGCTTATGTGGAGTTATGCGCCAATGTCAATAATAGTGAGGCCAAAGTTAAATATACTGACGAGCAAAATAACGGGTCAGTTCAGTTCCCATAGAACAGTGTAAGTGACCCCTAGGAAAAATAGCACAATTTTGAAGGTACCCCTTATTAAAAAAAATGGCGCGTAGCTGTTACCTACGAGATTGCCGGTGGTATGGTCATATCGTTGTCAAGTATTCAAAACCCGCCAGGGTTCGTGGACGACAGGTTAAGAATCATTGCTTAGAACATTTATTTATTAGGTGGGCTATTTCACCGCTATGCGATCTGCGAGGTTGGATTGATCAGCAAGCTTATTACGTAACTCGCTCGCAATCGCCATCGTGTTCATTTTGACAGTTCTTGTATGAATGTGACAGCTAGCTGATTCCGATGCCAATTGTCAGCCCATACATGAACTGTCAAAATGAAGACGATGGTGATCGCGAGCGAGTTACGTAATAAGCTAGCTGATCACATTTAAAGTGTTAGCTCACAGCAATATTGTATTGTATTGACCGCCTATTGTATACTTTGTATTGTGTACTTTGTTTCCGTATTGTTTTGTACTGATTTGTGGTGTTCAATAAAGAGTTTTGTATTGTATTGTATTGTATTTTGTACAGAAGACTTGCGAAACTGAAGTGGCAGTGGGACATTGCTCACAGGACTGATGGCCGTTGGGGTCAGAAGGTTCTCGAATGGCGTCCGCGGACCGGGACAAGCTGTTGGTAGGTCTCCAACAAGATGGAGCGACGACCTGATTAAGATCGCGGGATCGCGTTGGATGCGGAAGGCACAGGACCGGTCCGAGTGGAAAGCCTTGGGGGAGGCCTATATCCAGCAGTGGACGTCTTGCGGCTGACATGATGATAATGAAATTAATCAAACCCATAAGAGGGAGTGAGATAGCAAGATAAACGCGAAATTCTAAGAGTTAACTGACTAATCTCCCTCCGTGATGAAGTAAACCTAGAAGCTTACAAACCATCCTTTTATGATGTTACGCCCGCCATATTACCTAAAGGTACAGTCAGTTAATTAAATCACTAGCCAGCCACACGAATGTGCCATTTCCGACCCACCGGCCTTATTAATCCAGATAACTTCAAAGATAGCGTGACGTCATCTCCCCTAATTAATTCTTAGCGCGCTTTCAGATGTTAATTAGCGTATTGAATTTTTTAATGCCTACTTACGTTTTCTTAAGGCTTCCGCTTTTAACGAAGATATTGGCGGCATTAAATGGGACTATAATGATGGACGTAATTGGCATTGCTCTTTTTTAAGCTGTCCTTTTAACACCTTGTTTGAGAAAAAATTCTACTCACAATAATTACAATACATACACTTGATACTAAGTAATGTATTGTATGTATAACTCTTTATTGTACATAAAACACATGAAAAAGATGAATACAGGAAAATACAAATGCACAAAGGCGAACTTATCCCTGAAAGGGATTTCTTCCAGTTAACCTTTGAACGATTGACAGTACCTAGGGTATCGAGCAAGTAATCACCACCGCCCATGGAAATCTACAAATTGGAGCAAATGCATTGCCTACAGAGCTAAGATAAAATACATGATTAGGGATTTCAATCCCGCAGCTCATTCAATCCCGCGGGAATGCGGGATCCCGTTTTGCGGGATTGCAATCTCTACTCATGAGTCAGTAACTTCATCAGCTGTTCTAATACAGATGCTTGTCTGCCATTTGTAACCATCACTGTTGTCCATTACGGTAACCAAAAACGCTAGTGTAGCGCAGCGTTCCGACTCAGTTTAGGTTCGCTCGCTGTCTGATCCATACTAAAAATGACAGCTAACACCTGAACTGAGTTGGAATTGCATCACATTCAGACGTCATGGTAAGGCCGCTGTATTCTACTTCATCTTTGTAAAAAACGTTCTCATGTCATCTCGCAAAATGACTTTTAGAGTTTCTTCACGGTCAACATTTTCTGGACATGACGACACGTAATAGCTACAGGAATCGGGTCATAGAAAGTTGTATGATAAGTGACCCGTTATATTTGCTCTTGAGTATATTTTACGGGTGTAACTTAAGTCAAAAAAGTCAAAAGTCAAAAGTTTATTTTGCAAATAGGCCGCCGAGGGCTCTTTTACATGTCTTTTTTTTAATCTACCAGCGCATTCGGAAAGACCATCATTGCCAAGAAGAATGCGCCGCAAGAAACTTGGCAGAAAGTCATTTTTTCAAAATAAAATAGATTTACAATAGTACTTAAATTCTACTTAACTTACCTATAATACAATTAATACATTTTATAAAAGGGATGTAAAAGTTATATTATATTTTAAAATCTTAATTATACGCTTGTTGTTAGTTCTTATATAAAAAATGAGATAGTGAGTTAGAAACCTCCGATGGGACAAATATGACGTTTAAAGAAAAACCAACGCTTGTTCTGCAGTCTTAGGATGTTTTATACTTAACCAGCGGTTGCCCGTGACTCTGTCTGCGTAGAATTTGTTTATCGCTATCCCGGAAAAACTGTGCAATTTTCCGGGATAAAAACTATTCTATGTCCTTACCGGGCACTGAAACTATATCTGTACCAAATTTCATTAAAATCGGTTCAGTGGTTTAGGCGTGAAAGCGTAACAGACAGACAGACCGATAAACAGACAGAATTACCTGTTTAGTGAGTTTATCTGTTGCCTTGTCTAATAGTAGTACCTACATGCTTTGTTCAGTTTGCGATTAGGTCAATTTATTAATGTCAATTGTTCCATGATGCCTGTTTATTTGTTTAATAGTCAAGAAAAAAACTTAAACTTAACTTCAATTATTTTGTTTGAATGCTTTCTGGTGTTAATCGACTATCAACTTTTTTCTAAGTTAGATGGCAAAAATAAAATGTTTTTAATTTACTTAATGAAAAATTTCACATTCCCATTTTAGACATTTCACAATAAAAATAACGCATTTTTTAATGATATAATAGATATTTTCTATCCGTGATTGAATTTTAATATCCCGCACATTTTTTGTTTTTTTTTTTCTAACTCCTGATTTTAAAATCGTCATGATAAAAAGTAGTTTAAAATATAGTTTATTTGTTGTAAAGCATTCAACAAAGAGTCACTCACAACTATTGTCACTAGAATCATTGTTAAAAACTTCTCTGTTCCATTCTAAAAAACACATTAAACATTTGGGAGGTCGTGCTCATTAAGTTTAATTTTAGACTTTTTACGAAAGTCCAAAGCAAAAAATAATTAGAAGAAAACTTTTATAATCCCGAAATAAATAAACGATTTATGGAATAAACATACCGAAACGCGCTCACAGAAAAATAACTATTATTTTTTCACGTTACCCTGTAACACGTTCCACTAATTCAAAACATTCCACCACAAACTTGTAAACTCTTTTCACAAACGCAACTCTTTCCCATCACTACTCAACCAATAAAAAAAACTTTTAAACACACTCAAAACAATTGACGACCCATTAAAACTACGCTTACCTCGAACAAAACAGCTTATGGTTTCATAACCTCCGAAACAACACTCACTCAAAACATTTCGCGGGACGCGGCCGACGGAACGCGCGGCAGTCCCCCACCAACGCTATTGTGAGACTGAGGCTATCCATCTGTATCGACGCTTCCTGATGTCAACGCCATCTGTGGCGCAAAACTTGTTGTGCCGTTTTGAAAACGGAACGATTGTGATTGTGTTTTGTTTGAATTTGTACCGAAAAGTTGGGAAGAAACCCGCTCGCAGTTACGTCGAAATTGAAGTCAAGTGATCAGGGGCCTTACCATGACGTCTTAATGCGTTTCAGTTTAGGTTCGCTCGCTGTCAGATTCATACTAAAAGTGATAGCTAAAACTTGAACTGAGTCGGAATTAGGACGTCATGGTAAGGCCCCTGGTGCTTGGATATGAAAGCGTGGATGGATGGAACGGAAAAATACAGTGGACTGTTTGGATGTTTCTGATTTAATTTGACCACAGGTAAAGTAATTGAAAGAGCGTGTTTCAGCATGATTTCATCTAAGATACGAGTCAGAGTCAGTTAAAATAGCGGTTTAGGTTTTCTTTACAACATCCTAAATTTGATCATAACCAGAGGGTTACGGGTCGTTCTCTTGTTTATTCTTTTGAATCCTACTAATATTAGGTATAAATGCGAAAGTTTGTGAGTGACGATGTGAAGATGTGACGATGTGACGATGTGACGATGTGAGTGAGTGCGTATTTTTGTTCCTTCTTCACGCTAAAAGTACTGGACGGATTTGGATAAAATTCGGAACGAAGATAGCTGATACCTTAGATTGAAATATAGGCTACTTTTTATCCCGGATAAAATTGTATAGTTCTCGCGAGATAGCCATAAACATACCAATTGCTAATTCTACGCGGACGAAGTCGCGGGCAGAAGCTAGTATAAATATAAATGCTTAAATTTATATTTTTTATTCGAACTGTGCCGAAATGTTCTCAAAGAGAGTTCCGAAAAGAAGGAAGACGAGACTCGTGTCTTTCTCGTGCGTGCAAAAACAGATTCGTATCCAGAAAGGGCAATGGCGTTGTTGTTGTTGGGGGGTGGATCATCTTTTATCTTTATCTTTATCTTTAAATGTATTTTTATCCATGATCCAGGATGTTGACGTGTTCTCCGATGATTGAAGGACACGTATGTCTCGAATTATTTTATTTTTAGCAAGACAAACTCGATAATTTTCTTTACATCTTCATACTAACTGCACGGCTTGCATAACAAGTAAATATTAGCGCGCGAGAGCTGCCTCGCTTCAATCGCTAATACTACCCGTATCTTTCTAAAATGAATAGTAAGAACAATATGGATAGTCTATCCCGCGTGTGACACACGCTCACGCACACCTGTGCTAGCCTTCCTGTTATAATACTTCTATTATAAATAAATTAGCATACCAACCAGAATGTGCAAGAAATATTAATGTTGTTCACTGTTTTTCCTGTTCTTTTTATATGCCTTCTTTTAATTTACTTCATTATAATTTTCCAGCGTTTTGGTTCAACAACTGTAAAGCTATACATTATTGAATGAATCGGCAAATCTAGTAACAAAGATTTGAAGTAGTTATCAAAATTATAAACAAAACAACTTGTAACATACTGTGACGAGTAAACAATTAGTTCAATGGACACTAATAATAGGTATTTTTAATATTTTCATTGATCTGGCCATCTCTACTAGGGCTAAAGGTTAAAATATAACGTATATCAAAAGGTAAGATTATTATCGCCACGTCATCAGTGCTACAAAGCTGGTAAAGGCTTAATTATTATATAGTAATACACATAGCGAACGTTCAAAAAAATATTAAGCGCCACCGGGAGTCGTATCTCATTTCCTTTGATACCATTAAAGGGATGAAAAAAATATATACATATTAAGTCAGGAAAAATTAGGAAGACTTCAAATGCCCTTATTTATCATGATCGGCCAAGGAATTAATTAATGAGGGCCACAGGGGAAGGCATTTTCCTTAAACGACCAAAATTCCCCGAGCCTTTAAGCTTATTTAAGGGTTTTTTCCATGTCGCCACAAGTAATCGACCATAAAACAGTACAGATTCGGTTTCGTTTCAAAGTTGGGGTTTTGAGGGATGGCTTGATGGGCGGTCGGGGAATTTGAAAATGTTTTTGAAGACTCTGAAGTGTACACAAGCGTTTATAAATTCAGTTTGTTTTGTTATATCTGCTTGCAAGTTACACTTCTAGTTTTCTCGATGTTTTCGTATGCCACTGAGACTTGGACACCGAAAGCTGGAGATCGCAAACGCTTACGTTTTTGAGATGTGCTTTTTTTTTTATGTGAATAGGAAGGCAAACGAGCAAGTGGGTCACCTGATGGTAAGCGATCACCACTGCCCATAGACACCCACAACCCCGGAGGGATTGCAGATGCGTTGCCAACCTAGAGGACTTAGATGAAATGCCTCTTGTGCCCGTAATTTCCCCGGCTGTCTTACTCTCCACACCGGAACACAGCAGTGCAAGCACTGCTGCTTAGCGGCAGGATTAGCGAGTAAGATGGTGGTAGCGATCCGGACGGACCTTGCACAAGGCCCTACCACCCGCTTAGCTAGAGGAAGATGCTCCTGCTGATGGAGGGGATGGGGGGTATTTTGGACTAATTTCTCCATATTGCTAGAGCTCAAAATCTCTTCGCGGCTGTCATCTGAGTGTCAACGCATGGTTCTGGTTTACTTTGGTCACAATTACGAGGAAAGACGGTGGTAACCTTCAGAAGCTTGTGTCCAACAAAATCGCTAATTCTAAAAGACAAGACCTTATTTCAATTTTCTTTGATTAATGCCTGGGGGCGGTTTAATTGGGTGTTATTTGCATCCATGCTGGTCTAGGAGTAAAGAAAAAACATAGAATGTACCAGTTGCTACTCTTCCCGTGCAGATGGTAATTGGATTGGATTGGTAGATGGTGGTGGTGGTTGGTGGTGGTGCAAATACTCGTATTAGCATAGTAACAAGGTCACGTGACAGTTGGTAACAGATAGAAAAATTCGGAGGCTTACTCACCTGCTATGGGTGGTGTAGGGGTGTAGCACGCGTCTCGGAATGACGAGGACCCGGGTTCGATTCCCGGCCATAGCTTTCCTTTTCGGATTTTTCTATGTGTTCTAATTTTCAGTGTCGTTTAGAAATCAGATGGTAATTGTTACCTTAGGCTACCTAAAGACGTTTTTTATGTGTGTGTGTGTGTGTGTGCGTGTTATTTAATTTGACTGTTGTTTGGACTGAAGAAACACAAAGCATGACGAGAGCTTCAGAAACTAGAAGCACTTTAATGAACTTTGATTTTACCACATACTTGCTATCAAAATAAACAACGCGTTAATCTGTCTAACGTACGAGTGGGAAAGGAACTCCATCTTTTCACGCCGCGCAATTCAGCTGGCTCATTCCCTTGTCGATATAATAAATTGAATATATTAAATCACCTTTGAATACCAAGTTATTTGGTTCGAGCTAGCTTCCGCATTTAAAACGATTTCTCGTTCCCTCTAGGTTACATCCAAATCACAAGATAAAATCAAAAAGTGTATATGACAAATATGTAACCGCGTGTTTTTAATTCTATAATGTGTAGCAGGGATGTAACGGAGGTCATTTTATTGGAACAGAAGTCGGAGTCGGAGTTTTTAAATTTGATTTATCGGAGTCGGAGTCGGAGGCAGGGTCAGAAGTGGTAGCAGGAGAGAGATTTTTTATTAAAGGACAAATAAAACACAACAAACATTTTTTTTTTGTTTTAATTTTAAAATAATAAACAAATATGTTTCCAAATAAACAACAAATTAAATTAAACGCATTGAATCCCAAAGTAGCATAATGCCAAAGTGGCATATTTAATGGACAAAAGCTTTGAAAGCTCCGATTTAAAAGTTTCGGAGCCGAAGTCGGAACCGAAGGTGCAAATAATAATCGGAAGTAGTGATGGGCGACTTCGACTAATTTGCTGATTCGAATGATTATTCATTACTAATATTATAATTCGAATTTGAAATTAGGAATATACTAAATGCCGATAATCGAATAACGACTACTAATATTAGTGACTAATCGGTCGCGGCAACTAACGCGAACACCGCGCCGAGTCGACACGAAGATTCCCGATTCGGACTGCTCGGGCCGAATCGGGAATCTTCGTGTCGACTCGGCGCGGTGCTCGCGTTAGTTGTTAGCTTGTTAGTTGTATCAACTTCAACTCGACTGGGCTGGATGGAGGGGATTTTGAGTACTACTAATATTCGAATGATTTTCGAATTAGTCGACTAAGTCGAATGATTACAATAATCGACTAATCAAAATTAGTATTATTCAAAGTCGCCCATCATTAATCGGAAGCTCCGACTTAACGGAGTCGGAGTCGGAGCTCCGTAACATCCCTGATGTGTAGGTACCTAAATAATGTATTTGCTGTTATAGACCGACGGCTTAAATGAGTCTCCGCCCGCGCGGTACAAGGACGCGGGGCAAGGACTCATTTTTAGGATCACGTACCTCAAAAGAAAGAACAGAACCCTTATAGGATCACTTTGTAGTCCGTCCGTCCATCCGTCCGTCTGTCAAAACCCTTTTTTCAGGAACGCGTGGAGGTATCAAGCTGAAATTTATACCAAATACTTAGGTCTACTGCCCCTTGGAGATGTGAAAAAATCAAACTTCTAAGCCAACGCAGTCAAAAAATACAGCCGTTTATGCCGCAAATTTCCGCAACTCTCAACGGAATCAAAATCTACAGGGAACTTCCCGAGAACGCAGAATCTTGAAATTTGGTATGCAGGTAGGTCTTATAGTACAGATTAAGGAATAATTGCGAAAACCGTACTTAAATATGTATGTAAAGTGACCAATATAAAGTGACCACACACTGCGTACATTTTGCTTTGGAGCAGGGCTCTGCTTACACTGGTTAATAGATATTTATAGATACCTAATCTAATGGTATGGAACCCTCGGTGCACGAGTCCGACTCGCACTTGACCGGTTTTTTAGCGGTCTTCTTCTTAATGACTTCCTTGGTCGACTTCAACTACACAATATAGTGTCACACATTTGTCAAATGTTACCTTAAATTATGGACCAATACGAGCTTACGGCTTCCCGTTATTATATCTTATTAATAAGATACCTTACAATGACGGTTGATTCAAAACGTCGAACAGGAGTACGGTTGGCAGATGATCAATCATCTATAACAAATCTCATTACTGGAGCATTATTGGGAATCGATACACTGAGGGTTTTTCTATGGAATAAAGAGGTAAGAGGGTCATCTTTGATGGTATGCAAGCCAATGGACACTTGCAACATCAGCAAATTTTTTCTTCAGTAATAAGCTTAATTACAATCCTATTAATATTATACTAATATTATAAATGCGAAAGTTTGTGATGATGTGACGATGTGACGATGTGAGTGAGTGAGTGTGTATGTTTGTTCCTTCTTCACGCTAAAACGACTAGACGGATTTGGATAAAATTTGGAACGAAGATAGTTGGTACCCCAGATTAAAACATAGGCTACTTTTTATCCCGAAAAATAGCATAGTTCCCGGGGGATAGCCATGTCAATTGCTAATTCTACGCAGACGAAGTCGCGGGCAGAATCTAGTTTAAAAATATTAGGAAAAGTACGCCCACATTATAATGGACAGTAAGAAAGTAAATGGTTTCCTTTTTACCATTTTGGCTACAAATACAGAACCCAAACTAATGCTAACAAGAGATATTTTTGCGAGACGCGTTAATAATCGAATGGAAGACAAATTTCAGTCTAAAAGGGCAACCCCAAGCGTACCTACATTTCGCATGCGACTTAATAAAGCGGATGCCCAACTTTTAATAGGACCCCATCAAACGATGTCTCCTCGTAAAAAAGTGGCCTAGTGAGTGTCGGAATTGCACGCTAAGGGTTCCGTAATATCCAAAACATACTTTTGCTTTTTTTATTATAGGATAGGAATCATGTTATAGGCGATGCGGCTAGCAACCCATCACTATTTTGATTCCATTTTCCATCTATACGCCCACAATCTTGCTAAACTTGGTCTGTAGGTCTTGTCACCTTAGGCTCTGTCTACCCCGTAAGGGAAAAAGACGTGATTCGTGTGCGTGTTTGTGTACTTTTGCCGAATGTTGCATCTAAGTAAATTTGCAGATGATAGGACCTCCTGCAAATTTCGTTCGTATGGCTACCACCGTACTCGCTAATCAGCAGTGCTTGCGCTGCTGTATTCTGGCGTATAGAGTAAGACGGCCGGTGAAACAGCTGGTATTGAGATATTTCTATCTTAGCCCGCGGACTGGCAATGCATCAGATTCTGCAATCCTCTTGTAGTGGGGATCCATGGATGGTGGTGCCCACTAGGTGCTCGATACTGGTACATAAAATATACCAGTTGCTTCTCTTCCCGCGCAGATGGTAAAAGCACATCGAGGGAATAATAATAATAATAATAATAATAATAAATTAGGCCCCGCCTCGCTGCCGGCGGCACCCTAGGTTAGGTTTTTATAATGTTTTTATATTTTGTATTAATATTGCTTTATTACTTTTTATTTCAATATTGTAAAAACCTAACTTAAGATAAAAGATAAATATACCGAATAATAATAATATTTGGGAACAATTCACACAAATTGACCTAGTCCCAAAGTAAGCTTAAGTAAGGCTTGTGTTATGGGTACTAGACAACGATATATGTACATACTTATATAGAGAAATACATACTTATATAAATAGAAACATCCATAACTCAGGAACCAATATTCGTGCTCATCACACAAATGTATGCCCTTACCAGGATTCGATTTTATTTGTATAAAAAAAAAGTACCTACCTCATACCTATCTTTTCTGGTTCTAATGATACAACCCGATGACAGCTTGATGAAAAAAAATGAACAGAGCTGGGTAATATATAGGGTTCTTGTATCATAATTACAACAAACCGGATAACTCACGTATAAAAGCCGAAGGAATGCTCCGACAATTGTTTCGGACTATTCCGTAGTCCTTCATCAGAGAGCGCTCGCCCCGGCGGCAGCGAAACGAACACATCATCATTCGTCATTGTCGGAGCATTCCTTCGGCTTTTATACGTGAGTTATCCGGTTTGTTGTAATTATGTTCGAGTCTCACGGTAGTTTCATGTTGAAGGTTCTTGCATCAATTCGTACGGTACCCTAAAAAATAACTGTCCCAGTCAGCAAGGAAACTTTCATGCGAAATATGTCTAAAAATGAGCATTAATCCGAATGACATGAACGAGGATTGGGCATGTGACATTTTGCGCGAAATCTTTTTGAAGTTGTTAATCGAATTTGGCTTTTGAATACCGAGTTGCTGTAAACGGAGTTAAAACGCGATTCGTTTTTTAAAAATTGTTTCTTTTTCATTTGTTTTTGTTATTAACTCTGACGAAATAGGTATGAGAGTTGTTATAAGTTTAACCTGTGCATATTTGTGCATCTGTATCTATGGCGTCGTAGCTCCCCAAATGAATGACCTATATAGTTTTATTTATCAGTACACACATATATACATAAATCACGTCTATTTTCTTTACGGAGTAGACAGAGCCTAAGGTGCTGTAGTATTTGTTAATTGGTTTAAATTATAATTAAGTATCGTATTGTTGTTTCTAATAACGAACGCAGAAATAGCGCATAGATTATTGCCTGAAATATTATAATCATTTACCACATGACATGAAAATGCTACCTGTTTTGTCGGTTAAGAGGAATTTGTTCAATTGGTTGGTTGACAATTGTTTTTATAGTTTATGAGACTTTTTTATGTATGATTCTGCTAATCCACTAGCTAGGTAAATTTATTATTATATTGACATTTAATTGGTAATGTAATTGCTTGAATTGAATCTGCCTGACATGTTAAATTATTTTTATTTTATTATTTTGTGTTATTTTATTAAATTTGACATACTATCATGCATCCCAATGGAATTATTGCCATGCCATGTAATGCCAATTCAATTTTAATTAATCTTTTATGTTAGAACTAGTGTGCAGGAATATTGTACGCCTCTAGCAGGCAGGATATGGCGCCTATCTATGTACATAGCTCTTTAACAACCTTATTACCCATAACCGCAATAAAGACATTTTGATTTTTACTTTTATATACCAAACAAGAAAGAATTTCAATGTATGGAAAATACGAGGTTTAAGTTGTTTTACATGCAAGCCAATAAAAAAAAAACCTTGTGAAAAACTAGCTTGTTTTCTGACCAAAAAATCTTTTTCTTTGTTTTAAAGGCAAGATTTTTCAACTAACTACTGATACCTAATCTAGGATGAGTTGTAGATCATTATATCATTAATCTACCTTGATGTTAAAGGGTTTTCGTACTCAAAGAGAAGGTTCCTTCCACCCTTAAGTGTTCTAAGGGTAATCCTTATTTAAATACCTCTGCTATGGGTAACTTAACTGCAGCAGTTAAGTTGTTTCAAGCTATTAAAACAAACTACTGTCATTAGTGCTTTTTTCAGAGTACCTAGTGTTTTCAAATAATTTACGGAATCGCATTTTTGACTAGAAAATTGTTTTGTGTATCCATTAAGTTAGTAGAACATCTGACCGATACAAAAATACAATAGTAGATTGATAAACTAGGGTTGAAATATACCCATTTCACCTGAGATATTTCTGGCACCCGAACGAAGTGAGGGTGCCAATAGTTCGAGGGTGAAATGGGTAATTTCATCCGAGTTGAACACTCTACTTTTCATTTCGAATATGAGGAAATTAAAATTTCACTAACGTCGCATGGTCGCATTTAATATTTGTTACGTTTGTCATTCTCTTCCCGCTCTTTTTTCTATTGCGCGATTTGCACGCATTGCGCATTTCTTCTGCGCACCAATGGCGGCCGGCTAGTTTTTTTTTAAACTTGCAGACACGGAGGTCGCTATCAATTAATTGTCGACTTAAATATTTCAAGCTAAAAAAATTACCGAACGTAATAATTTCTACTAATTCTCGTTGTATACGCTTGCATAAGCTTATATAATAGCGGGAATGTCATTTTAAGATTATTTTGCCTTTTACAATTAAAAAGGAACTATTAGTATAGATTATTATTTTAAACATAGATTACATGGCTGTATACGTATTTCCATTGCTATGTACCTCATTTGGATTAGCTAGAAAAAAAATTTACTTTCAACCCAAGGGTCGCGATGAGTCACTTTCAACCCTATATCCAGATAATCAATGACCTACTTTCAGAGTATGAGAGATGAAAATTATTAATATTACCTATCTAGACAAAGTATTAAAGAAATAAAATAAAAAAAAAAACTAAGAAAAATATATTAAAGAAAGTAGTCTCTGTCTACCTCTGTGTGAAAGAAGCGTGACGGTATGTATGTGATGTATGTATGTATTAAAGAATTTTTCAATTAAATTGATTGAAAGTCGTAAAAACAACTCTCAACGATAAACCGTCCTTATACCAACAAGCATTCGTGTTTTTAATACAATAAATACTTATGCCTGCACTACCAAGTCCTGCATACATGCATACATATACATATACATACATATCGTCACGCCTCTCCCACAGGGGTAGGCAGAGACTACTTTGTTCCACTTGCTACGATCCTGGCATACCTCTTTCGCTTCATCCACATTCATCAATCTCTTCATACATGCTCGTCGGTTTCGGGTACTCTTGACCTGGCCTTTGTCCAAGTCTTCAAGTCTCCAAGGCCTTACCATGACGTCCTAATTCCGATTCAGTTCAGTTTCAGCTGTCACTTTTAATATGAATCTGACAGCGAGCGAACCTAAACTGAATCGCATTAAGACGTTATGGTAAGGCCCCTGATCGTTCTTTTCGTTGCCTGATGCCCGTAGTACAAGCATTCACATACACAAATCACATCTATATATCCTTTATTTGGTAGTCAGAACTAAGGAAGCAAGACCTAAAGGCCACGAAAGGGGACGGAATTCCCAAGGGGAATCAATCGTGATGGGTTGCTAGCCGCATCGCCTATAACAGGATTCCTAAGATTTTCACCCATTCCCTAGATGGGTTTACCATCTGCGCGGGAAGAGTAGCAACTGGTACATTTTATGTTTTTCTTTGCTCCAAGACCAGCATTTTATTAACTGCTTTGAAATTTTAAAAATTCATTTCCCAAGACCCACATCACAGTAGACGTCACTCTAATTCACCTTCAATTTAAGTTTGTAAATTTAATAGAGAGATCGCGGTAATCGTCGGCGCCGAACTTTATTAAACGGTTCTCTTTTGTATGAAGTAAGATTTCGAGCCAATCCTATTATTGTCACTTTTAAAGTTTGTTGGTTCGTTTGCGGTTCGATCACGCGTAAACGGTTGCTCAGATTCGAATGGATATTGTTCTCACAAAAATACCGGTATTCCCTTGTATCGAAAAACAATGTTGAAAAGCAATAAATCACTTTATCCGAAGTAATTGTGTGGCTTCACTTGCTATTCACTCAAAAGGTATCACATTTAATTTCTTAATCTCCCTTACTACAATGCTCTTCACTACATAGTATAAAACAAAGTCGCTTTCTCTGTCCTTATGTCCCTATGTCCCTATGTCCCTATGTATGCTTAAATCTTTAAAACTACGCAACGGATTTTGATGCGGTTTTTTTAAATAGATAGAGTGAATCAAGAGGAAGGTTTATATGTATAATACATGCATAATATACCGTGCTAAGCCGGGGCGGGTCGCTAGTTTAAGTTATAATGGAGTGCAAATAGTTACGCTATTGTCTTAGGCTTAGTTCCTGTAAAAATAGTTGTAAGGGTGGATATATAAATAAATAAATAAAAATAATGCTAAGAAACAAACAATCAAACCTTTCCTCTTTATAATATTAAAAAGTAAAGAGAAGGCCCTCATTCATACATAGTATTATTGGTATTGTATAGTCTGAGAAATTGGTACAGTTCTCGAAGATAAGAGATACCTAGTTGAAACAAAGACAGAGTCATGGGCGACAGTTAACTAATTGACAATAATTATAGCGCAGTATTAAGACGAGGCATTCGAATTTTTGTCAGTTTTCCTTTCGACATTGTAAGCAAAGTAGGTAAACTACGTGAATGAAATTTTAGTATGTTATTTTTCATCATATATCCTACCTAATTGGGACACGAAAACACGATTAGTGAAAATTTTCTCGATAGATTTTGCTTCCAAAAAAGTGTCCAATTTTATAAACTTAACTACATTACTCCGGAACTATAAGCATTTATACTTTAGAACTTTCAGACACGACAGTAATGATATCTATCTACAGAACTGGGAAATATAATTTAATTTAGTTGCGTAGTTTATTATATTTCACTTACCAGTAAGGTTCAAAAGTTCCTGGCCGTATATATTTAAAAGAAGAAAACAAGAAACAAATGAATGTCATTTTATTTGTCATTTATTCAGCTATTGTGTGGATAATTTCGTGGTTTGTAACTTTCGTTTTCATAAAATTTTCTTTGATTTAAATATAAAAAGCGGTGTAATTTGTACAATGTTCAAATTGGAGTATCGATCAGTGATAAAATTTCTGACAAAGGAAGGCATAAGTCCAACTATAATCAAAGAAAGGTTAGATAACGTGTACGGGAATTCCTCCCCTTCGTTTTCGACTGTTAAGGATTGGTGTAAGCAGTTTCGTTTAGGGCGTGAGTCCATCGATGACGAACCCCGACCAGGCCGCCCTGTTGAGGTTCTTACGCAAGATAACGTCGATTTAGTCGAACAAGAGGTACTGAAGGACAGAAGACTAAAGACGAAGAAAATAGCGTCAAGAACGGGACTTACGAAAATAACAGTCCTTAGGATTCTACACGACCATCTAAACATGAATAAGGTTAGTGCAAGATGGGTCCCGAAACTTCTCTCGAGTGCTCAGCGAGCTGAACGAGTGGCGTGCTCCAAGGAGCTTTTAGAGGAGTTCAAGTCATGTGAGAGTGAATTTATCCAGTCCATTGTTACCGGAGACGAAACTATGGTCTTATACTATGATCCTCTTTCGAAAAGAGAGTCGATGGAGTGGCGTCGTTCTGGGGAAGCACCCCCTCGAAAGGCAAAGGTGTGCCAATCTACCAAAAAGATAATGGCCACAATATTTTGGGATTGCGAAGGGATATTGCTTATAGATATCAAAGAACGCAATCAGACAGTAAACGGCAGTTACTATGCTTGCCTTATAGACCAGTTGCGAGAAGCAATAAAGCTTAAACGTCGAGGAAAACTCAGCAGGGGTGTCCGTCTTCTTCATGACAATGCGCCTGTCCACACGGCTGCAGTTGTAAAGGCGGCTATATCTAAATGTGGATTTAAAACAATCCGTCACCCACCTTACAGCCCTGATCTAGCCCCAAGCGACTATTTTTTATTTTCTAAACTTAAATCGGACTTAAGGGGGAGAAAATTTTCGTCCGATGATGAGGTCGCTGCTGCAGTTTTCGAGCATTTCGAAGACAATACTTCCGAATATTATTTTAAAGGCATAGAAATGTTAATCAAACGATCTGAAAAATGTATAACAATAGGAGGAGACTACATTGATAAATAAAAATATTTTTTTTAACCTAAACGTTAATTTTCATTATTAGGCCGGAAACTTTTGAACCTTACCACGTATATTATACTTTCGGAGTTTATGCCGCATACGCCTTTGTATTCATTAGCGGCGCCACTGGCTTTTGTCTCTTTTTTTTGCGCTTGGAAGTAATTGATGCTATCTCATTGAGGCTCCGCCTTCAGTCGCCTGTGATGGCTTGCCGACGACGGATGTATGCCAAAATTACGCTTGCGTTGACATCCCGCTAATGTCATTAAAAAACATTGTTTTAAGTAAAATACTAGAACTTTTTGGATGCCAAACTTACAAACTAAAACCTCCTGCGACCCGAAGTCAAATTTTTGTTGTTGGATTTCAAATCTAATGTCATCTATACTGGTCCGAATGAGACTGACGGAACCGATCTCTCTATCTCTCTCTCACATCGGCTTCCAAGCCGCTAGCGTCGCTGCGACTGCGCTCCTAGTCCGTTTTAATTTGTTATTGATAAATAAATGAATCTAGTGTGCAAAAAGTGAATTTTAATCTGAACCAGCCCCGAAGAAACATAAATAACAACGTATAAAACAGTACCGTTACTGACTAACAGACAACGCACAGCCTAAACCACTGGACCTAGGAACTTGAAATTTGGCAGGCATATATCTTGAATATCCTAGAGGAGCACTAAGAAGGAATATTTGAAATTCCCACGGGATTGGGAATAAATCAGGCTTATATTATATCTCTCAGTAACTGTAATGTCTGTAATAACAAGACTTCAAATTCGACACACATGTAGATGATTGTAACGTAACACTAAAACATGTTCTCCGGGAAAATACGAAATTCCCGCGGGACAGAAATAAGTGCATTCAACTTCGGGGTTGTTTTTAAAAATCATTTCACTAATAGAAAGCTACACTGATTCTGATTGATATTTAAGAATTTTTTAAATAGGTCAAAACAGTTAAGGTACCGGCGGGTATTACCGAGGGTATCAAAATCAGCTACATTTATCACGGTATTTTCAATTAAGTGATTATTTTAGTTCTTTATGCTTTATTTTTCGTATATATGATTGGTTATATACTTTCTTAAAGTTATTTTAATCTCAATCTATTCACGCTATTAAAGAACAATTTCCGTGGTATGGAAAGTATTCAACAAACTCTTAATTTTTAGCAAAAAATTCGGTACTGGATTTGTAGTTTCTATTCTATAGAAACCGTTATTTTGTCAAGTTGCTTAAGTATTGAGAAAAAAATCATCATATATATCAGTGGCGTGGCGTCAAGTATATCAGAAGGCAAGCCGAAGGGAACTTAACTAGCCTTTTCCTCTAATTCTGCACAATAAATTGCCCAAATGCCTTAAAATAGGCAAGCCACTGGGAATCGAGTTATATGGACGCAACGCCACTGATATATACTTACCAGGTCTGTAATTTTGGTTTTATACCAAGGTTGTAACATATATTTTTGATGTGTAATGAAAATACAACTGTTTCTTATTGTTTTCATGGGTCGGACTTAGATTTTACAACACTTTAAATTAAGCCTATTACCGATGGTACGATCACTTAACCCTCGGTAATAAAACGTATGGGACTCTATTACCGACCCATTCAATATTTGTTTGGCTTGGTTATAGGTTCTTAAAGAAGTATCTATTACCGAGTGATATTTTAATTTTCTATTAAAATATTAACATTTAGGGTACTGCAAGTATAGATTTTTTTTGATAAAATTGAAACTTACTCATCAATTGAAAATGCTTTGGTTTATACAAAAAACTTACTACTTAAAAAAAACGATGCAGGTACAAAAATAATAAACGTATACGTATCGTGTAAGATTTGAAACTGTCGGACCTTTTCCGACAAAACAAAACGTGAGTTATCCGTTTATTTACATTAATATACGTATACATACACATATACCTACAAATCACGTCTTTATTTATCCCTTACGGGGTTAACAGAGTCTAAGGTAAAATCTAAAGGCCACTTTTAGCATGATTCTGGACGTATAGGTCGAAAGGAGAATCAAAATAGTGATGGGTTGCTAGCCTCATCGCCTATAATATGATTCTCGGTATTAGGTTCCAAATCGTGAGCGTGGTTTCTATTACCGATGGTAGAAAATTCCTGATTATTGCCCTCGGAATAGACAACAATTCAATTGAGCTAAGGTAGTAAAATGAAAATACCGTTTGTAGATTTTACACTGCTGATTACAGTAAAAATATTTGGATTTTTTTATGCAGTAGTTTTTTTATATTCAAGAAAAACAGTAAAAAAAGTTGGATTGTGAATGTTAGGAAATACACTTATAGTGCCGTTAGTCCATTTATTACCGTAGGAATTGAAAAAAAAATATATAGAACAGTCATGGTGTCAATGTCACATATATTATTTATCTGTCCGTCAGATCACTTGATTCTTACGACACGCTTTCGATTCTCGTAAATCTCGTAATATTTTTATTAATTTCTAGCTTTAATAACACGAAAGTGGCTGACGGATTTGTAAAAGTGAATAGCGGATAGCCGAAATCTGCTCAAAATCGACGAATTTATGTTGTTACAGTTCATGTGCTTAAAGTGCTTATATCTTTTTCCATTGACGCCGTGTTTTTGCAACTTGGAACGATACAAATTATTAAAGGATGTTGGTGATACTTTCTTCCGGTCGTCATTCTATAGAAATAAACTCAAAGCATGCACAGTATTGCAAAGCAGCAAACGCAAAATAACAAATTCGTGAACGAACGACAGTGAATGGTTAACAAACAAAGCAAGTGACATGACATGACAGTTCTGTTTGAAAGTTACTTTTTAAAATTTTATGTCATGCTAAGATCACGACATCAGTATTCCTATCTTTGTATATAGGTACGGTCTTTTTAATGACCATTTCTTTAATAAATTATTAGCGATGAATTTAAGTAAAATAAAGGAAAATCGAAAAACACGGGTAGTCTAGATAATTTTTAACCAGCCAGCCAGTTTATAAACACGAAAAAAGATAAAAGGCTTTTTTTTGAAATGTTGTCAATTGGAAGCTCAATTCGCGGTAAAAGAACGAGACTGTACATTACCGTGGTATCAGAAGAAATGCCCGTTTGAGTTTCAATAATAAGTATAATAATTATTATTAATAATAAGAATAAAATGAGTCCAAACTTTCGAAGCTGAAAGTTCAATAAACGCTTTTCAATGAAAAAAAATACTTGGTCGTTAAGGCGCTGTCAACAGCAAATGACCTTGAGCAGCGCCACTCTTCTCACATACGGTTCGCGTGCAAGAGAGAAAAAGAAGAAAGTGAAAGAGAAGAAACTATTCCGGCAGCTTGCCGCGCGTCTGAAATCTTGCAAATAAGACACAAATAATAAGAAATAAAAAAGTAGGTATGGATTATTTGTGAAATATGACTCATTAGCCGTTTAGGTATGAATATGTTGACTTTATGTTTTTAATTGCAGACCCATACGTCGAAAAAATAAAGACATAGAACCGTTTAATGATGATTTTAAGACCAATCTTTGCGATTATTTTCTATCGAGCCGATTTTGTTCAATTATGTATCGAGTCCATCCAGCGTCTTTGAAATATGATGAAAATTATCTTATATATATTTTTGTATTTTTTGTGTGTAGTTTTTCTTAAAAAAGTGCTTAAATAACTTCAATTTCAACAAAATTTGGTGTTGTCAGCCTCTTAAGGAGCTCAAAGTTCCTTAGATACTCTTACTCTTAATTATATGGACTCTTTTGAAAACTTGTTTAAGTACCACGGTAATACCTTATTTCTATTCCGCGGGAACTTTACACTTTCTTGGGATAAAAGTAGTCTATTTTTCAATCAGACACAATGTAGCATTTTATTAAAAATCAGTATTTGTATTCCTGAGTTATTGTCTACGCGTACGAAGTCGCGGGCAAAAGCTAGTCTGACTGAATATTTTATAAAACTTGAAGATAAGATAAAATACTCGTAATTGCTAAAAAGATGTACGGGCAGCTTTAAGACGTCTTTATTCTAGTGCGCTGTCAGTGTGACGCACGGTCAATTGTGACTGGCTGACTAGACTAGCGCAAGTCGCGTAAAAGTAAAGGGGTGTGAGCGGGTTGGGGGGTTCAACAGCTCTGTTTTCGATTAATTGTTTAGCGATGCGTCACCTTAAGTTTGTTTTGTATTGAAACTTATTTTATACACAATAAAGATTCATACATACAAATATAGAGTACCCGAAACCGACGAGCATGTATGAAGAGATTGATGAATGTGGATGAAGCGAAAAAAGTTATGTCAGGATCGTAGCAAGTGGAACAAAGTAGTCTCTGCCTGCCCCCGTGGGAAAGAGGCGTGACGATATGTATGTATGTATGTAAGATTCATAGGTACATAAATACAATACCTTTCACCTAATAATTAGTATTCATGACTTTACGGTATTCATAAAATGCGCTCGCACTTTGGAAACTGGTAATGTTTTAATCCAATAAGGAGTTTTTGTGGTTCGGTCATGTGTTGAATGTGTGATAACTAATTTACGATGGATTTTAAATGGTTTTTGTTGCGTTTGTATTATTTTATACCACTAATAGGATGAAATCAGTACTTTATTGAATCAGGCGTTACTTGCGGAGATACATTTCAATAAATTCGTTTTTCTACTATATTAAAATGCGTGTTTTATAGGTACACATAAACCTTTCTTTCTCTATCTATTAAAAAAATACCGCATCAAAATCCGTTGCGTAGTTTTAAAGATCTAAGCATACATAGGGACAGACAGACAGCGGAAAGCGACTTTGTTTTATACTATGTAGTGATGATGCACTCTTATAAATTTTCTCTTAGGAAGTAAATCCTCAAAACTTCACTGTACTACGCTAAAGAATACTTTGCCCTAAAAAGAATAGCCTTTACTTAACTAATTGAATACTGTCCGCATATTAATTGTCATGTTTTCTTTGACGGCCGCCATTTGCAATTCAAATATGGCGGACGGGTGAAGCGTCTTGTCTGAACTGTCCTGAATTTGTCACGGGAATTCATAGGCTTTAATCGAAGGGGTTTGGGAAAAGGGTTGATTAAATTGTCTGTTTGATAAAAGAACATGTTTTTTTTTTTTTTGAGTGACTGGCCAGTCATTATTGCAGACAGGGTAGGACATTCTTGGAAGGCCTTTGCCTATATAGCAGTAGGATAATAAAATATAAAAAATACACTTTTTGCAGATTATGACACAGAAATTATTTTGAAAAGGTTCTCTACAAGGTAACGTTTTTTGTTCGGCTAGTAATGCTGGTTTCAAAAGGGTGATTTTTCATACTGGCAATAAAATATTTAACCTCTATGTCTACATGGTTTTATGACATGTCGCAAATGTGACATAAAACAAAAGTAACGAATAACAAGGCAGTAAACTGGTACTTACAAAATTACAAACATAACTGTGTCGGTGGTTAAAATTGGAACTAATGCTCTTCCGTACATGTTTGTAAAGAAAACGTTGACAGTGCTGCCAATTCCAGCGGAAAAGGTAAGTTTGTGTCAGCGGGTGCTTAGAAAAATTACCAAGATGTGTTTTGCGCGTGGATGAAAAATGAACTAACGTTATCAAGTATAGTGTTGGAGGGAGATGCTAAGCCAGTGGCGCGATTGTGGGTGTAAGATATAAGTTTGTAAGTACACCTAACTTGCGCTTGATCGTTTGTCATGTTTATTGTTTGGAAAAACTTGATATTTATTGTTACGAAGGCAACGTAAGTTGCTATATTGTAGAGTAATTTCGTGTAATTTAGTATCAAAATGATCAAGTCAACAATTCAACATCGAGAAAATATAATGATTTTGTTTGTAACCAAATAATTATGCTAAAAAAATATATTTTACAGGTCTTCTTTTTATTAATTATTAAGAACAATAACTAATACGAGTCTTAACGTCGTGAAAAGATTTGTTTAAATTTTTTGATTTATTTAAAGAACGATCACTAATTTATTTTTTAATAAATGCTGAAATATTTATTCCCTAATTTTAAATGTATCTTGTTTGAACTAATAAATAATCGCAAAAACTTCTTATAAAACACGATATAATATTTTTACATAACCAAAAACAGATCTGAGTGTATCATGTATACATTTGAAACAGAAAAATGTCTCGTTATGCAGGTAATCCGGCCTTAAGACTGCAAAAATTTAATAATTTATATCACTATAGTAATAATTGTACTAATTTTATTGTGTAGAACCATATCACAGAGCGCCACTGTCTTTGCAATGAGACACTTTAACAGACAAAATTATAAGCTCCATTTTTATCCACAGGTTTTCTAGCAAATTTTAAAACAGTGAAACTTTATCCAACAGAATCAGCTGCACATCGAAACAATCTGCTACGGCGTAGACAATCCGTAGCAATAGCTACGAGACGTAGCAAACGCTACGAACTATAGCTCCGAGATGGATTACCAAAGTCGCATGGTTTAAAATCGATTCGCTTTGAATACGGGATTCGTCTTTGGTTTAAGTAAATGAAATTGGTATTGAATAAAATTATTCTTCTTCAGTCTAGAAGAGAATAGAAGATTTGAGGAGTAAAGGAATACTAGTGACCTGCCCCGGCGTCCCACGGGTGCAATTTAGATACAAACACGGCGCGACATAATTCAACCATACATACATACATACATAAATCACGTCTATATACAATAGACAGAGCCCAAGGTAACAATACCTAAAGACCACGTTTAGCATGATTGTGGGAGTATAGGTGGAAGAGGCAATCAAAATAGTGATGGGTTGCTAGCCGCGTCGCCTATTGGTGATCGCTTCCTATTTACATAAAAAAAAAACTGGACAATTCTATGTTATTTCTTTACTTTAAGACCAGCATGGTAGTTAGAGAACCTAAGTGGTTAAAAACCTACATACACATACATACATACCGTCACGCCTCTTTCCCACAGGGGTAGGCAGAGACTTCTTTGTTCCACTTGCTACGATCATGACATACTTCTTTCCCTTCATCCACATTCATCAATCTCTTCATACATGCTCGTCGGTTTCGGGTACTCTTGACCTGGCCCTTTTCCAAAACGTCCCCAATTTGATCACGAAACGTCCGTCTAGGCCTTCCCCTCCCAACGCACCTATTCACACTTCCCTATATAAATCTGTTTAGTTAATCTTCTTTCATCCATCCTCTCTACGTGACCTAACCAACCAAGCATAGTCTTTTCTATCCTAGTCAATATGTCTTCTTTCACACCAGCAATTTCCCTTATCACACTATACCTTATTCTATCTTTCAGTGATACACCTAAACCTAACTGCTACAATATCGATCAAGTAAGAAATGTAATTTTCCACGGCTCTACTCGTTTTAATTCATCGTAAGCCACCCACGGTATTTTCAGAGGTGAATTTAAAAGTCGTCCCTTCTCTGGTTTACACATCACTACCATATCACTCGGCGATGTGGAATAAAAGCCCAAATTTCGAGTAACTGACGTCTAGATGGTCCGTTTAATATTTTATGAGGTAATACAGTCAGCATCAGATAATAATAACGACGAAAGTGTCCAAATCTAATCTAATCTAATCTAACTAATATTATAAATGCGAAAGTATGGATGGATGTTTGTTTGTTACTCAATCACGCCAGAACGGCCCAAGGGATCTGGATGAAATTCGGCACATAGATAGAGAAAAGTCTGGAATAGCACATAGGCTACTTTTTATCCCGGAAAATTGCGTAGTTCCCGCGGGATAGCAATAAATGAATTCTTTGCAGACGAAGTCGCTGGCAACAGCTAGTATAAACATAAGGCATAGAAGAAACAATAGAGTGGAAATAAAGTTAACTCTGTGTGGCGATTAATGCACTCTGATTGGCCAGCTTGTGGAGCAAGTCACTTGATTTTGACCAAGCAGCTATTATAATCGATATGGAAAGTTTATGTTTGGCTGTTGAGTGGCGTAAGGAAAAACTATGCGTAAAGTCACTAGGCTACTAAGGTTTTTTTAGCTTTGGCGGCATTGAGCGCTTTTTGGGATGAGTAAAAAATGTGGAGGGAGAGTTTAAGTACCGGGATATGAGAATCGTCTAAGAGCTTATTTTGAATTACGAATGAAACTAGAGTCGCGTTCGATTTTTGAAGTGTACGTTGATTTCGTTGCTTTAACGTGTGTGCGTTTGGCCTAGTGGTATAAGGTGTGGAATAACAGTGCGTTCTCTCAAGTGACCGCAGTTCGAATCTCGTGCAGATAAAGTTTTTTTTTTTCTTTTTGCGCGAGTGTCCGTGTGTGTAGTTTTACCTTCTGCCGGCACTCCCGGAACTGTCTACCCAGTGTTTTATTGTATTATAATTGTCTGATGTTATATCAGAAGCAGACTGTACAGAACCCTCGGCCGGTATCGGGCCGCCAGTCCCAGACGTGCTACAACATTTACACCAACTGACGAGGTAATTATATGAGATGGGTTTTTATATTGATTATTTCATTTTTAGGGTTCCGTACCTCAAAAGGAAAAACGGAACCCTTATAGGATCATTTTGTTGTCCGTCCGTCCGTCCGTCCGTCCGACTGTCAAGACCCTTTTTTCTCAGGAACGCGTGGAGGTATAAAGCTGAAATTTATATCAAATACTCGGGTCTACTGCCCCTTGGAGCTGTGAAAAAATCAAACTTCTAAGCCAACGCAATCAAAAGAAAAAATCGTTTATGCCGCAAATTTTCGAAACTCGCAAGGGAATCAAAACCTACAGGGTACCTTCCCGTGAACGCAGAATCTTGAAATTTGGTATGAAGGTAGGTCTTATAGCACAGATTAAGGAATAATTGCGAAAACCGTAAATTGTATTTATGTCTGTATATATCAGTGTCCATTATAAAGTGCACACTGCGTATATTTTGCTTTGGAGCAGGGCTCTGCCTACACTGGTTAATAGATATTTATAGATAATGGTTCAGAACCCTCAGTGCGCGAGTCCGACTCGCACTTGGCCGGTTTTTTTTTTATATTCTGGGAGTGAAGAAAACGCAAAATTTACTAGTTGCTTCTCTTCCCGCGCAGATGGTATAAGCCAGAAGGAATCATAGTATAGGCGATGCGGCTAGCAACCCATCACTATTTTGATTGCCCTTTTCACCTATAATCATGCTAAATGTGGGCCTTAGGTCTTATTAAGTACCTCAGGCTCTGTCTACCCCGTACATAAAGAATAAAGACTCGATTTATATATGTATATATGCATGTACCTCTCTTAGGTCTTTACAACCACAATTACGCTAAACTTGGCCTTTAGTTTTTGTTACCTTAGGCCCTGTCGACCCCCGTAAGTAACCAATATTTCAATGTACTTAGTTTCTGGCAACTCAACTTATTAATAAAGTTAACTAACTACATTTTCACTTGCTTAATTAATTAGATTAACATCACTTGCCGCAAAGTTCTACTTTTTCTCGGTTAGTGGGGATTTTCAGCAACAACCTAACAACGAATTGCTTTTGGGAGCCCGGAATAACAAAGTTACTTGTTTCACACTGAATGTCCAGGTTAAATTTTGTTACATTGAAAGAGTGGTTCACAATTATTAAGTTCTATATAGACGAGCAAATTGTTAATTGCTTTTGGCTAGTACAATGACTTTAATTTAAAAATATAAAAAATCCGGACGCATTCGAGTAATCAAACAATAAAATTATTTTTTTGCCAGATATGCCTTATATCGCTTTGGAAAAGAGCGCTGATATTCGTCAAACTGCAAGGGTTGAATAAAGAATAAAATAAAACAAAGTAATTTAACCTAGACACTAACCCCCTTATTCATAAACGCACTATAGGCCTCAGCTAACTTAGTAATCGTTTGTCCTTATCTGTGAAAGGTAAATGTCAAAGTGACAGATAAGGACAAACGATTACTAAGTTAACAGAGGCCTATAGTGCGTTTATGAATAAGGGGGTTAAAGTTTTAAATATTTTATTGAATCAGGCGTTACCTTGCGGAGGTCCATTTCAATGAACACAAAAGCAAGTAGCGGTTAAGTAGCGGTGTAGCAAGGTACTAAATATTTAGTGTTCACTAAATGTTTTATTTTTTTCTGAAATTAAAGTACTTGCCTAAATATGTTTCTAATTGTGAGACAAATGGAGAAAATTTTATGATTCTTTGCTCGCGATGTTAGTTTAAGAAAACATAGTGTTTGCAGTGTTGATTGTTATAAGAAGTTTGCAAAAAACCGCTTTTTGATTTAGATTATGCATTTGTAAAAAAAAACAATTAGTGAAATGTATGTAAATTTAAAATTTTCGTAAGTATCATTCCTATTCGCACAACGTCCTCATATTAACAAAATCATCTCGTATACTCGTAGTGTAACGATTGTAAAAGAATGTATTTCACATGTCGCACCTAGGTTCTATAAAAGAACAATAATTGTCTAAAATATTATCATCATTAATGCAAATGATTACAAAACAAATCAACCAAAGCCGCGGTCAAAAACAGTGTCCGAACAAGCTTTTCCCGAAAATTTCGACTCTCTTAACTATCGAAAATCGATAATCGACTGTCAGTGTATAATGCCTACTGTAATTCACTTACGCTTCAAAAGTCGAATACGGACGCGGCCATTTGCAATTCAGATACATTTTCAATTTACAATCAACAAGAACAGTATAAAATTAAGTCAATAGGCCGACTAAAGAATACTGTAGACTCAAAGGCTGCGGTGTTATTCTGGCGGGAATGAATTTATTATTGGCAGCTCTAGTGATGTACTGTTACCCAACCAAAAATTATAAATTATTTACCGAATCAGAGGTTAGGCACTCGTCCCACCGCCGACGATGAGCGATAAACGAGTAGAACGATAAACTAGAAATGAGTGGGCGAGCGGCGAGAAGCGAGTGTTAGCTCCAATAGTTTTGTCGCTCGGCTATAGGCGAGTGTTCGAGTGCGACGGGCTATTACTCGCGTCACTCGCTCGGGCGGTGCGGTGCAGCCGAACACGCAAACCTGCACGCGAAACACTGTATTAGCGGTTTGTTGTAAGACCGTCTATTCAGAATTGCTGCTACCACTATACTACAAAATTCATCATCATCGTCGTCTGAGCTAGACAACACAACAATGACAGCTCAAAATTCATAGCAAATAATATATCTGCACTGCTGTAAAATCACCGCTGATTGGTCTTGCAGCTTATGTTCTACTGCCAAGCGAGCATCGCCGAGTGAGTACCGCTGAGCTAGTTTTATCTTATCGCTTTTATCGCGGCGACAAACTAGTAGAGCGAGTGCTCTCGCCGGCAGTGTGAACAGCCAGCGATGAACTATTAATATATGTCTCTTTTACTAACACAGGATCCTTAACTTGGTTCCTTGATCCTTAACATGGTTATTATCCATATTTGTATCCCACACTCTACATACTTGGAATGATTAACTACAATTCTTTAGAGACCAAGCGGAATCTGTACTTAATCAAATATTTTTTCCAAGTAATACGTGGTCACCTTGGGAATCCATCTCTTCTGGCACAAATGTCGCTACGTGTTCCCCCGATTTCCCACAGGCTACTCCGCTCGCGCCGCCGCCCCCTGCTCGCTATCCCGGCCGCGCGTACCAGGACGCTGTCCCACTCCCCGCTCCACCGAGCGTTGACTCTCTTAAACGATATCCTGGACAGTGACGTTAGTCTGGATTTGTTCTTTACCTCTGAGTCGAGGTTTCTTGCATCGGCCAGCCGACATTTGGAGTCAATAGTAACACCGAGCTCAATAAATGTATAGCATAGATATTTAGTTTATAAGTTCTATGTATTCATTCTCTTCTCTTGTTTTATATAATTAGCATGTGTGGCTTGTCTGTAAGTGTTAATTATGAGATTAAATAAATAAATAAATAAATAAATAACTTTTGTTTGTTTCTTGGTCGAGAAAATCGCCGATAGCTAATAGCTTACTCGCTCTTGGTGGGACAAGTGCCTTACTTTGTTTGGTCTATACTTATGAGTAAAATTTAATTTTAAAATTTAATAATCCCCTTACGCATTAATCAATTAATACTACATAAATAAATAAATAATACTTATATATTAGCACAAACACCTTCATATTTCACTATAAGACAAACTTAGATCTATTATAAGTATTAACAAATCGTAACGCCCACAGAGAAAAAAAAAAGAATAGAGCGTTAATACGAACTATCCAATTTTTCAAAACTTATACATAATTTATTTTTTTCGCAAGTTTTAACACGTTCACGGACACAGAACAATCTTGATTTTTTTGAGATACGACACAGAAATTCTCCATACAAAATGGCATGACATCTGGGGACGGATTGTCGTATCGCTCAGGTTTGAATGTATGTGTTGCGGCATTAACGGCTAGAGGCGTAACCGCCTGTAGACGGGTATTCATGTCAAGCGACTACTATGACCTGTGATACGACACTAACGGCTACAGACGAAATCGGCTATAGACGATAGCCGTATCATGTGAGTTGCATGACGCTTCTTGTGGCAGTACGACTATAGACGTGACCGTCTACAGATGGACCGCCATCAAGCGTATCATCACCATGTTATAAACAAGTAAACTAATAATGGCCACAGGCGGGTCGGGGTACAATATAAAATTTGTGTATTAATCAACATGATATTTATTTATTCTTGAAATCAAACATAATAATCTTCTTAGATAAACAATTAACCATAATGGTTTTTTGGCCTTGTAGTAACGTGAGACCGAGAAACTTTTTCATTTCATCATTGTTCGTTTCGCGAAATACTTTATTTCGACTATTTCGTGTATGAGGTCTGTTTTGATTTGTTAAAGATTTTGCGTAGGCGTTCGTACATGCAACTAAATACTCAATTATATTCGCTGGAAACAACAAATCAAATACCTCTTCTGCTGTCATGTTTTGATCTAAGTGAACACGAGGGCCGGAAGAAGCTGCATCGAAACGAAAATCAAGGATATCGCGCAGGGGTAGGTAGAGACTACTTTGTTCCACTTGCTACGATCCTGAAACACCTCTTTCGCTTCATCCACATTCATCAATCTCTTCATACATGCTTGTTGGTTTTGGGTACTCTTGACCTGATCTTTTTCCAAAACGTCCCCAATTTGATCACAAAACGTCCGTCTAGGCCATCCCCTCCCAACGCACCCATTACACTCCCCATATAAATCTGTTTAGTTAATTTTCTTTCATCCATCCTCTCTACGTGACCAAACCAACTTAGCATGATCTTTTCTATCTATATCTTCCGCTTGTAAATTGTAACTTGTAGCTTTATGCAATAGGGCACAGCACGTTCCCTTAGCACACTATTCCTTATTCTATCTTTCAATGATACACCTTCCATACTTCGTAACGCTCTCATTTCTTCTGCATTTATTCTAGTTTCAGGCCGATTGCTGACAGCAAATATTGTTCTTCTACCAGATGCCATCTGCAACAAGTTTACATGCTTGAAATACGAACGTATCTAATTGTAGCAACAATAGGAAAAAACATATTACATCTACATAATGTTCTGCCCGTGACGCTCGGTCACCTAGAAGCGTAATAAGAAGTATGTTATGTGTTAATCCTAGTTGTAAACTAAGCGTATGCTATGTTAACGAGTAGCAAAACCAAACATTCACTATTTATTTTAAATATTAGTAGGATTTCGGCAGTTTTTATAAGCACCTATTTCTCATTCAGATGCACTTATCAGCACTAAAAGCTTAACTAATTTTTTCCCAGCACACTTAAGTAACTAGCATTTACAACTACAAGTAAATATTTTGTTAAATTATCAATAAAATGATACGTACCGTTCATCGAGAATTCTTATACCGCACCTTGTCGCAATGAAATACGTGTAATCCCTCCCGCTGTGGCACACGGCGTCTGAACGGCGGAATATGTATGCGAATCGTCCGGCCACAGACGAAGTGTCACAGCACGCAGTCTGTCAATGTGTGCGTGACGGAGGTAACTTGTGTGCAACAATATGAGTGCTTGCTGTGGCACTGGCGGGTTTGTGTTACATCCAAAAGCGGCACAGAGACATACCCTTCTTATAAATACCACGACAAATATTCGACTGTGGATGTAGTGCCACTTTTAATAAAAAATAAATTCCCGTCTACAGCCGTAGTGCCATATTACGAGGGTTTTAGTTTACGGCCCTCGACGCACTGTCCGTGAACGTGTTAAAAAATTTAATATTACACCAAAAAAAATTACATCACTTTGGATACTCTGTAAACTCTTCAACAGCTGGACTGATTTTTATCAAACATCAGCTAATAATCACTGCAAGGAAACTGGTTTTCAAATGAAAAACTGCATCCAAATCAATTCATCCACCTTTGAGCTACAATGCCACAGACAGACACACACACAGAGAAATCGACATCAAATTTATTCCCCTCTTTTAAACTAGATAACCGCGATTCCGTCCTTGATTGCGAACTGAATTGACAATGGTTGTGCTTTTGTTTACCAGTTTATACGTCAATCGTTGATATACACGGCAGTGGTTTAGTGGTGTGCTAATTTATTAATAGTGATCTAGAAAACGTGCTAGCTACTACTCGTGTGTAGTTATACTAGTTGTAGTTAGATGGGTGGAAAAGAAATTATAATTTGTGTGTGTGTGTGTGGGTGTGTGTGTGTGTGTGTCGGTGTGTGTGTGTGTCTGTGTCTGTGTGTGTCGGTGTCTGTGTGTGTCTGTGTCTGTTTGTCTGTGTCTGTCTGTGTCTGTGTGTGTCTGTGTGTGTCTGTATGTGTCTGTGTGTGTCTGTGTGTGTGCGTGTCTGTGTGTCTGTGTCTGTGTGTGTGTGTGTGTGTGTGTGTGTGTGTGTGTGTGTGTGTGTGTGTGTGTGTGTGTGTGTGTGTGTGTGTGTGTGTGTGCGTGTGTGCGTGTGTGCCTGTGTGTGTGTGTGTGTGTGTGTGTGTGTGTGTGTGTGTGTGTGTGTGTGTGTGGCATCGTAACTCATAAAGAATGGACCTATTTGGATGCGGTTTAGGTCAGTAAGTTATCACCATTGCCCATAGACATCCGGAACACCGGAGCATAACAGGTGCGTTAACAGTTTAGAAGGCTGTGATAAAATACCTCGTGCATCGATTACACCTGGCTGGAACACAGCAGCGCAAGCTCTGCTGCTTAGTGGCAGGGTTAGCGAATAAAATAGTGGTAGCGATCCAAATCGACCCTAAACAAAGTCCAACTCCATAACTACTAGTTTAATGTATTTTTTTGTGATTGCACATGTTTCTTTATATTTTGTACAATTAAAGCATTTACTTACTTTCTTACTACCCGCAGAAAATACTGACTCAAATCACTGTGGAATATCCATCACTGACATACTCATCGTAAATCCACTTCGATACGATCCCAAAACAATATCCTTCACAGTGTACAATTGACCTAAAAACGCGTCAAAACAATTTAATGAAAGAGCGAGCGATAACTAAATAGGCCCCCACTCATCCGGGCCTACAAGGGGGCTATTCGATAAATTGAAAGAATAATTCATTTTTCCGCTCCATGGCACATGAAAGAGTTCGCTCGTCGCCCCGAGGCGATGGGGGATATCACGGGGTGTATTACGATGAGAAAAGCTGCGGATATTTTCTTGGCTTGGAATTTTTGTGATCATTATGATGTCGTATCTGTGTGGTATTTTTTTAATTGCTGCTTATGAAATAGTTGCTCTTATATGATAGTTAGTCGATGTCAAAGGATACGAGTGTTTTTGTATTTAGGCTTTTGAATAAGTCATGTTAAATCGATGTTCTAATGAAAGTGGAACGATTACTTTAGAAGTAAGTTAGTAAGGTAATTCTGTTCTTATATTTAGAATCAATGTCGCAAAGACGTCGGTTTTGCTTCTATTTTACAGTTCAGCAGTAAACACAATTATTCAAAGCCACGCTTTGTAATTTAGCTTAATTATAAGAAGCTAAAATTTCACGAATAAATTGTTTTAGCGGACGGGAACGTGCGAAATTCGAAACGGTATTTTTCGCTATAACGTTTATCGTTTTAAAATCACTACCGTAGTCGGTGTTCATGGATTTTTTTTGTGTATATCCCGTTCCCAAATATTCGGGATACAGTTAGGGTTTAAGTTCTACGAAACTGGAAATATTTGTGTTGTTTATTTATTACGTTCGGCATGCCCGTTCTTTATTGCGATTCATTTTTCATTTCGCGTTTGTTTTCTGTATGCTTTGGTATTTTTGTGATGCTGATAGCTTAAGTTATATTTTTGGCAAGATGCGCTTATTTTAATTAAAAACACAGGATTCCAGTAGCAAATTGTATCCAAGCGGTCTTACAAATAACTCACAAACAAGGAAAAAAGGCTATAACAACTCCAACCAAGTTCCCAGCATGATGGAACACACAATTTGGTCAGATAATTACACAATAACAGAAAGGAAAAGCCACACAAGATCTCACAAAGCACGGTAACCAAGACCATGCTTCTTTTGCGTCGATTCCGCCTCGAGGAACCATAATCCGACCTCCCGTTGGAGGGAATCTGCTTGACGTACGTGACATACTGTCACTGTCAAACGTCATCGCTCAAGATGGCGGCATCGTCCACTGTTGCTACTGGTAAAATGAGGCTTCGTCACTTCATGGCTACAACTCTAACAATATCATATCAGCCATAGGACGTCCACTGTTACACGTAGGCCTCCCATAGACCTCCAGTTGCCTCGGTTGGAAGCATCAACTGTTTGAAGTCGGTGCCTCTGACCTAATAGTGCCAAACCCAAGAGGCACCGACTTCCAACAAATCATGAGGTCGAAAGAGAGGATGAAATGTCTATGGATATTTTTTACTTTTTAGTGGCTATTTTATTAAAGGCGGGTTTTTAATTATCACCATGTATTGATTCACTAGCTGTTGCCTGCGAATTCGTCTGCAAAGAATTCGTTTATCGCTATCCCGCGGGAATTTTCCGGGATAAAAAGTAGCCTATGTGCTAATTCCAGACTTTTCTCTATCTATGTGCCGAATTTCATCCAGATTCGTTGGGCCGTTCTGGCGTGATTGAGTAACAAACAAACATCCATCCATCCATCCATACTTTCGCATTTATAATATTAGTTAGATTAGTAAGATAGATTTTTGGCGTAAAGCGTTGCCGTAGTAAACTGCGTTTACGGTGACGGGGACTTAGGTAAAGCTGAGACTATAGCAAATATTTAACCGCGCCTATGATTCCACTATTTCAGCTGAGCCTAGGATAGATTGGAGGTAATGTTTGCAGGCCTTCGGTCTAGTGTTGTCGCTCGATAGTGTTTCGATAGACTGTCGATATTTTGAGCAAAAAGAACACGTCGGTGAGATTGCCAATTCCGTTATGTGCATTCTAGCAACTTTTCAGGAGAGACAAAAAGAAACTGATTTAGGGTGCGACCAAACCGCCGCGTATACGCAGTGACGTGCCGTATGCGTCACGTTTTCTCACCGTTTTCTCATACATTTTGTTGCGATTCCGTGACGTCACCGTTTTTTAAGCGCCGGTGTGGTCGCACCTTTATGAAATAACTGGCCAAAATCATATGTTATAATTTTATATCAAAATTGTGTCAAAAAACAAGAAAAACATTGGTTAACAATAAATAAGGATTCATCATATTGTAAATTAAGTTATGATTTTTTTTTTCAATTTTTTGTGCACATAATGGGTATTTTGTTTTGCTCTTACTAAACACGTACGTGTCAGTCTTGCACATAGGGATTCTAATTCACATTTGTTTAAGATTATCAGAGTTAGTTATGTGTTATCCTACTACTATTATAAAGGCGAAAGTTTGTAAGTATGGATGTATGGATGTATGGATGTTTGTTACTCTTTCACGCCAGTACGGCTTAACGGATCTGGATAAAATTTGGAACAGACATAGTTTATGATTTGGAATAACACATAAGCTACTTTTTATCCCGGAAAATTGCGTAGTTCCCGCGGGATAGCGATAAACGAATTCTTTGCAGACGAAGTCGCGGGCAACAGCTAGTTGTAAATAAAATAAAAAAAAATACAATTCTATAAATTATTTATAGTATTGTAGGTTATCGATTATCAATATTTTTGATAATACTATCGTTAGTATCGATAGTGGGTATCAATATTATGTATAATTGCTTTTGCAACGTATATAAATCACGTCTTTATCCCTTTTATGGGGTAAAAAGCCTAAGGTAAGAAGACCTAAAGGCCACGTTTAGCATAATTGTAGGCGTAGGCATTCTGAGAGGAGGCCTGTGCCCAGCAGTGGGACGTATATAGGCTGGAGAGAGAGAGAGAGAGAGAGAGGCGTATAAGTTGGAAAGGATAATTTTCAATGTTACAAAAACTAACGATACTAAACTTTAACAATCGATATTTACCATTTATCTCCAGCCTATATACGTCCCACTGCTGGGCACAGGCCTCCTTTCACAATAGGAGGGCTTGGGCTATAATTTCCACGCGGGCCCAGTGTGGATTGGGAGTGTGGATCATTGAATTGTTTCGCAGTTGTGTGTAGGTTTTCCTATTAGGTATTAAATAGGTATTGTTATCGTTATTTCAATAGTAGGTATCACAGTGGCGTGCAGTGGATATTCGCCAGGGTAGGCAGTAGTAGGCAGTGAGAGGGCGGTGCTCCACAATTTGTTTGCGCTGCCTGCCCCGCCGCACGCCCTAGGGTATCAACAGTATCGATACTATCTATTATTATGACATTCTTTGATTAAATCTATCGATATGGAAATTATCAATTTTGTGGCAACACTACTTCGGGCTAGGTGTAACAGGGTCGTTAAAGCCGACAAACGATATTTGAGTGATTTTACCTCCATACTTATCGGGGGCTTAGACACTTTGCGAAGCATACGTTTTTAGAATACCTAGTCCAGTGATGGGCAAACTACGGCCCGCGGGCCAACTCCGGCCCGCGAAAGAATTTAATGCGGCCCGCCGGCGTTCCTTCGAATTGGAGTGTTATGGCACAGGATGACGATATTTAGACTGTGCTGCTGTATAAAATAGAATAATAGATGCGAAGGCAAAGGAGCCAGCTAGACTAGCCACGTAGTTCATGCGTCATGTGTCAAAAAAATTGCATTTTAGTATAATTTTGGCCCTTCTTTGAAATATCTGTGATTTTCTGGCCCGCCATGAAAAAAGTTTGCCCACCACTGACCTAGTCCCTACATATTATAAAACATATTCACCCCCACTTCTGTCCGTTTATCTGTTCCTTATGGACTCAAAATTTGTTACCCAAATAAAAATAAGCCTTCTAAGCTCAAATGAGACTGGACTGGACATGTCTGCCGCATGCAACAGAGGTGGACCCACTCAGATTATTATTATTATTATTAGCTTGGACAGGTGTCCCACAGCTGGGCTAAGACCTCCCTCAATTTTCTCCACTCGCCCCTATCTTGAGCTACAGGTAGGTACTACATTACAAGTTAAGCAAGGTGCTCCATAAAAATCATTCGCGCCCGCTTTACAGCGTGTTTCAAAATAGTTACACCTCTGTCACCGTATCACAATCAAACTCACCTCTAATATCGTTTGCGATGCGACGTCGCATGAAGCGCGATCGACGCGGCCAGACGTGTACAGCAGGCGTTGTCATAATGCAGAGTAGGGTAGGATAAAGAGAGACAAAAAAAAACAAATTTTCAATTCAAAATGAGCGTGCGTTTGACCACAATCACGCCTGGTGTAAAATAAATGCAAGTCACATAAAATACATGTATTGTAAAACGGACTTTTCGAGGAAGGAATATCTACCAGTTATGGTTTGAATAGACAAGAGGAGCATCCGTGGCACCGTAAAAGAATGAGAGAGTAAATTAACAAAATAGTGAAAGTCAAGTTCAGCGTAATTTTTTACCACTTTTGTGTTGTCCTACATAATGTGCTTTCAAAAATCTTACTAATCTAAATTATCCTACTAATATTATAAATGCGAAAGTTTGTGAGTGACGATGTGAGTGTGTATGTTTGTTCCTTCTTCACGCTGAAACGACTAAACAGATTTGGATAAAATTTGGAACGGAGATAACTAGTACCCTAAATTCCCGCGGGATAGCAATATGTCGATGCTAATTTTACGCGGATGAAGTCGCGGGCAGAAGCTAGTACCTATTATAAATGCGAAAATATGGATGGATGGACAAATGGATGAATGTTTGTTTGTTAATCAATCACGCCAGAGCGCCCAACGGATCTGGATGAAATTCGGCACATAAATAGAGAAAAGTCTGGAATAGCACATAGGCTACTTTTTATCCCGGAAAATTGCGTAGTTCCCGCGGGATAGCGATAAACGAATTCTTTGTAGACAAAGTCGCTGGCAACAGCTAGTCGTCTATATTTAACAAGTCTACACTGGCAACACTGGCGCAGTCAACCAATAAGTGGTTGGGATTTGACCAATGTTGCTAGTTTATAAGGAAAAACGTAAGTTGTGGCTTCGAGAAACATACATATATAAATCACGTCTTTAGCCCTTACAGGATAGACAGAGCCTAAGGAGCAAGACCTGGACATGCGTAGCATGTGGGCGTATAGGTGGAACGGGGAATCAAAATAGTGATGGATAAACCGCATCGCCTATAACGTTATTCCTAACATTTTCACCCATTCCCTTTTGCGTGAGAAAAGGAGCAACTGGTACATTATGTTTTTTCGTTGCTTCCCGACCTTGGGCCTTACCATGACATCCTAATTCCGACTCAGTTCAAGTTTTTAGCTGTCACTTTTAGTATGAATCTGACAGCGAGCGAACCTAAACTGAATCGCATTAAACCGTCATGCTAAGGCCCCAGCTTGGAAGGAAACGTTCTGTTATAGTGACGTGGCTCTATAATTATGCCATACTCTGTACCGCCGTGGGAAACGATGCGAAAAAATAATTTCCTTTCTACACTTGAACGTATGTAGCGCTTCTTGCGGGATGAGAAATTTGAGCGCAGCAGACAATCTTAAGCTGTGTTGGGTGAATAACTTTGTTATTCCATTTTGAACTAGTTAATTTTACACTACATTCGACTGCTAACTTTATTATTTTTAATAGAATAGCTGATGGTACGAGTGGCGGCTGACAAGTTTTTAAGCTTAGCCTATCTTAGGAAGGAGAAAAAAAAACTTACAATAATAATTACCTATTGTACATTAAATATATTTTTCAATAAAATCTCCTCCACCCCTATAATTCAATGTTTTTTTGCATTTGGTGTGTTTAAGGCGATGATTATCATAGAAAAATAAATTGTAATAATTACCTATTGTAAAACTTAACTGCACTTTATCGCGGAGATAGCAGAAAATCAGTGCTGCAGGTGTTTGACGCCTCAGCGTAATGTTGAGCCAGCGACCGTCACACTAGTGTGAAGACACGCTCGTTAAGCCGGCCACACACCTTAGGTTTTGCCTGTTGGTTTTGCGTGACTTGTGACTACAATATCATAGAAAAAAGCCTTAGACTTTTGAGAATTCTTTTTAGTTTGAAGACTTGCTACATGAATAAGTTTCTTTTACCTTTCAGTAAAAAAAGAAAACCGTCTGAATAAGAGCTCAGACTGGGGCCTAAATTATTTTTTCATTAGTTAAAAATTTGATAAATTACTTAACAGTTTTTTACTTAAATCTTTTGAAACTTAATTGAGTTCGTTTAGCTTCACAAATCATTTAGCAAATTATATAGAGCTTCAGCAAAACGGTTTGATTTCATAATTTGATAGTGCCAGTAAAATTGGTTTTTGTTTTTCTTTTATTGTAAGTATAGTAAATTTAACTTAACCATATTTATGAAAGTGTCAGTTTATAAAATAGAGAAAATATAAATCGTTACGAAGCGGTTTACCCTCCCATAAGGAGTTTATCACTTCAAAAACGAAAAACGTAAAAAAAGGTAGTCACTTGACGTGGCAACAAACAATATGGCCGCTTTCAATTTAGAAAATCGCGCGAAAGTTTTTTAAATATGTAAATCAAATTTAATCTAAAAACGAAATTGAATGAGCAATCTCGTAGCAAATTAAATCTTTTTTCCAGAAAAGAACAACCTATCTCCCGAAGGTTTCTTCGAGACCGTGTAAATACCGAAATTAAGTGCTTTGAGACGTTTTCGTAGATTCCACGGGGTATTTCGGTCGCAAGAGCCTTTCTGTTCGAAAATAAGTCCGCTTTAAAAAACTCTTAAGGTGGATTTTTATATTGGAAGAAGAATATTTAATGATTTGCTACAATCGTTTTTCGGTAGCGACTTTGTGTAATAAAATACAATAATATTTTTATTACCGAATATTGCTGTGCTTTTGTTAAGCATTGTTCGTACCCATAGGTCTGGTGGGTTCGTTAAAGTACAGCGTTTGAACACAGAAAGAGAGAGAGAGGGATATTTATTTACAAACATTCGATGCACATAAAAAGAAAAAAAATAGTAAGTACCTACAGTTTACGCGTGATAAATTTAAAAAATATGCTAAGCGACATAGTCCAATTGTCTCGATGAAGAATTCGTTCGTCGCTATTCCCTAGGAATTATGCAATTTTCCAGTAGGTAGGTATTAAAAAATATGTTTTGGACAAATACAATATTTAAATGAATATCTTGGGACAATTAACAACAATTGACCTAGTCCCATACTAAGCAAAGCTTGTAATATGAGTACTAGACAACGGATAAACGTGAACATACTTACATAGATAAATGCATAATTAAATCCAAGACTCGAGAACAAACGTTCATATTTTTCTTACAAATATATACCAACCGGGGTTTGAACCCGGGACCTCAAGTTTCATAATCAGGCTCTGTACCTACTTTGACAATAACAAAAACTACTGCACATTCGAAAACCAATAACAAAATTTACACCCTATTTGTACGCTCAGTATTCGGTATGAACCACATATCACAGTTCCCGTATAATACATAAAACTCAAAACCCAATTTATCGAACTGTAAGACTCAGCAATCCTAAACAAACAGACAAACTGACAAGTGTCACGCGGCAGGGTAAATAGACGCGACCTTTCTCGTCTCTCGATAAATCTAGTGAGGGGTCGATTAAATTTTTGTCGACGCACGTTCCTACGTGACGTGTCGCTCTGAGGAAATAGGTGAAACAAAATGGATTTAGTTCCAGCCCAATACAACATTTAGAAGGATATTGTACGAGTATGTGCGCTAGTATAATGAACAAGTAAGATTTTCTCCCAAGTTTCTTGTGGCGCGTTCTTCTTCTTTTACATAGAGTGCAGTAAGCAGAGATGCGTTGCCAGCATGGAGTGCTAATATAGAATAACTAGCGACCCGCCCCGGCTTCGCACGGTATATTATGCATGTATTAGGTATACATATAAACCTTCCTCTTGACTCACTCTATCTATTAAAAAAAACCGCATCAAAATCCGTTGTGTAGTTATAAAGATTTAAGCATACATAAGGACATAGGGACATAGGGACAGAGAAAGCGACTTTGTTTTATACTATGTAGTGATTAGAATACTTCACAAGCCATTAATTTCTCAGGCTGTCTTACTCTCCATGCCGGAACACAGCACAAGCACTGCTGCTTGGCAGCAGGGTTAACAAGTAAGATTTTGGTGGTAGTTACCACCCGCAAAAATCGGTTTTTGCGAAATGAAACACTACTACTGCTACAACACTACTGCTACTGCTGTACTGCTTTGTACTATTTTCTGTGTACTTCTGTATTTTTCAATTTTTATGTGCGATAAAGAGTTTACATACATAAAATAGCGCATTACACTTCTGACCAAAAAATAATTAAGTAAAAAATCGGGCCAAGCCCGTTCTACAACGTATTTAAAATTGAAGGCTTAGTAGTAATAAACTTAAGATGTTAAGAGGGTTAACGACAAAAATACATTTAGAGAATAGTAATTCAAGACAAACCGTCTCAGTTTTACAAACGTTTCAAGGCTCGCTTGACAAAACTCACAGCGCCGTAGCAAGTTTCAAACCAATTTATAAAATGGAGGTGTAAAAAAATGGGGTACGTATTAAAATACATAAAGCTTAAAATGTATGTGGGAATAAGCGGAATGACAGAATGAATGACTGAGATGGAAGAGTGAGAGAGTGAATGTGTAAAAAAAAATAATGTCAAGAGTCAGACGGCGGCCATGAGAGCGCTGATTTGTATTAATTTGGTTTTATTTTATGTTCTGAGTCAATACAGTGCTACAAGAGTTTAGTCTATCTTTTATTATGACCCGTCCTACATGTATAATGGGTTAAAATACATAATGGTTAAAAATATATAATGCGATCTTCTCAGAAAGTGACAAGTTTACAGGATTGTTATAAAACAAACCTAACCTAACCTAAACCAATCTATAGATTACGATATCAAAACAGTTCATTTAGCTAATAGTTTTACAGAAAATAGCATTATATGTTTTGAACCATTATACATTTTAAACTTTATGTATTCTGATCCGCTCCCAAAAAAATGTACACGTCGATTGTATTTCGTGCATTGTTGGTGATAGGTGCGTTTGGGATTAGTTAGAGCTTCAATTCCAATCCATTTCAACGGCTTTATTAATAAACTAATTTCATCTAAATTCCCGCACAATCACTAGTTGTATGCAATTAACAACACATCCACATGTTGAAGGATCGTACTAACGAAATTTTACAACAATTATGTAAGTATAATTACTATGATTATAAAATTTCCATTTAATATGAACTTGAGGGGACTTGTTTGTTTACAATGGCGTTAAAATCTTAAAATGGATTGGAATAGAATATAACTTGTTTTATCAACACCGTTACGCAATTGAATCATACTTTGTAGTTCAGTGGTTTGACCTAGGTATATATAGCCTCTCTAACAGGGGTCGTCGTCGTGAGTTCAAACCCGGGCTTACACCTCCAAGTGTTTTTGAAGTCATGTGAGAAATTGCATTTGAAATTCACCATGGGCTTTTCGGTGAAAGAAAATTTAATCATTTTACGTTCCCTCTTATTTCAGCCGCACAGCTTATAAGTTAACTGTTTCACAGGTATTAACTGACTTGAAGGCATCTAACACAGTACACAAAAGTAGTACGACAAATATTAATATTATATTATCCTCTTGAAACCGGATTGTCACTCAAACTCGACTTCGACACTTCCGCATGATCACGTACGTCTACACGGGATAACATTTCATAGACTTAAGTCCATTTGTCCACCATTCAAAATTAAGCCTTCACTTTGGTACAATAAACTGATTTCGAAATGGCAAGGGTGTGGAGATAAGCTGTTTCGTAAAGGTGAACGCTCTAGGCTAAAAATGGCAATTTGCTATATCACAACGCCTTAGTCCCGGAAATGTCCTAAAAGAGCTATTAAAAGTTTTGGAACGATTTACTCGCTCCGAGGATCACGGAAGTTTTAATGACGTGAGCGCTGCATTTTTTTACAGGTTTCGGTGATCCGGTGCGATACAGGGGCCCGATTTTTGAAGCAACTGGAAATTACTATTCGAAAGTGATAAAAATCTGTTTCAACATCATCATATCAGCGGCAGGACGTCCACTGTTGGACATAAGCCTCCCCCATAGACCTCCAGTTGAGTTTTAAGAATTATTTGAATTGGATAGGTATCATACATCGTAAAGATTAGAAACACATTTAAAAATAAAATTGCCATTGGAAAGTTTCTCGTTCGTAAAGTACGAAAATCATTCTTAGGTCAATGTATACGTTTTTATAATAAGTTACCTGATGAAGCTTTAAATTTACCCTTGCCAATGTTTAAAAATTACTTGAAAAAGTCTCTGATGTCGAAAGCTTATTATAGGACAGAGGACTATTTAACAGACAAACATGCATGGTCTAAACCTGAACCCAAATAACTTAGTCATTAATATAACTTAGACATTAATTCATGTTGACATTGTATCGTACGATTGTGATTGACGTAATATTGTGATTTGTCTTAAGCCTGTCTGGCTGTTGAGTTTCTTTCGGCGTCTCTTCTCAACAGTGTCTCCTTTTACGAAACGCCGGTAGACTCATGACGTGTAAAAGTGCCTGTACGGCCTACTTACTGAATAAAGTTCATTTATTTCATTTATTTATTTCATTAAAACGTCATTTTTTTTTAAATTCAAATACTCAATTGTGCTTGGTTTCTTCTCACATGCAAACAGGGTTTCATGTCATCAAGGTACTTCTGTGGCACTATCCCGACGCAAACAAAGTTGGTTTCTGTCATACTTTACATGCAGAGCTTGGTGTCGGCGATGCCGCTACCCACCGGCTTAGCCAACTTGGTCGTTGAAAGGATACTTAGACGCGGAAAACATCGATGTACCATAAATCGAAGCCTGACGCCGCATTGTTAAACTTGCTTAAACTTTGCATGATTTTAACTTGTGAAGAATAAAAGAAATAAAACCGGTTGGATTCGCGCACTGAGGGTTCCGTAGAAATTCGGCTAGTGAATGTAAAATCCAGTGTGAGCAGAGTCCTGCTAGAGCAAATTGAAAGTGGAACTCGCGATCACTCAAGCGATATTATTTATATCTATTACTGTAGAGTGAATCTTTTGAGTGTAAATATAAATCACCTGCTAATAGTCTACTTATTACGCTACTCCAGATAATATCCTTTGAAAGGAATAGTTAAGGCGCAGTCAGCCAAAGCTCGGGCACCGGTTAAATTTCGAAACCGTTATGACGTTACTTGCACAAAACCATTTCATTTCGGTTTCATTCATGTAACCGGTAAAGGGTCAAGAAAAAATTGAATTTTCTTGTTAGTTTTTTTTTTATGTGAATAGGAAGGCAAACGAGCAAGCGGGTCACCTGATGGCAAGCGATCACCACTGCTCATAAACACCCGCAACCCCGGAGGGATTTCAGATGCATTGCCAACCTAGAAGACTTAGATGAAATGCCCTTAACTTAACCCGTAATTTAGCTTAACCTTTTTCGAACAGAAAACCGGTTTATTCCGAATCACTATAAACAAACGCTGTTTTATTACGTAATATAGATTCTGCATTTGTACTGCTAGCCGTTTCGTCGCTTGTTAAATAAACTTTATATTTGCACGACTTTATAAGTTAAAATGTTTGAAACTATAATATTTATAACATCATTTTTGTACAACATTTACTGCGAATAAATAATTCATTCATTCATTCATTCAAATAGTGTTAGATTTTGATTTAGGACTTTATAATATTACTAGCTTCTGCCCGCGACTTCGTCCGCGTAGAATTAGCAATTGATATGTTTATCGCTATCCCGCGGGAACTATACAATTTTCCGGGATAAAAAGTAGCCTATGTTTTAATCTAGGGTACCAGCTATCTTCGTACCAAATTTTATCCAAATCCGTCCAATCGTTTTAGCGTGAAGAAGGAACAAACATACACACTCACTCACATCGTCACATTGTCACAAACTTTCGCATTTATAATATTAGTAGGATCATAAATCAAAAACAATAACCGACAGTGAATGTAAATAAATTTATCTCTAATCAGAAAACCGATTAACAAAACTATAATGAAAAGTATATAAATTTGTATTGCCCTTAATATTTATAATGGTGAACTTTCGTTTACTTCTAAATTACTTTTTCCTAGAATTTTGCTCTATTCGTAATAACCTTATTTTCTAATAATATCGCAAATCATTTTGGTATTATTTTGCTACGAGGCATCCTCATTACAATCCTAAAAGTTGTGCGAAAGCTGAGAAAATAAAATTCTAAAGAATATATTTTATTTGACTGCTGATTTATAAAAGTCATGGATACCAAACAATTTGCTCTTTTATATACCTAAATACAAAATTGTATCTGCAACAATTTTTTGCTACGATACGCCAACTTTTACATTATGCAATACACAAAACTCCTATTTTTCTCAACTAACAACCCCTCCTTAGTGAGATAATTATGACGAAATCATTATATTGCCACAAACTTACATTTGCCGCTGCCAAAACCAGATACTAATGACTTACTGTACAACTCCGTGTAACATCGTTTAGGAGTGCCGGATTCCCAGACGCAAAGCTAAAATTGTAGAACATCACGAAGCAAAAAGCAATATATGAACATCAAAAGCTTACGATTGGCAACAACACTCATCTAGTTACCATCCAGAGGAAACAAGGCAACATCAACTGTATTTAAATCCCGTAAGGTTTAAAATGATATCGTGAAAAACGATAATTGCAAGACGATACTGTCAAAACATCACCAATCAAAGTTAGATGTTTTAGTGGTGGCTTCAGATCCTAAACAAATAAAATGGGCGGAGTTATGTCAACAGTTTTGATTTGAAACAATATTGGTGCTTAGTTGACAGCCAGTCTTTATTGCGTCGCGAATTTTGGTCTAGAAAAAATAGTCCATAATATTGGCAAAAGGGACAGAAGGAATATTTGGTGCGGGGAAAAGAAGTGACGTAGGGCGTTTTCAATGAAAAATTCCCAATTTTTATTATTATTTGCGTGTTGCTTTTGTCCGCGGAATCATGAGTATCTACCTATTTCAAAAAGGCGTGTAAGCAAGTGCAAGTATCCCATCGGAGACAAAAATCAAGGCATTTCCCAAAATATAACAATAATCGTGATTCATTTACCAAAGGAGTACCAAAGGCAAAGCAGAATTAAATTTTAATCCTTTGAGGACTTTTATGCCATACAGCAGCTGCAGCATTTTTTAATCAATAATTAATTGGGAACTAAGTATGTAGTAACATTTTCTGTAATAATAATACCTATACCAAGTACACTAACGTGCAAATCTGAAATTAAAATCTCCCTCTCCATTTCTCTCCAGCCTATATACGTCCCACTGCTAGGCACAGGCCTCCTGTCAGAATGAGAGGGCTTGGGCTATAGTTCCCACGCGGGCCCAAAATTAAAATATTTTCATTTTTTACTTTTTTATTTTATTCCAATACATATTATTGTGTGACTGAAATCTGGAATTTGGGTTTTAGAATCAGGACTTTGCCGTTCATATTTTGTGATTTTTATGCTCTTGGAGTACTGTATTCCTGACTCGTTCGCTGTTAATCATGTCATGTCTCTTGACGCTCGGTCGTGCGCTGACTTTCACAACAAGACACCTAACTCCTTATAACGCCTACGAACGAACTGGTCAAGTTATAATGGACTGAAAGCAACGATCAGACCTCACGGGCGAGGTTCAATTAGAAAACCACACAGTAACTTCGTCTGAACTCAACGCAAAGCTTTGTAGGTCTCGTCTATGGCAGAATGTAAACTCGAAACAAGCCTTTCAATCTCCCAAGCGCCAACTAAAACAAAAATTAAAAACAACACTGATCATACCAATTGATTTTACAAAGTTCCAACAAACATTCGCGTTCGAATCCCTACTAATTCGAGAACAAATTTAACTTTGCCGTTCTCCGGGCGTATCCACTTTAAACTTCCGTCTTGTAGCCAGTCTGTTAGATGTGTTATTATTTCGCGCGGGACGCATGATGAATTTGGTAAACTAGCGAACATCAGAATCCGTTCTGAAACCCAATTTGCATGTAAATTCATCGAAGTCGCCTCCGATAAACATTACTGCGGCCAAAGTTACCGCAGTCGTAGACTGCGCGTGAACTGATTATGCAATATGACTAATTTGTAGGTACATAATTATCTATCTATCTATACATACTCGTATAATAAAGCTAAAGAGTTTCGAAAGTGTAAACGGAAGATATTAAAAAAAAAGTTAGCTGGCGATACTTAAAATCGATAACAGAACACGTTCCAACAGACCCCCCTTTACACTTCCAATTGTACTGGGTTGCTACCTTACTAATGGAAAGAATTACGCTAATGTTTATTTGAAAGAGTGGAGTAGAGGAACAAAACAATTATAACTACGAATCGGGACATAAAATAATAACTCTTTTAGGTAGAGTTCAACATTTCACATTATAAAACTTTTTATACATGAACAATGCTTCATTCCCGTCGATTTTTAAATAAAGTTTTTTTGCCATCGCTCGATGTTGAATAGTCTGAATTTAATGGACTGCGTTTTAACGCACTATTTTATAGCTTACCTGCATTCACTGTGTATTTAACCCGGGGTTACATAAACTTTTTAAAATAATAATATACTCCATTTAGGATAGGATTTGAAAGAAGGAAAATACTTACAGACCCTTCGATACCATAGACGTTGTAGCATACACGTTTAGTTAAAATTCAAATTTAAATCAGTTATAAGGAGAATTGGAGCTAAGAAACGCCTAATAAAAGTGTACATCTGGAGCATTGCTTTGTATGGAAGTGAGACGTGGACCATGACTCAGCGTGATAGAGAGAGGTTGGAGGCCTTTGAGATGTGGTGTTGGAGGAGGATGGAAAGGATTAGCTGGACGGAGAGGAAAACCAACGAAGAGGTGCTTAACATAGTCGGAGAAAAGAGAAGGTTACTGGAGACTATAAGTACCAGAAGAGGAAAAATGATCGGACACCTGATGCGACGCGACGAATTCTTTCTAAACCTGCTGGAAGGAAAAGTGGAAGGGAGACGAGGCAGAGGAAGGCCAAGACTAACGTATTTTGACCAGGTGAAGGAGAGAGTGGGTGTCGCGTCGTATCGGGAGGTCAAAAGGCTGGCTGAGGACCGAGCGGAGTGGCGACTACTCCACCGACAAGAGCCTGGCTCTTAAATACAAGAAGAATAAGGAGAATTGTACTTCATAGTGCATTTTTTTTTCTGAGGTATAATCTCCAAACCCAGTCCAAAATAAATTTCTTGATATAAAAATACAAATCTAACTAATATTATAAATGCGAAAGTATGGATGGATGGTTGGATGGATAGATGGATGGATGTTTGTTTCTTACTCAATCACGCCAGAACGGCCCAACGGATCTGGATGAAGTTCGGCACATAGATAGAAAAAAGTCTGGAATAGCACATAAGCTACTTTTTATCCCGGAAAATTGCGTAGTTCCCGCGGGATAGCGATAAACGAATTCTTTGCAGACGAAGTCGCTGGCAACAGCTAGTAAATTAATAAATTAAAGCAGAGTGATAATACAAAAACCTGCACAAACGCTACATTCGTTCACCATGTGTCGAAATCGAAGTCATTCGCCGCTATCAGCCGCGTTTTTTTCCCTGGTTTCTATACATTATAACTTCACCAAAGGTACAATCAATTATTCTAAAGTCTAATGTTATCCTGAATGGAGTAAAGGTACGTGCAAACAAACTACACAATTCGTTTCGGAATATAATATAAAACTTTTAACTAACTTTCTCCATATTGCATACCGCCGTTCCACTCATATAAAGGATGGATAAATTTTAGAGTTAATACAGTTTTAATGAAATTTTCAATGTTATTTCAGCCATGCGTGAATTCTGATTTGATTAACCTCACGGTGTATATTTCAATTATTCCATAACTTGCCCGCTATGAAATAATGGATCACGATTTTCGGATAGTATTTTGGTTGAGAAGTGTTTTATTAGTCTAGCAATTATTAGGTACATTTTAGGAGCGGGTTTGCTGTCAAGTAGGTAGATGTACCTATTGTATTGTATTTGATATACAATGTTTGTTTTCAACATGAAACTACCATGAGACTCGATCATTACACAAACGGATAACTCACCAAAAGGAAAGACTACGAACTAGTCCGAAACTTTTATACGTAACTATACATGTTTGTTTTTTAAAATTCAGTTGTTAAGTAAAATTTGAGACTAATAAAAGAATTTTTAATTTTTCGGATAAATCTACTGTTCGTTTTTCTCAAGACTGAAACTATCCCCACACCAAATTTCAAGTAAATCGATTCAGCTTACCCCCTTATTCATAAACGCTCTGTAGGCTTCTGCTAACTTAGCAATCGATTGTTATTATCTGTCACTTTCTCATTTACCTTTCACAAATAAGGACAAACGATTGCTAAGTTAGCAGAAGCCTAAAGTAACATGCTGAGTGTGGCCCTTTTGGCACTTGCGGCACATGTAATATTTTTTGAATTGTTCTTTTTTGTTTTTTTTTTATTTTATTTTTATGTGTCGTTTTGTGTCAATAAATGTTTTCTTTCTTTCTTTTTTTCTTTCTTAAAGAGCGTTTATGAATAAGGGGGTTACGGTGAAGAGATAACATACAGATACTTTCAAAATAAAACTAACGTAAGACTCAAACATAATTACAACCGGATTGTTGTAAAAAGCCGAAAGAATGCTCCGACAATCAATTCAAACAATTCTTTCTGCTTTTTATACGTGAGTTATCTGGTCTGTTGTTATTATGAACGGACAGATAGATTATGCTTTGACATTATTAATAAGAAATATCAAATTAATCAAGAAATTTAATTCTTGATTTTTAATGTTTACTTTTTACGTTTTACCGTTAGAAATTTAATTTCTAAACGACACTGAAAATTCGAACACATAGAAAAATCCGAAAAGTAAAGCTATGGCCGGGAATCGAACCCGGGTTCTCGTCATTCCGTGACGCGTGCTATACCCCTACACCACCCATAGCAGGTACCCGGGTTCGATTCCCGGCCATAGCTTTACTTTTCGGATTTTTCTGTGTTCTAATTTTCAGTCTCTAACTAATATTATAAATGCGAAAGTATGGATGGATGGATGTATGGATGTATGTTTGTTTGTTACTCAATCACGCCAGAACGGCCCAACGGATCTGGATGAAATTTAGCACATAGATAGAGAAAAGTCTGGAATAGCACATAGGCTACTTTTTATCCCGGAAAATTGCGTAGTTCCCGCGGGATAACGATAAACGAATTCTTTGCAGACGAAGTCGCTGGCAACAGCTAGTTATTAATAAGGATAAGTTATATAAGAAAGTGGGGATAGTCAGCTATAATCTGTCTATGACAATCTGTTAAGTACAACAAGCTTGCTTTAAGCACTTCCCTTCAATGAAACCAATTGACCTGGAAGGTTCCAGTTAAATGGGATTTAACAAACTCTCAATTCGCGAACTCCGCTCGGTAGCAGACCAGTATTGTCTTTTTGTAGCATCGAGCATTATAACTAATAGTGTGCAACAGTAATTCCCAAATGATTCTCCAAAACTTTTTAGTGATTAAAATTGGTATTTAGTTATAATTTACTATAAAATTGCCTCTTTTTCTCATGTTAAAAATAATTACATTAATTTGGTTTGCAATTAACTACCAGTCATGAATCTATTAGCAGCTGTGTTAGCAACACGTATATTTCGTAAACCAACATGTACATCCAATAAAAAAAATAATGTATAACGAGACGTTTCTCAAACCGAAGGTTTGTTGGGAAAACCGACGCGTTAATTAGAAATAATGCATCTAATAATGACCTCGTTTTTCACATAATTATTTGTGAAAACTGTCTTCACAAAACAACCAATTGGTGATATGATGACCATTTTACACCGAAACTCGGAGGTGTTATGTTTCTAATGACATACTAGCGAACCACCCTGGCTTCGCACGGGTATGCAGATACTAAAACAGCGCTGCCAATCACATTTCAACCAATTTGCAAAAAAAACTTGAAAAATTATACTTACACCTAAAACCTTCGTCGTGAATCATTTTATCTATTGGTGAAAACCGCATAAAAAATCTTATTTACACATGCAATACAGAATGGTTGAGCAAATATTTTTTTTTATAAAATAAAAAAAATACCATTACCACTCTGTTGGTGATATGCTCGATGTTTTGTGTAAACAACTGAGAATTAAATTACTTTACAGATTGTTGTCTTGTGATTTCTAACTCGACTGCCGTTATTGAGATTTTTTTAAGTGCATATTTTAAAATGCTTACAAAACTCTTTGGTAATTAATTTGTGGTTAACTAGACTAAATATTTGATTTTATATGACTATTTTTAATATAACGCAAATCAGAAAACTGTTTTTTACACAAAATAGGGTGACACCTAATGGTAAGTGATCAGTGATCGCAAATTCCCTTGGACGCCTGCAACATTCCAGGATTCCAGGTGCGTAGCCACCCTAGAGGGCTAGAATATACCTCATAGCTGTCTTCACTGCTGCTTGGCGGCAGGATTAGCGAGTAAGATGGTACAGGGACAGACCTTCCACAAGGTCACACTCGCAATGTTTTCTGTTATTACCTATTGCAGTATCTGTGGTTCGAATAGACCTTTTCGATTAGATATGCATCAGACTTACGAAATATTGTTCTAAGGTCAACTGGAAGTTCGCCTTTGTACATTTGCGTTGTCCTGTATTTACCTTTTTCATGTGTTTTATGTACAATAAAGAGTTATGCATACATACATACATACATATCGAGTTGCTTCTCTTCCCGCGCAGTTACTACCTAAAAACCCATCGAGGGAATGGGCGAAAATCTTAGGAAACATGTTATAAGCGATGCGGCTAGCAACCCATCACTATTTTGATTCCCCTGTCCACCTATACGCATACAATCATGCTAAACGTGGCCTTTACGTCTACCTTAGGCTCTGTCTACCCCGTGGGGGATAAAGACGTGATTTAAAAAAATATATATGTAACAAACTTATTAGGTAGTTGATAACGATTTGTATCCTCTTTTGACATGTTTAGTCATTATCTAATGTGATTAATTCTCAAACTGAAATTACATTGTCATTGTTACAACGCTTATCCCACTCTGTCACTCTGAACAAAGTCTCGCCCGACATAGTATTTACTTCTATTTCAAGTATTATATAAATCACAGTGATTTGTCTTCCAGTTCTCATTTTATGACACTAAGCAAGACATTCAAGAACATTGTATGGAAATTTCACTTCAAGAAGAATTTCACACGTTTTATAGTCACAAGGAATAAGTTAAATTATATCAACTCGTGTTTTATGCTTCAACACGACAAGTTTAAAGTTCGAACGTTCTACGTAAATCTTCATAAACCTTTTCAATACATTTGCTCGAAAAATTCACTTTCAAAGGATGTATACATGGCTCGTAAGTTAATTTTACCGCACTAGTGCGATTGTTTTTTTTACAGTTTTTTTTTAAATTTTCCATTTTAAAAGTTTACAAGCAAAGAGTATTATTTATTAAATGACAAAAATAAAAAATATCGACTTATACGAAGAAAAATGTATAAATATACAAAACTAACTAATGAATTTGCAAAATTTATTGTAATTAGTATAAACTGTAATTTAATAACCTTAGATTTTAATGATTTCCACCTTTTATTTATTCGAAAAAATCGCAGTGGCTGAACGCGTCGAACCTTGCCTGATAATTTTAGTTAACCTAATTAAAAACAAAACTTACGCATGCGCATTACGGTACACGGACGCGCCATTTTTGTAAAACTTTGCGTTGTTTTGTGTTGTTGATTATGGTGTATAAAAACCAAACAAAATGAGTTCTTCAAGTGATGAAGTCGACAATAACATGGAATTAACTCCACCCGATATTTTAGTAAGGCGCAAATCGCGCATAATAGTCTTTTGCCTTTTGCCATCAAAATCTCGGGAAAGGTATTTATTCTTCAATTTTGTGTTATTAATTGCCTATTTTCTCACAAATGTATTGAAAAACGTCGTATGATACACGGTTGGCAAGGTTTTACAAACTCGTGACGATGAAAACCCTCGCCTTGCGGCTCGGGTTTATCAACTCGTCAACTCATTGTAAAACCTTACTTACCAACCTTGTATCAAAAATAACTATTATGATTTCTTTAATTTAATTAATTTGAATTTGATTTTGAATTTGAATTTGAATTTGAATTTGAATTTGAATTTAAAATTTTACGTCGCCCCGGCAATTTACCGCGCGCTCTAACTCCCTCTGATTTCGACTCTAGGATAAAAATAAAATGAATACCTAAGGTCTTTTCATTCTAAACTGTCCTATTCGGTAAACAAAATTCTAACCTCAAAACGTCTCATTTTTGTTATTTCTTAACTATTTCATCGTTACTAAAGCAACTGGAGATAAAATATCAGCAAAATTATGTACAAAATATTGCCTCAGGTTTATTTGATAACATAATACACATTATTCTTTACAAAAATTTGTAAATTGAGATTAGAATTTTGTTTACCAACTGGGATAATTAAGAATGAAAAGACCTTACAGATTTAATTCACACGTGTGGCGCCATCTCTGGATAAATAGCAGAAGTGCTTCGAAAGCACCAAGCGTTCTAACCAATCACAAACGCTTAATCGTCATAAGAAACGAACGCTTATTCATCCCATCATAAACAATCTCAATTGATCCATAAACTAAGATCACATTACATTTACAGCCTTCAATATTCATAATCAATCCACTAAAAGCCATAACAACTTGTCACCTAGGATAGCAATAACCTAATAACAAAAAATCGGTTAAGCGCGAGTCGGAATCGCATGCGAAGGTTCCGTAACACGATACACTAGCCAAGTCCTTAATCTTTATTTACACCTGAGACACAGGAATACATGTTTCCTATTTCGGGGTATTTAAATACATTATTTTTCCCTTTGTTACCTTTAGCCTATAAGTTTGTTATTTGTGACATATTGTGTAAAATAAATAAATTTTATTATTATTATTATTATTATATTATAGTGAACATTAAACTGAAATCATGGGAAAAAAACACGGTCCTTTTTTACTTTTTTTTAAAGATTCACAAATCTAATAAAATTCAAGCGATTACCTTTTTGATTCAAAAGATACCTTCCTGTAATTGATTGAAACTCACATATACTTTTTGTATGACACATAAATAGATACTTACACATTAATATGTGTATCTTTTATGTGTCATACAAAAGGTATTATTATTTACATGCAAAACCCACTTTTCCGCTTCTACATACGAGTATTTCAACAGAATCACTACTTCTTTATAAAACAAAGCCACCGCGTCTGTCTGTCTGTCTGTCTACTCGTAATAAACTCGAAAACTACTGAACGGATTTTCATGCAGTTTGCACTATATAGGCCGATAGGAAGGTTTAAGTGTAATAATTTGCCAAGGTTCTGTGTAAATTGGGTGAAATTGATAATTGTTGGACGTGTATGTACCTACGTAAATTCTTTAGTGTGCAAAACAAACAAAAACAAACATAAAATGAAACATAAACTTAAAAAATACCGAAAATACTGACATACATGCACAAATGCGGATCCCTTTAAGTGGCCAGTTCTCATGTTTGAATACGGAACGCTAAAAATAATGAAACCAAACGATCGACCGTGGCCGGACAGTCCTGATTGTAAACAGTCATCCATTATAGGGTGCCAATAAATACGGTGTACCGTCAGGACACTAAAAAGTTATTATGAAAATGAAAGCTATGTCAGTTATGCTTGTGTCTAAGTAGAGAATGGTAGCGATAAAAAAAAATATTTGCAGAGAGATGATAATATTGACTTACCTAGGTTAGGTTACGCTGTAATTGACAACATTTCATTTTTATAACACCTGAAAATGTATATGTGGTTCGAAAGCATTTTGCCTCCTGATCACTGTAATATGTTTATATAATTTTAATATCGCTTATTATAAAAAATAAAAATTCATTAAAAATATGTCCTAATTTTACCAAAACTACCACAGGATAGGTGAAACGCCTTTGCTTTTTTCACGAGAAAAAATAAGCGATCACAATTTTGTATTTTTGACAACTTCAAAGTACAAGGGGGGCAACTCTGTAATTCTATTTTGGAAGTTCGTTCCATACCTTCTCTCTCATTCTCAAGATAATGACTATTAGTATGAGCGGAACAGCACGAAGCGAACCTCGAAAATCGAATATTGGAGAATAGGGCCTGACATTGACAATTTGAAATAAACGTCAGTTTTTTTTTCTATAGAGAAAAGACAAAGGGATAAGTGTGTATTCTGTGATAGTATCGGAGTTACGCCCTTTTAGAATAAGCACAAATTAATAAATTTATTATAAATTAAATACAAACCCTAGCGAAAAAATTAAACTGTCAGCATGTTCATCTTTTCAAACAAAATACAGAGAACCATTAAAATTATAGGCTCAGAAAAGTGAAGTGTTGTCAATTGTAGTTTTTGTTTTATTTTGAACCCCGGACGCTAAAAGAAGGAAGAAAAAGAAGGTAGGTATTATTGTTATAAATTTGACGTCGATGTCTCTCTCTTTCTCTCTCTCTCTCTCTCTCTCTCTGTGTATATGTTGTGTCTGTGGCATCGTGGCTCTCAAGCGGATGAAACGATTTGGATGCGGTTTTTTTCATTCGAAAGTCAGTTTTCTTGCGGTGGTTCTTAGCCATGTTTGTTAAAAATCGGTTTAGTAGTTTCAAGAGTATCGGATCTTTTCCAAAATGGTCAGTAGTTTTGTTGCACATTAAATATCCTCTCCTTTTTAATGCAATATCACTACATAGTATAAAACAAAGTCGCTTTCTCTGTCCCTATGTATGTCCCTATGTCCCTATGTATGCTTAAATCTTTAAATAATATACCGTGCGCAGCCGGGGCGGGTCGCTAGTTTATACATAAGTGTTAGTCTTGGTCTTTCCGTACGCTGGTAGTTTCAAAAAGACACGTAAAAGAGTTTTGGGGGCCTTTGCAAAATAATCCTTTGCTTTCGATCTTTGGACGGCAAAAGGTCCATCCGACGCACACCGTATCCCACTTCGTGCAGACCCAGCTGCGCGCTTTTATATTGTACCAAAAACAGAAGAGAGAAAAACAAATGCGAAAAACAAAGGTTTCGGCATCAATTATTACTATTTCGGCTTCACCACTTGCGAACTACAGTTAAACGAAAAAATAAAGGAGGATTTATTTCGTTCACTTTCCGATAAACATGACGAAAACACTGTTATATAACTGTTGCCGGGTTATAAAGGCATCGTGGGAGTAAATGGGAGTTTATTCTTTGTTTAACGCGCCGTTTCCCGCAATGCTCTTCACGCAAAATGCTGTTTGGTAAGCTCTGTGACCTCTCATCTGATAAATAGATTCGTGGGGCTTTGCCGCGATTTAGGGCCATCCGAGCTGGAGTACGCGGGGCCATTTTTTACGAAACGCGGTTGCGAGGACCATTTTAATATTGAAATCAGGTACAGAGGACCATTCATTGAATTCTGGCGCGAAGGACCAATTATCAGGAAGTTTAATTAGATTTGCTACATTAAGAGAGGAAGTTTTTGAATCTGGTTTAATTTTCCGGATCTCTACATTTCATCTCCAGCCTATATACGTCCCGATGCTGGGTACGGGCCTTCTCTGAATGAGAGAGCTTGAGCTTTAGCTCGCATGCGGTCCCAGTGCAGATGGTGAACCATTGCTTCATTGCTTCAGAGATGTGTGCATTTTCTCACGATGTTTCCCTTTTACCAAAAGTGCATGGTAAATTTGAAACATAGTTTCACACATAAGTTCCGAAAACCTCAGAGGTGCGAGCCAGGGCTTGAACCACGATCTTCTGTTTGGTAAAAATCGGTCTGGCAGTGTGAATACTATTAGCGGTTACTTGATTAATTAGTGGGGTTTATATTTTTTATTTGTTTCTTAAGATGTTGTAAGGTTAGTAAAATAGTCAATTCCTGTTTTCAAAGCATTGCCCTACTTTCTCCCGCGACGGAGCTGTGTCCTTGGCGTTTGTTAATTTCCATCAACACAACGCTCTGGCCCCACTAAGGACCGCTGATGTCGTTGTACAAACTATCTGTTTGTGAATCTCGTTCGTTCTAGTAGTTGACTCACGGCCTCTATTTGGGTGACACAGCATATACAGCGCAGATGTTTCATCTGTATGCTGCAGTTCTTTATCGCACTCATAGATCATTTTTAAGCTTACGCACGGAACGGAACTCTTATAGAAACACTTTGCTTTGCTGTCAGTCCGTCCGTCCATCTTTTTTTCAGGGATGCGAGGACGTATCAAGCTGAGATTAATGCTCGAGTTTGAGTGAGTGAAAGTCATTAGATTAGAATATCCATACAAATTGGCTTTCATTAACATGAGGATTTCATTATTTCATTACTTCCAGTCCAAAAAATGACTACTAGTGAAATCTTAGCAACAGTCTTTCAACCAAATAACCCTTCAGTTGCAGAGGATAGCGAAATAACAGACATTATGAACCAAGACATCCAACTATGCCCCCCCATAAGACCAACCTCACCCGGGGAGCTTGCTGCCGAAATTGCTTCAATGGACGCTAAAAAGGCTCCAGGCTTCGACCTTATCACACCAAGGCTACTAAAGGAACTCCCAAAGAAATCTCTTGTGTTCCTTGCCAATCTCATCAACGCAACCTTCAGACTTAATTACTTCCCAGACCTGTGGAAAGTATCCCAGATCATTATGATCCAAAAACCAGGAAAACCTGCTAACGAAACCACATCATACAGACCGATTAGCCTAACACCTGTTCTATCGAAACTCTGGGAAAAAATATTCCTCAGGAGACTGGATAAATACTTGTCTGAATCGGGATTAATCCCTCACCATCAATTCGGCTTCCGTAAACATCACTCTACAGTCGAACAAATGCATCGAGTCTATAACACCATCAGATCTAGTCTAGAGAAAAGGGAATACTGCTCGGCTGCCTTTCTGGATGTCCAGCAGGCTTTTGATAGGGTGTGGCACAGGGGCCTGTTATGCAAGATTAAGAAACACCTGCCTCACTCTTTTTACCCCACAATTGCATCTTATCTAGAGGAAAGACTGTTCCTGGTGAAGGTTGGCGATGCTAGATCCTCCTTCTTCCCGTGCCTTGCCGGAGTACCACAAGGATCAGTACTTGGACCAGTGTTGTACAATATCTTTACTTGTGATCTTCCAACGGTGCCAATGGTTACAACCGTAGCTACCTTTGCTGACGATACTGCGTTTCTTTCAACAAGTCGCGACCCGCAAGAATCAAGCAAGCGGTTACAAGACCAACTGGATGCAACCCAAGCCTGGCTACAGAAATGGCGCATCAAAGCAAGTGCTTCCAAATCTCAGCACATTACTTTTACTTTAAGAAAGGGTTCGTGCCCCTCTGTCAAACTGGGTGAAAATGTTCTTCCCCAGACTACTACTGTCAAATACCTGGGATTTCACTTGGACCAACGCTTGACGTGGAAACACCACATTAAACAGACCCGAGATAAATTACTCCTGCGCTTCAAAAATTTACTTTGGCTCCTGGGTAGACAATCTGCTTTGTCTCTCACCAACAAACTCCATGTCTATAATGCCATCTTAAAACCAATATGGACCTACGGCATCCAAATGTGGTCCACCGCCAGCAAGTCGAACATTGAATGTCTACAAAGAGCTCAAAATAACATCCTGAGAGTAATAGCAGGAGGGCCTTGGTTTACTCGGAACGACGAAATTCACTCCTACCTTGAAATGCCAACAATACGTATGGAAATAGAGCAGTACAGGAAGTCCTATAGGGAACGTCTCACTCTTCATCCCAATCCACTAGTAAAGGAACTGCTGGAGCCTAGCAATCTAAAAAGACTAAAAAGGGCAAATGTGTTCCCATAAAGACGTGAGAGTTGGTCGATGGTCCACCTCCTCACAATCACCACTAACCTCTCAAAAGATCTGATTATAGTCTTGCGACTGATGGCAGATATAATAATAATAAAAAAAAAAAAAAAAAACTAGTGAAATCTAAAAATATAAAAAAAACTTCCAATAAAAAAAACCTCACGCTGTCTACATTTTGCACAGAAGCAGGGCTCTGCTAACACTGGATTGTTATATTGAGTTACCCATTTTGTTACTGTAAAAACAGAAACAGGAGCGAAGTCTTCGCCGCGAAGCTGCGGGCAATGGCAACTTGCTATAGCAATGCGACAGAATATTGACACCAGTGATATCTTTTCAAATGCTGCTAGAACTATTCAGATATTTATGTTTAGTACCTACACGGGCAAGGGCACACGTGGGCTCTACAGAGACTACGACCCTCGGGCCGGCAGCTTTCTCGCGGGCTCGCAATTTTTAATTTTTAGCATAAGTTTTATTTTTACTAAGTTACTAGCTGTTGCCAGTGACTTCGTCTGCAAAGAATTCATTTACCGCTATCGCGCGAGAACTACGCAATTTTCCGGGATAAAAAGTAGCCTATGTGCTATTCCAGAGTTTTCTCTATCCATCTGCCAAATTTCATCCAGATCCGTTGGGCCGTTCTGGCGTGATTGAGTAACAAACAAACATCCATCCATCCATCCATACTTTCGCATTTATAATATTAGTTAGATTTTAAAGTAGACTTAGTTTTTATAATTTTTATCAATACTTTCATAATCATTTACAAAATAAAGTTAGGGGAGAGCGGGGCTGAAAGTGCCGGGGGTAAGTTGTTCCGATGAGAATAGAAACGCAAGTAAAAAACCGAGCGATTTGTGTAATGTTTGTCGTGAAACGTTATGGCACTATGTCGTTGTAAGAGCCGTTTCAGTTGCTTCCATTATGGTAGAATAGTAGTTAGGGAAGAAAAAACGAAATCGATGGTACAACTTACCCCGCAAAAAAAAATGTTTTTGTCTTTGATTTTTTTTGTTAACTGTCGATAGTACATAAAAAATAATCACATATTTTGAAAGACTAAAAAACACTCTTTCAGCGCGTGTAAACTAAGATTTAATTTTTAAAGGATAAGGTTAGTTTTTGAAACGACGGAACAACCAGCCCCATAGCGGGGTTAGTTGTTCCGTTCCGATCGATACCCATGAAAAATGTTTTAGTAGGAAACCTGTTTAACGATGCACAAAACAATATCACTATTCAGAAACATCAATAATTATTCTTTAAATATATGCACAAGCCACACAATATTTACACTATTTTCATAGCTAAATTTTATATCATAATAATTATTTTGACAATCGGCACTTTCAGCCCCACTCTCCCTTTAACCTACACTAAGTATCTGGAAAAAATCGAACTGAACTGTTACTTCTAATCTGCGATTGCTAAATCAAGTTAAGGGTCTAGAAAACAAGGCAAGAAAGAGCCTCGCAACGCCGTCATCTGTCACCAGCCAGTTGGCCACTTCTGTATACCACGCCCAATCTACCCAGCACACCCAAAAACCAACCATAACTCAACCCCATAGGGACAACCCCGACCATTTCACTAACTTTGTAAATCGTGTGACAAACTCCTCTAGTCTGCCCGTGGGATTCTAGTCTTAATTACTATGAAGTTAAGGTTAGTATTGCGTATAAATTGGCTAAGAACATGCAGTCACGTCGCCTAGGCGATAAGCAGAGGAGACAAACGGGACCTTTCACGGCAAACTATTGCCTTTCTACGAGGGTCCATGATAGTGGAGGGAAATATTGTTAGTCAAAAATACGGGTTGGTAAGTCATTTTGAGAGCCGCCTATATCAGTATGCTTTAGTCCGACCGAAGTTTCGGTTTCGGCGGTTTCGGCGGTTTCGGCGGTGTACACCTACGACAATGTTGAAATTTCAATTTGAGAATAGTGAAACGTAGAACCTTGTCATATTGGACCAGAGTGCGATGTTTCAATGTGCATTAATATATTATATCCTGAAACAACCATCCACTAACATTTTATTCAACGTTTTAATTACATTTAGAAAAGGAAGGTAAGAAGTTAGTTGACCCAAATTATTATGCCAAATGCAATCGTCGTTGAAGATAAAACTGAAGGAATGAACTTCAACTAAAAACCAGAGCGAGATGTTGGCAACACCAACAATAAAATAGAAGCTAAGAGCGGCAACACTAGCGCCCTCTCCCTTCTTGCTCCACCCTGGCTTTCTGTACACAGTGCATTCCGCAATTAAATCTAAATTTTATATTTATCAAGGCCTTTTCTTTGCAATAAAATCAGTGCGATAAAAACTAATAGTCTGAGCTATCCGTATCCGAATTAATATTTTACTACAATAGCTTCTTTACAAGAATAAAACGAAAGCTTTAAATAAACAGACTATTAAAATATTTGTCTGAAAACCACGAAAATAGCTACCAAGCACCACAAAGTCATACAAAGTGTGTCTAGACAAGGTTTTTCATACTAACAAGATTACTATGTGAATTTCACTTACTGATGGAAAACAGTCACTACAATAAAGTGGAGTATATTTCGTAAAATATTGGATTGCTTGCGATCTTCATGTAGACTTCGACTAGAGCTTTGCCTTGAGTTGCATTTCTTTATTGAAATCTATGAAAATAGTAAAAAGTTTTCTCCACTATGCTGGGAAATGTATGCTTTACTATCGCAAAACTAGTACGCGAAGTTCCTCGTTATAGGCTAAAGCAAATTTAAAAAGTGAAAAATCGTTACTTTACCGTTGCAGCAGCCGGGAAATGTGTGAAGTTTCATTATTGAACAATTTTTTTAACTTTTAAAAAACATGTTTTGACTAAGACAATTCACTGCATACAGCGTACCTAAAATAAAATTGTCTCGAATAGTTTTCGTTTTTTTTTACATCTTGCTGAAGTTCAGAAACAAAAGACAACTGACGAAAAAAAAGAATAAAGCTTTTTGAATTTAAAATGCAATTTAATAAAAGTAGCTTTATTATTATTACTAAAAATATTTAAAATGATTAATTACAGTTTAAAGATGAACAAATAAAATCATTGTTTCGGATGAAATGGCATCTATTGAAAAAAATTAAGGTAAGATACTAGTAGGTTCTGATTTTGCCACAAATCCATAATCTTGGCTTTGGAACTGATAAGATATTTCCGAAGAAAGACCCTTTTAAAGTTATTAGCAACGCAGTAAAACTGATTATAAGTATAGCTTTTCTGTAAAAGCCATTATTTGGAAAAATACGCTGGAAAAGTATTCAACAATTGAACTCTATACCTACCTTAACGCTTTTGGTAAAGTATTGAAAATTTATCAAAAATAAACCACCGAACCTCGATCCCTGGGTCGTAAAACGATGAAGGCACTTGAATTTTAATTCCATAGAGTGAACACGGTTACAAGGGGTCGATTTACGCTGGTGAAGGGTAAAATTGAGAAATTAATTTTGCGGGAAATACTTTAATAATTTTAATGGGTTTCGAGAGGCCTTTACTGATTTGAATGTTGTTAATATAGGAAATATCAGTTACGCAATTCATAGAAGTAAATTAATTATTTCGCCAAATCAACAAGTAATTAGGGCTCTAAATAGAACAAATTACATATTAAATTAAATTAATAAATAGGCACTTAAGTGGTCATGAATGTCATGATGATATTTTATGTTCTACCAATATCTTACGACAAATATTTTGAATCAGCTCATTTAATTGAAGTAAGTTTTGACACAATACATCTCGAAAGCGTTCACGTAAACTTGAAACATGTACGAGTACATGTATGCAAACGCGTGCAGATATAATGTAATCTAATCTTTTTTGTTAATTGTATTTTGATTCTTTATATTTTGATTCTTTATATTTTGTACAATATAATTTACTAATATAAATTTTAGGTATCATAATGATATCGATAGGTTTTACTATTATTACTTTATTTATTTATAAGCCTTTTTATTCCGAACTCGCTACAATTTCAGTAGGTACATGTTGTTGTTGTTGTTATTGTCGTTTTATTTATTAAATTGTCGCGTAATTCGGTGTGCCTCATGGCATAGGCGTCCTCCGTGTATTGGAGGGTTTGGGCTATAGTTCCCACGCGCGCCCAGTGCGGATTGGGAACTTAACACACACCATTGAATTTCTTCGCAGATGTGTGCAGGTTTCCTCACGATGTTTTCCTTCACCGAAAAGCTCATGGCAAATTACAAATGTAATTTTCGCACATAAATTCCGAAAAACTCAGAGGTGCGAGCCCGGGATTTGAACCCACGACGCTCTGCTTGAGAGGCCACAGGTCAAACCACTAGGCTACCACGGCTTTTTTATCTGTGTATACGAATATATAACTCAGGCACTTATTACTCTCATGCGGAAAGAGAGCATACAAAATTAAATAAACATGCCGCGCCGTCTCAGAGGGGTAAAAAAAGTCATCCTCACGTTGACTCCTTAAAAATAGGTCTTCATAAATTTCTATTACGACCCAGCCCCGCCCTGGGTTCCGTATGTCACGAAATAAAAGCTTCGTTTGTAGCCCCCCGCATAATTTTCTTGTATTCTTTACGCGTAAATTTACCGGGATGCTTATTTGCAATTCTGATCGGAACCCCAAATGGGCTTGGCTTTTACACTAGTGTTGTTGGTTCAAGTTTTGCCGGACATCATCCGAGATCCAAGTTTGTATGAGTCCGGTCATATTCTTTAATTTAGGACCCAATTTGCAAAAATATCCTTAGAAGTGCAGGACGCCCTCAGACTGGCAAAAGCTGGAATGAGAGTAGACGAGGATCGTACACAGTGACGTGTAGGTAGTAGAGGTCCACGCCGCAGCCAAAAAAACCCGGCGGCGGCGCGCTGGGTTTTGAACCCGGCGCGGCGCGGCGTCGCCGGCGTGGGGACATTTTTTAGGAGGAATAAGTAACTAAAGAAAACACATGTTAAGCGTGAATAAAAATCCGCGCCAATCCTGCAAGCCAAGGAAACATTTTTTATTTTGTTCCCAATACTACAGAAGTCAGTCAAGTCCTGGCAATTCTATTCACAAAGTGCATCCTGGAAGGTAAAGTACCTACATCATGGCATAATGCAGTAATCACCCTAATCCACAAAAAAAGGGGACATCAAAAGGCTGGAAAACTACAGACCTATCAGTCTACATGTCTACAAGCTCTTCTCTCGGGTTCTAGTTAACAGACTTGACAGGAAGCTGGAATTCTTTCAACCCAGACAATAGGCGGGCTTTCGCTCAGGCTTCAGCACCAACGGGTGGCATATAGTAGTCTAGTTTCATGCCGTATCGATTAAAGTTACATACAGATCCTCAACCACCTCCACCAGAACGCAACTGCCTGTGTCTCCCTGCACAAGAAAACCAACAAATTCCATCTAGAGAGAGGTGTCAGGCAGGGGGGCACAATATCACCGAAGCTGTTTACCCTAGCACTAGAATGTATATTCCAACAAATGCAATGGGCAGGGAAGGGGCTGATGATTGATGGAGAGAGATTGGCCAATCTGAGGTTTGTTAATGATCTGGGTCTTGTCTCGGAGAGCATTGAGGAGATGATGACGTTGCTGGGGGATTTGAGAGTGGAATCCGAGAAGACGGGTCTTAAAATGAACATGGGAAAAACCAAGACTATGACCAACATTCCTAAGTCATAGACTGCCTACCAGCTTCCAGTGGATAGAGTAACCTAATACATATATTTGGGGCATAAGGTTACACTGGGCTTTGAAAACCAGCTAGCGGAAGTGAAAAGACGGATCGCGCAGGCTTGGGCGGCGTTCGGTGCCAATTGCCACTAAGGTGCTCACCTACGGTACAGAGACCATGACCCTTACACAAAAGTCCGCCGAGAAGTTCGGAGTCGCGCAGAGGGGTATGGATGGAGAGAGCGATGTTCAAGATCACCCTTCGTGACCGGAAACGTAACAAATGGCCCCGAAATAAGACCAAGGTGAAAGACGTCATGGCTGTCATAGCAAGGAAAAAGTGGACATGGGCAGGAACATTGCGAGAATGGACGAGAGTCGCTGGATAAGGCGAGTCCTTGAATGGAAACCCAGAGCGGATACTCGAGGGCGCGGCAGACCACCCCAGCGCTGGATGGACGACATTCAACGGCACAGGGGTCGAGACTGGTTGAGACGGGCACAAGATCGCCAAGAGTGGAAGAAGAGGGAAGAGGCCAACATCCAAGATTGGGTCACCAAAAGGCCATGATTATGATGGTGATGACTTCAGAACATCATTATTTAAGCTTTTACATATCAGCATGGCGATAGCGCATTGTTATTTTGTTCGGTTTGGTCATAGGTAAAATATTTATTCCAAGTCGGCGCCAAATTTTTACCGCCCCGGCGGCGGCGGCGGCGCGCTGAGGTTGCTCGGCGGCGGCGCGTCGGCGCGGCGTGGACCTCTAGTAGGTAGTTGGAGTGCCCTATGTCCAGCAGCAGTGGACAAGTATAGGCTAATAAATAGTCTGAAGTATAGATGATGATGATGATGATGAAATTTAACCTTATTAAGACTCTAAATATTGAAGAACGCGTGCGTACCTAACCAGTGTTTGCGAGCCGGGCAATGTCAATGTGTGAGAAGGACATCTTAATACATGAATGTTGACGAGAGTACTCGGTTGTGCTGTAACTCTTGCGTAGGTAGGTCGCGTATTCTTCACACTGTCAACAAAATGTGTTCGGTAAAAAACAGATAGACAAGCAAAACTTCCCTTTTTTCGTTTCTTTATTTTGTGTCAATTTAAATTTTAGTTTTTTTATTCCAATTTTTTGTATTTTAACTAAATTTTATTTTGTTACAAATGAACTTTATTTTTTTCTTTGACGACGTTAGGATCGCCAATCTGTTCCCGGTCGATGAGCATTAACAACGATTCTACGTAAATAATTTTGCAATAACATTTAAATTTCTTAATTTATCCAGTTCCGTGTCCACATCCGCACCTCTCGTCCCTTCACTGACTTCTGCCACAAATTGGGGTCCATTCTGATTCGGTACACTTTATGTCCATCTGACCACCTCACTAGATAGGTCTAATAGAAGGTTCGGGTTCGATGCTCGGAGGAAATCATTTGGTTAAAATATTTTATCGTGCGGGCGATACAAATTGGTGTTAATTTTGTTGGTGGTGCTTCTCTTACTTCCAATGGGAAATGAAGAGTTAAATAAATAAATTAGATTTAAAATGATAGGACTACCCTCAAACTGAGCATAAATTATAGAACAGGTGCCAAACAACGGATATTTTTTACTTATAATATGTGTTTCCTCCATTATTCGATTAAAATATACATTTTGATTTTATCACACAATTCTCTCTATACGTCAGGTTTCCGTCTTCATCGTTCGAAGGTTAACTGGAAAAGATCTCTCTTTAAAGGATAAGTTCGCCTTTGTACAAATGTTTATTTTGTTAGGTATCTGTAACATTACTGTGCTTTTTGTACAATACAGAGTTATACATATAATATATATATACAATTGTTTGTTTCAACCAGATGTGAGTAAAGTTACCATAAGTAACCAAAACTCTACCTCTCTTTATTATTTAATCGAGTCAACGATTTTAAAACATATTCACATCATTGAACATAACTGTATACATCGATGACTCACTTTGAAAACCAAAGATTATCCCGTATCAAAGCACGCAATGCATGAATCACTTCTCGAAATTAACATCTACTATAACCATGAACCATAATCACGTCAAGCTGGTAAGTGGTCCGACCACGACAGTATCGGTAATGCATCGGTTAATTAACAAATGGGTCCTCCAGGTGACAATATTAGAGTACTTAGTACTTAGCAGTCCATGTTTCTATATTAAGAAAGGCTTAGGTTGTCTAACGCGCTGTCTCAATCTTAGTTACTACCCACAAATAAATCAAATGGAAAGTATAAACAAGAAAGTAAAATTATTGTGTTCCGACAGAACTCTTTTGCTGGTTTTTTTATTTTTCTGACTTTTTTCATTGGGGTATTTTTTATATCAAGGAAGGAAAGCTAATGGGTAATCATCACAGCTTAAGAAAATCAGCAAAACCGGAGTTTTTACAGAAAGTGACCCGTCAGTGTATATGACGTGTCACGAAATTCGCGAAGCCACATCAATTTTTTGAAGGGAAAACCCTTTTTACATTTTTAGTTAACAGGTACACTGCGCATGGTGTAGGGATTTAGAGCGTAAAATGTTGTGTCACTGATTTTGTGACACAGTCGCTTGCTTTAGCGCACTTCCCCGTTTCACGCATCGCGGCTGAAAGGTATAGTTTACGCTAGAATGTGCTGCCTTAATAACAAAGTGGTGCCGGAATTCGACCTAACACATTTTAAAACCTACGTTTGCTCAGCTACCTTTGTAGTGACAATGACAATCACCTTGTAGTGACAAAGTGACGTTGATTTCAAGTACTTAATGTGATTGGTCTATTCTGTATGTCATTTGGTGCACCCCGCCTATGAAAATGTCACTCTAAAAGTAGCTTTAAATGAAGTACAATTTCTATGTTAGTCGAGTTCACTAAAACATGATTAGAAAATGACCTTGATAAAAAATGGAATGGAATTTGGAAAATAATTAAAAAAAATCGCAAGTGATTAAATGTGTTCCGACTAAAATATTGAAATAAATCTAATTAATATTAATTAAAAATGACTTTTTATTTTCTTTTTATAAATAAATAAATAAAATATATAAAATCCATTTAATTCATGTAACTAAGTGACACATATGTTGTTAGTAAGTACTACTTACACAAAAGACTACCGACTACTTATACCGACCTTAAAACCAGAAATAAATATATTATGTATAATATAAATATTATATTATTATTAAATGACAGAGATAAAAAATCAGCACAGGTCGCTTAGCTGCTATAACATAATACAATTTCTTTGTAATGAAAGCACTAAATATTAAACGCAAAAATTTGTCATTTTTCTAAAAACTAAGTCCACAAGAAGAAAGTTGCGGGCACCAGCTAATAACTACCTGTGCCTGTTGAAATAGTAATCTCTACATGCCCTCATCAACTCTTTTTAAAGCCTGAACCTCTTCTACGTTCTCCAACCGCGGCTTAACCCCAAAATGCCACCCATGCCCACTACAGAATCAAATAAAAGAACATTTTAAAGGCCATTTAAAATAATTCCCGCCAGTATTTCACTCGTATTGCTACCTCATCAGGCGTATTTTGTTCGAGCGTCAAATTAAAATTTTGCATTATTTATCGCGCTTCGCGGCGCGTGAACCAAATGGGATACCATTTTCCCAATTGTCTACTGAACTGCATTTAGCGTAATTATTATGAATTATTTAGGATTGTTGAATGTGTGCGGTTTGGGGTTTTCAATGCGTCGTTCTCTGGCCATTGAATGTTTGTTTAGAGGATAATTTATATAATTCATATTAAAAAATGACAGGTATAATTGCGAAGTAATTGATAATTATTATATCAATGATACTGGCGTATCTGAATTTGCCTAAGCGCGATCTTCATAAGCCGCACTTTGTCTGGTAATTATCCGAGTTATTGAATCCCACGACACAGGCTTTGCCTAGTGTGGGAATCACTGTTCCTTCTGTGTTAAGTGTAACTCTTTCAGTTAAATAAACTATTTTTGCTTTGATTCAGAATGGGATATGCGAATCACATTCCATGGAGTAAAGAAACAACAAAGAATGTAATGTACTAGCTGCTTTACTTTCCGCGAACACGGTAATTAATCCCATCGAGGGAATAGGTGAAAATATGGGAAATATGGGAATATGGGAAAATATGGGAGTCATGTGTTATAGGCGATGCGGCTAGCAACTCATCACTATTTTGACAAACCTAAACACCCACAATCATGCTGAACGCGGCCTTTGGGTCTTGTTGCTTTAGGCTCTGTCAACTCCATGGAGGATAAAGACGTATTTTATGTACTTATGTACTAGCCAAAAAACCTAAACAAATTCAAACTTACACACAAATTTTTCACTAAACCTGCAATTAGGTATTCCATCAACAGCTTATATGTACGTAAAAACCGCCAGCTTTTAAAGAAATTCCCCGTAGTTTTAAACACATATCTCAGACCCAAGGTGATCGGTCAGCCCAAAAGGGCAATTTGAGGGCCTACTTAGGGACATGTCAGCTGAGATAAGGGTCCGCCGTATGGACAGATTGATTTAACTGCGTGTTCTCGATCGTAAGTCGATACGGCGGTATACAGTGGGCACGTGCAGTGTTACATTTTGGAGTGTGTATCAAAAAGAAGAAAAAAAAACAGATTTTTTGGACGACATTATATTTAAGCTCTTTATAATAAATCTCTATGTAATCTTTATATATTGTAAAATCTTTAGGATATTCGATTTGTTAGACTATAACATTGTTAGACCTATATGTTAGTCCTACATTAACAAAATAAAGAAACTAGAAATACGTTTTTTAAAAGTGTACACTAATTTACATTTGATAATCAAAAGAAAAAAATTACATAGGTATGCTAAAATCGCAAGCAAAATTAATGTCAGTCTCAGAGGCAAGCAACTAACAAATGAAACTTATTCCAATAGCACTTGAAACGGAAATACAGATTCCGAATAACGTTCAATACTGCCTATCTAGCTCCAAAATTTTACAGAAGATTGACTTATACAAAAACTTCCCATTAATTGGACCATCAGCTATCTTTAAAATTGACTTCCGAATTTTTCGTTCTGTTGCCTGTCAATCGTCTGTACGAAACCAAGCATAAGAACGACAAGGTACCAACACATCGAAGAACTTAAAACGATTATGAACTCTGTGCGAGCTCCGTTAAGAATCAAATGTCAAGAAGCTGCAGTTGATAGTTAGAACTTTGCTTTTCTTTAAACACGATTTGACGATTCGGAAAACGCGGTCTAAGCTGTGCATGATTGACAGATCTCAATTCTTTCCCTTTTTTTCACGAATTTTAACAAGCCTAGGGGTAAATGTGAACTTTGGGGTGGTACTCCATTAATGGTGGAAGGACCTTACGCGAGGTACATCCGGATCAATAATCTTCGTGGTAATGACAACCATCTTACGGACTAATCTTGCCGCCACAACAGAGCCAGTGCTGCTGTCTTCCGGCGAGGAGTGTAAGACACCCGGCGATATTACTGGTACAAGAGGTATCCCACACCGTAACATACTAGGCTGACCAAGTCAGCTGTAATTCGTAATTAATATTTTACTACTAGCTGTTGCCAGCGACTTCTTTGCAAAGAATTCGTTTATCGCTATCCCGCGGGAACTACGCAATTTTCCGGGATAAACAGTAGCCTATGTGCTATTCCAGACTTTTCTCTATCTATGTGCCAAATTTCATCCAGATCCGTTGGGCCGTTCTGCCGTGATTGAGTAACAAACAAACATCCATCCATCCATCCATCCATACTTTCGCATTTATAATATTAGTTAGATGATTTTGCATGCCAGATCCTGGTGAAATATCATCATCATCATCATCTGCCTGAAGACGTCCACTGTTGAACAAAGGCCTCTCCCTTAGCACACCATACTGAACGACAAGTCGCCACCTGCATCCACCGGTTTCCTGCTGGTGAAATATGCGAGCTGTTAATTATGTATTGTGCTTTTCCACCTTATGTAGTACCATATTTCAAGCGAAATAAAGTTATTCTTATTCTTAAAAGCATCCGCAATCCTTTGAAGTCGCGGGTGTCATGCTCAAAGAACAATAGAGAGGGTTGTGCTCGGAGTTTTGCTGCGCGATCGTACCAGAAATGATTTGCAACAACGGCCGCCTACATAGCCCGAATTGCTATACTCATGTGGCAGTGGACAGGTCATGTGGCTGGCAGAACCAATGACCGATGGAACTAGAAGCTTCTTGAGTGGTGACCACGTACCGAAAGCTGCAGCGTAGGAAGGCGCTCTCAAGATGAACTGATAACCTGATAAAGGTCGTGGGAATCCGTTGAATGAGGGCCGTGCCAGACCGGTCTTTATGGCGCTCTTTGGGGAACGCCTTTGTTCAACAGTGGACGTCTTTGGGCTGATGATCCTGATACATACATAGGAATAGGGACTATAGCAATTAATAAATGTGAGTTCCGTTAGTAATATGCTAGCGGAATTACCCAAATTGATGCCTAGACCAATGCTCTCAGCTTTGAGACCGGTACGATCTAATCAATTGGTCTTGTGCCACCTACTGCACCGTGCTCCGAACTGGCACGTTGTTCTATTGTGGCTTGGCGACTTTGATCGTGCGGCGGCCGTTAACATAATCAATGCTAATCCGTATTAATATTTAAGTCGAGAATTTTATTGCTAAGCGGTTTATTATAACCTGATACCTTAAACAAGTTCGTAATCTCAGTCGAAGCCTTTGAAATATACTCTCCAAGAAATGAAATAAGCCGTTTTAACTAATTTCTGTACGAAATAATAATAATATAGCCTTTTTTATTCCGAATTCGCTACAATTTCAGTAAGTACATTGTTGTTGTTAAAATTGTCGCGTAATTCGGCGTGCCTCATGGCATAGGCCTCCTCCGTGTATTTGAGGGTTTGGGCTGTAATTCTCACGCGCGCCCAATGCGGATTGGGAACTTAACACTCACCATTGAATTTCTTCGCAGATGTGTGCAGGTTTCCTCACGATGTTTTCCTTCACCGAAAAGCTCATGGCAAATTTCAAATGTAATTTTCGCACATAAATTCCGAAAAACAGAGGTGCGAAGCCCGGGATTTGAACCCACGACACTCTGCTTGAGAGGCCACAGGTCAAACCACTAGGCTACCACGGCTTTTTACTTTTTTACGAAATAATAGCCTAATTTAAAACAGTATATTATTTTATTAGCAACGACGGGCGACTCCGTCTGTACAGAGCTAGCTTAGTTCGTAGCCGTTACATGCCGCTAGTGGCGCTAGCAACTTCCCATACTAATAAAAAGACTTACGCCAACGTTCTTTTTGCTTTATATGAGTTCTTGCCCGCACGGCACAGGGGCGCGGGTGAAGACTCATTTCAGTGCTTGGTCTACAGATGCACTTAGTTAATTCCAATTTAACCAATTAAATCACCTCACGTTCCCACATTCAAAACAACAATGACATTAAACGCGCGGCATTAAAAAGCCGAAATAAATCAACATTCAGGGTGTAATAAATTTGAAACAACACGTCAACTGCGCTCGATAAAATTCATTGTGGCTTTGCCAAGTGTCCACGTGGACGATGCCACCCGAGTAACAATAAGTGACAATGTTAGTCAATGGAATCCTCGAGTATAGACGCTGAAGACAGATTTATTGACGCGACATTAGGATTTTTGCGAGCATAACAGGGGTGGAGTGGAGGCGCAGGCAAAAAAAGTGTGTGTTAAAAATAGGCGAGTTTTGACGTTCATTTTGATTCCAAATTTAAATCCTTTTCCTTGGTTAAAAATAAAATCCTTTTCTTTAATTAAAAGTATACGCTATAGATAAAAATGCGCACAGTTTTACTAATTGTTGAGGCGTAAGTAGATCCATGGTGGTTTGAGAGTAAAGAAAAAACATAGAATGTACCAGTTGCTTCTTTTCCCGCGCAGATGGTAAAAGCCCATCGAGGGAATGAGCGAAAATCCTAGGAATCATCTTATAGGCGATGCGGCTAGCAACTCATCAATATTTTGACTCCCTCTTTCCACCCATATGCCCACAATCATGCTAAACGTGGCCTTTAGGTCTTGTTATCTTAGGCTCTGTCTACCCCGTAAGGGATAAAGACGTGATTTATGTATAGATATAATATGTAAGTAGATCTTTCTTTCGTTCATTGTACCATCAACCAATATACATGTGGTCTACCACCCTAGGGTTGAAAATCCTTTGCACGTCACAATATATATAACGTCGATAAGACAGGCTGTCAACTTGAAAGTTCGACTTTAGCGACATTTTTATTTGACAGGAAGTTGGTTGAAAAGTGATAGACCACTCATTTGGCCGACCGTACTGGACATTAAAACTTAGCGAAAGTATCATAATTAATATTGCAATGTTAAAGCAAATAGATTTACCACTTTAGTCCCGAAAGAAAAGTATTCATTGCTTACGCCGCTCTTTACATAAATTTCTCTGTAGCAGTTTAAAACAAGGTCTCTTTTCTTATCTATTATAGAAGCGCAAAGTCAGCTAAAACACAGTTCCATAGCTCTCTTTACTATCCAATCCAAATAAACGACTGAATTATATAAATCTTCTACGTTCCAATTTAATGACATTTTCTGGCTCGGCTCCACGCATTGCTTAGTTCTATACCCCTTGCACGCCACATTACCCAGACGGGACTCGATTCGATAATATTCTCATTTTATTTTATTAAAGCCCCAACCCCACGTTTCCGATCCAACGGAGCTCGCTTTCATGCCCTTTTGGGCGAGATTTTGACACATAATTTGTTGATTTAATGAACTAAACACTTACAGTCAATGCAGTGCGGGATGTGAACGGGGCATTGGGACGCGGTCGTGTTTTGTTTTGGCTTGTCACAGATAAGTTGTGGTTATTTTAGGGTTACTTTTTTGTATTTAGCTGGCCCAAAAATAATTGAAGTGGAATGGGCTATAGCTGGTGTGGGTTTTAACGAAGCGAAGGAAACATTTTAGAAGAATAAAGTAATGTCATTGTGTTAACACCACTTGCTGGAAAAAAAACCGTTGTTCGTTAAACTTAGTTTAAGCTTTTACAGGTTGTTATTACTTAACTAATACTAATGTTATTATTTTAATCAAGATAGTACAAAATTTACACAGCGCTAGAAAAAGCATAACACACAAAGACATTGACACACGAAGCAAAACAAAAATAGACACCTTATATTTTAATTGACAATACAAAACATAAAAAAGTTTTCTGTCGCCAAGCTCAATGCTAAATCAGAATGACCTCATAGACTATCCGTCTCTTTCTAGAACGAACAATAAGAAAAAAGCAGGTAGTCTATCTCGCGCGCGACACAGCTCTCGCGCGCACTCGTGCTAGCCGTGCAAGATTAATTTCGATCTATTTCCAGCAAGCGAGCATAAATTGTTAAAAATATCGTAGTTCAAATTTTACTTAGAAGTCGCTTCAAAATAATTACATTTTTTCCTATGCGAATAGCGTCACAAAGGTCACAAATATAAAATGAAATGAAAAATGAAATGAAATTTATTTTGGGAGTGGCAAATCACTAAACTGACAGTGATTATAAAAAAAAAAACAAGAAGCCACTTATTCAGTCGGCCTTTAAAAATTATAAAGCACATAATTAAGTTTACTCTCAATTTGTAAATATTAAAAAAAAATGTAAACAATGATCATCAATTTTATTAGTAAAATACAAAACAACGGTATTAAAACAAAGCTTACGTCAAAACTAAAACACACAAAGCTTTTATCCATACCAGAGTCCCTAATTAATTACATCACAGTTACCGGCCGCACGCATGGTTACGTTTGATGACAATTAAATCACTAATGCAATTTCAGTTTACGTTTTCACGGTTAGTTTCTGTTTAAAAGCGATGTTTTTAACGCATTCACTGCTACCGACGCATAATAATGCGTTTTCGTGAGTTTTGCCCAGTGCCGCTATCATAATTTTACAGGCACTTGAACGCACATTGTGCATCTGACACTATCCACCTTATTCACAAACGCCCTATAGGCTTCTGCTAACTTATCAATCGTTTGTCGTTTATACTTTGACATTTACCTTTCACAGATAAGGACAAACGATTGCTATGTTAGCAGAAGCCTATGGAGCGTTTATGAATAAAAGGGTTAACGCTCAATGGGCTTCTGTTAATTAAGCAATCGTTTGTCCTTATCTGTCACTTTGACATTTTACCTTTTACAGATAAGGACAAACGATTGCTAAGTTAGCAGAAACCTATAGAGCGTTTATGAATAAGGGGTATGACTTTTGGTTACTGGAACAGCAACAGTTGCGGTCACAGTGCGCGGAAGCCATTTTGATTTTTGGCGGGCGACCAAGGATACAGTAGCCATTTTGTACCCTAGTTAGGCGCGAAGCACACGCCAACTTGAATTAAGACATTTTTTTTAAGTTTTAGTTATAGGTTGCCAGTTACAACAAGTAAGGGTGCGACCTCACCGCCGCTTCAAAAACGGTGACGAAATCGCAACAAAATGTATGACGAAACGGTGAGAAAACGTGACGCATACGACACGTCACGTATACGCGGCGGTTTGGTCGCACCCTAAGGGGCTTTACGATTGCCGCGACTCTGAATCAACTTTTCAAATCCAGTGAAATGTGAATCATTGTCCAGTTGATATTTTTCCACTTTCGAACCCATCTTAGAGCACATTATAAAATATAATTATTATGTGTCTACATTAGTACATTATGATACAAGTGTGCTATGTTGATCATTACACACGAGGCATGATTGTACGCGCGAGCGGAGCGAGCGCGTTAATGGTGCCGAGTTTGGTAATGATAATGATCAATGCACACGCGTTTCATACGACGTTTTTCAACACATTTGCGAGGAAAAATAAATAAATTCTTAATAAGTAAGTATAAAAGAACTACTCTACCTTTGTTGCCAAACATTGCTTAACTGGAGGCTTTAGAACATTTCTTTGTCATTTGGCAATTAACACCTTGTATTTCTTACTGACATAACCTGTCCGAACATATTTTAGTATTTCCGATGACGGACACTATTTACATTTAGTTTTTCTTTATTATTTCAACTCGTAATTTTGAAACGAATAACAAGGTAAAATAATCAACAAAATCTTTGAGTGTGAAAGATGGCGGCAGATATCATTTCTCCGCGCCAATCCGCGCGCAGCACTCGCGCATGCGCGCTGTGCACCTTGCACGCGCGCGACGAGGCACTGGCAACACTGCTAAACAGTCTAATATTAAAATTATAATAAATAAATTAATCGATGTCTTAAGTACTTATGCAAATTATGGTCACTTTTTAAATAAAAATAAATTTTTTATTTATTTATAAGCCTTTTTATTCCGAATTCGCTACAATTTCAGTAAGTACATGTTGTTGTTATTGTTATTGTCGTTTTTTTTATTTATTAAATTGTCGCGTAATTCGGCGTGCCTCATGGCATAGGCCTCCTCCGTGTATTGGAGGGTTTGGGCTATAGTTCCCACGCGCGCCCAGTGCGGATTGGGAACTTAACACACACCATTGAATTTCTTCGCAGATGTGTGCAGGTTTCCTCACGATGTTTTCCTTCACCGAAAAGCTCATGGCAAATTACAAATGTAATTTTCGCACATAAATTCCGAAAAACTCAGAGGTGCGAGCCCGGGATTTGAACCCACGACGCTCTGCTTGAGAGGCCACAGGTCAAACCACTGGACTACCACGGCTTAAATAAAAATAAATACTATGTCGAAATTAAATGTTTATTTATCATCTTTAACCTAGAATAGTTTAATATTCACGAAAATATTCCTTGTTCTATACATAACTGAACTTTTTGCTGAGATTAAAAAAAAGTTTATATTACCGCACTCGTGCGGTAATATTATTACGGCACTTGTGCGTAATAAGCTGAATTATGAGCTTAAATTCGGTGCAATAAGACTCAATTTACGAGCAACTGTGTTGAAAAAAATATTGTATGCAACTGTAAAAGTATACTTTTTATTGAACACCACAAATCAGTACCAAACAATACAGAAACAAAGAACAAAGATATACATTTTTACAAAAAAACAAATTAAACTGTATATTTATAATTAGCCTTACAATATACTCGTGTGATCTCTGATCTTACTCTCCAAGGCACGTTTCAAACAACCACGTTCGTGTTATAAGGGTCCTCATTAAAAATTGCATAAACTACTATTATAGAACTAAACTTTAAGCTGCAATAAAATCATGTTTCAATCCCTTTTTGCTTCTAAAACTAAAGACCAATCTTTAACAGTGTACGTTTGAAGATTTTGCTTTTGAATATTGTTAGCCCACTATTTCTTGGAAGAGCTAACTCGAGCGTTGTAAGGATTAGAATGGCTAGAGTTTTGAAATGACTATTAATTAAAGCTATCTTTTCTTAACAACCTTAGCTTAGCTGTTTATCCTGTAGAGTCAGCAACGAGACCAAAACATCAAGTACCGTCAACAATTTGCTCTGGGCATGCAAATCTCTCGTTTGTTTGCCACAGTAACAAAAGAGATGACGAAATGTTGTTTTTGTTATTCCTATCGGCCACTAGATGTCGCTGTAGCGTGTAGTAGACAATCCTAAATCGCGCTTTTAAGATTTTCCCGAGCGGATATTATAAAGCTTATCAATTTCATTACCTATAATTGTTGTTCAACGTCGTATGATTTAGGTATGTCTAAAGGTGGCGGTCACCACAATGAGTTTCATCACGTTACTTAACTATAGATTAAAATCATGACCCTTCCTTCCCTGGGACTGAAATTATCTCAGTACCAAATTACATTAAAATCGCTTCAGTGTTTTAGGCGTGCAAGCGTAACAGGCATACAGAGAGACAGTTACTTTCGCATATTTATAATAGCAGGAATAGTATCATACCAGCAAAACGACAAATTCATTACTGAACGGAAGCGTTTATTCAATGATCATCTGAAGAATAGACGCCACAGAAAGCTATTCCATATACAAAATGGCGGACGCCTTAACGTTTAATTAATAACAAAAAGGCCCGATTTGCAAGTATAAAATCATGAATCTACATCCATCAAGGCGTTATCTTGTTGCTTTTATTTATCGGTCGATCGGGAACAATGGCCCTTAATTTATGCGTAGCAATTTCGTGTATTTTCTGTAGTGCGAATTGTGGGGCGGTTTAACGACGGATGGGGCTGGTTAGCGATGAATAATATTTTATTTTTGAACATTTTTCAATGATAATTAATAATAAATATTACGGAACAATTCACACAAATTGACCTAGTCCCAAAGTAAGCGCTAGTAAGGCTTGTGTTATGGGTACTAGACAACGATATACACATATAGAGAAATACATACTTATATAGATAGAAAACATCCATAAATCAGGAACAGATATTCGTGCTCATCACACAAATATATGCCCTTACCAGGATTCGAACCCAGGACGCTTGCTTCGCAGGCAGGGTCACTACCAACTAGGCCAACCGCGTCGTTAATAATTACGTTCATAGATAGTTATATGAATGAAGCAAAAAACATAGAAGGAACAGAGTGCGGAAGGGCTATGTGCAGTGTAGGTTTCGTACATAGAGTAAGTAACGTAATATAGTGGCAACGTCATACATCACCTCATAGTATAAAACATAGTCGCTTTCCCCTGTCTGTCTATCCCTATGTATGCTTATATCTTTATAACTACATTACGGATTTTGAGGCGGTTTTTTAATAGATAGAGTGCTTCAAGAGAAAGGTTTATATGTATAATTCTATGCGGACGAGGTCGCGAGCAAGAGCTTATTCCTGATAAAACAAAACATTAATAGTAAAATAAGTAAGTAAGTATATTATTCAAGAACAAGGTATCGTGTTTGAAATACAATTTTCAGATTACACATCAAAAACTACTAACAACTAAAAATAATAACAATACAAAACCAAATCAACAATCCTCATCAAATATCTCGTCTACAGTATAAAAACATCCTCTTAACAAAAATGCTTTTAATTTCTTTTTAAATAGCGGAGGGCTTGTAATGGTTTTTAGCTCAATGGGTAGTTTGTTGAATAAACGGACAGCCTGAAACCTCGCGCAATGCTTAACTACTTTTAGCTTTGGACAAATACTATGTCTTAAGTTTTTAGTACGCGTAAGTAGACGCAAATTTTGTTGTTCAGCTGTCTCGTAATTATCCAATTTCTTAACAAATTCAGTGAGCAATATGAGAACATACAAACTGGGCACTGTTAGTATAGCCAATGTTTTAAAATGCTCTCTGCATGAGACCCATTGTGGAATGCGCAGCATTATGCGAATGGCACGTTTTTGGGCAATAAGAGCTCTATTTATGTTGTACTTGAAACTGTATCCCCAAAACTTAATACTGTATCGTAATTTCGATTCAATTAAAGCATGATACACTATTTTCAGCTGGTCTATATTAATATCATCTCTGAGGCTTCTCAAAGCATAACATGCCGAAGATATCGAACCTATCACAGCACTCAGCTCCGGTTTCCAATTCAGGTTACAGTCAACGTCAACGTAAAACGGACTGATTGTCCAGTCCGCTTCTGTTTAATCGTTATATACCTAACTCAACCGATTGCAAATACGTTAGTGGTTTCACAGTTAATTCGAACGTACCGTTAACACGGCTCCACGGAACCAATAGCCAATGCGATCCAAATTAATCGTGTGGTTTCGAATCATGGTTTCTAAACGGCTACTGGTACTTCAGGTATAACCTGTTGCTTGGTTCCTACCAACGTGATTTACGTGTTGTTTTCGTTGCCCCAAGCCGTAAGTATTAGCAATTTTTGACGACCGGATGGCCTAGTGGCTAGAGAATCTGACTATGAAGCTTGAGGTCCCGGGTTCGATCCCGGTCGGGGCAGATATTTGTATGAAAAATACGAATGTTTGTTCTCTATTCTTGGATATGTAATATATGTATTTATCTATGCGGTAGTTCTTGGAAATGTTCGGTAAAAATCGGTCCAGCAGTTTGAAGAGTATCAGCTCTTTTCCAAAATTACATACATACATACATACATATATATCGTCACGCCTCTTTCCCACAGGGCTAGGCAGAGACTACTTTGTTCTACTTGCTACGATCCTGACATACCTCTTTCGCTTCATCCACATTCATCAATCTCTTCATACATGCCCGTCGGTTTCGGGTACCCTTGACCTGGCCTTTTTCCAAATCGTCCCCAATTTGATCACGGAACGACCGCCTAGGCCTTCCCCTCCCAACGCACCCATTCACACTCCCCATATAAATATGTTTAGTTAAACTTCTTTCCCTGCTTTCTTTGTTTTCTTTGCTTTTGATGCTTTTTTTTTGCTTTTTTTGCTTTTTTTTTGCTGCTTTCTTTTTTTTCTTTTGTTTTCTTTCTTTTTTTTTTACCTGCTATGGGTGGTGTAGGGGTATAGCACGCATAACGGAATGACGAGGACCCGGGTTCGATTCCCGGCCATAGCATTACTTTTCGGATTTTTCTATGTGTTCTAATTTTCAGTGTCGTTTAGAAATTAAACTTCTTTCATCCATCTTCTCTATCAAAATTATGTAATGCATTTTTGTAATTTTTTTATTTTTATTTAGGTGCTTATGATTATTTACTCAATTAATGCGGGGGGGGGGGGGGTTTCATTTTTCAAATTTAATATTGAAATTTGAAAATCAGATTTATTCGCACCGGACACTTTTGCCCGCATCTTTGTCCTCGAATATTTATTCGTAAAGTGCCTACAAAAAAGTTACTGGCAAATATTCAATTCAAGTACAAACTATTCATAGAATATGGCATTTTCACAGTAAATGTCACCCCTTTTTTTTCCACCTTGAAGGATGATTTCCGTGATAAATCATTATTTGTCCTTCCCCAGGACCATTACAGTTAATCCTTTCAGCGCAGCGGTTTAGCGTGAAGCGGTAACAGACAGACAGATGGACACACCTTCTGCTTGTGTAATATTGAATAGCTATGGATTCGTTTGGATTAGTAGTATTTTACGTCTTTAAATCTTGACGTCTTGCTACCCTATGCTCTGTCTACCCCGTAAGGGTAAGGGATAAAGACGTGATTTATGTACATCATAATAGTAGAAGAGATTGATGAATGTGGATGAAGCGAAAGAGTGTAATGAGATTTTGGGTCTCATTACAATAAAAACAACTCGAAATTATTTGAGCAGTTTATTTTACCAAAAAAAAATACCAAAACTTCACCTACAGCGCATACAGTAACTTACACTATACCAGGGTCGCAGTCGCGTTTGGTCAGACAACTTTAAGCTTACTAGGTTCCCGGTCTACAGGACCTATTCTACGGCCAGGTGACCGGTTTCCGTTCCCGAGGATGCTGTCTCGTGCCCAGCACCCTCGCGGCTGCCAGCACAGTCGATCTGCCCACAGAGAGGCCTATCGAACTCGATGGGAATATCCTCAACTCCCAAATTAAAATTATCAAGAATAATGTATATACTTAATGTATACCGTGCCTACAGTACTTACTCCACGGCCAGGGAACTGGTGACCCAAGATTGAACTATTAATAATAAAATATCTAGAGTACCTCCGCTGCCGACCCTTCTATAGGAAATGGTTACCCAGGGACGCCTCCGAAGAGTGCCGTCTCGTGCCCAGCACTCTTGGAAGGGATCCACAAAGCTCTCCGAGTCCTCCAAGAGGATGAAACAGGAAGCACACGGCTGCTACCACGCGGTCACAGGACTACTCCCTCCCTTGCTGGGAACTGATTTGAAGGAGACTTGCGCCTACCATAAAACACCTCCTACGACAAAAGATCACTACATTAAAAGGTCATTCAAAGGCATCTTACGGAGTCCTGGGAATCCAGCGTGACTCAGGTGTCCGACGAGGACAGAAGTAAGACGAACCTCGGAGGAAGGTGAGTCCTGCAATGTTCTGGTGACCCGCTGTCGACTCCGAAGAGGTGTTCTGCTTCCAGAGGTTTCAATAAATGCTTATTTCGGGTGCCGTCACACCGCGAGCACACTACACTTCACAACAACAGATCTGGGAAAGAGGAAACCGACATATAGCATCAATCTCGGACGCTGGATGACGTCAAAATGCTAGATTAAGCTTTTGAAATAGGCTATAGCCTGAAACTTACCGATTTCCACCACGATACAACATGAACCCTTGCACCTCAAACGTGTCACAATAAAATGGCTGTCGCGAAATCGACACCGACACAGAACCACGGAATTCGAATCTCGAATCATACCGTCCCTCTCATACACATCAATATGTCAATAGGTACGAGCGGCGCAGCGCAAAAACCAACTGCAAATCTCTTATGTCGAAATAGACGGTCACGGGGCTATCATAACTCGAGACTAGCAGTCTGCACCCTTCCTTCTCCCTCACTCCAATCATACACCCTACAAGTGCAAGCGGGACGGCACCACTCGAGGCACGAATACGTAACCACAGAGTATTTATGGTCTGCCTCCCTTGAAAGCTATTCAAGATGTGTTTAAAAACGTTGACACCGCGTGTTAGAAAGAAAAATAATTAAAAACGACCAAACGACCCTGTCAAAATACGGGCATTACAAGAGGTATATGTGGGAAAGAAGCGTGACGGTATGTAGTAATTTTTGTGTGTTTCATCGGAAAAATATTAATGATGGCAATTTAATGTAATAACTACCAAACCCAGTACTGAAGATACTAGACGATCGTTACTGAACTCTGTTTTAATTCACATAATAACCCTTTTATTATTAAAGTCAACCTTAATACATAAAAGATGAAAGCATTTTCACCCGTCAACCTGTCTCATTTCATCCCTTTAGTTTTCCCTTTCAATCTCGAAAGCGTGAAGGTTTCTCTGTTTTCAGTCTTATTAGTAAGGGAGCAAGGAGTTGGGGGTCGTAGGGGTTTGTGCTAGAACTATATAGTGACACGTCCGACCGCGAGGGGTTCATAAAACCCCGATGAGCATTCATTGTTTAGGACCGTTTTGGCGATAAAGGGTGCGCGAACGCACTTGTATTTTAAACGCTACTGCTAAAGTTAGCGTCAAAATATCTACTAGCTGTTGACATCATCACCATCAGCCTATCGCAGACCACTGCTGATCATAATATATATGCCTCCACAAAGCGCCATTGAGCCCGGTCTTCGTCTCTCCGCATCCAGTCACTGCCAGTAGTCTCCACTCCAGCACGGCAAGCACAAGTGAGCGCGAGAGCTATGTTGCGCGCGAGATTGACTACCCGTCTTTTTCTTACCGTTAATTCTAGAAAGAGACGGACAGTCTACCTCACGCGATCTTGTACTAGCCGTGTAGAACTCGTCTACTGCAACGGTCATTGGGTGTGCGACTATCGTGACCAGCCCATTGCCACTTCAGCTTGCTAATCCTATCCTATCCCACTTCTTCCTTCGATCTAAAGAGAGGTTTTTTCTACATATGGCACTGTTAATATAGTTTAATTGGATATTAACGGTATCTGTTGTGTTCGAATCGTACCCTAAAATGGTGGAGATATTATGAAAATTAAAGAACACACTTGGAAGCAACTGTGATCTCGGGGCATCCACTGAATGGCGCGACTAACGCGTGTCCACCTCTGTGACTACAAGAGGCAGAACATGGCCAGAGATTTGATTTACTAAAGAAAATTCTTTCGAGAAGTAATTTCTGCGTTTGGTAGACAAAGATAGCTTGACCTTTCCGCTCAAAGGCATTATAGCTAGCCGGGTGTCTTGACGAAGGTAAATGGTAACCTCAAAGCACGACCCATGTTAGGATATCGAGATTAATAGTTGTTTGAAACAGCGTGGTTATAGCACAAGGGCGCAACCATCTCTTTTTAGAACGAGCAGTAAGAAAAAGACAGGTAACCTATCTCGCGCGCAACACAGCTCTCGCGCGCACTCGTCCTAGCTGTGCAGATCGAGTTAAAGTCATCTGCCATACCTGTTCCAAGGGCAGAATTTCTGTAGATTAATCAGAGAGCCGCTAATCCCATTCAATCTTAGTGGTAATTATCCCGCACTCTATAGAAATATTGAAAGTGAGTGAATAATTGAACTATGTTGTTCGAAATGAGTTAAAAAATAGCTAGGAAACTTAGGTATTTACAAACGGAGCGTTTAAATAAGCTCTTCGTTTATACATTAAGTGCGTATCTCTAGAGAGTCATTAGAATTAATGGAATAACCGCAACCGATTAGAGCGGCCGCGACGGAACAACTAACTTATTGCTACAAGGCTTAGGGGCTGGAACAAATTAAAAGTTAGCTCAAAGAACATTACGTAAACTGTCATCATCATCATCATCATATCAGCCATAGGACGTCCACTGCTAGACATGGGCCTACCCCTTAGACCTCCAGTTGCCCCGGTTGGAAGCGGCTTGCATCCACCGTGAACCCGTGACTATAACCAGGTCATCCGTCCTCGTTGGTGGACGTCCTACGCTGCGTTTGCCGATCCGCGGTCTTCACTCGTGAACCTTTCGGTCCCAACGACCATCAGATCTGTTCTCCGTGCTATATGGTATGGCCTGCCGATTGCCACTTCCACGAACTTATTCGCTTGGATATGTCGGTCTGACGGTGACATACACTTCGTACCTACACACGATTATGTTAATAGGTACAAATAATAGATTTTTTTTATTTTTAAGTCCTAGAGAGACGTTCCTACGCACTTTGAGGAGTGCCACAATAGAGAGATCTCTCTCCAGGCAGATGTTATGCCTGGGGACCGAAGTCCAAAAGAAGAGAGTTGGAAGTTGTATATATTATATATGCATCCGTGTTGAGTAACTTCGTTAGCGCGATGTAGAACAATGTGACAGCTGTCACTATAGCTGGCGCTAGCTACTCGTGCGTCATAGTAGTTATGTAGCTGCTAACTACAGCACAAATTACCCGTGGTCCAACTAATTTGTCCCACCCGGAATGCTGCTATTATTTCAAATCACTCGATTATAATTTTAATACAAATTAATATAGATACCTAGGTTACGTTTGTTAGGTATCTTCAGTGGCCCGAAGGGCAAAATACCCAGAAACAAGAGCCCTATTGCCTCTTGCTCTAACCTAGGGCCGGTATGCTGTTGTATAACTGTTATTATTACGAATAAATGAGTATGAGTGTAGTAAGTTTTATTTTTTAATCTGTGGTACAACATTGCTATCAAACTGTTGTATTTCTGAAAGTACCGAACCTACGTACTTTTATTACTCATGCCTATCATCTTCCTATCATTTATTTTGAAGTTACTGTCAAAGCTTTATTTTTATAGGTACCTACCAATAACATCATTATTTATTATACTTTCGACGCAGAGGCAGACCAAATAGGAGATTTCAATGAATCAGTGTTACTTTGTGAAGGTCCATTAAATTTCAATTAACAAAAAGCATTCTTTTAAGATTTTATTATGGATGAGTGGTGGACAGAAGTGGACGGCTTTGCCCGTGGGATACCATAGTAGGCTAAAGAAAACATCATTCGTTATGATTTAGGGTGCGACCACACCGCAGCTTAAAAAACGGTGACGTTACGGTATAGCAACAAAATGTATGAAGAAACGGTGAGAAAACGTGACGCATACAGCACGTCACTACGTATACGTGGCGGTTTGGTCGCACCCTTATGATGCACTTTAAAAATGATCAGATTTTAACCCTTCTTGATTGACAGGTTGATTTCTGAGTTTAGCGCCATCTCGTGGCGAATAGCAAAACTACTTGAGCGCGTGTTCGACTACCAAGTTTGCAATTTCCTTCGGGATGCATAAAATAGATGTCGTTACTTTGCTATAACATTTTTCTTATCAGGATGTTTGTGAAAAAAAACTAGATTATTGTATAAAATGTTTATTATTATTATGTATTTTCGGTATTTACAAAGTTTGTATAAAAAACCTAACATCTAAAATAAACTCTTCTCGGTAGTTTAAAATAATAAGTTCTACTACTCAAAATAATCGAGAACATTGCAATTCAGATGACAACAATGTTTTCTCACACAATACAATAAGTACTGTGATACCTTTAAAAATCACCATAAACGTGAATTATAAGAGTAAAACATATAAATATTGTAGATTGTAGGAAGTGGTAGAATCAGAAGCCCGATTAAGTAGGTGACTTACCTCTACTTACCATTTGAAAGTGGTGAAAAATTACCTATGCGGAATTAGATCAGGAGAAAATCACAGCTCTAATTTAATTAATCTTCTCCATTTGTGGTCAAGTCAATTTGAGCTGTATTTTAATACATTCTAACCACTTTCAAATCGGTTCGCGATCGGGGCTGGTATTGTACGTATGAGTACAAAGGGTATAATATTTAGGTGTCTGTTTTACTCGTTAAAAATAAATACAGGTAAAATAAACTAAAAATAGATATAAATACCTACATATTAGAAAGTGTATAGGTAGGTACCTAATCAAAGTATGCCCAGTACCCATTCGTACAATCTTCGCTTAGTTTGGGCCGATGTCGATTGGTGTCAAATCGTCCCGTGGTATTTATTAAAGTCGATAAATAGGTATTTAAAGAATAATAAATCTATTAAACACGATATTTTTTGCCTTTTCAAAAAATAGGTATAATTTTCATTCGAGTAATGAGATACCTGTGTACTACCACTATAAATTATAATACTTAAAATGTGTTTGTTGCATAAGTAGTTTAATAATTTATGTCTTTAAGTGTTCTTGAATAATCAAGTCTTAATCATAAATTCAGCAGGTTCATCTTAATTTATTTACCTTAGCAAATGAGAGCCAACCTCTGAATTTATAATAATATTTAATTTAACGCTACAGTACCATTACAAAGTAACTATTTTTTTAATAACTTAAATAAACCTCCCTGTTTTAATACAACCCTCTCTGAATCTTTCGTTTTATATTTACGAAAACAACCGATTTTAATGTACAAAGGATGCGAATACATTTTAGCTACCTGTTTTCTTCCTCCAATGCCTATTCTTACATTAATTATTCCACATATTTCAACCACGATTTTAGTCTCAGCCTAGAAACATCTTGCGCGGTCTAAAGTAAAAAAAAAACGGTTTTATCCTGAATTACATTAACAGTTCCAGAGTTTCGTAGATAATTTTACACTACGCAAGCATCCTAAGTGGAATGTCATTCTATTAAATTCGTTTGCGTTCAGAAAAGTCACTACTATTACACTTTTATGAATCAAAATGCATCTGTGAGTATCTAATTTCTTTATAACAAATTTAAATACCTAAGTTTTTGAAGCTTTCGCTACTTTCTGTACCGTGTTTTCCATACTTCGGAAATATCTATTCAAGGACTCAGACGTATTTTGAATAAGACTTAATCCTAGCCGGTATTTGAACTCTATTAACCGTTTTAAAAATGTGAAAATACTACCTTCTTGATTCAAAGGTGGGTACGTTATAACTTCGGGATATATAGTAGGTTTTGGTTTAACTGAACTCGAAGCAGGGACCTTGATATCAGAAGCAGGTGAGGTAGGAGGCATAGTTGAAGTGACTTCGGATTTGAACTCGGTAGTAGTCTCAGTCATCATGTTTTTAAGAGTCGTCGTTTCTATTTTTTCTTCTTCATTTGCCTTCTCTGTCCCAACCGCGGGGCTATTTGAAGAAAAAACTTCATATACCCTGAAAGCTTTCGTTGTAGTATCTAATTCATTGGACATATCTGGTTCAGTTGTAGTTTCTTGTTTGTTACCATCGATAGGAAGTGTAGATACGCTTTCAACAAATTCCGTTTTCTCAGTAGTCACGGGCACGTCAGTTGCTGTTTTTGCCTCAATTGTTGGATCTACGGATACAGCGTAAACTGGAATAACTTCCTTTAATTCTGCTGTTTTGTTTTCATTGGTGTTTGAGGTTGACTCGGTTGCAACTGGCACGTTTTTTACAGTAATGCCTAAAGCTTCATCAATTTCGTTACTTAAAAATATGTCTTTATTTTTGTCTTTTGCTGCCTTTAAAATTTCTTCGATCGAACCAGTGATGCTGCGTTTTTGGAAAACCGGACTTCTTTTCTTCCTGTTTAAATTTCTTGGGCCATGTTCAGGAACCACGGCAGGAGTAGCTGAATCTGTCAATTCTTTAGGAACGTTTCCTACCACAAATTTGTTATCAGAATTGTCGGTATCATCATTAGTGCCTTCATCGTATTTGTATTCCTCTGGTTGCTCAGAGTCATTATTTGAGCCTAGATACATAGATGTTGGTGGATAGGTCATGGGGCTGTTTGTAGTTGGTTGCTCTCCGAAATATTGACCTTCGAAAGGATATACAGGTTTGAAGTCTGTGTCAGCTGATGGTTTTACACCGTAAACAACAGCGTTGGATGATTCGCCTCCGTACGATGATATTCCTGAAGGGCCTGTCTGTGGCGCTGCGTAGATAGGCTCTACTGCTGGATAAGAAGGAGTGTATGAAGAAGGACCCTTTTCATAGGCGTATTTGCCTTCAGTTGTATAAACATGCCTCGTCTCATACTGCTGTTGTGGACTATAATTCACGGGGTCTGAGTAAACAGCGCCATGTGCTATTCCAGTCTTTTGCTGGGGATAACGGACGTTATAATTGGGCTCATAATTACTAGTAGAGACGTGACGGTATCTTATATCTTGTTCCTTTTTCACTGGGTACGGGTTTCTATTCACGTGACTGGTTTGTCCTGCATAAGGGTTAAGCTTGTGCTTCGAGTGTGCGGGCATTCCAGCGAGTACAGTTCCAAGCATTTCTTCTTCAGCCTGTCCGTTACCGTCATTTGCGTATTCTTCTGCATTGTGTTTGTACAAATCATCTTTCTTATCTACTTCAAATGTTCTTCTTACTGGTGCTGCGAAAGGATAAAGGAAGTAACTAGCTAAGCCAACCAAACTTGCTAAGCCTAACACGCCAACGCCTACTGAAGGCATAACTTCCCTTGAAAAGTAATTGTAGATCTGCGTCGTTACGCCTGTAACATCAGTGTTTGGTTTCTTTGAAGGTTTGCTTGATTTTGTCTTATTGCTAGTTTTAATTTCACTAACTTCAGTTTCAGGTTTCGGTTTTGAGGTCTTGCGCTTTTTTGTCTTCTTTTTCTTGCTAGAGCTTCGTTTAGGTTTCTTTGTTGTGGTTGCTGGTGTACTAATTTCCAATTCGATTTCCTGTTCTTTTGGTTCCATTGGTAGTAAGGCTGATTCATTTGACACAGGTGCTTCTGTAGTAGTACTACTAACTTTCAGTTTGTTTTTATTCTTCTTCTTAGTTGGTTTTGAAGTCACTGTTACAACAGGTAAAGTCGATATAGGTTTACTAGCAATTTCTTTTTTGGTGGTAGACGGCTCAGTAGTAGTAACAACTGTTGTAGTAGTTGGTGTCGTAGTACGTTGAGTCGAGGGACTTTTATTTTTCTGAACATTGGACAAAACGGTATCCTTAATTTTGTTGTAGACGTTTTCATTTATGGCTGACCCTCCTGCTACTAGATCTGATTTATTAGTACTCCCAATGATAGGACGTTTAGCTCCTGGACCTTTGTTGAGCGATGGCCTTTTTGTTTTGTTCTTTCCAACTATAGGTTTTGTCTTTTTAACACTATCATCTACTTTGGTAGGCTCTGTGGTTGTAGTTATATTGTCTTTACCTACTGGATTGCTAAGAAGAATCCACGTAGAAATGCCTTCATTAGAAGTAGAAGATTCGTTTGACACTTCACTCACTTTATTTTCAGATTCTAGTTCTTCCATAGTGACAGGTACAGCAACACCTACATGTGCATTTTCAATAGGTTCTTCTCCATTTTCGTTTCTTGTTTTTATTTTATGTTTTAGAGCTAATTGGTTTTTAAGTTTTGGAGGGATCCTAGTATCAGCTACGATAGGAGCTTGTACAGTTGAGTTAGAAGGATTTTCCAAAAGTTGAGTAGCCACCATCTTTATAGAGTCACCGATTCCTGATCCTTTGTTCTTGACATCTCTGGAGGAACTGTTCGTGGTCATTTCTTGTTTCGCTTCAACTGGTGTCTTTTGGCTGGTTACCCTGGAAATGAAAATTTTATCAAATCAATAGAGAAAATTAAAATATAAACATAAATCCAATGTTTTTTGTAGAACAGTAATAAATAATATATAACATTTTTTTATGTAAATATAGTTTGGACATTGTACTGTCTTTAAAAATGTTCATCATAATAATTTTTGAAGTGTTAGTGCAAACACAAAGTTTGTAAAAAAATACTTGATGTTATATTTTCAATTAAATCATTACACCTTTTACACCCTAAATTGTAATACAAAATAATGTACACAAAATAAAAAAAATACTACCTATTATAAAATTTATATTTAGTTTAGCTATGCAAATTTAACAATTCAATAGATTTATTTCATTCTCAAACACTCATAATACCGGATTTACTTAAAATAAAACTCAAAAACACAATGTTTAAAGTGACGTTTATTTTAAAGAGAACAAGAACAAAATAAAAACTCAATTGCAATAAAAATGTTATGTAACCCTTTCACAATAACAGAAAATATACTATATTTTGGGTGAATAGATACATACAACAAAGAAAATAATAGTTATTAATGAGGAAACTTATAACTAAACTTACTTATAACTGTAAATCTTATTTTTATATAAGTTTAATAATATTCTTACTTATAATAAAAAAAATAGTTAAAATATGAAATAATATAGTTAGTTGATAATACGATAAAATAGATACAATTTTCACAAATTCGAATAGTATCAAATTATTGGCACAGTAAATATAATTTAGCTCTGAGCACCCATAGTCCTTAGCTATTTTTCTTAATTCTTTAGTAGCAACAAGAAACAATATTAAAAGCCCTCTTTTCGTTTTATTTCACACGTCGAGTCCAGGCTTCTCTTTTCTTACGTTTACTCCTAAGATTATTTGGTACCATTTTTTTATCGTTACGCTCGCGTAGTTGTTTCGTCTTAGCTTTCATCCATTCTTTTAATTTGAAGAACATAGTTGGTTTTACCGAATTACCGTCTTCGTTACTGTTTTTTGGAACTCGATATTTATATTCTCTGTCGACGGGAAAAGAGTTTAAATGCCATGCTTTTACTTCATCGTCCCACTGCCATTGTGGTTGATAGACATGTATAACTTTAGGTGCCGCCCTAGCAAATGGTAACCTACTGAAAAATGTTGCTATACCGTAAGCTCCGGCAAATATCATAGCTATAGGGGAAAAGAAGAAAGACAACAGCCCGAAATTAAAGGGATTCAATGATACTAGCCAGCTCAAAGCACTTAATGACGGACGGAAGAAGTCTACAAATCCAGAAAAGGAAAAAAGATCATCTAAATCACTTCCTGGTCTGCTAGGTTTATGTAACGCTGCTAGATTATTACTTGGTGAACCAAAACCCCCTGCTTCAGGTGAATCTGACAATATTTCTTCATTAGCCGCGTTATAATTCGTCAGTTCCGTCCCTTCTACAGACGCGCTTTCACCTTGTTCCTCATCTTCCTCAGATTCAAAATAATCATTAGCTTGAGTACTTTCCGCTTCTGAGTCATCTAAATCACCAAAAGCATTTGGAAATATATTTTCCGTTTCTTCTTCGTCGGATTCTATGACGACATTTTTATTTACTACGTTTGTATTAACAGCTATGTTTAAATCAGGACAAGCTTCTTTGCCTTGACCTTGAAAAGTGTTGTTTAGAGTCAGGAATATTGTAGGGCACTCGTCCGGTGATGCAGCGTACTCTTCCGGTCGTATCACGATCCTGTCGGTATAAGCGGTGGACGGCGGGAAAGTAGTGACCTCAAAATTATGGTACGGATATTGAACATTATTATGCACTGAGTTTTGATAGTCATAATTATTGTTAGTAGGTCTTTTTGTGTGGACAGGTTTTTTTGTTGTTTTTCGATAAACCGTTTGATAATTAGGTTGATGCCAAGGTTGAGGGTTGCCTACGTTTGTAATTATTGGCGTTGGCTTGGGTGTTGTAAAAACGTAAGAAGGTCTTGAGCTTGGAAATGGGTATCTGTCTATTATTTGAACGTTACTTGAGTACACTTGAGTTTCCTCTGAATACTCTGGCTTAGGTTTATATCTGTTGTTAACTAATTTATTGTAAAGTTTGTTTAAATTTTGATATTTGTTACCTTTTTCGGCAGCTTCTGTTGAAATGTCATTATTAATTTCGGTACCAGTGTACGTAGCGTAATCATTTTCAAAAGGTTTTGCAATTTCATTCGACACTGTTGTTTCCGAGTTGAAGTCTAAGTCTTCGTACTTTGCCTTGTCTCTCCATTTAGTAACGATCTTCCGAATTGGGGGTTTATTTTGAGTCGTAGGTATTGGTTCTGATAATATTTTTATGTTATTTTTGAAATTTGCAATTTTCACTTTATTTCTTATGTTTTTGTTTACTGTAGGGATGTGATCATGTTTTTTTCTCGGGTCGTTTCTTATATTTTTATTGGAAATCAGACGAGTTTTCCTCGAGGATCTGCTACTATTATAGTAGTTGGGGTCGATTGAATAAAATAGAGTTTCTTCAATCCTTTTTGTGTTTGAATTATTATATTTTAAATTAATATTGCTCTTGTTGACAGGACTTTTAATATTAAAAAAGGAATTGTTTACATAACTAATGACTACAGGTGATTTAAATCGAGCTAATGGTTCATTACTTCTAAATCTATACCTTTGTGGATTTTCTGTGGTTTGTACATTATTTGTTGTTGGAGTGCTAACTGCAGAAGGCGTCACATCCTGAGGTCTGGACTGAACAAACTGACATGAAACAACTACTAATAAAACTAAAGTCCACTTTGAACACACACTTTTTCTTCGCGTCATGACGCACGTATCGAAGATTACCTGGAAAGAAAAAAAGATGGTTAAACAAAAAAAAGTCAACGATACCTGCCAGGAGGAAAATGAAAACTGTCAATTGTCATTCGTCATCGAAAAGGAGGACAAAACGCTGCATGCTTTTGATTTGTTTTTAAATTAGGGTGAGATGAAAATTACTATAAAGGTTACAATATTGGAACCCATTATAAACGAGCTATAGAATTTCAAAATGATTCAAAAGTGACAGTATAATGTGACATTAAGGAGCACAAGTTATACAATAAAGGAAACGAAACTATTCCGTTATATCGTCGTTAGCCGTATACGAGTTTACCGTTACACCGTGGGATTCCGCTGATGTGTACGTAATGATTCAGCCTACGACAATTTAAATAATTTTATTTAAATTTAACCCACATCTTGAATTCCATGAATTGTGCGAATTAATTGTATTTAACTGTCAAATTTGAAGTTACGGTAAAATAGACACTGCTTTAGTTTGAAGGATATGCCAAATCAAGAGATGCGATATGTTTTTGTTCTATCTAGAGTGGCGACGGTGTACCGAAAGGCGAAATGTTTGTAGGCCTCACGCCACGTAAGATAGAGGGACGAGAGGGACCAGAACCAGATCAGATTGGTGATCGCGGAAAACTATTGGCTTGCAGAAGCTGCAGGTAAAGAGAAACGACCGTCGTAAAGCTCCATTGGAAAAGCCTATGTCTAGCAGTGGATGATTATGACTGTTATTCAACGGTGTTCTAAAATTATTTTGTATGTTCGTGTTGAGCTCATTGTTTACTTTAAAAACACATGACAACTGTTTGGTTTTTATTAAACCAAATTAAAACACTTAACTAATTTAGTTAGCTTCCTTCTGTTTTTTAATGCTTCAGTTGGTTATGATAACACAATTGGAAGAAAAAACGTTGAAAAACGTTACTCTTGACACGAACAGTGGATTAGTTGCTCGATTTTTTATCCATTAGCGTGTAGGTAATTTTGGTAAGAACTTATTACATTATTTTTCTTACTTTTGATAATGTTTACTAGAAATGAGAGATGCCCTATTCCATGTAGAAGAGTACAAAACAGACCTTCCGTCTTTACAGATACGTTACACTTACTACTACATGCACAAAAAGCATCTCGTTTTTTAAAAAAATACTTTTACGACTGTTTTATTGCATAGCATACACAATTAGCCTATTACACACAATTAAAGCTTTGCATAGCACGCAAAAAATAAATATAACGCACGCTCTACTCGTCAAAAAGGGTAATTTCTACAGATCTTGACCTAATGCAAGAAAATCGTAAAGAGAACACTCCTCTACAGCTTTTACCTCACTACCGTATAATCTGCCCAACAACTGCATTAACCGCCTCGTTCGTTATGCATTGACGCGTTTGCCTTATATCGTCCAACATTTTCCTCAGAAACACTTCAATGAACGTCAACTGAGAGTGGTAAGCGATGTTTTCGTGCGGAGTAAGATAATGGCCAATTAAGATAGATCCTTCGTGGAGTTTAGCTGGGCTTGGATGTGGGGTCTATCTTTAGCTGGTATATGAAGGTTGAACGACCGAGCGGCCCTGACCGCCAACTGGTTCGTGCGTGGTTGTTTGTGTATAGCATTACTGACCTCGATAGCTAAAACAGGCTTTTTGGGTTTTTGGTCCGTTAGTGTGACAGCCGTTATGGCTAATTGGTCATATTTTTTATTCACTTATTGAAAATTGTCGCCTATTGATGCGCTATTAAACGATCCTATAATTTTCACCATTTACGCGTCGGTTGGACCTGTCCTAATGTCCTAAACAATCTTTGCAGTATTACCTACTCTAAGTGGCATTTTTAATTCAAAATATTCGCGTTAATTTGTCATTCGTTCACGTTACTCGTTTCTCATGCTTTTAATAATCATAATTTTATTATGTTACGTCTGTCAAAGGAACATTAAAACAAAAAACAAGTAAAGCTTTTTACTTGTTTATTGTTTTAATGTTTCTTCCTTTCTTTTATGATTGACCACCAACAATGTTGATGATTCATCGATTATTGCATATCTTCACCACAACCTTTCTCTTTTATTTTATTTATGTCATAATCATAATTCACATCACGACAATCTTTAACTTTGGCATCGTGTGTAAAGCGACGCTTTTTTAAAACATTTTCAATAATACCATGTCGTTTAACTTTAAAATGGTGACTTCCCTTTCAGAGATCACGTAATCACCAGTTTCCTTTACATCACTAATAATGATGTTCCCAAGTTCTCGACGTTTTCCTATAACGGTAGCACTTGGCCATAACATACAGTAGCTAGGTACTTAATTGTAGCATGTAGTGCATTCACACCAGGTATATGCTATAAATGCTGCTAGAGTAAATAGCCGTCGTGAGTAGTAGTCGTTTTAATAGTAGCCAATATTTAATTACTTAATCTTCCACAATAAAATTAACATCGGTGTTCAGTAATTTATCATCAAAATCTGCACAAGTACATTTTCATGAATTCGAATTTTGGTTAATTTCATAGTATTTTTTCTAAATTGGAATAGAAGATGAAGTATAGTATAAAGGATAAGTACGTAGTAGCTAAAAAAAATCAGATAGATACATTTCGTTATGCTCATGGGTATGACGTTGTTTCTGCACATTTTCTTGTAAATTATATTTCCAAACAGGCTATTATGTAGGCGCTGCAGCACTGTTACGTGTATGTACGTCACTTGTATCGAGACATCTAAAATCAAATCAAAGGGTTGATACTGCAGTCCGGGTAATGGAAATGGAAACTTTTGAGCCAGGCACGATGCAGGGGGCGAATATTTAGGTTTCACTGCTAATTATTTTGGAAATTCATTTTTTAAATAAACTTGAGTTGTAATTTTCTTTATTATTGGTATTGTAGTTTGTCATAAATTATTTACTGTATTAATAATTTTCATTGGTAAACTAATAAATATAACATTATTGTTTGAAGATCGCTGTCTCCCAAGTCTTGCGCGCGCGCCGCGGTCGATCATTATGTTAATAGTGTAACTGCAGCGTGTGCGCAGCGGAATGCGTTCTCGTTTGCAGTTCGAAGCTATCTGTTTTAATTTCTCGAACGTATTGAAATGTTCTGATGTGAATGTTAACTGTGAAACTATCAGTATCTTCCAAATCTTTAAAAAATACACTTTAAATACTTTATTTTTATTGTTTAAATTTGTTTCTAGTTGTGGGATCGTATAATTGGCTTTAATGATACTATACCTGTATGTTAATTTCACTCTGTAAATTCATAGCTGTTGGTTTTGCAAAAATAGATAAATTTCATTTTTGTGATGTCATCAAGATACAACACAATATCTTTGATTTTTCAAATACCATGCCAATTTTTTCACTAATTCTGAAATTTTAAACAATAAATAGAACTGATATTTACTTTAGTTTACTAAAACAAACATGAAATCTACCATGTACGTCACAATAATTTGAAATTACGTTTATAGTCTCATCCATTTCTTTAGAAGTAGATGAAGTTATCAAGCTAATAAATAAAACATAATTTTCTATATCAAACGACGTACCAAAAACGATGTTACTACGGAAACTCTGGGGCATTACAGCAATAGTATCTGTCAGTGTATACTTAATACGCACCGCGGTCGACAATGGCTATCAATTTGCGTGCAATACTTGGTTCATCGCAGACGGAAACGCTTTCCAATTTATGTCACTTTACGCATCAGGACGCCACACTACACCTTCATACTTCTATATCACCACTTTTATTACTTCGCGATAGAGTTGCTGTTTGAGGAATTTCACATATGTTTGTTTAAATTGACGGTTTAAAGTATGGTTCAATGCATGGTTTAGTTTTTTTGTTTCCTGCTGTTGGTTAAGTCATTTGTTTTGTAACAATTATGATGATAGATCATGGTACTAACCTAACCTAACCATCAGACTGTTTCAATAGTTTGAATAATCCAAAAGTCGCAATTATTTTCTGATCCGTACAATTAATATTAATTAAAATGAACCAAAAGATTTACTTCTTGATTTTTAATATTTGGTTTTGCGGTTTAACCAGTTAGAAATTATTTTCTTAACGATACTGAATCGGATTTTCCTAAATTGTGTTCTCGTTTTCACGATTGTCAAGAAATTTAAAAGTCTATAGTTTAATAAAAAAACCTGAAGTACCTGATCTAATTCAATCCTTAAAAGTGTAATGCTCTTTAACTGCGTATTACAAAAAGGTAAACAAACTCCATATTTGCTTCAATATGTAACGTGTTTAACATATTTGCACAACCATGTTAACAAAAAGTAACAGTGAAACCGACATCTTTGTAAAATTTTAACATTATAGCGTAAACATGAAAGTGACTAACAATAAATTGACACCATGGCACCTAGAAACCAGTGACGTCGAAATGATAAAATTCTATCAATTAGACACGGCAAAATGTAAATGCAAAGACAACAATGGTAATATAAGATTAAGTTGTAAAGGTTTCTTTAATCATTCTACCTGTCAAAACTGACATAATAATGCATTTCTATTACCAACTTCTTGACAGAACTGACCTTGATCTTGTAAAATTGATCTAAAATCTTGATGCGGGTGAAAGTATACTTGTAGTTTTTATCGATAACTTTAAGCCCAACAACAATTAATTCAACGCATTAGCTCTTAAAATCAAGTCTTCAAGTTAATCTACAATCTATAAGCTTTCTTTGCATCTTTTGCTTAGCGAGGATTACCTCGCTAAAGTTTACACATAGAGTGTTTATTTATCACCCATTGTTTCGAATTAGGTACTTGTTTGTTCTAATTTTATGACCTGCATTTGTTTAACAATATTTATGCCGTTGCTAGAAATATGCATTTCTTTGATTTCAATTGCAGATAAGTCTTTTTTATAACCTTTAATGTCTTCAATCTTCGCCTTTCTTTTGTTTTTGTTAATTACTTTCTTCAAATCGATTCCCAAATCTTTCGTTACAATAAAATTATGTCAAGCGTGATCGTTTATCAGAACTGTGTCACGTCATTGTCTCAAGTAAGATACCCGTTAGTACGCACTGATCGGTATTTGGCACACTTTGCCTTAAATAAATGGGTACTTTTGTTCTATGACCGACTCTTGCACTGAAAGGATGGCTGTTTTGTTAGTATACTGTCCTGACAAACATTTTCTCTTAACAACTCATTGTATACTCGCTAATGTATGGGCATGAGTTGCACTAGAGAAAGGATTTCACAGTCAAAAGCTCAGCTAAAATATTGAATCGTTTTCGTATTTAATGTGTAAAAACAGGGTTGCTCATTAATAAAAAACAAGTGCGACTCGGACTCGCCCATGAAGGGTTCCGCAACAGCAAGTTTAGCAACATAATATAAAATTTCTTGTAGTTCGCTGTAACTTTGATGCGGTTTAAAATTTATGATGTATTAAATAAACTACTTACCTACTAGATCTCGTTCAAACAAATTTTCGATGTAAGTTTGCATGGTAAGTTATAGGGTTTAGAACACGCACATTTTTACCACTTTGGAAGTGTTTCTGGCGCAAACTATCTATTCAGTTCAGGAAAAAATGATATTAGAAACCTGAATATTATTTTTGAAGACCTATCCGCAGATAACCCACACTAATGGGTTTAATAAAAAAAATGAGTTTCAGTTCTAATCTAAGTCTAAGTAGGTATGGGGAACCCCCAATTTTTTTAGTATTTTTTCTACTTCTGTGTGAAAATTTTAATACGGTTCACAGAATACATCTACTTAAAGTTGCTGTCAATTGAAATTGCGAACAATGTAAATAAACCATTTAATCAAATATCCATATTCTGGCACTTGTTTATATTGTTTTAATGGTTCAGGATAATGTTGAGGTAAGTATTGATTAAGTAACACACGGATTTAGCAGTATTTATTATTATTATTATTATTATATTAGCTTAATTGAGTGTCCCACTGGTGGGCAAAGGCCTCCCCTTTTTTCCGCCACTCGTCCCGGTCGAGGGCATGCTCCTGCCACTCTACTTGATATGCGTCCAAGTCATCCCGCCATCTTTTTCTGGGTCTGCCAACGCTTCGATGGCCATCTCGCGGAACCCAACGGGTTGCGATTAAGGCCCATCGCTCTATATTCATGCGGCAAACATGACCGGCCCAGTCCCATTTCAGCTTAGCGGTCTTTGCCCCGACATCCATGACTCGGGTTTTCGAGCGCAGGTCCACGTTTCTGATGTGGTCAGTTCTTTTGACACCCAAAATACTGCGCTCCATTGCTCTTTGGCAGACCTTGAGCCTGGACTTTTGAGCTTCAGTCAATGACCAAGTTTGAGTGCCGTAGGTTAGGATGGGAAGAATACACATGTCGACGAGTTTACGCTTTAGTGACAGAGGAAGCTTGCCCTTCATTAGCGTTTTCATGGACCAGAAGCTCTTCCAGGCATTTTCGATACGCCTATCGATTTCTCTAGACTGCCTGTTTTCGAAGGATGCTATCTGGCCCAAGTAAATGTACTCGCCGACATATTGTATATTGTAGCAGTATTTGATGAGGGAAAATGAAAATTAAAGACATTTTAAATATGTACAAGGTTTGTTTACATTGTTTGCAATTTCAATTGACAGTGACTTTATCAAGTTTCCTAGCGAACCTAATCTAATTTTACTATTTGTAGTGAAGATTTTTATAACAGTGGAACCTCGAGTAACACGCTCTATTAAACTGTTCACCACTTTTTACTAAATATTACTTTTCCCGATGAAAGAAGTTTGATGAAAGAAGAACCACACACGATCTATGCCGACGTCTAGATTCAAGATAAGTTACAAAGTACGACCAATAATTGTTGATTTAAAAAATAAATATTTTAATAATAATGTTGAGTTTCGACACCTAATTTATTTAATTTTCAAAATTGATAATTTGCAGTGCATGTTTGACGAATTGCTACAGATTGTAATATCATTTTCTTAATTGAATTAAGTGTTGAATAAACTATATGGTAAACCATGAATTTGTAAACGATAGCGAGACGAATTTTAAATTTGTGCAGTGTAATTTTGTAAAAATAATTAAACACTGAGTTTGAGCCAGTACATTCAGGATTTTTTTATATACATACATACATACATACATACATACATATCGTCACGCCTCTTTCCCACAGGGGTAGGCAGAGACTACTTTGTTCCACTTGCTACGATCCTGACATACCTCTTTCGCTTCGTCCACATTCATCAATCTCTTCATACATGCTCGTCGGTTTCGGGTACTCTTTTATTTCGTAGTTTTATGAGTATTATGAGTTTTTTTTTATGTGAATAGGAAGGAAAACGAGCAAGTGGGTCACCTGATGGTAAGCGATCACCACTGCCCATAGAAACCCGCAACCCCGGAGGGATTGCAGATGCGTTCCCAACCTAGAGGACTTAGATGAAATGCCTCTTGTGCCTGTAATTTCCCCGGCTGTCTTACTCTCCACACCACCACCACCAGTATTATGAGTTTTACGCAATGTTGTAAATCTCCAAAGTTTCAGTTATTAAGTTGACGTGTCTACTCTGGCAAAAACCCATCGCACACCATTTTTATAAGAAAAGTAAACGAGCAAGTGGCAACGGCAAGTAGGTTTCAAGAGTATAGTTCTTATAGTTTCACAGACAGACATCACGAATATGGCTATGGAATCCTAAAAACTAACTAATTACCTTTTGCAAGTAAAGATCATAGAATCCAGTGAAACTTTTAGAATTCAAAGCATAATCCGACTGATTATCATCTCATCTCATCTCCAGCCTATATACGAGTACGTCCCACTGCTGGGCATATTTGTCCTCTCAGAATGAGAGAGAGCTTGAGCTATTAGTCCCCGCGCGGGTCCTGTGTGGATTGGAAACTTCACACACACACACCATTGAATTGCTTCGCTGATGTGTGCAGGTTACCTCATGATGTTTTCTTTCCCCGAAAAGCTCATGGTAAATTTCAAATGTAATACCTACCGCACATAAATTCCAAATACTCAGAAGTGTAATCCCGGGCACGACTCGAACCCACAACCCTCAGTTAGAGAGGCCACAAGTCAAACCACTAGGCTACCAGGGCTTTTTTCTGACTGAATATACGTACACAATATAAGTTAGAATAAACATTTTCAAGCTTTAACTATGTTCCAGTTAAAGTCCAGTCAACTGATCCAGTCGCCACAATTCAATTAGCAAAGTCAAAAATAAAAAATCATAGATTATAATTGATAAATCATCGCGTAATGAAGACGCAAAATGTCAGTAACGATCCATGATGAAACAGTGCTTCCTCCAAAATTCAATTAGATCGTGGCAATAGAAAGAACATATCGACATTGTGAGCAATAGCGGTTAGGGATGTTGAAATACAGAAGTGGCTACATAATGTACCATCACTTTTGGTGCATGCATCGGTCACCGGTCAACACGATGGATGAGTTAATGCTATCAGTCTTGAAAGTATTCTGACATCCTGTTTTGACATGAAGACGTCAAAATCAATTAGACATTACACAATTGCTTAACACGCTTTGATAAAAACACTATACTTATTATAATGATAATAATATAATCTATTTATACTAGTTGTGGCCAAAACCATATACCTAACAGAAGGATTAAATTTTCTTTCAATTTAGGAAAACAAACAAAACATACATACGTCTATATCACTTACGGGATAGATAGAGCCTAAGATAACAAGACTTAAACCATAATTATTGGCGTATAGGAGAAAAGGAGAATCAAATTAGTGATGGGTTGCTAGCAGGATCGGCTATAACATGATTTCTACGATTTTCGCCGAAAACAAACCATGTTTAAAACTGTTGTAAACATTATACAGATCAAAGCCTATGAGACAGGGAAAACTGTACGTATAAGTAGGCATAGGACACGTAAGTTCATAAGTACCTATTAAAGAAGCAAAGAAACGGATTTGGGAGGAAGTCCATTTGGAACAAAGAAATTTACAACTTTAAATTAATCTACTACTTGTTAGACAAGTTTTATCATCACAATGACACAACGACAACAATACCGTTTGCGAAAATAGAGACACGAAGGTGATTGCATCAACTGACGAAAAACAAAGACGCACCATGACGCCGCGTCAACAAACTCTAAAGCTTGAGCTTTTCTATGTCAAGACCCACAAAGTTCTGGTCAAGTGTCCAAGCCTAAGGGCCAATACACCTGAACAGTATCTGCTACAGTATGCAGATAGGTGAAAGTGCCCTGTGCATTCATTCAACTTGTTAGCTCTACAGTGTTGTGTTTCCAAGCTGTTCTAGAATTAAGGTTACTCTCTCTAGGGCTATCAAGGTTTACTTTCATTTGTTATTGATAGTGAATAGAAGTGACTAAGTACCTAGTTTCTTACTAGAATTTTCCCGCCACTTAATTAGAAATAAACAAATAAAGAAAAAGTTTGTTTAAGACATTCACAAAAGTGGTTAAATAACAAAAACTTATAAAAAGCTACTAATAAATAAATTGTCACAAAATGGTCCCAACTCAGCATTTGCAGGCCATACAGCCATCGCTGGTCCTCCGTTGGGATCATTGGATGATAGTTACACACATTAGAAAAACATTTAAATAATAGGTACAACAAATAAAAACATACATAATTTATAACATAAATTGGATGTGGTTGCCTGGGCACAAAACCCTTTGTCTTTTGAAGGAGAGAATAAAACAAGAGCGTCCTGTTGAAACTTTTCACTTTGTTATACTGAGGATAGCAAGTATATCCTTTCTATTAGTAAATCAATTTATAGAGGGAGTATTAAACATAAGATGGCATATGTGAAATGCAAAAAACAACCCCATTATGTAAACAACGCGCCTAACTAACTATAGACTCTGCGTACCGTTACTGATCCGCTAATCAAGCTTGAATTTCAAGTTTATTTTAGGAAAAATAGCTAGTAAGGTACATACAATAGGTACGTAGAATAATCTGTCCGTCTGCCTTATGAAAAAGCATCCAAAAAAGCATTTTGTAAAATCATTTGTACTTATTACAACATGTATCCCGGGGAGTATCTTTTGGCAGTTTTTTTTATAGATCTGGCTTCTGTGGGTGATAATTTTACCAGTGCCAAGGTTGGGAGCTACAAATGATCGCTGTCAAATTTGACATTAGGTTAACGTGTTGTATAGGTACACAGTTGGCGGTTAGCAGGTGTGTTGTAGTTAGTACGCAGTTCATCTCAAAGGGCCCTTGTACCATAATAATTGACAGTGTTCGTATGACGTGAAGATTCACGTTTTGTCATTTCAAGACATTTATCATTTCGATATTTATGATTGTATCAGATAAAGCACGTAGAAATAACAGGTGACAGAACAAAACAGTCTGAATCGAACTGTCATCGCTTTTTCTATTTCTTGCTTCTTTAATAGGTACCTACTTAGTTGTTACTAGTTGTTAGGTATAATAATTAATATATTTTTTTAATACCCCTGTTTTTAAAGTTACAGACCGGTTAAAAATTAGGTTTTGTCTGTGTAAGCCAAACGAAAATTTCAAACTCACAGATACGAATATAGGCAGAAGCTTAACAAACGTTTGTAAATAAGAGGATTAAACTTAAACATCCGAATATTCTGAATAATAATTATTATAATGTTACACAAATATTGGAGTAGAATCAAAGGAACAGAAATTCTTTAGATCATTTATGTTTGTAAAGTACCGAGTTATTGAACAACTCATCCTATGTTTTAAATAGACTTAAAAAAACTGTTGTTCACGATCAAAATTTATTTTAGTATTTTCATAAAATCAGCAAATGTATTTTATGTTTCTCTTTGATATTTATTTATGTTTAGATAATATAGGTATAATTAGTGGCTAAGAGTCTTTAAATGGTTGTAAAACTATTTTCTTGCCTAATGTCATCGAAATTGAGATTATGTAGAATATTTTTCGGTTGATACCTATCGAATACACCGACCAGCATAAATCTTTGTATCAAATAACGGTGGCATCTTTATTGGTTAAGTAGTTATAACTTTGTTAGATTTAAGTAAAATTGTACCGTTTGTGCCCAAACATTAAATCTTTTCAACAAGGTGACCTCAAAATATATTATCGTAAATATCGTACCCGTGAAGTTATAATTTAGATATTTTTATGGCAATCCATTAGTTTCTAGTAACGACGGTACTGTTCCGTTACTTAAATTAATTGACATGCTCGATGATTTTTATAGCGTGTCAATTAACTAAATTAGAGTCGCAAATTAATTATTAGAGAATGTAGTGAAGGAAGTTATTTGATGCATTTATGATAAGTAATTATATTAATCAGGTGTGGATTTGATGGTGCCCATTGATATATAAATTCAAATTATACTCCGTACTAATATGGTATTACTGTGAGGTGATTGGATTATTAAAAAATGTTAAAGTTTTGGATGAAAAAAATTATGTGGTCAAATTTCTTCCCGCCAAGTTTATCTCGATAGGTTTTATCCAAAAAACATAAGTACATTACAAAGTTAAGAAAATATTTCAACTCGAAAAATCGGTCGCGTTGATTATTTATTTACGTAGGTATTAAAATTACTTTTTTAATTGATCTTAGGCAGTGTTTTTTTTTATAAATATATTTTTTAATATTTTTCGACCATAATGACGACCATAACGATTGTCCTCCCGTATTCAATTTACCTAATTTTGAAAAATCCAAAAACATTTCTCCACTCACTATAACTAGACGTATTAAAAAATAACTCACCATTTGAATAGAAAATACGTTGTAACACACGCGCCCGCGCACACGCAAGCGGAGAGACTGCCGCCGGCGCAGCGAACGGTACGCCGTGCCACTTACCGGTACGCCAACGACCTATTTGGACCCGGGTGGCAGCAGGGTGGATCATCATCAGACTATACACCAAGTATCAAAATTTATCCGGAATAATTGAGCAGATAGGTTAGGTTAGTATGAATATAGATGTTAAAAGTTTCGGTATATATGTTTGTATGTGTGTTTCGACACGTTGGTGGAAACCATGTCGAGAATTTTCTCGATCGCAAGAAGGTACAGTCAAGGAAATTAATTCCCTACCCACCAAGGAAAAGAAAATCATTACAGTTACTATAAAAGGTAGTGGTGGGTAGGGAATCATTATTAAATAAATAAACAAACAAACAATCTATCTATCTATTCTATGTACATATAATAAAGCTGAAGAGGGTCGAAGGTCATGGAAGATATTTAAAAAAAAATTGGCTGGGGATACTTAGAATTGATAACAGAACACTTTCCAACAGTTTTTAGAATTTTCGTCTGTTTGTCTGTATATTTGTGCGCGCATCACGCATCACGTGAAAACGGCTGAACGGGTTTTGTTGGAAACTTTACTAATCTGTTGAGAAAATCACCAGCCAGGTTATAGGCTACTTTTTATCCCGGAAAATTGCATAGTTCCCGCGGGATAGGGATGAACATGTCGAAAATCGCGCAGCTGCCTATAGTCTCAACGCATATAAATATTGCTTCAGTATCATAGAGGTGTACTAAGGAGGGATTTCCAAAATTCCCACGGGATTTAATATCGCTTATAATAAAAAAATAATAATTTTACCAATATTCAAAGTCAGAATAAGGGTGTTAAGTGCCTGTTCAAATATGCATAGCAATATGTGAACTTTGTCAATAAATGAAGTCTACGCGGTCGAAGTCGCGGGCAAAAGCTAGTCATACATAAAAGGGAATTGAATTCCTCGTCTGTACCTATTTACGATAGAGAAAATTCTCGCCGTGTTTCGGACTATTCCGAAGTTCATCTTCTGGGAGCGTTAGCCTCGGCGGCCGTAACAATCAATAATTACGTGAGTTATGAGTTATCCGTGTTAAGAGGGTGCATCCGTGCTGAGCTCGCAACGTCGCATTTTTGGTGTTTTTTTGCGATTATTTCACAGAAATTGAATGAAAGTATCAAATATCCGTCTGTAGTGCACTTCGTTTTTAGTGTTATAATGTGTCCAATGCAATGATTAATGGTGATGGACTTTTATTTTCATATTAAAGGGATAAAATACTATATCTCGTTTAATAAGAAAATAATAGTCCATCACGATCAATTATTGCATTAGATACATTAATACACTAAAAACGAAGTGCACTACAGACGGATATTTGATACTTTCATTCAATTTCTGTGAAATAATCGCAAAAAATCACCAAAATTGGGAGCTCAGCACGGATGGACCCTCTTAACGAAGTTAATGAATGTTCGAAGTGTACGGGTATCAAAAAGTGGAAATTTGAAATCTAAAATTGAGTTAAAAACTACCTATCGGCGAATTCAATCATTTTAGACACCCTGTATACTTGGACCCGGGTCACCCGAGTGGCAGCAGGTTGGATCATCATCATCATCATCAGCCTATACACCTATCTACCTACGCCGTAAGGTATAAAAAGATATCACTTATGTATGTATGGGCAAATATTTTAAATATTTTATTGAATCAGGCGTTACTTTGCGGAGGTCCATTTCAATGAACACAAAATATTTACCTTGCTGCTCCGCTTTTTTTTTTACACATCCCCCCCCCATAAACGAGGAGTGGAGCGGAGTAGCAAGGTAAATATTTTGTGTTCATTGTATGTATGGGCTTCTATCAGAATGGCTAAAGTTTCCACGCGGGCCCAGTGTGAATTAAGAACTCCACACACGCTATTGTCAATGCAGCTGTGTGCAGGTGCCCTCACGATGTTTTGCTTCACCGAAAAGCTCGTGGAAAAGAAATGTAATTTCGCACAAAAATTCCGAAAAATTCAGAGATGCGAACCCGGTCTCGAACCCATGGCTTTCTGTTTGAGAGGCCACGGATACAATTAGTTTAGTAGGTTATAACGGCTTTTTTCCCCAAATTGCTACAGGCAAAATGCTCCAGTAAGGACTACTGAGTAGTCTGAAACATGTCGAGCCGACTCTACTTTGAGACGTGAATGATCCGTTTATTTCGCTCAAGTAACCTACAGTCGGACAAAAATTTAGAGGACATGCTTATTTAAAAAAAAAAGAGTTTAGTACTTACGATAAGTTAAGATAAAAATAACACAGGTTAGGTAGGTACAACTACATCTATAATAATTTTAATTTATTCAGTAGACTAGTTTTTATTTTGTTGTATTGTAGTCTTAATTTTGTAATATGTAATTAAATTTGCACCATAGGGTGCCTTAAGGTTTTTTTTGTCACCTATTTCATAGGTACTTTAACTTTGTTGTGCTTTTTAAACGTTTGAAACGTTAAAGTTGAAAGTTATTGTATTTAATAATAGATTACCTAATCAGAAATAGATCCTTTTTTGCACGTAGGTAAGGCATAAAAATCTATTTTTATTAGTAGCGACACCTAGTAACACGCGGCAGAACGACAAAGACAACCCGCAAGCCGCGCGGTAAAAGTAGGCTGACCAACGCGTGCATAGTAAAGCTTTTAGTTTCATCTAGTCAGCGTAAGATGGCGCTCTAGTAACGGTTCTCATGTAAGTGCATAGATGGCGCTGTAAACAATCAAAACAGAATTTAGTATAATTTTCCTAAATGCAATTCTTTCCATTTCCTGAATGAATTGCCGCCAAAGCGAAACATCGTGTAGTTATTAGACAAAAAAAATGTGCGTTGGAGTGGGTCATTCAATGGTTTATTATTTACAACTGTTCCCGATAGATGGCGCTGCAACCAGGTTCTTGCAAGACGACACGACACGCAGTCTTCTTGTGTGTGCGCTAATGCTATTCGGGTTTCGGGTACAATCGGCCGATTCAAGAATCAAATCCATAAGAGTAAGTGAGACAGCAAGATAAACCTACAGAGGTCTGTACAATAAATATTTGAACCATGAAGTGTGTCAAAATCTGTATCTTTCTTGATTATTATTATTTAATTGTTTACAAGCAGTGAAGATGAAGATTCCTAGCGGAGAATTAATTTAATGATTGTTGTTGATTTTGTCATTTTTGTAATATTCAATTGATTTGTATTATTTAATTTTATTCACTCTTGACGATTTCAATCTAAATTCTCCTAAACTTGACAATGTATAATTTATGATTTAATTTTTATTGAATGAATAAATAATCTAATCCAATCTATAGAACTGGGTAGAAAGAGTGCAAAACGGAGTTATTGGGAACAACAGTTTTCATACAAAAAATTAACCCTTTTCGAATAATGTGACGGTTGCGAAGAAGCATTTGCCTCGTTTAATTTCTACTACTCTTTTCATCAAAAAATTTCACAAATGAGGTAAGCAGAGTTGTAAGTAATCATCACTACATAGTATAAAACAAAGTCGCTTTCCGCTGTCTGTCTTCTGTCCCTATGTATGCTTAGATTTAGATGCGGTTTTTTTTAATAGATAGAGTGATTCAAGAAGAAGGTTTACCTACATGTATAATACGCAAACGAAGTCGCGGGAAAAAGCTAGTTGAAAAATAGATCCGGGCGGTCCTTGAATGTTGTGGCGGCAGCGTTCAAATCAAATAAGTACACTTAGTAGGTAGGTAGTTCTGTAGGTATTTAACATTCGGTCTGTTCTCAATAATCTACCCTGACTGACTCATCAACGCCTAGCTCTAACCATGACATCAAGATAGATTCAATTTTGCATAGATTCCTCATTGCAGACTATCAGTAGGCCGATTTGCTTATCGTTCGAGAACATATAGTAATTATTGAAGGGAAATTATAATATGGTTCTCAAAAAAAAAACGTCATTCAGCCGTCAAACATGACAGCTCACATCGCATTGTCATTGTCATTACAGTCATAATTCACAAAGAAAGCGGAATGAATCACTTCGGGGCACTTTCCACAGACAAATCAGTTTTATTGGATTAAACAACTCTAGCGATTTTCCAGTCGGCAGGGGCATGACCTTAGAGCGAAAGCTTTACGCCGATTACTGGGATTAAATAATAACTCGCTAATATTTCGTTCAAGCGAATAACGCTCTAACTTTTTATTCCAGAAAATTGCGTAGTTCTCTTGGGGTAGCGATAAATTCTTCACAGGCGAAGACACGGGCAACAGCTAGCTTATCACATTTCTTAGATACATGTCACACAGAACTTTAAATTAATGTTCTGGCAACATACTCGATTTTACACCATATCGGTACTATTCCTTAGTATATTGTATTTCTCCCTATTTTATATCTACGTGTAGGTATCGAATGTGTGTAAATAAATGTTTTTTTTTTTATATGAATAGGAAGGCAAACGAGCAAGTGGGTCACCTGATGGTAAGCGATCACCACTGCCCATAGACACCCGCAACCCCGGAGGGATTGCAGATGCGTTGCCAACCTAGAGGGCTAAGATGAAATGCCTCTTGTGCCTGTAATTTCCCCGGCTGTCTTACTCTCCACACCGGAACACAGTATGCAAGCATTGCTGCTTAGCGGCAGGATTAGCGAGTCAGATGGTGGTAGCGATCCGGACGGACCTTGCACAAGGTCCTACCACCCGCATATTTATCTCTTTTTCTTTCTTTCTATACCTATTCATATACCGTAGATACAGTGCAGTGTGCATGCCATGATTGTCTGCAAGTGTCTGCCCAGTCTACAGTCCGTACCGTATAAAAACTGTTGACCACTTTTCTTTGTAAGGTTATTTCCCAAAGTGTTTTTGTACCTTCGCCGCATTCCAGATTACGCAAAAAGCCCTTTCTTAAGGTTTCTTGGCGGTCTTTTATTTACTTTAATGATCTTAGACTAAGCTTTTTCGTGTTGGTTGGAAATAATGATGGTTTCTCTAGAATGAGAACGTTAAGCGTTTAGGTAAGGTTTGATTTGAATTGGATGATCTAGTAGGTTAGTTGGTTGAAATAAGTTGAAGGTGTTTTGTTTCTGAAAGATAGAAGAAGCAAGAAAAATACAAAACAGATGATACAAAAAGCACAAGAAAATGAAAACGCGTTTTCAAATTTTGAATCATTGTCATGACTCCTTGACATAAAAACAGCATGTTGAAGCAAAATTATAACAGCATAATGTCAGATAGCGTACTGGCCGAAAAACAGGCACAGAGAGTTCTGAAAACAAGATTGGGATTTTGGAAAGAAAAGCCTCCACATGATCCCGCGTGACCCCGAAGTCTACCAAGATTGACAACAATAACCCGAATGGTGTTCTACTCGAATTGAATCAACAAACGTGAGATTAGCCACCAAATAAGGATTGAGCCCGTTTTCAATTTCATCGCGACTTTCCCATGAGCTCGAATCCAATCCGTTCGAAAGCCTGCACGGAGCGATGGTAGCGTAAATAGGTATCATTTTACTTCCATCACAGCTGGCAATTTAGACTTTATAAGGACATTTGGTAGGTTTCAATTGAATGGGCATTGGAAAGGATATACTCCTTTTTAAAAGCTACCTTTAGCTAACTTACAATGTTAGAACTTACTATTATGTATCTATTAATGGGGCATTGATTCGTTTACTGTACATGCTTTTACTTTTAAGTAGGATTATGAATGTCCATTTGGATTTGAAAATGGAGATTTTGACTTAATGTGGTAAAACATAAAAGCAGCAGTGTTGCAAAAAAATGACAAGGATATGCTTAAAAATTTCTACTGGCTTAACTGAATCATCGGACAATGTAATTTTTTAACGTACTATTTTTTTCTTACAATTTTTGATAAACCGCAAACCGCAATCCTCATAAGAAGCACGGATAACTACGATTTCATAATAAAAATGATGGATTTCGATACTATGATTAGGAAAAACGCATAAGGTTTGTTGTTTAGGTATATCTATATTCAATGTAACAGCGATTAAATATGGAGATGGTACCTACCCGTATGATTCGCTTGGCCGCACGTAAGTAAGATAGGTACGATGATGGTGAAAAATTGTTTTTTTTTTTATTGAAAGCGTCATATTGGTTAGAGATTACTTACCCGTCCAAATCATTTGTTTCCTGTCGCTTTTCACGGCATTTCTTCTGTCCCCGTTCTCTTCATCCTCCTCGAGTTCACCTTCCTTTCCATTGTTTCCATCGGTCACGATCCATCCAATTACATAAGTAAAAGTAACTCCGCCAACTGCAGTTTATTATAGCATTACATCCGTAATGTCAGAAATGATATCTTCGGTAACCTTTCGTAATAAAGGTTAGGCACGCCTATAAAACTCTGTATAAACTCCGTAAGCTCGTTAAACCATTTAATTTCACCTTTGGCCAATGATGTTGTTATGTATACTTCCGTTCCATCACTGTTTTGTTGTTCGTCTAATATATTACTCGCTTTTTCGTCCAAAGTTTTGGTTTTAATGGGTTGCCGCAAGTATCTGCTAATGTGTTTCTGTATCAATCACTTTAACGCCGCAATTATTTTCTTTTTCGCCATCATCATCGTGTCTTTGTTATGAAACAGTTGTATTATGGCCGGAGAGAGCAGATGACGGTATGGTAATAAGCTTGTAAGAAATTCTTATTTCCTTAGGTAATTTGTTTGTCACTGCTTTCCTTCTAACGATGTCAGGATGATTTCTGATGACGCGTGACTGGAAAAAAGAGAAGGGAAACGTGAGTCGTTAGGTTTTATGTTGTTAGCACGAGAGGAGTGATCTTAGATAAAAATAAAAGTACTTATAATTAAAAAAATATTGACAGGATTGACGGTTGACACAAACAAAGTATTCCCTTTACTTACAATAAAATCTTTACGCTATGAAATCGCAAAACCAAAATCTAGGTTTGGAGATTATTTTTATTGTTTTCGGGTTTTAAAGTATGCTTTTTATTTCGCGCTAAAGTGTTACTTTTAACATTAAAACTTGAATTGCATGTAATATAATTTTTACGCCTGTTTTTTTTTTCAAAACGAGTGCGCTCCCAGAAAACAACTTTTTACAAGTAGGTATTCAGCTAACGGACTTAACGGATATTTACTTAAATAAAATATTTAAACAAAACGAGCTCGCATGCGTTGGAAACACTTAAAAATACAACCGGCCTTTCCCTAAATATTAAACTGCACAAAATTGTGAGAACAACTCAATCCACTCAAACTATACACATTGTGTTTTCTACATTATTATCAAAACTCAACAATGTGCCATGACTTGTAATAAATGTGACAGTTTGTTATTATGTTATTAGTCGTAAGTATTTTTGTCACTAGAATGTCTTTAGCTTTCGCTACGTTATCTCGGAAAAACGTGGTGTAGTTTATGCAACATTTAAAACTGATTTATAGGCGATCATAAATTCAACCTAGTCTAATTAAACGTTTTCTTTAATCCAAAATCAACGGTATAATAACAAAGTTACACGGGTAAAACTAATTCATAAAATTTAAAATACAAACGTTGATTCGCAGTAAACTATACGAAGTACAAAAATTTAATTACAATTATGGTTAAAAAATACTTTTTCACATCTCATGCTTAAAAAGTTCGACTTTATGCTGGATGTAGGCTGCATAAAATGGCAGTTTATGCTCTTGTGCATAAAGTAAAATCTTCGTCTAAGACCAAGACAATCGGGTGCCAACAGCCGCAAACAATCACTAAAACTTTACGACAGCATATTTTGTTTATTTTTTCAAGTTTTTTTTTATTATAATCTGCGGTCTATTAAACTGTTTAATTAGTACCTAAAACTAGGTAACAATAATTTGACAAGTTATTATTGAAACAAATAAGTAGGTACATGAAAAATAAAACTTTTTAAAATATACTTAAATCAACACCTGCCTACTCGAACCTTACTACAGTATCAAGTTTAAAAAAAAGAAAAAAAAAAGTTAATTGGCGGAAACTCAGGCGGGAACGTCCTATTTTCTCTTAGTAGGATTTATGTTGTAATTTGTTAATGTTTTACGATTAATATTCAATAATTTCGTGAAGTGAAGAGGAAATAAGACTGACTCCTAACACAGTCAATTTGCCAGGAAAAACCATTAAATATATCGAATTGTTCCAATGTCACATATAATTGTAATTAATTTTTTTTGCAATGTTTTTGTTTTGTTTCTTCGCAATCTAAGTGAAAAGCAGAGTGTATAACTCGTTCATAAAACCCATTTTCCCCTCGACGTGTCTATCCACCCTCGCCGTACCGGCTCGGGTGGCTATATGAACGTCTCGGGTAAAATGGCTTGTTTTATGCTCTTGTTGTACAATCTACTATTTACTGATGATAGCCTTTCTTGCTGAAGAGGCGTTAAAACTATCAACAGCGGAGAATTGTTCATTACACTTTGCAAACCACTATAATGAATAATAAAGTAAATATATAATCACATAACCACATTTTGTTCAAAACTTTCGTCATTTTCCTAAAACATGCAGCCAGTAACCACGCAATTGATACACAATACATGTTAATCACAAACTCAAGACAAGCTTGGCCTTGGTCATTCTTTGGTCAGTCGGTCATACTACAGTGAGTCGTGAGGGTGTAAAAGCTCTCTTCCCTCATTAATAAAACGTTATCATCCTCTTGGAGCTAAATCATGCCCTTCCTGTTTCTTGCGAAAGCGAAAATATCCAAATAGCAGATAACAACAATTAATGCTTAGCTAACACTAGCTTAGGCGTTTATGTTGGATTAGTAGTTATTGCCAATTAAATCGCAAAAAAAATTGGTGATTTCAACAATCTCTCTAAAGGATTAAAATTTGAAAATTTCCTCGCCCCCTTTAGCTCTCATTTTCATCCACTTTCGTTTATATCTCGATTAGACATACGAATATCTGAGCATCGGGGACACTAGACGCACGACTTACACTGAATTGGAGACGAAAATAATCGTCCAAAGAAAAATAAAAGTCCATGTCACGATGAAGACGTTTTTGATATAGTAATTTACGAGTTTAATGGGGTTTTGAATGGTCGTATTTAAAGATAATCCGAAATGTAAAGTACGTTCAAGATTGTAATGTAAATAATGCCGTGGAGTCCAAATACTGGCTAAATTGGTCTTTAAAGAGGGTAACAGATACAAAACTTTTATAAGCATTTTTGACTGACTCGTCAACAACCTATTTAAAGCTATCGACCAAGGTAAAGTTTAGCATGTTTACTCATAAATTAAGGACGCGCTTTTCGCGCGAAATTCTTAAGGGATAGCCTTGATTCTTTGGCTAATAGACGCTAAACGGGTGACCGCAGAGCTGGCAGCTTCCTTGGACAACGTATTATATCGCTGTCCGAAGGGGGAATGCTACCAGCGTCTGTGGTAGGTAGTATGCTACGAGGGCCTGTTCTTTTTTTAAAGATTAATTTTAGTTTATTTTCTATTTGTAACGCTATGTTGCCAATAAAAGATTCTATGAGTTAATTAATTAGCTTCACTCTAATCTATCAAGTACTTACAATATAGGTTGGTATGTACCTAACCCTGCCGTAATAAACTCGACTCAAAGCTAAATTGATCCCTCATACAGCTTTCTTCAATTCTTAATTTGCATGACAAGTCACGATACAACTGCACAATTTAGTTAAGTGGCTCGTTTTAATAAAGTTTAACAAAACCAATTTAAATGCAAAGTGCATTCAAGATGCCACAATGTAATAACCGATCTTGATGGCCTATGCAAGCACCTCGAGTGCTGTGCCACTTTCTATGGACAAAGGATAATAATTTCTCGTAAAGTGGCTGTAGGTACTAAGATGTGTACTTAGTACCTTTGTAAACAAAAAAATGCGCGTAAACATAATAATTTTTCTCACAGGCTTGGCTGTCTAAGCTGTCTTGCACGTATGGCAGCAAAATTGCATGGTAGCTGTTTTTTCTACATTGAAAATGTAATCGTAACACGAATAAGGAATCGTCACAATCTGCTGTAATTTTATTCAATTCAGTCTTTAAAAAAAATCCTTGCTGGTCTGGAAGCAAAGAAAAAACTTAGCATTTACCAGCTGCTTTTGTTCCTGTTCAGGTGGTAAAAGCCCATCGAGGAAATGGGCCAAAATATTAAAAATCATGTTATAGGTGATGCGGCTAGCAATCCACCACTATTTTGACTCCCCTTTCCCCTTAACCTCTCGTATGCGGGAGCTAAAAAAAGTACTGCATTCTAGTCTCATCTGTTTCTATATGCACAAATTCTGCTGATTTAAATAAAAATACAAAAAGATAGCCTTAAATTTGGCACGGATCCGTGTCATAAGCATACAAAGGGTTAAACCCCTTTAGGTCTTATTGCCCTAAGCTCAAGCCCATAAGGGACATAAACGTGATCTATGTATGAATGCTTTTAATCATCATCATCATGGCGGCCTCTTGGTGATCATGGTGGTAAGACATAGGCCTCTTCCCGTCTCTTCCATTCCTGACGGTCTTGCGTCCGCCTCATCCAGTCCAGGAGGGTTACCATGACGTTTTAATGCGATTCAATTCAGAGTCAGTTTAGATTCGCTCGCTGTCAGACCTATACTAAAAATGACAGCTAAAACCTGAACTGAGTTGGAATCGAACCGCATTAACCTCCGTGTCAACGGATGTCGTCAGCCCGCGTTGCGGTGGTCTGCCGTGCCCTCTGGTGTCCGCTCTGGGTCTCTATTCAAGGACTTGTCTTGTCCAGCGACTTCTGTTCCGTCCATTCGAGCAATACTTATGTCCCGCCCAAGCACACCTTGTATGCATTTAGTCTTGTCAAATTTCACGGGGCTTTTTAAATTTAAACTAATTTCTATTTGTTTGTTTGTTTGTGTTGTGATTATTTGTTTTAGTTCAGTCAGGTAAATGTTTTTGGAGTAGGACTTTTGTTTGATTATAATTTATTAGAATCACCCTGTTTCACGGTTCTTCATCTATTCTACCTTAACGTTACCATCGAGCTTGATGCTGCCCTTCTATTCAAGTACAAGCTATTATTTTTCTCTATTATTTTCCAAACAAACCTTTCTACAACCATAATCTTGATCTCTGATCCATATCACATTAAAATATCGTTACCATAGAGAGTGGCCACGAAAAAAACTGTATGCTGAGGAATGTGGAGTAAAATTTAGCATTAAATTAAAAAAAAATTGAATATTACAGTATACTGTGAAGATTTAATTTATAGTATAACTACATGTCCAGGCCGGTAAAACTGTTACGGTTATTATTTCTTTTATTGTGATTTATATGCTATGCTCAACTAACCATAAACATTCGGTTAAGATAAAAATATAACATCATTATTTCATTGCATGTTTATTAAAAATATTATAACGTTCGTTACACACGGGATAAGGCGTTTGAGACGCCGCGTCGCCTTACGCTACTGCCGCTACAGAGATAGCAGTTCTTAGTAAAATTACACTCTTGCATATGTATGAAATTCTTCTGATTGGTTTAATTACCCGATGATTCTTTGGTTTAATAAAGTGCCTGTTAGCGGTTTTAATGGACGTTTTATTTTAATTAGACTGTTAAATGATTTAATGACGGATGTAAGATGAATGAAATGCGGTAAGGTTTTATAATGATTTTCCGTGTTGATTGCAACAATTATTGTACCTACGTACGGTAGGATTTTATGGTGTTGGAACTGTTATTGCTTCGAATAGAAAGTAATTATGTAATAAGTGGGTTACAGATTTAGGCGAAAGCCAAAATTGGGAAAAAAACGTAGGGGCATGACAGAGGTAGCTGAATTTGAGGTGAATTTTATTATTTAATACAAAATGTTCCAGAATTAGTTTATAAGGAGCAACGACCTCCCGATTTCCTATTAATTAATTCTCAAATAAAATGTATAGAAACGTCGCGATGCAAAACAGACAAAAGGAACAAGGCGCGTTGTTTAGATACGACAAATATTGCAACATACAGACATACAGCAGATCCTTAATAAGGTATAGGTCCCTTTTGCCATCCCACCGACGACCGGACAGCCTAGTTAGTGGTTAAAGAATCTGACTATGAAGCTTGGGGTCCCGGGTTCGATCCCCAGTCGGGGCACACATTTCTATGAAAAATACGAACGTTTCTTCTCGAGCCTCGCGTGTTTAATAATATTCAAGTAAGTATATAAGTATGTTTATCAGTTTTGTCCAGTAGTTACTCATAATTATTATAAGCTGTTCTTAAGGAGTAGGCCTATTGGTGTCAAATGTCACAAGATATTTATTTTACTTTGCTTTTTCGGCATCCTTAGGCAACAGAACTCTAAAGTAAGAGTTTTCAATGATTCACGGTTACGTTCATTCGAAAAATTATAGACGAGATATGAACCGCGATTACCTTTATTGAGCTCCCGATATTTCGGCGCAGTCGCATGTATCAATCACTGCGTCGAAATATCGGGAGTTCAATAAAGGTAATCGCGGTTCATATCCCATCTATAATATTTCGAAAGAACTTTAAAGTATTACAAAGTAACCTTAAAACATGAAAAGTGCATTATTTTGATGCATTTTTATGTTTAGATCGTCGCAGCCGCTGCGCCGATGATAATCGCGTAATGACGGTAATTGAGCCTGTAATTGCGGTGGCATGGTTTACTCTAACCACGCTCCGAGACACTTTGTATTAGGGTACTTATATTAAAAGTGAGTTAAAATTAAGTTAAAAAAACCGTGGTAGCCTAATGGTTCGTCCCATGGCCTCTCAAGCATAGGGTCGTTTGTAACGAGGATATTTTTTAATTTACACTCCTTTGACATTTTAATTTTTTGTTTACCTACTGATTTATTTATTCAATTTTCTATTTCAAGACATCTCACAACAATGTGTTTTTATTTTATTGGTTGTAATTTTATTTACTGCATTTCACTTTTTTTATTATTGTTATAATATTTATTTTGAACGGTTGTTAATTAAATTAGATTTTAGTAACCTTTTACAAATCGACAAACTTTTTAAGAATTTTTTACGTCTTAACATAAAAGATACAATGTAAATAGCAAAATAAAGTAAAGTACTGTCATACGTAAGCAGCGAAATAAAAATAGCGAATAAATTAAAAAATGCAACCAAAACATTAAAAAAAAAACATTGTAATAAAATAAAAATACTCACCAAAACTGAAACAACACTACAGAAAACACCACTAATTCAAGTCACATTCCAAACAATTTGAAAAACCAGTTCACACACTTTGAAAAACGAAAAACTTTTTTTTTAAATCACCGACGTCTGCGTTCCACTATTGCAATAAGCACAATGGTGGTCTTACCAAGGTATGCCTCGTGCTATACTGGTGCTCCAAACAACAATTAACCTTGTTTGCTCAAAATAGAGCACATTTCACTATAACATTGTGCATAGTTCACTTTCCAGTACTATATGTGATTTGTTTTGGTACTTTGAAACTTTTTTTTTAACGCGTTGAAATTTAAATTGAATGCGTACAAATAAACTATATTATACACGCAATTTGATTAATTTTTTGTGATGTACGTTATTGAATTAAATATATGAGACTTTGAATGAGTAAAAGTTTTTAAAGAAAACTTCTGCGTCTTTGCAGGTTTTTGCAGCAAACAATAGACAAACACAAAATTTTGTTAAAAAAACCGTAAAAAAAAAACACTTCGGTCATACGTGTTTTCTGGGTTTATTTTTTCACACAAAATGTTTTAAAGAAAATAAATATACAGCCTGTGAGCTCTTAGAATGCCATTCGGGTTTCGGGTATCATCGGCCGCTTCAAGTATCAAACCCATAAGAGTGAGTGAGATCGCAATACAAACGCAAATAACATCCTAAGAGCTCACGTACTGTAATTTTTTATTACCGGCATTTGCTGAGACTGTTACTGTTATCCATCGTCAAGGTGTAGTCCTAATTATTATTATTTATTTTTTACTGTAGCGAAGACTTTTTTATTTATTTACTTTCATTAAGAAGGGTATAAACTGCAGGCTTATTACGTAACTCGCTCGCGATGACCAGCGTCCTCATTTTGACAGTTCATGTATGGGCTGACAATTGGCATCGGAATCAGCTAGCTGTCATATTCATACAAGAACTGTCAAAATGAACGCGATGGCGATTGCGAGCGAGTTACGTAATGAGCTAGCAGACCTAGGTTAGTATGGAATGTAGGTTCAAAATAGAGGTGTTCTTTTTACCCACCGAAAAATTTATGTTCGTCGCGTTATTCTTTTTGTTAAAAATGTAAAAATGAATTATAGCACTTAGAAGCTTCTCCTCCGTTCCTGAAGTCTGTCCAGTGAAGTTTCGTTACAAAATTTCTACTTGTATTGCAAATATTTATTCTTCATAATCTCTCTGGTAGCTACTATAACGCTCTACAATCATATAATATTTTAGGAGTACCACCGATGTAGAAACTGAGTTATGAGCTAATATTTATTTATGTTTGCAAACGACCAAGCAAGTATGACCGGAGTTGCCTTTAGCTGGTACCACGACAGTTTTTCTATAATTTTTCCTGAACGCTTTTGCTGTGCTCATCATCATTATTATCTCCAGCCTATAGGTACACAGGCCTCCTCTCATAATTAGAGTGCTTAGGCTATAGTTCCCACGCGGGCTCGACGATGTTTTCCATCATCGAAAACCTCATGCATTTCAAATGACATTTTGCAGAAATTCCGAACAACACAGAGATAAGAGCCCTAAATTTAAACCCACTACTCTGCTTAAGAGGCCATAGGTTAAAGCATTAAGGTTTCACAGCATTTTTGGTCACAGAAGGATAGAACTTTACCATCTCCCGTCACAATTGCTTCGTGGGACAGACGCACCTATATTTCAAATTTAATTCAATATGTGGGTGTGAAGTATACTTGGCTTGGACCCTGTACAACTTTGTCGCAATGAGCGCTCGTTGCAGCATGACGAAGTCGAAGAGAAATCGCTATTAGTTATGTTACGATAAGGTTCTACGATAGTCAATGTAAAGAATTTGTTGACTGTACTCTCACTGCTTCAGATTTCCATAATTAGCATATGAAATCGGAGTAAGAGTAACATGGTTTATTGTTTTGATAATTGACATCCATTTTGCATTCAGCTCAGTCCAAATAATGAGTAAAAAAAGGCCTGCAAACGACTAAGTGAGGCTGACTTAAACTACGCCTTGGCATACAGATGCATGCATACAAGTAAAGGGGGCCGTTGGTAGGGTGGACGGACGTTCCGTGACCAAATTGGGGACGTTTCGACAAAAGGTTAGGTCAAGAGTACCCTAAACAGACAAGCATTTATGAAGAGACTAGCTGTTGCCAGCGACTTCGTCTGCAAAGAATTCGTTTATCGCTATCCTGCGGGAACTACGCAATTTTCCGGGATAAAAAGTGGCCTAAATGTGCTATTCCAGACTTTTCTCTAGTATCTATGTGCCGAATTTCGTTTCGAAGTTGGGCCGTTCTGGCATGATTGAGTAACAAACAAACATCCATCCATCCATCCTCTCTAACTTTTTACTCGCTAATCCTGCCGCTAAGCAGCTGTGTTCCGGTGTGGAGAGTAAGACAGCCGGGGAAATTACAGGCACAAGAGGCATTTCATCTTAGCCCTCTAGGTTGGCAACGCATATGAAATCCCCCGGGGTCTATGTCTATGGGCAGAGGTGATCGTTTACCATCAGGTGACCCACTTGCTCGTTTGCCTTCCTATTCATATAAAAAAAGAGTATGTGTGTATGTAATATGTATGCAAGTGCAACCAAACTTGCTACAAGTTTGTCAATCTCAGAGGAATGCCTAAAACTAGCATAGCAAGTTGAAACCAAAAACAAATTCAGCCGGCATACTCTTGAAGCAATGAAAAAATTCTAAGCTAACGCAATTAAAAATATATAGCCATTGAAACGCGTTTCCATAGAGAATTTCCCTGTAATCAAAATCTATATAACACAATTAATAAGAAAAGTCTGAAAATCTTGAATGTTTATTTAAATTACTAATATTATACAAAGGTAAAGTTTGTGAGGTTGTAGGGGGTAGGTAATCTCTAGATCTATTGAACCGATTTTGAAAATTCTTTTACATTAGAAATCCACATTAGTTGTGAGTGTCATATAGGCTATATTTAATTCTGCGTTGATAAAGTCGAGTGTTACAGCTAGTCAATTATATCAGCAACCGCAATCAATTTAATCCCTCACTGCGCATATTTTGCTTAGCAACCAGTGTCTTTTAATACTGGATATACGACCATTAGTTACGTATTATTACTACTAATTGTTATTACAGTTCATTAGCTCAATAGCTATCTTTAGGAATCTAGTGTATAAAATGTATTAAAGTTAAATCGGGGACATACTTATGATGGGAACTCCGTCCATTGTGCTCTGCTCCATGAGCATGGGAAAGTATCGTTTCATACAAAAACCTCGTTGCAAACACCTCTTAGGGTATAATTTCAAAGTGATTTGTTCCACGGGTCAATGATTTTGAACTATCTTGTTAGCTAACTTTCGAAAATGTGCATTAAGCTCGCGAAATTTATTTGGAATTTTCTGAACACCGTGATCTCCTGGATTTTTAATGTTACTGTGTTATAGTCAATAGTGATCTCTAGACATTTATCGTCTGGCCCCTAATTCTCAAACTTGACAATTGTCGGCGACATGTGACAATTCTAAATGCAATGCGTATTCAATAGAAAGCTAACCGGCTTACTCTCGTCGAGTTTGTAATGTTTGAATTGTCACATGTCGCCGACAAATGTCGCGTTGGTGAAATAGAGGCCTGCCTGGAGAACGAAATCAAAATTAAAAGAGTAGCAAATGACATTTAAGTTTCCACATTTGTTAACCGGTGTATGCAGTAAACTTATTAAATCTAACTCGCTCGCAATCGCCATCGTGTCCATTTTGACAGTTCTTGTTTGAATGTGACAGCTAGCCGATTCCGATGCCAATTGTCAGCCCATACATGAACTGTCAAAATGAACACGATGGCGATTGCGAGCGAGTTAGACAATAAGCCTACAGGTTGCGAGTCCATTGTGACATTGTACTTTTGTTCATCAGTGGTCGTCTTTTGGATGATGATGATGATGACGTTTTACCTACTTATGTTAATCTGTCTCCTATCGAGTTTCGCACTGACCTCCAGCAAAGAGCGTGTGCTGAATCTGATTATGGAGAATTCGCTTTCTATGACTTTGTGTGCGCTGCACGTCGCTGCATGCGAATATAATTAACATTGAACCCAGCACAGTGTACTGAGCTGTGTTTCTATAACCTAACTTTTACCATAATTAAGGTTGCAAGCCCTCAAAATGCTAAAAACAGCCTAATCCTAAGCCTCCGCGATCTGTCTAGTCTCTTGTCACAGGACAGTACAGGTACCCACTGTTTAGAACCGAAATCGGTACACCGTTGCAATTTTCCCAATGAGTATCAATATAGCCACTATACCGAATAAAGCGACTTTAAAAAGAATCGCCACTAAAGCAAAATAATGACAACGAAATAGCCGACAATGATTCGAGAATTGACTGCAAAGTTATAAATTTGAGAACCTCTTCGATCTCCGGTTGGGACGGGTTACCCTGAATACAAGCATTGCTTATTGTGGTCTTGTTCCATGATGTTTAATTGATTATTAATTGTTTACAAAAAAGTTCATTATGTAATATAATCAGGTAGATATGTACCTAATATAAATTATAAGGTGACTTGAAACAAAATCATTACATTTACATAAGTACCATCAATTGCAATTATAAAAAGCTTTAGTATTACCTTTGATAAACAATAGTATTACTAATTTCAATGTAGGTATTATAAAAACACAGACTATTATAGATTTATATACAGCGAATGTGAATGGCTAGGTAAGGAGTTCCGTGACCAAATTGGGGACGTTGGGACAAAAGGTTGGGTCAAGAGTACCCTAAACCGAAGAGTATGTATTACCCCTTCATGTACCCAACGCGTTTCCTGCAAGGCCACCTGGGATACGATTCTCTGGAGCTACGTAGGAATGTTGCTTTGTGTAGTTTTTTCCTCCGGATATTGCGAAACAAAATCGACAGCGTAACTCTTCATGCAACTTTTGCAAATTTGAAAGTGCTTAACGACTACATCAACAAGCGCTGCAGAGTTACAGCCTTATTCATAAAAAATCCTTAATTGAGGTTTGATCAGTTCATTAGTTAACAGACTGATTAAGCTTATTTGACAGTTGTTAAAAAGTATGACTCATAAACGCTTGCTAGCAGTCTGTTAACCTAATGAGCTGTTGATGAATGGATTAGACGCGTTATGTTGTCACCTTGACACATCATAGACCATAAATGGCTTTTTAGTGAATTAAAAAAAAAATTGACAGCAGTGGCAGCGAATTAGCGGGAAACCAGCGAATTAACACGACAGACGAGGCAGTGTGGATCTAGTTTCCTTTACCTTTCTCGAGGGGATACAAACTTAAAACAAAAAAACTGTATTGCGTATGGTTTTGCTCTTGCCAAAATCAGCTGTTCATATGTGTGGCGGTCATTTTGTGAGTTAGCAGAGAGATAAAGTAGGGTCTACGGTCCTCTAACTTTCGGAAGACTTAACAGACCCTTGAAGGACTGATTAGCGCTAATTGACGTTTATGAATCATGTTTTTTTGCATCGGTCCTATAGCGAGCTTATAGCGAGCCTCTAACTTTTTATGAATAAGGCTGTTAGCCTCCTGGTCGGGCCGCGCGCCCGCAGCCGCCTGCGCCAGCACTCGCCTCTCCCCCGCGCGGTCGCTCTCATCAACTCCGCGCTCGCAGCAGCCCCCCAGTGTGATCTGTTTGCGACCAAGATAGCGAGGCTGGAGATGGAATGGAAGAGAGTGCTAGAGAGGATGCAGGATGTTTAGGAGATGTATGTCACTAGTAGGTATTTAGTTTAGGTTTAGGTTTAGCGTATAGTTATCTAATTTTAAATATCTAATGTAACGCTATGGTGTCAACTGTCATGTTATATATATAAAGATAAATAAATAAATAAATAATAAATAAATGAGATTGATGAATGTGGATGAAGCTTAAGGGGTAGGTATGTCTGGATCGTAGCAAGTGGAACAAAGTAGTCTCTGCCTAACCCTATCAGAAAGAGGCGTGACGTGCATGAAAGACACTTAATTACGCTACAAAACTTAAAAAAAACATCTATTTAAAAATTGTAACAATGTTTAAAGAAAACTACCATCTTACATTGGATAATGATAACTCTTCACACTACTCCATACTCTAGTTAAAATGCCGTCATTTGGTTAAGTAACTCTTAACAATAGTTTTATTGTTAACTTAGCCGCGATTGAGAAGAAATCGTATCTCGTTCGATTCAAAATCTCTCAATATAAAACGATGACGGTGCATGTAATCCGTAACAAAACATAGCGTGACATACGGACGGATGGACTAGAAAGCATTATAAGTATTCCATTTTTGTTTTTACTATAAATAAATAAAAAAATAAAAAACTTTATTGTCAGACAACTTTGAGGCTACAGTTATGTTAGTAAACAAATTGAAAAATCTTAACCTAACATAGGTTGAAGTATGTATTAATATTGAGAAACCTAATACTTATGCATAAGTAACAGGTAATAACTAATATTAGTCTGGCAGCTGGTTCACCGAGCTGCAATCTTACTATACTATATTGAAATACAACTAACAAAAAAAATTTAACAGTCTATTTGATGTCTGACTGCTGCGGGAAAAGGCCTCCTCTTTCTCTTTTCACCCGTCTCTGTCAGTTTCGAAGCATCCCCCCAGTCCGGCTCAAATTAAAACCTACTCCACATCGTCCCGCCATCTTCTTTTTGGTCTGCCACTGCTCCGGGTGCCCGTTGCATGGAACCCAGTCGGTGATCATTTTTTCCTAGCGATCCAGATGCATTCGACGGACATGTCCCACCCCCAACCCATATTTCTAATGAAATAAACTATATAATAGAGCAGCCATACTCAAAGTGTGTTCCGCGGAACCCTAGGGTTCCACGAAGCCCTCGTAGGGGTTCCACGAAGTCGTCGTGAGAGCTCCGCAATCATTTCGAAATAATTCAAAACACCTCTCATTCTGATTTTAGGGTTCCGTAAAGTATTTCGCTTTCTAAAAGGGTTCCGTCACCGAAAAAGTTTGAGAACCGCTGTAATAGAGGATACAAAATACAAATATAATTTATTGAATAAGTCGTTGCTGTGCGGTGGTTAATGAACAAAAATATGTAAGTTTTATTTATCTGAAATACTGGATTGAGGTAGACATTTTTAAATTTTTAGAAAATCCATGAATGCAGTTTTGTGTTTTCAAAAATTAAGAAATGTTTCCTTTGTAGTAATTAGGTATTTTCAATGTTAAAGATCGTTGCTCCTTTGTGGCGTTCTATTTTAAAAGCTTAACCGCAGCTACAGTGTGTCCACAAAACCGCGGATCGTGATCGTCGCACACGCACCGCCCTATATTCATTGTCATTGTCACAGCGTCACGTACTGTGGCGAACAGTAGGCCCACTTTGTTCTCTTTCGACCGACAGATTGAAAAGCACCTGCTGTTGATGTTTTTTTGTAGGTAATTAACTTTGTTATTGTTACTGCGGAGACGGTAAATCAAATAATTTCGTTATAACGTATTGTTCTGTAATTGTTTTTTTTGTAACATTCATAAAATACTTAGATAATTAAAATATTTTTTTCTTTTACTCTGCGTAATACAAATGTTTTCAGGTCCTAGGATTTTTGTCGTGTCCTAAGTTTGATAACATTTATTTTCCGAAAAAACAATTAGGTACCTAATAGGTAAAATCAGGTAGCCATATAAATATTTTCTACGGGATTTCAACGGCGATTACCTTTAAAAGTAAATATCTGGATGACCGAGCATTGCTCAGTTTTTTTTTTTTGGTAAGTTTTCTAAAAATGAAACGTAGCTAGATCGATTTAGCGCCCCAAAACCCCCTGCTTACAAAATTTCATAAAAATCGTTGGAGCCATTTCCGAAATTGAAAAAAATATTGAAGCAGTATATTTTACAGTCTTTTATAGTCTTTACAACCGTTCATTAAGTAATTAATTTATAATTAGATCTATCTTCCTATCAACGCTAATCTTCATAATTAATCATGTCCAATTACCAATTAAGAAACGAATACGTCTATTTAAGATATCGTAAGTCCATATTACAGGTTATTATTTGATCTGTGCTTTCAAACTGGAACTTTAAGTTTTCAGGAACAAGGCATAGTTTGAATCGCTTAAAATGTTGAACATGAAGCCTTTTTATACTAAGTCTTAAGAGCAATAGCGTTGTGCGCTACTGGAAAGATTTTAATCTATTGAATGAAAGTATTAATCAGATATACAGGGTGTATTTAATTGTGATGTTGATTAAAATTGATTGGTGTCTTTAAGAATTAAGTATCAAGAAACTAAACTCCGCCCGCGACTACTTTCGCTAAGAATGAAAGCGTTTTAGAATCAAGAAATTTTGTGATCAAGAAGTTTCGTATTTTGTCAAATTTTGTAAAATAATTATCTAATGCATCGAGATGTGAAGAGGGAACAAATCATGCCAGACATAAGTATTTCACATTTTATTTAACAATATTTGTTTGTTTGTTTATCTGATGTTAAAGGGCTCCCAACCCAAAAAAATGATGCCTGAATTTATCTTGGAAATATAATTTTGTATTGTAGGTATAAGTAGATGATACAACATTATTGTTAAGTCGTTATGAAAATATTACGCGTGATGCAATATAACTTAGGGAAGTAAAATAATGAACTGCTTAGGTAGTTTAACAATTAATTTGATTTGTATTCATCGTAAATATTATAATATAACGTAGTAACAAAAAAAGTCGCAAGCATAATTTTTTATTTTACCAATAGTGCTACCATCTTTCTCTTAGAAATCGAAGCTCCACAGGTTGTCGGTTGTCGCGCTATCACATCGCATCCAGCAAAACAACCGTTCAACACCGAACTATCACTGCAAAAACTTCCGCTATTCTCTAATAGATGGCGCTGCCAACACTATCAGATAATTCTTAACAATTCTAAAAATAACGTGAAATCTGCGAGTCGCAATATCAAAAGGCTTTACAAATGCCACGTATTTAATGTAAAATGGGAAGGAACTTAGTGTATAGAATTAAGCGTCGTGTAAAGTACTTGCCTCGCTATTTGAAGAACAACATGTCGTCAAATATTTTGCCTCAACAAACATCCCTCTCAAATATTAGTATCCTGCCGTTCAAGACAAGTCGGGAACTCGATCGCTCACAACTACGTGCCCAATCTCCTCAGGACATCAAAATAATAGTCAATATTTGCCTATTCGAGTTTTTGTGTTGACTTCGATTACATTGTCATTTGTTTTTAGGGCTTTCCGTGTAAAGGCTTTGGCCGTGATAGTTTTGTGAGGAAGGACTTTCTATTTAGTTTTTTTGTTGACATACAATCCGACATACAAAGCACCTCTTTCAGACGGGATCTCATCATCTGCTATAAAACTTTTCGCAGAATGTATCATTTCACAAACTCATCACTTGACAACCTTTTAATATCTGATAAACCGTAAACTTTTTTAAAAATCGTAAACCTTTAGGCGTGGCTCATATTAGGTTAGGTTAGGTTTGTTTTATAAGTTTTCCAAAAATCAATATTTTAGTAAAAAATAAAAGTTTGTCAAATGGGTTGTCAAACAGTACCTAAGGCAGTACTTGGATGTCAACATAGACAGTCAAAAGTCAAAAGATTATTTTACAAATAGGCCGGAAAATTATAAGGGTAAGGCCTTTCGTAATCATAAGGGTAATTTTCGATTCTCTCTAATCTTTCGGATCTCTTTTGCAACACATTAATTAGGTTTAGGTTTTAGGCAAAAACCTACTTTAAGAACCAAAGGGGAGACCACCATAAACAAAGAATATCCTAACGCGATTCCCTTTTATTATCCCAATATTATTCAACATCCAACGGCACTCTGTGAATTACGAATTTTTAAACCGTAAGCATTTTATCCTAACGCGAATTAAACCTTTTTGTTGCGTTGATATACATATACATCGAGCGGGCGCTTTGGTAGGGTAAAAACATAGAGGATAATAATAAATAGAGTGGCAATAAGACTATCAAATTATGGGAACACAAATTTTTCGCGATTGTTATTCATCTTTATACATGCAGCTCAAAAACAAGCATAGCTGACGTTGGGAAAAATACTACTAAGTTCAAATGGGACATGCTCCCCACTGAGACATGCTGGATATGTCTGCCGCATGCACCCACGGAGGTGGGCCCACTCAGCCACTTGGTGGGTGCCGGAGAATGGAATGGCCAACGACGAGGCAGACCAAGAAGGCGATGGCGGGGTGATTTGGACGCGTATATAGATGACTGGCCTGACATTGCGTTGGACCGGGCGGTCGAGAGGCTTTTGCCCAGCATAATTATAAAGACCACAGGTAAATACAAAAGTTTGTGAGCATGGATGTATGGATGTTTGTTACTCTTTCACGCCAGAACGGATGGACAGATCTGGATCATTTTTGGCACAGCGATAGAACTTGGATAACACAGTCATACGCTACTTTATATTCCAGAAAATTGCGTAGTTCTCGCAAGATACTGATAAATGAATTATTTTCCGACGGAGTCGCGGACAACAGCTCTCCTACTAGGCTAATAAAAAAATGATGTTTCCACTCTATTAGGTTGTTTGCTCATCGGGTAAAAGCCTCATTGTCCACAAAAACCCGACGCGGACTGATGTATGCCATTGTCTACGTAATTAATTGTCGTTACCCTACCCTGTGGAAAAAAGCCTGTCCGTCTGTAACTCAATTACGGCATTGCCAAATCGTTTCGACCGGGACTTTTTCGGGAAAGAGTTGCTGATTTACTGATTAGGTAACCACATTAAGAATAATCATCTAAGCATCTAAAATGCCAGCAAACTTCTTGAGCATTACAGTACTTACATCCTACCAATATTATAAATGCGAAAGTTTGCGAGGATGGGTGGATGTTGGGAGTAAGTTTGTGCCTTCTTCACGCTAAAACGACTGGACGGATTTGGATAAAATTTGGAACGGAAATAGCTAGGAAACATAGGCTACTTTTTATCCCGGAAAATTGCATAGTTCCCGCGGGATAGCAATAAATATGACAAAGGTCGTAGCTGCCTAGAGTCGCAACGTAAATACCTATCACAGAATATACTATCAACATTAGTTCTTAAGTCTTAATTCTACGCGGACGAAGTCGCGGGCAGAAGCTAGTGTAGAATAGATTATTGAGATTATATCCGATACATTTCGAACCAATCCGTTTGACTGGCATCAGTTCTTAGCTGGCTATCAATCGAACACACTTTGATAAAGAACCACGGATTGGTGCGAAACAAGCCTTTCGTGTATCTTAAATTATGTTTATCTTATGATTATTTTACTTAATGGGCGTCGTACATAAGCGACGAATTCAGGGTAAGTTTGTGCATTTTACTACCAAAGATACAGTAGGTATTCGCTTCAATTCAAGGTCGTAGCTCGAGAAGTTTGTAGCATCTGTAGCGTATTTAGACTTTTGGCATCTCAAACAGATGGTCGTGGTTTTGAGACTAGCTAGCTGTGTTGTTGTGAATTTACGAGTGAAATTATATTTTTGTTTCTTTTAATTTACGGTAAACGACCTCAATATTATTTTGAGAAAACGCCCAATGTTCCTACTATAACTACTACTAGTAGTAGTAATAATAATAATGTTAATAGTAGTAGTAGTAGTGTAGTGGTACTAGTAGTAGGTAGTTATCTGTTCTCTGGTACTTACGCATAGTACAAACTTTACTTAGTTTGGGACTAGGTCGATATCTGTAAATTGTCCCGTAATATAATAAGAATAGGCAAAACCGCGGCACACAAAAGTATAGCTAAAAGTATACATCGTGAAACTCAGCACGTTTTTCTAAATAAAATGGACATTAAAGCCGCTGACTTCTGAATGAATTAAGTATGTTTATTTAGGGTAAAGGGAGTGTGTCGAATATAATTATGTTCACACTTCTTTTGTTTGGGGTAGGCAGGTCCCATAAACGTTTGTTGAGGCCCGAGAGGTTCCTTCTGTGTTTAATGCGTGGGGAATTGTTAAATTAAGTTAAATTATAATATTAGGTAGGAGGACAAGGATTTATGTGGTATCACTGAAAGATAGAATAAGGAATAGTGTGATAAGGGCACGTGCTGGTGTGAAAGCAGATATATAGTGACTAGGATACAAAAAATATGCTTAGTTGGTTTGGTCACGTAGAGAGGATGGATGAATGAAGATTGTGAATGGGTGCGTTGGGAGAAGAAGGCCTAGACGGACGTTCCGTGACCAAATTGGAGACGTTTTGGAAAAAGGTCAGGTCAGGAGTACCCCAAACTGACGAGCATGTAACTATGCAGTGATTGATGAATGTGGATGAAGCGAAAGAGGTATGTCAGGATCGTAGCAAGTGAAATAAAGTAGTCTCTGCCTACCCCTGTGGGAAAGAGGCGTGACATTGCGTATGTATGTAATGTATGTCCCCTAAAAAACTTCACAAATTTAATTTTTAACAAGATTTCATAAAATATAATATAAGCTCTGACACTATTTCACATTAATTTCAATAATGTTATCAAAGTTGTATTATCAGTCTGTCAGTCATCCGTGAAAAGATTATCTACAGTTATTATATTCTTTGTTCTTTCTTGGTAGACCTAAAGAACTTCACCCTAACTAACATTCCAGTCTCTCAGCTAAATTGCTCCTGAGACGGTTAAGTCTCCCAAGATTGAGTTAAGACTCTAATACCCCACTTAATGAGCCGACAGCCCATCACAACAGGCTTTGAGCAGATTACAGCAATTTGATTTATCTTAAGACAACGATTGAGATGCATTTTAAGACATGATTAAAGGCATGGTGGCGAAAAACAGAAAGTTGCAGGATAGAACAGGCTTTTGCTGTGTTTGCTTAGATTTCTTGTTTATTTCTGATAACATTAAATACAATACAGTACATAATAAGCAACACAGAAAACAGGTGGGTACATAAAGAATAGTAGGTACGCCATAGCCCGCCATATCGCCACAAAGCGATCTCTTCCAGGCACGAAGAAGCAAATAGGTAAGAACCCAGTACCAGAAACTGCGTAAAATTAAGATGCAGTTACAATTTTATGATGCTAGGACTATATTGTTATTTATCATCTTGTACGGATTGATGCTTACGATATTACGGACACAAGTTGCTACAATATCACGTATTTGGAAGAATGTACCCTTTCCAATGCATGCAATTGCGTCAAAATCTCCGGAACACAAGTAAAACAACGCCCAATAAAGTGCAATAGACAAGAAACTGCCTTTAAAGTCGTTCCATTCCTATGATGTACAACCGACATAAACGTAACTCGAATCAAAACTACCCACAATAGTATTTAAAAACTAATGCACTCGTATCATTCTCGTCCGCAAATTGAATCGTCTGAAATCATCTCCTGAAAATTCTCCCTCAAATATCGCTTATGACATGTGATTTGTTCTCCAAGCGAGAAGGTACCTTAACTCGCGCAATTACGTTTCAAAATTAACGGCAGTTTGACTGCGTTTGTATATGCATGGAGACCATAGAGTGAGGTAGGTTGTAGTTTGAACTTTATTTTGGAGGATGAAGATTTGAATTGGGGTTGTGTTGGTAAAGGAAATGCAAGTAGTGGCCCAGGCTTGGAAAGAGTCGCTCTCGAATAATCGATAGCTGACGTCTGGCCTCCCCTCTCGCAGGTGGTTTCCCCTCTCTCGTCGGGAGCTAGAGTACGGTTTTACTGGAAAGACTTAAACGCAGATCGAGTTTGCGATTTCCAAATGTACAATTGTATAATACTAGTATTTAATGGTTCAAAAAGACATGGTTACAATTCTAACTTTCGTGTGCAGTTCTTATTGAAAGAAATTTGGGAATACTTGCAGCTGATAAAAATACCTAGTGACTGATTGTTGTATATTAGGTACATTTGAACGTCTAGCACGAGAGCGCGCAAGAGTCGCGTCGCGCGCGAGATAGATTGCCCGTCTATTTCTTACTGTTCGTTCTAGAAAGAGACGGGTAGTCTTTACTTAACCACTAGCTCTTCCATGCTGGTCTGGGAGTAAAGAAAAAACGTAGAATTGTACCAGTTGCTTCTCTTCCCGCGCTGATTGTAAAAGCTCAGGAATCATGCGATGCGGCTAGCAACCCATTACTATTTTGATTCTCTTTTCCACCTAAATTATAGCCACAATCATGTTAAAGCCTTTAGGCTTTATCACCTTGGACTCTGTCTACCCGTAAGGGATAATTACATGATTTATGTATGTACTAGCTGTTGCCAGCGACTTCGTCTGCAAAGAATTCGTTTATCGCTATCCCGCGGGAACTACGTAATTTTCCGGCATAAATGTAGCCTATGTGCTATTCCAGACTTTTCTCTATCTATGTGCCGAATTTCATCCAGATCCGTTGGGCCGTTTTGGCGTGATTGAGTAACAAACAAACATCCATCCATCCATCCATCCATACTTTCGCATTTATAATATTAGTTAGAAGTTAGATGTGTGTAGGTTAAATTGCATCAACGCAACTCCCACCTAAGGCCCCTGTAGACGCGCGTCTAACAAGCTTTGCATCAATGAACCTGCAGGGTACGTGTTGCGCCGTAATTGCCAATTGCGCTCAGTTATGGAATCTGCAGGAACGCGCAAACAATGAAAAGTTAAAATCATTTTCATAATTGGTCATAGTCTCATAGTAGACAAAGAGAGAAAAGATCATACGAATGCACATTAAAGGTACGTAGACGAGAAAGATGCCAAGTCTTTGAAACGTCATATTTTCAAAACAAACTCATATCCAATCCATCACTTTCTATTTAACTACCAATACATTGAAGCAATTAACACAAGTAATGCTATAAATCAGTAGTTCCCAAAGTGGTCCAGGTGGACCCCCAGGGGTACACGGACGACTCGACGGGGGTCTACGTTGGCCGTGACCAAAAATGGGGGTCCACAATCGCAAGCGGGGGTGCATGAAAATTGAATAAAATTTGTGAGAATTGATTGGTTCTTGTGCTGTGAGTCATTGTAGATTTCAAGAAATTAAAGTAGGATGGAGTCACTCGCAGCACAAAAATATAATTTAATTGAAAACTTGTTAAGTCGATTTTATTTTCAAATAATTAACCCTATCAAGCAATCAATTCTAACCTATTTTTTCGAAAACTGTTAATTTATCGTTGAAACTCAGCAAAAACGCCAGTTTCCATAGATTATAGAGCTAATCTTAATTTTTTTTTTCGAGATTTAGTTTAGAAATTAGTGGTAATGTAGCTGCAGGGGGTCCACCGGATCCAGCAAATTTTGAAAGTGGTCTATGGAACAAAAGAGTTTGGGAACCTCTGCTATAAATAATCCCAAGTACATTACCAAACATAGCGCGCGACGTATATTGACTAAGTTTCAGGGCTCGCAGTCAATGGCGCCAAGTTTTTGGCCATGACTTCCGAACTCGGTAAAAATACTTGGCCCATATTAACTAACATAGCAAGCTTATTTGGAAAGGTTGAAATTTTCGTTCGGTAAACTGAATGTAGCGTTACTTTAGGCTAACGCTGCGATTCTTAAAATAAAGAAATTGAGTTTGACTATAATTTAATTGGTTACTTATAATGACCAATAATTATGTTAACGAAATGTTGGACCAAGAAACAAAATCAATAATCAATAACACGCACTAATAGAAATAATACATTCCAAATATACCAATCCAACAACTGAACAATGAACAAAAAATATTAGTTCTATCCCCCCCCCCCGCAATACATTTTCACCCCATTTTACGGTCACTTTCCTAATAAACACAACTCGATACTTGGCATCTACGCAAAAACAACTAACAACTATAGAGATAGGTATAATCTCTAGGTATTTCAGTAGCCATCATAAGTCCATCGCGTACCCCAAAATAAAGGGTAAAGAAAACCTGACCCCGACGAGGAAAGTTTTCCCCCGCGCGCTGTAAAACTACCCTCCGGCCCGGGGTAAGCATGGAGTCTACTGTAATCTGCACAAGAATAGTTATGTCAACAGACGAGCCATTATCATGATAAAACTATATTTTAACTCAAACCAACGCATGTATTTGCTCCAGTATTTACTTAGAATATACAGTTCGTAAGCTCTGAAAATGCCATTCGTGTTTGTTATGTTGTCTCTCTCACTCTTATGGGTTTGATAAATTTCTAAATGACGCTGAAAATTAGAACACATAGAAAAATCCGAAAAGTAAAGCTATGACCGGGAATCGAACCCATAGCATGTATGGGTGGTGTAGCGGTATAGCACGCATCTCGAATTATATGTTTTTCATGCAATCCCTCCCTGCACTACATAAATATAAGTCCCACAAACTTAATTATCCTTTACACCACACAAACACTGACGCGTTTCGATTCCTCCTATCTACGGGATCATTATAATATTTCGCACAAGCTTGGTTATCTTGTACTTGAGTAGGGGAGTACCAAGCAAGGTAAATATTTTTTGTTCATTCTACTGAAAACTGAAACATATGGAAAAATCCGAACAGTAGGTAGGTAGGTAAAGCTATGGCCAAGAATCGAACTAAGACTCTCCTCAATCCGTGATGCATGCTTCACCCCTACACCGCCCATACAGTGAGTATCCCGTCAAATTTTTACATGGATTTCATCTCAACAGTCACTTCGTCTCATTACTATGCCAATTTTGCCGGTAAAACCTACCTACGTTTAATAAAAACATACGTCATTATTTAATGCAAGCCTCACAGAGGCACCATCATTTTTCAAAGCCGTATCCCATCTCCGGGTAGTCTTCAAGCCGTCTGCTGCATCCGGTTCTCTTTACGGCCTATTTGCAATATACAGGTTTTACAACCGCCTTGTATCCGCTTATTTCCAATTTTATTCAGCATTTTTATATCACCTGCCACAATTTCTCGCGAAGCAGATGCTGTTGATGATGTTAGATTAAACATGTCTACCTTGGACGTGTTTATGTTTTTTCTCGTTTATGACGTCTTTTTATTGTCGAGAGGAAATTACTTTTCTTTCGGGAAACGTTCGCTGTCTAAGTTTTCTTCGCTTGGAGTGTTAAAAGGTTTAGGTTGTTGGTTTTTACATTGTAAGCTACTGTCCACATAAGCAATGTTTTTATGGGTCTTCCACGACCGTATACCTACTACAACTTGTTACATAAGAAAACAAGACCTGAACCCACATTTAGCATAATAGTGATAGTAGTTGTAGTGGTAGTAGTGATAGATAGTGAACGTGGGGGCTACTGTGTAGTGGAATAGTTGTGCCATTGTTGTTCCTGCTTGCCATCTTATTGTACACTATTTTCTGCAAATAAATGACTTATGACTTAAATGTAGGTGGACAGTGGAATCAAAATAGTGATGGGTTGCTAGCCGCATCGCATATAGCATGATTTCTATGATTGTTTGCCCATTCTCTCGATGGGCTTTTACCAATGCGCGGGACGAGAAGCAACTGGTACATTCTATGTTTTTTCTTTACTCCCATATCAGCATGGAAAATAATTACAACTTGTTTGTTTGTTTTTTGGTGTTTTCAAAGGTAATGTTTAATCTTTTTCCTGCATCATTATAATTGTCGTACACAAAACAGATTAAGAAAATTCAGATCATAGGATCCCGATTTTCCGGTAAACTAATTAAAAAACATGATTTATTTCGACAAACCGCTGTGTTTTTAGCAAACCAATTTCCTTTCCACATCAAAGCCACCTTTGAAAAATGAAGACGAATTAAAAAAAAACTGCTTTTCAGCTGAAAATCAAATTAACAGAATCGGATGGTGAAATAACAAAAAGGAAAATGGAACGAGGAAAAGATTGTTTCAAATACAAAATGGATTACCTTTCTATACCAAATCATGGCGTTCAAAGGTCTCAGAGTTAAATGAATTGTGTTTGATAGCTTTAAGTATTATTCGAGCGTTTAGTTCTTTGTTCACTGAAACTACTTCGTCGTCAGCATTAGCGTCATGAAATTGCTTGTAACTGCGGGTGGTAGGACCTTGTGCAAGGTCTGTCCGGATCGCTACTACCATCTTACTCACTAATCCCACAGCCAAGCAGCTGTGCTTGCACTGTTGTGTTCCGGTGTGGAGAGTAAGACAGCCGGGGAAATTACAGGCACAAGAGGCGTTTCATCTTAGCCCTCTAGGTTGGTAATTTATCTGCAATAGGGAATATTCATGATTTTTTTCATCGCTTGTTATAGAAACTCATTTATATAATAAACGATATGAAAAAAATATTTTCAAATAACTATAAAAATAACCGAAATATAAGCTATTAAAGCTTTGTCTCCATCTCTTTCTAGAAAAACGAAATTTTAATATGGAGTTTATATGGGCGTTGTGACAAATGACGTCACATGTCATATCGGATCTCTCTTTCTAATCGCTGACTGATTAGTATTTTAAAACTCTTACATTTTCCGTATTTCTTGACCGATTTTACTTTTAATTTCACTTTTTCTCATCTTTTTTACTATACATACATACATACATATCGTCACGCCTCTTTCCCACAGGGGTAGGGGTACTTTTTTACTATATTTTCATATTTTATGAAATGTGATATATTTTATTAATAATAAATTTTATTCATTTCGAGCAACTACTCATCATACATTATTACTCGTCATGACTCATCATACATTATTGGGTAAGTACATGGCTTATTCTCTAAGTGTTAGTCTTATTATATAAATACATTCTTACTTATTACATTAATGCATATTCCCTATTCTTTGGTGTTGCGGGTATCCATTGGCACTTAGAATCAGGTCACCCACTTGCTAGTTTACCTTCCTTTTGGTATGAAAAAACTTAATAAAACCAAAGAATGGAGATTAACAATGAACAAAAAACTACTATCGCGAACCGGAAGACGCAGTGTCGGCTGGCCTCCCACTAGGTGGACTGACGACATCGTGACAGATGCGGGAAACCGGTGGATGCAGGTGGCGAGCTGTCGTTCATTATGGTGGGCTAAGGGGAGGCCTTTGTTCAACAGTGGACGTCTTCAGGCTGATGATGATGATGATGATGATTATACTATTTGCCCCCTATCATATTATATTTAAAAAAACTTCTGTGAATTCGCAGTCTTCTAATTATATTTAAATTAAAAGCACACGTTCTCACAACGCTGTTCCTTTTTAATTACGCAGCGACTTACTTTTTTAAAGCACTTGAAATGAGAAAAAAAAAGTTAAACGAGCTAAAAGATCCACTTTATCCTTTGTAGAGATTTTATTTAATCCGGGCGTTGTGTTAAATTGCTAACATCAATTCTCACAATTACTCTACTTCGTCGCAGCCTTACTTCAACGGCTGCGTCAAAACACTTTAAAAGTAATTTTCCAAATAATTAAAAACGTAACTACGGTCGTAATGTTAAATGAATAAAAGCACTGACCACCGGTATTCAAGAATATAATTATTACTAGCTGCTGCAAGCGACTTCGTCTGCAAAGAATTCGTTTATCGCTTTCCCGCGGAAATTTTCCGAGATAAAAAGTAGCCTATGTGTTATTCCAGACTTTTCTCTATCTATGTGCCGAATTTCATCCAGATTCGTTGGGCCGTTCTGGCGTGATTGAGTAACAAACAAACATACATGCATCCATCCATCCATACTTTCGCATTTATAATATTAGTTAGATTTCCAAGATATTAATACAACGCCATTTTTAATACGACCATCGCAGGAAGAGGCCACGCAGAAATCTGTCTGTGTCAAACTACAGACTATAGCATTAGGCTACAAGGCAACGTTCAGAAATCAGTCCAACAGTAACAACATAGATTAAAGAGCTTAACTGTAGCGCTGACAGATATCCATTAATGTTTTGTCATTATAATCATTATCATCATCCAGCCTATATACGTCTCAATGCTCATCTCAGAATGAGAGGGCTTGGGCTTGGGTTCCCACACGGGCCCAGTGCAGATCAGGAACTTTGCACAAGGTCCTACTACCCACAAAACAATACAGTGGAGCGAAAAAAAAGGCCAGCACTGGCATGCAAAACCGACTAACTAAAAAAATTAAAGTAAAAGTGTTTGTGTTAAATGAGTTAGCTTGCCAGCGTTGTCTGTGTGTCACACACCGCTAAGTCAGCGTATATATTGCATTAGGGAAAATTATGGTCCGGTCTGTTTTTCTGTTCCACGATAGTTTGTGGTCGTGCTTGGAATGTTCTTGATATTCAAAAACTACATTTCAAGCAGATTACAACGTTCATTTTCAGTATAAAACTACTGTGTAGCAAAACTGGACTTAATCACGTAAACAAAAACAAAAGGTATTTTTGTAAAAATCTCGACGTTACGGAAGCGACTTTGCATCCATGGTATGGTGGGTTTTATTATATAATGTGTGAAAATCGCGAGTTTGAATCCATATACTGTGTAGCACTAAATTAATTTAAATTCACTTACACAATGTTTACCTGAGTACAGCGAAGTGTAAAAGAAAGAACTATAGACGGGAAAGTGTATCGGGAACAATAGTTCTCAAAGTCTCTAAAGATGCAAAGGTAAGACAGTTTTGATAAAAAAACGGAGAGGTTCTATCGATTCTATTATGTATATAGGTACTATGTAAAATATCTGACGTTTTCAGCCATTATTTATTCTCATTCACTCAGAAGATGCTGAAACAAAACTTTTTTAAATAACACATCCAACCCTTTATTAAACCAAACCGTAATCATTTTTAATAATATGCAAATATTTAATTCAGGTTCGTCACAATATAGAACATTACATAAAAAAAGTATATAAACACGGGATAAACAAAGACCCGTAAAATATACATTTTCAATCGATCAAAAACCTGCCGGCCATCAAATACTTGGGTATCTAAATATAAAAATAAACCAATAATAATGCTTACGAAAATTCCATCATGGCCCCCCTTTCCCCCCACAATAAAACCGGTATTTCAAACATGTCAGGTAATAAACTGGAAAGTCGCGTCTACGCTGTATCTCCAGAGTTAGGAATGGTTAGACTTGTCCATTTCAAAATTGGGTTAGTGCATTCTGTTAGAAAGAGCTTTGCTGGGTCAAAGGGTTTGGGCAAGGCACTGATGAGTCAGTCATTCAGTCAGTACTTTACTTTACACAAGGTATCTTAAAAGTATTCTCGAATATTTCAGCGGGCAGTTGATCAGTTTGAATAAAATCTGTATCAAAGGTTTTTCATCGCAATTTTTATTCAAAGTAATTCACTCCCTGACGCCGTAAACTTTGAAAATCAACCAATGGACGGAAGCATTTTGCCACACAATGCCGACAAACGGGCATGCGGTCCACCTGATGTTAAGTGATCACCGCCGCTCATCAACGTACAGTTACTAGGACCGCTGGTGCGTTAACGGCCTTGCAAATAGCAGTCTTTTAAAACATTATTTACAGAAGTGTTAGTTAAACTAATATACCACCTGCTAGAATGTTTCGGATTAATTTAAAATTTAGTATATAATGAAAAATTAAACAACTGTACCGCTATTCGAAACCTAAATTATTTGAGAGTGGCAACACTGTTTCCTTCTGATTGGTCGTTTACTATACCTGTCCCTTTCTAGTACATCTATCTCCCTCGCACCTTCCCCTTCCACTTCAGGCAGTTGTTAACGGAGTTTGAAAATGTTGACTTTCATTGGCGTGCTGTTTTTCCAACTGGAAGGTCGTGTAAGCAAAACTGCTGGTAAGTTTTTTCAAATATATCCCAGTTTAGCTACCTACTAAGGAAAAACAGTTTATAACGGCTTTTGCCGTTCGAAATATATTATTAAATTTTTTAAATTTTACTATATCTGTTCCTAGATATGGAAAACGTGAACCCAGAGCAAGGTATACAATATGTATTGCTGGAGTCCATAACGGCTCACGAGGATGGCGAAACCGCCCCTCAGGTCAGGGGTCCGGAAGACACGGCGGTTCGATCATTACGTAAGCGCGGTGCTTCGCCGATGGACCAAGCATCTAGTGTTAAGAGGGTAGCCTTGTCACAAAATAACGAGATACTTAACAATCTAGTACAGAGAAGGGTATTCGAGCACTTTTGGCTTGGTTAAAAAATGCCCAAGAGGTCGATCTAAGTTCTATAGAAAGTAAGATTAAAGAAACTTTCTCTGAAGAATTTCAATCTATTTCTAATGATCTTTTACAAATGGCATGTGGCCACCGCGCTGACTTAATACAGCAGCGTCGGGATGCAATTTTACGATCGGTCAAAGACAAATTCATTAAAGGTAGTCTTCGTAAGATACCCCCAAATTGTGAATATTTATTCAACCCACAAGCCTTCTCGTCAGTTATAGAAAAGCACGGGGGCACGAGCAAAATCTTTTGGCCTTTAAAACCAGCTACCAGTAAAGCTACTAGTACTCCTAGTTCCAACCTAACTAAATTTACAAAAACGCCAGCGTATGGCTGTAGTGATAGTATGCCAAGTACTTCACAATATAATACAAGACACATGGCACCAACGCATGGACTGCCTTACTACCCATATATGTTGCCTCCTGCGCAAGGAGGTCCATTTTTCAATCAGGCACCCATGCCGGTACCCATACGGCCCGCGCAGGGTCATACATTTCGCACAAAGCCCCCCAGAAATAACAATAATAGCAAGCCAAATAGAGGGGGTTTGTCCAGCAGAGGACGCTCTAAAGGGAAGTTCTGACTCGAACTTCCAAGCAGGGTGCCTGCGCAATTACCATACAGTATGGGAATCCCTGAAGGCACCCCCTCACATATTAAAAATCATAAAAGAGGGGTACCGCATACCCTTCTCCTCAAAACCCCCACTGATCATACCACAATTAACACAGCGCAAACTAATATCAGTACCTCATTCCAAAGAAATGGAGATACAAATACAGTCTCTGAAAGCTATGGGAGTCCTGGAGAGTGCGCAACTCTCTCCAAGCTTTCTGTCGAGCCTATTTCTCATAGAGAAGGACGATGGGACATTTCGACCCGTTTTCAATTTACGGCGTCTCAACAAATTCATTTACGTAAGCAAATTCCGATTAATAAATCAACAAAAGATTCCATCATTCCTACAACCAAACGATTGGTTGACAAAAATAGATTTGTCCAACGCGTACTTTCATGTACCGGTCGCAACAGGTCACCGGAGATTCTTAAGACTAATGTTCCAGAACGAACTGTTACAAATGACCTGCTTACCGTTCGGCATTGCCACAGCGCCGAAACTGTTTGCAACATTCACCAACTGGGTAGCCCAGCTCATTCGAAGCAAAGGGATACGTACCCTGGTCTATCTGGACGATTTCTTGCTGGCAAACCAGAATCGTGCCGTTTTGAAAATACAAACAAATTATGTAATACGTCTATTGGAAGTCCTGGGATGGCAAGTGAACTTCAAAAAATCTGTGTTGGAGCCACAGTCCCAAATAGAGTACCTAGGAATAGTATGGGACCCCCTAAACAATGCCAAATACTTGCCAGCCCGAAAACTTGTGACTATACAGGAAAAGGTTCGTCAAGCCCTCAGAGAGGGGGCGTTGTCCTTGAGGAAACTACAAAGCCTAATTGGAGTACTCAACTTTGCAAGTCTAGTAGTCCCATACGGGCGGTTAAATTTCAGAAAGCTATTAAAATTCGCCAACCGTATGTTGAGCGAGCATCCCCTAAAAATACAAACCTTACCGAAGGACACGATAAAAGACCTAATTTGGTGGAACTGTCATTATCAAGTTTACTCCCCTTTACACCTACAAAGTGTCAAACACTATCTGTCAACCGATGCGTCGGGCAAGGGCTGGGGAGCTCAACTAGACAACCATCGCTTAAGTGGTCTGTGGAATCCTCGAGAATTAAACCTACATTCAAACCTGAAAGAAATGACAGCCATCTTGAAAGTGTTAGAAAGTCAGTGCCTACGCCTGGCGAATACAACAGTTTCGATACAATCAGACAACAGAACCGTTCTTTCCTATCTACGGTGTAACGTATAACGTTAACTCTTTTTTAAGAATTAATAGTTGTTTACTCGTTACGAAACAATTGCGTAAATACTACAAATCTAGAACAGGAAAACTGACTATCGGAAAGCTGTATGTAAATCCTAATATCTACTTACATTACTTAAAAGTAAATACCTAAATACTTTTATTAAAACTATTACTTACCATATAAAAAACCTACTTGCTAATGAATATTAATTACATTAAAACACTTAACCTATTAAAAAATCAACTAAAACCAATATTATGTCAATAAACAAACACACGGAGCGTACGCGCAAATAATGTTTTGCTATATGTCACGGGACCGGTCGCCGGCGCAAGCCGATCTATCCCGACGGCTACGCGAGGAGGTCCGAGCGGCCGCTGCCGCCTTTCACTCAGCCACTGGCCTTAAGACGCACAACCCGCGTCACCTTAAAACTAATACCGCTACTCTCGGGCGGAGCGATCTAATAGACGCATTTTTATTAAATTTAATAATTTACAATTAATTTTAAAAAGTGAGTGTATTTCGTCCCAATACTGGGAACACCCTACCGGGTGAAGAGCACACTGCCCATCCGTTCACTCCGACTACCGTACCTGCGCTCCGGCCCGTCTCACCTTCACGGCCGTCTCACCACCCTGGCTCTCCACGTCGAGCTCCGCACAGCCGAGGGGCGTACGGTATTTTGAGAGGAACGGCCATTCTCGCACCAGTCCAGGCGTTCTAGGCGCAGCCCTACCTAGTGGCATTCGATGCCCCTCCCTGTAGTCTCTGCTTAAATTTTTAAGGGCTAGACCTACTTAAATCTAAAAAAAATTAAATCTACCTTACATCTAAAATAATTTTAAATAGCCTTATACTTATATCTAATATTCTAAATAATGAATTATAAAATGTTGAGAACAATAAAATTATCTTATTTAAAGTATAATAAATTAATTAGTAAATTACAAATTAGATGAATTAAATTATCGAGTTTATTAAATTATTGTATTTTAAATTATGGAATTTTGGATTATTGAATTTTAAATTAATGAGTTTTTAAATTAATATATTATTGGACATTTCATTTTATTAATTAAAATGAAATTAGTATTTTAAATTATTTATTACCAATATTGTTGGTTGCATTAATTGTAATTTTAAATTATTTCTTTCAAAATTAAAATTGTCTTATTGTTCTTAAATTTACTTTTTATTTGTCTCCGTGTTAGGCTACCTGCCTTCCCTCGATTACGGGACAAATTGGCGCCACCGTGTTTTTTTTATAGGTTTAGGGCTACTGGACTGTGTGAGGATGGTTTTTTCTTTCCTAAAGCTTTCTTGGTGTTGGAGTGAGCATGTCTTAGTTTAGTAAGCTTTGCCATTTTAGTGACGACGTGTTCATAGATTTTCCTAATCTACGTACATTTTTTTTTATTAAAAAAAAAAAAAAAAAAAACTTGTCTGAATCTTTTTAAAGCTTACTTGTTGTTAATTGTATTTATTTTTTTGTGGTATTGTTTATTTTTAAACATAATAAATTTATGCAACACGCGTTACTACTGCTTTTAGTTAAGACGCTTATTTAGTCTAGTGCTTATCAATCATTGTAACACTCGTGCAACATTTACCTAAATAATTGGTAAGCAAGCTCACTATTTTTGCTTATTGTACCTGTATAATTAAAAAAAAAAAACCTTATAAATCTTAAAATAAATTATAAAAAACCTAATTAAAACCTAAATAAATATCTAAAACTTATTATAAAAATATACAATAATCATGGCGCGGCAAATAAAATACTTACAGCTTACAAAATCAGAACTTATTTACGAAGTTAAAATTCGTGCTGAGGTACCCAAGGACAAAGTAGACGACTTAAGGCACCAACTCGCAAAGCTTTCGCTACAATATCCCGCCGAGGAGGTTTTAGACTCTTGCTATGACTTCAATGAAGATATAGCCGGCATTAAAATTACCTTAGCTAAATCAGCCATAAATTTAGCCTCTCTCGCAGAAGATCCTCATCAAAAAGGCCTACTAGAGCGCACCCATACCTACCTAAACCACATTTATCATAGGCTCAATAGGATTCAACTACCCGAGCAACCCGCTGACTTGGCTTTATTGCGCGAAACTCAGGAATTTTATACTGAGCAGTGGTCAAAACTTATGCAAATTTTCAAAACACTTGGCATTTCCGATGATCGGGGTCCTCGTTCTGTTCTTGCGCCATCACAAGCTTCCTTAGGTACTAATGCTGATGGTAATGATGGTGAAGCAACTGTTGGTAATCCTATCTTGCAGAATATTAGGGTAACATGCGACCGAGGTGGCATCGGTTCCGAAATTGCTAAAATTAAATATGACGGGAAATCATGCGTTAGATCTTTCATCACACGTGTGGAGGAGTTCCGCTTAGCCAAAAATGTCACTGACTCAATTATGCTCTCCCATACAGCGGAAATCATGACTGGAGATGCCTTGCATTGGTACCGCAGCGTGAGGGAAAGCATAACCACCTGGAAGGACCTTCTCGTTTTACTTAAAGAGGACTTTGACATCGTAGATTACGATTATCGGATGATTAACGAAATTAGGAACCGAAGTCAAGGTCCATCTGAGAGTATAACAATCTACTTGGCTATTATGCATGGTATGTTCAGTAGGCTTTCTAGACAACTGAGTGAACAGGAGCAGTTAGAAATAATACTGCACAATATTCGACCCTGCTACTCCAATGTTCTTGCTACTTGCCCGGGTCTTAATTCAATTACGGATCTTAGGGTACTGTGCAAAAACTATGAGCACATTACAGCACGTTCGGGTGATTTTAAGGAACCACCGACGATCACTAACGCTACTGTGGCTCCCGACTACGCTTATGCCAGAAAAGATAATAATATTTTCAAGCCTAAGCACAATTTTAACACTACACATCATACACAACCACAAGCCGGTCCGAGTCACCACAATCAGCAGCAACCAAAACGACAGCCATACGTCGCAGCGATGCACAGAGAGGTGTATTGCTACCGCTGCCGAGTAAACACACATAACATGAGACAATGTCCCGCGGATCGTGCTATCTTTTGCTTCCGGTGCGGATTAAAGGATTTCAGGGCCCCTGATTGTCCGAAATGTAAACCACGGAATACAGACGGCAAAGACAAACCCCCACCACAGCCACCAAAAAACTAGATCCCGAAAATTGTCGCGAACAACGGTTTGATGCCATTGATTGGGGCAAATGGCTCACCACAATTAAACATTTTTTCAGCACTTATAAGGTAGCAACAATTTACGGTTCTATTCCTTCAAACGATCCACGCCCCTATGTTAACGTTTCCGTTGAAAACGTCCCGGATTTTACTGTTTATGGGTTGCTCGACTCTGGCTCAGCTGTTTCTATACTAGGCAATAACTCTCATTTACACTTTCTTCGATTTGGATACAATTTATTCTTAGGCGACGAACTTACTGCTGTGGCGGCTGGTGGCCAGCGGATGACTTCCCTTGGCTATCTCTTATTGCCCATAATTTTTGAAAACTCAAAACATATAATAAAGGCCTATGTTATTCCTGAAGTAGAAACTAACCTTATTCTTGGCATAGATTTCTGGAAACAATTTAAGATCTGTCCAAAATTATTAGATACTATTAAATACATACCTTTATCTCAACCTAGCTTAGCAAAAATCGACTCTGATACCGCAAACGTTCATCTGCGTTCCTACGATAATCTTGGCACATCTGAAAAACTAATAGCTGATAACATCATTAGCCAATTTAAAGATATTTCATTCGAAACCAAAGGCTTAGGAAAAACCACCCTTATTACACACCGTATCAATACAGGCAATACAGAACCTATCAAGCAAAGATACTATCGCCTATCCCCCGAAAAGAAACGCATTATAACGGAACAAGTTGATGAGATGTTATCTTTAGGCGTAATCTCTCCTTGCGAAAGTCCTTGGTCTTCCCCTGTGTTGGTGGTTGGTAAAAAGGATGGTAAGCCTCGATTCTGCCTTGACAGTCGAAAGCTTAATTCCGTCACTAAGAAGGATGCATATAGTCTCCCCTATGTTTCTGAAATTCTGGACAATTTAAAGAATGCTAAATATCTCACTAGCTTGGACCTTTCAAAAGCCTTTTGGCAGATACCCATACATGAAGATGACAGGGAGAAAACGGCATTCTACGTCCCAGGCCGTGGAACTTTTATGTTCAATGTAACAGCTTTTGGCCTCACCAATGCTCCCGCTACACAGCAGCGACTAGTAGATTCCCTCTTCATGCCTGATCTGGAACTTAAAGCCTTCTGCTACCTTGACGATGTCGTCATAGTTACCGAAACCTTTGATGAACATGTTTCAGTGCTTTTGCGGGTCCTCGAAAAACTTAAACGGGCCAATCTAACAATTAATTACGAAAAATGTCGTTTCTTTAGAGATTCATTGAAATATCTTGGCTATGTAGTAGACTCCCACGGACTTAGAACGGACCCAGATAAGGTACAGGCCATTCTTAATTATCAAGTTCCAACTAATAAAAAGGAGGTTAAGCGCTTTCTTGGTACGGCCTCTTGGTACCGGCGTTTTATTCCAAACTTTAGCACCATAGCTGGCCCGCTTAACAAACTTACTTCGACCAAAAATAAATCGGGAGCATTTGTGTGGACACCTGAGGCTGATAAGGCTTTCGTACAACTGAAATCTTGTCTTGTTCAGGCACCGGTTTTGGCGTGCCCTAATTTTGATTTGCCATTCGATGTTCACACAGACGCTAGCAATTATGGCATCGGTGCAATGCTTTCACAAGTCGTCGATGGTGTTGAGCATCCAGTGGCATTCATGAGCAAATCACTGACTGGCCCTGAGCGTAACTACAGCGTCACGGAAAGGGAGGCTCTTGCTGTGCTGACCGCGTTGGAGCACTGGCGATGCTATCTAGAAAACGGCCGCCCTTTCACCGTTTATACAGATCACTCAGCACTCAAGTGGTTTCTGTCGCTAACTAATCCCACGGGCCGTTTAGCTAGATGGGGAGTTAGGTTATCTGCCTTTGATTTCTCGATTAAACACCGCAGGGGTAAGGATAATGTAGTACCTGATACTCTGTCAAGGTGTGTCCCAGTGGCAGACTTATCTTGTAGCGACCCTCCTAAAACATCTGATACTTGGTATCTTAATATATTTAATGGCTGCCTCGCTTCACCTACTAGTTTCCCTAATTACATAGTAAAAAACAATAAATTATATAGACGAATGAATAACAAAAACATTCTTACATCAGAGTTCAGCTGGAAGGAAGTAGTTTGTAGCGAAGACCGACCTCAGATACTTGCTAAATGCCACAATGAGCCAACATCAGGACATTTTGGCGTGTTCAAAACCTACAAGCGGCTATCCCTTACTTATTTCTGGCCCAAAATGTATAGCGATGTGGTCAAATATGTATCTGCCTGTGAGGTTTGCTTGGCCTATAAATCAGTTACTCATTGCGTCTTAGGAACTATGGGTAGACCCAAGGACTGTAGTAGGCCCTTCCAGATGTTGTCCATTGATCTAGTTGGACCCTTACCTAGCACCAGAAAGCAGCATTGTTATATCTTTGTTGTGACGTGCTGTTTCTCTAAATATTGTCTTATATTTCCCTTGCGACGCGCTACTGCTCAAGCTATTTCTCAGATTATGGAGAATGATGTGTTCTTGGTACACGGCATCCCACAATGTGTAGTTCTCGACAACGGCAGTCAATTTAATAGCCATGAACTGCTTAATGTTTTCAAAAAATACAAAATACCAAACGTACACTTCACGCCAAAATACACACCACAAGTTAACAGCGTAGAAAGGTATAACAAAACTATTATTACGGCTATTTCAACGTTCGTAAACGAGGACCAGAGAGCATGGGATGTCAACCTACCAAAAATTCAGTTTGCCATTAATAACTCCGTAAACGAAGTTACAGGATATACCCCCGCATTTTTAGTCCATGGCCGTGAGCTTGTCACGTGCGGGTCTCATTATACGGATAATGAGACCCCAAACGAGATCGTTTTCGCGCCTCGAGACAGTTATGCTGAAAACCTAGGACACTTATCGGGAATTTTTGATAACGTACAGGCAGCCCTTTGGCAAAGTCACACGAAGAACGCCCAGCGCTATAACACTAGAAGGAGGGCGATTGATTTTAACGTAGGAGACATAATCTGGAAACGGTGTTATTTCCAAAGCGACAAAAGCGCCTATTTCAGCAAAAAGCTAGCGCCAAAATACCAGAAATGTCGTATCAAAGTCAAGCGTTCGCCTCTGGTGTATATCGTTGAGGATATGGCTGGTCGTGACTTGGGAGCTTGGCACGTCAAGGATTTCAAGCTCAGTAAAAATGCTAATGTCAACCCATGAGGCTTTCCGCATTTTTTTTTTACTGTTTTTTTTTTCTGGTTTTGCGATGATCGACACCGGTAACTCGGTTTCGTTTAGACAGTTCCCTAGACACCGTGGTTTTCTTGTGCTAGTAAATTCATTCTGAGAAATTATATTAAGCCTACACCTGAGTTTCCCCTCCCTTGAAAGGAAACTCAACCTGAAGCGGGTGGTGACTTCTCCTAGTAAATCCTCGAACTCTTAGCCTGTTAAGACAAAAACTAGAATTAAAAAAAAAAAACAACAAACACGTTATACAACCATCATTACCATCATGCATTTGCTACTCGAGCGCCGCATTGATTGAATCTTGCGTCTCTCAATTTGTAAGATGTTTCCTTAGATTGCAATATCATATCAACGCAAGGAGACTAAGTGACTGATTTGATGGAATAAAAGGGTGACGAATGAAAGTGTGAAGTGGTGAATGTAAATCACGTATACTTCTGGAAGGATTTGTTCTTAGGAAAAATCCTTCTTCCAGGAGACGGTGTACTGTAACGTATAACGTTAACTCTTTTTTAAGAATTAATAGTTGTTTACTCGTTACGAAACAATTGCGTAAATACTACAAATCTAGAACAGGAAAACTGACTATCGGAAAGCTGTATGTAAATCCTAATATCTACTTACATTACTTAAAAGTAAATACCTAAATACTTTTATTAAAACTATTACTTACCATATAAAAAACCTACTTGCTAATGAATATTAATTACATTAAAACACTTAACCTATTAAAAAATCAACTAAAACCAATATTATGTCAATAAACAAACACACGGAGCGTACGCGCAAATAATGTTTTGCTATATGTCACGGGACCGGTCGCCGGCGCAAGCCGATCTATCCCGACGGCTACGCGAGGAGGTCCGAGCGGCCGCTGCCGCCTTTCACTCAGCCACTGGCCTTAAGACGCACAACCCGCGTCACCTTAAAACTAATACCGCTACTCTCGGGCGGAGCGATCTAATAGACGCATTTTTATTAAATTTAATAATTTACAATTAATTTTAAAAAGTGAGTGTATTTCGTCCCAATACTGGGAACACCCTACCGGGTGAAGAGCACACTGCCCATCCGTTCACTCCGACTACCGTACCTGCGCTCCGGCCCGTCTCACCTTCACGGCCGTCTCACCACCCTGGCTCTCCACGTCGAGCTCCGCACAGCCGAGGGGCGTACGGTATTTTGAGAGGAACGGCCATTCTCGCACCAGTCCAGGCGTTCTAGGCGCAGCCCTACCTAGTGGCATTCGATGCCCCTCCCTGTAGTCTCTGCTTAAATTTTTAAGGGCTAGACCTACTTAAATCTAAAAAAAATTAAATCTACCTTACATCTAAAATAATTTTAAATAGCCTTATACTTATATCTAATATTCTAAATAATGAATTATAAAATGTTGAGAACAATAAAATTATCTTATTAAAATATAATAAATTAATTAGTAAATTACAAATTAGATGAATTAAATTATCGAGTTTATTAAATTATTGTATTTTAAATTATGGAATTTTGGATTATTGAATTTTAAATTAATGAGTTTTTAAATTATTATATTATTGGACATTTCATTTTATTAATTAAAATGAAATTAGTATTTTAAATTATTTATTACCAATATTGTTGGTTGCATTAATTGTAATTTTAAATTATTTCTTTCAAAATTAAAATTGTCTTATTGTTCTTAAATTTACTTTTTATTTGTCTCCGTGTTAGGCTACCTGCCTTCCCTCGATTACGGGACAACGGAACGAAGGGGGAACGAAATCGGAACTCTTGATGGACCTAACATATCAAATATTTCACTTTCTCCAAGGTTACAATATACAGCTCAACCTACATCATATACCGGGCAAGTACAATATAGAGGCAGATCACCTGTCACGAGGCTCAGCTCGCCCAGAATGGCATCTCCTCTCAAGCCTAACCAAGATTGTCTTCAGCAAATGGGGAACCCCACAGATAGACCTTTTTGCCTCACGGAGAGCCCATGTTGTGAAAAGGTATGCGTCACTGGATGCCACAGACAGGAACGCAGAGTTTGTGGACGCATTCTCCCAGCAATGGAACTACAACCTAGCTTGGATATTTCCACCACCTTTCTTAATACCAAAAGTCCTAGCACACCTAAACGGTGCAACAGGTACATATCTGTTTGTAGCTCCCCGCTGGGAGAAAGCATTCTGGAGACCCGACTTGAAGAGTCGAGCAATAGCGGCACCCTTTACAATATACAACATACCCAAAGTGTTAATCGACACGAACACCAACAAACCTCCACCGAAAGCACAAGACCTCAGTCTCGAGATATGGAAATGTGGGGGTGGAGCCAAACCTTAACAAAATGGTCACCACAACAACTGGAGTTGCTGGGCTCAAGCTGGCGAGACTCAACGAAAAAGTCATACAATGCTGCCTGGCGGCGATGGTGCACCTGGGCCTCCCAGAATATGGTGAGTTGTCACACCCCATCTGGATCAGATTTAGCTAGGTTTTTGTCAGATCTTTATCTAAATTTTAAACTAGCCTATAATACTATATTGTTTCATAGGTCAGTGGTTGCAACTCTGTGCAACCCAGATAGTCTAGACGCCCTTAGTACACATCCTCTAGTTATTAGAGTCTTAAAATCAATAGCAAATAAAAACCCTAAAACACCTAAACCTCCCATTTGGGATGTTGATATACTTTCGAATTGGCTTAAACAGAACTTGTATAGAAATACTAGCCTTTTTGATTGTGCTCGAAGGACAGCATGCATTCTCTTACTTTGCTCAGGGCGAAGAGTTCATGATTTAACCCTCTTGTCTATTGACCCAAAATCATTCACAATATCAGATAGCGAAATTGTATTTTGGCCCCTCTTTGGTTCAAAAACAGATAGTGTTAATCATAGGCAATCAGGCTGGAAACTAATAGCTAACCCAAAAGATCAGTCACTAGACCCAGTTTTCTGGGTTAAGACCCTCATTAAAATGTCAGAAGACAGGAGAAGTATTTGCAATAGTAACAACCTTTTTCTAACTGTATATGGCCCCCCTAAAAGGGCGTCTCGTACAGTTATTGCAAATTGGGTAAAATCTCTCTTACAGGATGCAGGCATCACTGCCTCAGCTGGAAGTATGAGATCAGCCGTGGCCTCTAAGAATTGGATGAACAACTTCCCCCTGGAAGACATACTTGAACGTGGTAATTGGAAGTCAAGCAACACTTTCTCCAAGTTCTACAAAAAGGAAGTGACAAGTGAGCCAAGTAGTGGTTCAGTACAAAAATTATTCCAACCAGTGTATTAAATTGTTAACTAAGTAATTAAAATAGCTCAAATGAATAGTGTGAATGTAACATGTGAAAATCTACTTACAGTGATTTAAATTTTATTTGATCATGATTAATCATTAAACTTGATGTCAAGTAGGTACATGATAAATAAGAAAATTGTTTTTAAAGTGTCTTTGTAATCAATACACTGATTAATATTGAAAGAAAACAATCTGCCAAGTGTATAATAAGGTTTCTTTCCTAACTTGTTATATTCCATGATTCTGGATCTTTGTAACTAGGAAGTTATTTACAAATTATTATGGAAAGGATAAATAAAAACAACTTAATCATTTGAATGGTTTTATTTCTTAATGAAAATGGTAATTAATCACTTATTTTTTCACTTATCTCCCCCTTAGGACTGTTCATTTACATGGTATTGTAGTCTTTGTTTGATGTGGAAGTTTGCTTGCTGGATTGCTGCATCTACTTTAACACTAGTCTAGCTTCTTTCACCTTACTTTCACTGATACTTAACTTTACACTCGCATCACTGTTGGGTTGATTGTTTACCAAGTAAAAACAACAATATATTGTCTGTTCAGCTTGCAAAGAATACAGTCTTTATAACAACATTATTTGGCTCCCTCTAATGTACTTGAAATATTTATTCATAAAATTATAGTCACATTGGCGTCCCTTCCACCAGGCGATAACAAACATGTCTCAAATAATTTAGGTTTCGAATAGCGGTACAGTTGTTTAATGACAGCGTTTTACACAAAAATAAAACGCTAATTAAATAACTTACCATATTCGAAACCTAAAGTTTTCAAACCTGCCTGGTAGGTAAACATTGATTATTATTATTTATGAGACAATGAAAGTCAACATTTTCAAACTCCGTTAACAACTGCCTGAAGTGGAAGGGGAAGGTGCGAGGGAGATAGATGTACTAGAAAGGGACAGGTATAGTAAACGACCAATCAGAAGGAAACAGTGTTGCCACTCTCAAATAATTTAGGTTTCGAATATGGTAAGTTATTTAATTAGCGTTTTATTTTTGTGTAAAACGCTGTCATATGCAAACAGTAGGCTTGCACAACTTAATGTGTACCTAACTAAAGGAAGCACAAATTTTACAGGATTGAGATAAACAGATGTGCAGAGGCGAACTTAAAGCAGCAGCGGCAGCAGCAGCAGAAGCAGCAGCAGCAGCAGCAACGCTACTTCCTAAGACCCAGAGTATTACGTTTTACTTTTCAAAAAGTAACCTTCCATGATTCACATAATTTTCAAAAGTCAAAAGTCAAAAGTTTATTTTGCAAATAGGCCGCCAAGGGCTCTTTTACATGTCTTTTTTGAATCAATCAGCGCATTCGGAAAGACCATCATTGCCAAGAAGAATGCGCCGCAAGACACTTGGCAGGAAGTTATTTTATCAAAATAAAATAGATTTACAATAGTACTTAAATTCTACTTAACTTACCTATAATACAATTAATACATTTTATAAAAGGGATGTAAAAGGTCCCTAAGTTAAGTCCGTACCTTACATTACATTGGTCTATATAGTAGAGATGTATAAAGTATCTACTGGTCAAAGCAAAATGTGGTTTCAAATTGGAATGTGGTATATGAACAAAAATTTGTAGGTAGGTACGCGGGGTCTTAGGAGGTTATGAGGAAACAAACACAATTTTCCAATAAAGTCGCGATGTTTATTTTTTCTCGCACCCTCTACACCTTCCAAAGCCAAACACCTGGAATGCGGCAATATTTCCAAGGCGGGAGATGTAATTAATCAAAAAGTTTCAGCGCCCCCCACCAGAAGCGTCAGAAATGACGGTCCAACGACACTTTGTACGTTTTAAGGTTGTTTGTCTTTTATTATTTTCAAATTTTACGCCTCTGATTTACGAGCGGTTTCGGGAGTTTTTAAATTATTTTGTATTCTTTGTTACGGCCCTCGCTTGAATAGTTATTACGTATTTTGTTGAAGGTATTTGGAGTATTCAAATATTTTTGTCAAGTTGCTATTTTTGGGGTGCGAGTCGGGTTCTCCGCGTGTAGTCAAGAACTGCGGTTCGTTTTTGGATCCGTCATAACTTACACTAAATATGATCACTATACCAAACCTTTTTCGACTTTAAAACTATTACATAAATGTGAAGATGAATGAACGAGTAAGGGTGAGGGCTATATCTGAGGGCAGATGTGCTCGTCCAGGACAGCCGAAAATGTAGGAAATGGAACGTAAGATGATCGGGTGAAATGGAACGCAAGTGTGTGTGAAGGATGGAGAGAGGTGTGAGAGAGACGGGGAGAATAGATTGAACGTCGAACGATGAAACAATGAAATGCGTGTTTAAAAACGTTTTAATAATAATTTGGAGCTTAAATAATAAAACCAGTGATTAAAAGAAGGTGGAAAGGGGAATAAAAATAGTCATGGTTTGTAGCCACATTGGCTAGCTCACACATTCCTAAGATTTTAGCCCACTCCCTCGATGCACTTTTACCATCTGCGCAAGAAGAGAAGCAACTTGAACATTCTATGTTTTTTTTGGTCCCAGATTAGCATGGAAGATTAAAACTTGAAACTATTAAATCACCAAAATGCTGCAAACCAGTCAGAACTCTTTGCCCCATCCAACTTCCTCACCATTCCAAAACATACATTAAAAAGTTCCAGGCCATTCCAAAGACCTATTTATAATACTTGCCAAAATCAGAGTCTAAGTAAGTGTAAAACAGTATCTGAACATTAATATTCGCACGAGAGGCAACTTTGGCCCGCAAGTGTTCGCAAACTTGCTCAGATCACATAGATATAGCTGGCTCAACGCCAGGCGGGCCTATTCTAATGTCAGCGTGAACGCCATTTTCGGTCTTTCAGAGATTTTAGTGTGAATTTTTTAGTAACCAGTATGGTATTTATCTATACTAATATTTATAACGAAAGTAAAAAAAGATAAAGAAAGAAAGAGAAACATTTATTTACACACATTCGACACGTAGATATAAAATAGAAATGAATACAATATACTAATTAATAGTACCGATATAGTATAAAATGGACCCCACTCAGCATAATGTTGTGGCAAGCAAATAAAGTGGTTAGTATGGATCTGACAGCGAGCGAACCTAAACTGAATCAGAATTCAATCGCATTAAGACGTCATGGTAAGGCCCCAGTACGAGCCTGTCTTACCACTCTCTGTAAAGTTCTAGTTATCTTAAGTGTCAGTTATCTAGATGACTCCGTCTCTATTTATTAATACAAAACAGACAGAGATATCATCATCACTACATAGTATAAAACAAAGTCGCTTTCCTCTCTCCCTATGTATGCTTAGATCTTTAAAACTACGCCACAGATTTTGATGCGGTTTTTTTTAATAGATAGATTGATTCAAGAGGAAGGTTTATATGTGTAAGTTTCTACGCAGCACAGAAGAAAGAGATATAAGAATTACGATAAGTCGCTTTCACTAGGGAAACCGGTGTCGCCAAAATTTGACATCGACAGTTCACTTTCACTCATACCACGAAATCTTGGCAATTATTGGTCGTAGCTTTTCTATTATTACAAAAATGTAATACGTTCTGAATCGGTATTGTAATTTGAACTTTCCACCCACAGAATATTGCTTAAAGTCTATTGCACAGGTATAAAAATACCATCTAGCGTGAAGAAGCCAAATGATAACAGTCTGAAAATGTCAGTTGTCTAAATAATACATAGTTTTGCCATTGCACAACAGATGTCGTTGAAAAGAACTGCGTTGCAAAATGAACTCTGCTGAATGGGATTTAGGTTTACGTGATTGAAAATCTAACTGCTGACAGCGGAACATTCGAGAAAATCTGATTCTGGCTGAATAATTTAATAAACCGTCAACTTCAATTTGACGTTCATACGTGCAATTTTCCGCATAAAGAAGGAAAGAAAGAAAGAAAAAGAAAGAAAAAATAATAATAAAAGTTTAATTATCACAATCACAATAAGTACATATTAAATAAATAAACACATTATACATTCAGATACATAAATTGTCACAAAATGGTCCCAATTCAGCATGTGCTGGCTTTTTTTAAAGGTGGCACGCATCACTCGTTCACATACCACTTCTACTATATCTCTTTCTTCTGTGCTACGCAGACGAAGTCGCGGGCAGAATCATAGACAGTTGACACTTAATGTAACTAGAACTTAAAAGAGAGTGGTGAAATAGGCCCAGTCTCGATCTCGCTTCACATCACCAGAATAACTGCGCCAAGTTCTAAAGGGGTGTCGGATTAGAACTCCAGCCTGTGTCGCATCAACTTTAAAATTTGTCTATCTGTCATCCACGTGGCGTTTGACGGCTCATTTTATTACAGCGGCACAATACACCCCCGGGCGCGGCCTAATTTGAAACGCGAATGTTTGAACTCTTTTGATCTCGACGAACATTTTTGATTTAATAATTTGCCTTCAAAAGCGAGCCTGATTACAATTTACTTGTGACCTAGCTTGATGACAATGTTTGCTGCTGTTTGTTGTTTTTTATTTTTACTTGGCCTGTTTTTTGTGTTGGGACAAATCTTGCAAGAAAAGTTTGACCTAGTTCTCGTGGATCGCCTTGAAATTTGGCACACATGCGTAGACACTTGTATTGTCATGGATGGCGATACAAGTGTCGGCAAAAAAAGCTTGTATTTTTTTTTTTTAACAACAACTTATTTAGAATCGTGGCGTAATTTAAGCCCAGTAGTAAGTTAAGTACCCGACATACATACACACAGTCATGCATAAAAAATCACGTATTTACCCCTTACGGGGCTACACAGAGCCACACGGCGGCCACGACGTACAAAATCCGCGTTTTTGAATCAACACAGGCACGACGTCGTCTGTACAAGCGTCAATGTGTGCGTTAGATACACAGGGCTGAGTCTATCACAAAAACCTAGTACTATAAGTACTACCAATGGCATAAATATAGGTACTTATATGAAGATATGGCGTAGATGTGTGCAAATATATATGTACTTAATCGTTATCTATTTATTTAAACTTACTTAAAACGTGTCTGTCTGTGTATAGCATTATTATCTTCAATTACAATAGATATACGACAACAAACTCAAGCGAATGATTCTGTAGTTATTTCATGTATTAATCGCGATAATTTCAGAAAGCATTAATTTACTAATATTTTATAAAATGAAGTAGGTAGGGTTGGTTCCCGAACCGAGTGCCGTGCGACCGACATACATCGCGTTGCGCACCCTACTTGTTTCCAGCAGCTTTCCGGCAGGCTGCGCTTGAGGGGTGGGGTAACTCGAATCGGTGCGGGGCGGAGCGTGGCCATTCCGTACGTTAGTACTATTATATATTCTGTGACAGAGCCTAAGGTAACGGAACCTACGTGTAAAGGCCACATTTAACATGAACTAATACAGTGATGGGTTGCTAGCCGCATCGCCTATAATACGATTTCTAAGATGATCAATCACCCTTTTTTAACCGACGAAAAAAATGGAGGAGGTTCTCAATTCGACGCGTATATTTTGTTCGAAGTACTCTCTCTCTGCTGGGACTTGATCTGCAAAGAATTCGTTTATCGCTATCCCGCGGGAATTTTCCGGGACAAAAAGTAGCCTATGTGCTATGCCAGACTTTTCTCTATGTATGTGCCGAATTTCATCCAGATTCGTTGGGCCGTGCTGGCGTGATTGAGTAACAAACATACATCCATCCATCCATCCATACTTTCGCATTTATAATATTAGTTAGATTAGATTTATTTATACTACGGGACCTAATCCGGGTGCTCTGTTACGAACTTGGCCGCTTTTTAACCCAAGTGGCCGCGCTGCACTACACCCCGCCTATTTTCTATGCACAGCGAGTTTCGGCCAATTTATCACAACGCCAGCATCACGCGTCTCCAAGATGAAGCGGTTATTCTCTCAAACTTATTAGCTCATATTTCTTAAGCATAAGCGACTAATGCCGTTATGAGCGTGTAATACAGTTTGCGAGCGTGTTTTATTTTGTACGAAGCAACTTTTCGTATTTAAGTTATGGTTTTTGGGAAGCAGTGTTGAGAATTTTTATACAATGTTAGTGAAGAGAAAAGTATGCATTATTTTATTGTTATTATGAATAGGAAGAAGGATTTCATAATCATCAGCCTTTACACGTCTCACGCCGGCACAGGCCTCCTTTCAGAATGCGAGGGTTTGGGATACAATTTCCACGTAAACCGAATACGGATTGGGAACATCATTATCTCCACATGATGATTTCCGTGTCCGAGAACTCTTGGTAAATTTCAAATGTGATTTCGCTAATGAATTTCTAAAAACTCAGAGAATAGGTTACCACGGCTTTTTCACGAGACAGGTTACGAAAATTCACTTATAATATAAATAATAGCATTCTACTAATCAAAGCATTGGGTGGAAATATAATTATACCCCTCGTTCCTAAAGAGGGGAGACACGCCGGCTGAAGGAAAAGAAGACGAAAATTTGGACAATTCATTTTTTATTAGTGAAAATTTATTATTAGATGCTATTTTGAACGACAAAAAAAATTTTAACAACCAATTCATTTGGCCATACTTGAGTATCAGTTAAACCATGAAACTTTTGCAAAAATCTTAGATTAGATTTAATTTATATCTTTTCCAAAAAGTTCATATGGTAACAGAAAAGAAAAGTTGACGAAGTGTTTGTCAAACGATTCATTCGATGAAACGTTAATCGGCAAAACTATAATGAACCACGTTAACGAAAACGCGTCGTCATGTTGTTTGTGTTGAAAATAAAAAATAAAAGCCTCTTTAAGTTTTGGATAAGACAAGTAATAGACCTCGTACCTCGTATGGTCAAATTGGTTCAAATACTATGAGAACAAAACAACAAACAGATTTATATGGGGAGTGTGAATGGGTGCGTTGGGAGGGGAAGGCCTAGGCGGACGTTCCGTGATCAAATTGGGGACGTTTTGGAGAAAGGCCAGGTCAAGAGTACCCGAAACCGACGAGCATGTATGAAGAGATTGATGAATGTGGATGAAGCGAAAGAGGTATGTCAGGATCGTAGCAAGTGGAACAAAGTAGTCTCTGCCTACCCCTGTGGGAAAGAGGCGTGACGATATGAATGTATGTATGTATGTACTATGAGAACTTTACTGTTCGTTGCCGTTTCGTTCCGCTAGCGGCACTGTCAATTATCCCATAGTAATTGAGATGTTTACGCGAACGCGTTCAATAGGTTTTGTTACCCAAAACTTACACTAAAGGCTCAGTATGCTTAGTGTAAGTTTTCGGTCACAAAATACGTTTCGAACGCGTTTGCGTTAAAATGTCAAATACTTTGGGAACAGTTTGTTGCCGTTTCGATCCGCAAGTGGCGCTGCCAATTTTTCCATAGTAATTGAGACGTTTACGTGAACGCGTTCGAGACGTTTGTCGTGCCCAAGTCGTGCCTAAAACTTACACTAGAGGCTCCGTTCTCATAGCATTTTATAATTTAACGCAAACGCATTCGAGACGTTTTTGCAACAAAAAACGTAAACCAAAAGGTTCTTGGTTTCCAGAAACGTTCGATATAGGGGAATGCGCGAGGTGTGGACTTTCGTAATTTTTGCCTCTTAGGGTGGTCGCGCACGGTAGTATAGTGCATAGATAAACCACGTCTTTATCCCTTACTTTGGTAGACAGAAGCCGAAGGTAACTTAAGGCGAAGGGATAGGCAAATGACCTTGCCCGTTCGTGACGTGGCAAGCAGTCCGATCAACGCGACATCTGTTAAATAATCGACGCGTGAACTCGATGCGAATGGGCGCGTGCTGATGGATTGAAATATTGCACTGCGATGTTAGTAGATGGCGCTTGCTTTAGTTTTCCGATTGCCTACACAGACACAGCATAATGTTCAAATCAGATTTTGCAAAAATAATAAAAAAATTAACATTTCGGCATTCGTAACGTGGCCTTTAAGGTCTTGTTACCTTGGGCTCTGTCTGCTCCGCAAGGAATAGAGACGTTATTTATGTATGTATGTATGTGATATAATACATGAGAAAGTTTGTGACGATGTGAGTGAGTGTGTATGTATGTTTGTTTCTTCTTCAAGCTACAACAACTGGACGGATTTGGATGAAATTCGGAACGAAGACAGTTGGTACCCTAGATTAAAACAGGCTACTTTTTATCCCAGAAAAATGCAGTTTCCGCGGGATAGTGATGAACGTGACGTCAAAGGTGTCCAGAGTCTGTTTAGAGTCGCAACGTAAATTATTATTGCAGAATAAAGTAAAACTTGAACGTGTGCGGGAAAGATACAGAATAAGGCATGGTTTTTCCAATGATTATCTTCAAAACCAATATCCGAGGGTCCGAGAGGTCCCCAAACATAAATCCGTTATCAAAAATGAAAAAGGTGGCCGCCATTTTGAATTCTTTAAGTTTTGGACCGATTATTTTCAAAATCGATATCTGAGAATCCGAGTGGTCGTCAAACACAAATCTGCTATCGAAAATGAAAAAACTGGCCGCCATTTTGAAATCAGTTTACCGACCGATTGATTTCAAAATCGATATCTGAGAATCCGAGTTGTCTCCAAACATCGAAAATGAAAAAACTGGCCGCCATTTTGAATTCTTTACTTTTTGAACCGATTGTTTTCAAATTCGATATCTGAGGATCCGAGTGGTCCCCAAACATGAATCCGTTTTTAAAAATGAAAAAAGTAGCCGCCATTTTGAAAACTTTTGTTTTTCGACTGATTGTTTTCAAAATCGATATCTGACGATCCGAGTGATTCCCAAACACGTATCCGTTATATAAAATGAAAAAAGTGACCGCCATTTTGAAATCTCTAGTTTTTGAACCGATTGTTTTCAAAATCGATATCTGAGGGTCCGAGTGGTCCCCAAACATGAATCCGTTATCAAAAATGAAAAAAGTGCCCGCCATTTTGAAATCTTTAGTTTTTGGACCGATTATTTTCAAAATCGATATCTGACGATCCGAGTGGTTCCCAAACACGTATCCGTTATATAAAATGGAAAAAGTGGCCGCCACTTTGAAATCTTTAAGTTTTGGACCGAATATTTTCAAAATCGATATCTGAGGGTCCGAGTGGTCGTGAAACACAAATCTGCTATCGAAAATGAAAAAACTGGCCGCCATTTTGAAATCTTTAGTTTACCGACCGATTGATTTCAAAATCGATATCTGAGAATCCGAGTTGTCTCCAAACATGAATCCGTTTTTAAAAATGAAAAATTGACCGCCATTTTGAAATCTTTAAGTTTTGGACCGAATATTTTCAAAATCGATATCTAAGGGTCCGAGTGGTCGTGAAACACAAATCTGCTATCAAAAATGAAAAAACTGGCCGCCATTTTGAAATCTTTAGTTTACCGACCGATTGATTTCAAAATCGATATCTGAGAATCCGAGTTGTCACCAAACATGAATCCGTTTTTAAAAATGAAAAAAGTGACCGCCATTTTGAAATCTTTAAGTTTTGGACCGAATATTTTCAAAATCGATATCTAAGGGTCCGAGTGGTCGTGAAACACAAATCCGCTATCAAAAATGAAAAAACTGGCCGCCATTTTGAAATCTTTAGTTTACCGACCGATTGATTTCAAAATCGATATCTGAGAATCCGAGTTGTCTCCAAACACGTATCCGTTATCAAAAATGACAAAAGTGGTCGCCATTTTGAAATCTTTAGTTTTTGGACCGATTATTTTCAAAACCGATATCTGAGGGTCCGAGAGCTCCCCAAACATAAATCCGTTATCAAAAATGAAAAAAGTGGCCGCCATTTTGAAATCTTTAAGTTTTGGACCGATTATTTTCAAAATCGATATCTGAGAATCCGAGTGGTCGTCAAACACAATTCTGCTATCGAAAATGAAAAAACTGGCCGCCATTTTGAATTCTTTACTTTTTGAACCGATTGTTTTCAAATTCGATATCTGAGGATCCAGGTGGTCCCCAAACATGAATCCGTTTTTAAAAATGAAAAAAGTAGCCGCCATTTTGAAAACTTTTGTTTTCCGACCGATTGATTTCAAAATCGATATCTGAGGATCCGAGTTGTCTCCAAACACGTATACGTTATCAAAAATGACAAAAG